>OY735199.1:23466202-23553702 GCA_963457665.1 Thysanoteuthis rhombus | reverse complement strand
CCTCCCTCATAATAACCCCATATCCACACTCAATGACTTTATGTACATCCAATATTGGGAACTCCGTACAATCGAACAGACCCCTTACCAATAGAAACCTTTTTTTTTTTTGGTATTTCATTTATACAACTGAAAGCCATCAGACTTTTCGGAACATCCACAATGACCATTACGGATACAGAACACACAATTCCCTGAAGATATTCGACCATACACAACAAGGACCCAATCACCCCACCATCTCAACTATCCCCAACTAACCAAGCACCCACACAGTCTAATACTTGACTACTACCCAACTCGTAAGTATCCCTGATACCCAAAACCAACTGCTGCAGCTACAAGGATACCCATAAACATACCAATACAGATTTCACTACCGACAGAACTCAGTCCCAACTCATCACGATGACCCTCAAAAGAATCCTCTTTTGTGATTTCCATTTTTGCTTCCAAAGCAAAACATCCGTTGCTAAATTTGTTTCCCCCGATTACCCTTTAACCACTGAAAAGTACACACATGCTACTGAAGATGGGAACCCCTCCAAAAATATGTATAGCCTGCTAATTGATTAATGAATGAATGAATGAATTAACGGATAAAGTCTCCATATAATTCTCCACCTGAGTCTGTCTCATTCCCTATAGCTCACACACACACATACATACATACATACATACATACACATACACACACACACACACACACATATATATATATATATATATATATATGTATATATATATATATATATATATATATACTTATCATAATTAGTAATTTCCATAACATGAGTAAATGTTGAAATTATCAGTCCTCTAACTCCATTGGCATCGCTAATACCAGTGATACTTACATAGATAGCCTGCCAGACCAACTTGAAAACTGAAGAATTTGTAATATTATACATATATATCCAGAGGTGTGACTAGTACCTGGGTTCAAATTTTCACAGGAGGCTATATGTCGGTTTATTCCACTGAGCAGGTAACAGAATTCTTCTGTCAGCATGCGCCTGCTTCCGTCGGAGTATATGTGATCCGCGCTTAAAGATGCAGACAGTTGTACCGTCACAATTCTCTTTCATTGGGGCAGTAAAACTCTACTGCCATCTCAGGAATCTGCCAACCTCAGAGTGTTCTTGTCCTGTGGTGTAATTAACCAGGCCAGCCATACTGTCGGAATACTCCCAAGAAGGGATGGCAGACCCCTGGAGCCAGCTCAGGCATCTGTCCGAAGAAGGGAACTCCTGTCGACCCTACTTCAAAGGCGCCTTACCGCCAAGGATCCCATAATCGTGAAAACTTTCCCAAAATCTTTGTCTGCGAAGCCAAGTCATTCATTCATTCACTCATTCATAGGTAAATGTATAAAAAGAGAGACAGATCTGGTTCGTCCCTCCATAGAAACCGTTGGGCGACCGACATCTGTTGTTGGTGATCAATTTAAAAAATTGGAAAAGGGTTCTCTATGAATACTACTTCATTCACCTTTCGTTGGACAGTGATTCACAAAAAAGTCCAAATTTTCAACAATAACAAAAAAATTAAATGTTATTGCTGCTGGGCACAAAATAAGAGATCAATATGGCATAAACTTACATTGATAATTGTCTCTTACTATAAAGCTATTCAGGGGCAATTTGAAAAAAATTCCTGACATACTAATCATAATTAGTAATTTCCATAACATGAGTAAATGTTGAAATTATCATATAACTCCATTGGTGCCGCTTATACCAGTGATACTTACATAGATAGCCTGCCAGACCAACTTAAAAACTGAATAATTTGTAATATTTGGTTGTGCAGTTACTTGCATGTCTTTTAGGAAACCCATTATGGGTCAGTTCTTTCTTCATTAGAGGCATTGTATCAACCTTAACCTAATCTCACTTATACACTAGAGTATATGCATTCATACATGTACCCGTTTATATCTCTGATCAGCATTTGAATACGACGCCGTTTTTTATCCAATATGACTGCATTTGTTTCCCCCACCCCAACCAGAACATGATACCTGTCAACTCAGCCGACCCCCGAATGACCATCTGCCGTAAAATTATGGATCTCATTGCAATCAGTCATTTTGACATCCCAATTGGTTCGAAACTTTTCTGGGGAGGGTCAGACATCTATAACTGAACAAGTGGTTATGACTGGCCCAACTCCATGCTTCCTGGTATTGACAACCTGTGGCCTAGGGGCGGGGCATATGCAGCCTTTAATAACATCTATGATTATACCAGTGTAATAATTTTTTCATAAAAATCTCAGATACCTCCAAAGATGACCAACAACAATTTTCAAACCAAATCTTTTAAATGGATAAGACTTATGTTGGATTTTAACCTGGGTTGGAATACTGACATCCGTGGAAATACACAACTATCCCCTGAAGCAGGCTCATATAAACTAGATTTAGATCAGTAGGGCACAGGGTCAAAATAATGAGGCTCTTGATAATAATCGAAAGATGAGATAAGTTTTACAAGCAATGATCCTATGCATGCGTACATCTTCATCAAGTCAGCTTAGTCTTCTAAATGTCCAGTTGGCCTTCAGTATGTGTTATTAAGGATTATTCTTTCCTGTGAATGTAGCATGGTTCTCAATTTTTAGGGCCAATCCATTTCTTCTCCGGACTGATTGGATCTTTTTATTTTTGAAGTTTGAGCTAACTCCACCGAAAGCTTGCAAGCCTTGGGTTATTCTTCTTCAACTTGGTGCAAACAACGGCCAAAAGCGCTGATTGAAAGAGAAAACCTCTTCAACCATCAAGTAAGCTTCTATCGTCAAATTTTCCTGTGTGTATGTGAAGGAATATTTATTAAACTTAGCTTAGCATGGTACAAGGCCACTATTATAGACCACGACGTGAGCATCAAATTACAGTAGTAATGGTCTTTGTGACTAATCTGCAATTCACTAAAACCAGGTGAGACAGACTAACATTTACTAAGCTTTGTTTTATCAAGTTTCGAGTAATTTATTTTGAAATTTTATTTACCCAAAGTCTTGTGATAGAATACAGAGATAACAAAAATGGAAGCGAATAGTAAATAGATTATTATTGTTGAAAGGCTCCATCTAAATGTCTTCTGACATCTTTTGTCTGTTTGTTCGTAGGTAGGTTTCTTTCATGCTAAAGCAATTAGAAGAAGAAGAAGAAGAGGGTAACGCTAGGCTCAACTGTATCTTTCCAATTGCGTCTTCACGATTAGTTGAAGGGAAAAAACAGAACATTCTATTCTATTCGAAGTATTCATTTTTACCATAAATGCATTTTAACTAAAATCTACATATGTATATTTCATCCATTCATGAATAATGTATTCCCATTATTTTCTACAGATACTATGTTAGTTTTAAAACTTTATTATTGTTGCTGGCTTAGGGTCATATCACGCTGTAAGCATCACCTCCTGTCAGATCAACGAAGATAAGCAATGATGAGGCTACTCAGTTTTTAGATGGGTGACCCCCGACGAAGTGTTGAAAACCTGGATGATACGATATCTTATCCGAAAAAAAATTAACAAGACGCGTGGAATAGACACATCCAGACACTGTGAATGCGACAGTCACGCAATACACAAGCTCACTCAAGTCATCTTGCTGCCAACTGACTAACCCCACGAGAAAGTGTCATTTGATGCATATACAGCAAGTTTTATTTTTTAAGTGATTGCCAAGTTACATCAAGGCCTCGCAACCGTTTTCCGAGATATTCAGAACGCCCAAACACATTCCGAACTTCGTCTATGTCAGCTTATTTAATATCTGCTTAAATTGCCATGCAAGTGGGAATATGCGTGTACTGCATGTGTTAATACAAGGGAATTAATCTCATTAGCTGTCTCCTGGTTGTCTCTTTGCAAGTCTTTATACACATAAGATAGGACATCATCTATATCTCTGTGCGCAAGTGAATTTATTATTACATTTGCATATTTTTCTGCGTTCGTATTGATTTTCGTTCTGGCTGTCTTTGCGTGTATACCACCATATCTTCTTGCATTCGTGACTATGGTTTTACTTAGCGATTGGCCGACTGTTATCCTGCACGCTATTCCCAGATAGATATACGAACCAGGCATTGCACAACGAATTATATTCTTTTCACATTTCCCGATACCCCCAATTAGGTAAATACAATGGCAAACCAGACAGCACTCAAAGAATACATACCAGCGCCAAAGCGATTGTCACTGAAACGAAAATAACTTTATATATATATATATATATATATATATATATATATATATATATATATATATATATATATACAATGCAGGGGGTTATAGTGAAAAACTTCCAGATTCAGTCCAAATTTAATCAATATTTTTTTAGTCCATCATTCAACCTCCCACAAAATATCATTGAAATTCTTTGAGAACTATTGAAGATATTGCGTGGACAAACAGTGAATACATAAATGTATGAATATCATTTTTGAATATCTCTAAATCGAAAAAAGAATCCCTGTATCCATCCCTAAATTT
Organism: Thysanoteuthis rhombus; assembly: GCA_963457665.1. NCBI lineage: Eukaryota > Metazoa > Mollusca > Cephalopoda > Oegopsida > Thysanoteuthidae > Thysanoteuthis > Thysanoteuthis major. The sequence goes on along the minus strand of OY735199.1, from coordinate 23,549,194 downwards.
AACCAATTCTTACTTACCCTATGGCTTACGCTCAGCAAAATTTCCATTAAATTTCATATAGAGGTTTTGGAGTTGTGATACAGACATATAACCACAGTGTAGGAAAGGTAACTGTAAAGATTCCTAGATTCTCCCCAAAATTTGATAACTTCTTTCTGAGCCCATTGCACTCCATCCCACAAAATGTAATTGAAATTCATCGAGAACTTTTGGATATATTGTGAGGACAAATCTTGCATAGGATAACTTGGATTCATCAAAGGATGTGTAGGTGACCGAACAATTAATGGCACGGAGAATAGGATTGGCGGACCGGGTTCCAACTCTGACTGAGACGGCTTGCGTTGTATCGACACTAATATCCTTAGGAAAATCATAAGTGTTGGGTGAATGTAAAGGGCCTCCACTAGAGTTTGAACTTGGCTCTCCCTAAACAATTACACCACTGCCAATATCAATTTCTTATATCAGCAGGAAATCATCATAATCATCATCAGTCTTTCAACGTCTGTCGTTGGACATAGACCTTCCCAAGGATTGGCCACACTTCTCTATCATGGGCGTTGTGGAGCCAGTACTTCTGAATTTGTCCGGCTCGTCCCTCCATCTAATATTCTTCCGGTCTCAGTTGCACATGTGATCTCGGAGGACCCATGTCGTGAGTCGTGTTGACCATCAGTTGTCAGCCATTCTTGCAACATGGCCAGCCCACTGCCATTTGAGTTTTTTAATGGATTCTATGATGTTACTGACTATTGTCTTTTCCCGGATGTACTGTGCTGTCTTATGGTCTCTCCATGTGAGCATAATTCTTTCATGTGCATGTTGCATGGTTGTCAGTTCGCATATCTGTCTCTTGGTTAGGTTCCATGTTTCAGCTCCATAAGTGACAATCGGGAGGATGCATTGGTTAGGAATAATGGGATCTTCTTATTTTTTAAGTTTGAGCTTGCTCTACCAAGGGTTTGCCATCCTAGAGTGATTCTTCGCTTGATTTCTTCTTCTTTTGAGGGTCTCATGGAGATTTGTTGTCCTAGGTAGATGTAATGATCTACTTTCTCCAGTTCAGTGTCCTCGATTTCGATCTTAGTGTTTTTATCTCTGATGTGGTTATTGCACACGATTTTCATCTTGCTGATGTTCATGTCTAGGCCGACTTTCTTGCTCTCTTCAGTTAGTTCATCAATCATTAGTTGGAGGTCGTGTAGGTTCTCTGCGAAAAGGACGATGTCGTCTGAGGTTGCTCAGATACTCGTCATCTATTCTAATTCCTTTGACCTCGTAGTGTAATCTTCTGAAAATATATGCCGATAAATGAAAATTCAATTTGAATTCATAAAATCAATGATTTACATTCGAATGAATTGACTCTTTCATTGTACTGATAGTTGACAAACTACTATTGCAGACTGTTAATACTGTAGTGACTTTGATCCTCACAGAGTGCAAAGCACTTGCAGCCTTATGTCATACTTCTGTAAGCCTAGTCGCGATTTCAACTCCCTTGCCCTGCCGAACAATATTTTGAGAGCTCACGTCAGAGGTTGTTTCATAAAAGGTTAAAAAGGGAAAGAGTTTGATGGCTGCTACTGATACTATGTGTGACAGGCATGGTTCTTATTGTATTCATGATTAGCTGCATTTCGTCTGCAATATGTGCATGAACTCCAGACCACCAATTATCCATTTCTGATGCACAATATACAGATTGAATTCTGAAAGTTGCTCAACAAATTTTAGGTAAAAAATCGCAAAAATTGATGTTTAATCAATTCTTTTCCCTTTGACAAGAATCATTCTGTTTGTTGAGGGAATTGGTAAGGTAGCGGAAAAGTCACCCAGCAGTAAAAAAAATAATTGCCTTCCGAATGCGTACGGGATTGAAATGAGGCCGGCACTGAACTACAACTGTAATTATTGTTTCCCTTTCTACTGACTGCCAGATTTCGCCGTGTCACAATAGATGTAATGAGTGAAATGAGCAGAAATTTTGGTGTATTTGTTCGTACCTTCAAGGGTTACAGATGCAGGTAGCTCTGACGATAACACTTGGATTAATTCCTGACTTTCAACTCACAGCATATAGACTGCTAGTAAGGAAAATTGTTCAAAAATAAGATTCAGGTAAGAGGTACTCCGTATTTTTGTATAAAAACTTCAGATAATAAATCCAGCTATTAACTGCGTGTTAGATTACTGAATTATTGATTCACCCACGTGTATATATATATATATATATATATATATATATATATATATATATATATATATATATATATATATATATATGTGTGTGTGTGTGTGTGTGTGTGAGAGAGAGAGAGAGAGAGTGTGTGTCTAAGTTTCAGGAGGGACAATTTCAGTATTTATATATTATACACCGTTTCTCAACACGGGATCCAGTGCTGATTCAATGGCAACACCAATTCATACAGACACACGCACGCACACAGACACTCTCTCTTCCTCTCTCTCTCTCTCTCACACACACACACACACACACACATACACACATATATATGAAGGTGGACTAATAATTCCGTAATGTAAGACGCAGTTAGTAGCTGAATTTTTATCTGAAAGTTTCATTGTATAATGTTCGATCAATGAGATTAAAAAGAATTAATATTCACGGCACTGAATTGGGCGTATTGGCATTGTTGTAATATGTGTACTCATTTATCGACCTCTGTGTGTACCTTTGCACTGTCATATGCATCGGGGCAGAGTGAAATATCAATGTTGAATAAAGCTCACCCGATTGAACAATATCCCTGAAAGACACACCTCTGTGTCAGTAGACCAAGGTCTGATACTGACAGTTCACTATTTGTAATCACACGAAGATTAAGAACCATATTAAGAATTCGTTTTTGTTCGTGTCATAGAGCGGTCAACTTGGCAAATTATTCAACCCAGTGCCCTGCATGGAGAGAGGGCAGTTAAACGATGTTTGATCGAATACATCCACGTCTGCAAGTATAGGAGTATAGAAGCGTGTGCTTATGGAGTGTACAAAAACTTGCGTGTAAAAGGCAGTCAGCTGAAAATGGAAGCGGGAGTGGGAATTGACAGGCTTATTTTTCGATCTAGGAAATACTCAGTATATCAAAAAGCTGGTGAGAACATCACTAGAGAACCCACTATTCTCTTTAACTTATATCTAAAACAAAATAAAATCCCAGAAGATTGGAACACTTCAATCATTATATTATTATATAAAAAGGACACCCTTAATTATATACCGCCACAATAGCTCCTTTGTCAGGCTACATGAAGACTCAGAGCCTGTTCAACTTCGAAAAGGGGTAAGACAAGGTAATACCAACTCACCAAAACTCTCTCAGCCAGCCTTGAGATGACCTTCCGAAACCTAAAATGACGGAATCAGAATAGACGGCGAATACCTCAGCAACATCAGATTTGCAGACGACATAGTCCTCTTTGCAGAGAACCTTTACGACCTCTAACTGATGTAAGACGAACTTCAAGAAAAAAAATTAAGGAAATCGGCCTTCACATGAGCTTCAGCAAAACAAAGGTCATGTGCAACAATCACATCTAAGATAAGCACATAACAATAAAAATAGAAAACACATACCTGAAAGAAGTATACCTATACATCTTACCAGGACTATGAGACCATGAAATCCTCAAAAGACGAAAGAATCATGCAAAAATCACCCTAGCATGGCAAGCCTTTGGCAGAGCATACTCAATCTTTAAGATCTAAAAAATCCCAATAGTCCTAAAAAGAAGAATAAACGACCAATGCATCCTCCCAATAGTTGTTTAAATACCCTAATAATTTCGAGATATATCACTTGAGATTTACAATTTTAGAACAAAACCTTCACTTTCAAGCTTTTAAGTAATCTAATTCATCAGTCGGTGGGCAGCGACATGAAACCTTTGATTTTGCCTATTTATACCACGTTCAGTTCGAATGCAGTCAGCACTAAAATACAATTTTCTCCTATTACCAAAATTTACCTTCACTGAAATTTTCAAGTTGTTTGTGTAATCAATCCTACATTTAGTATCACGAGTTTCACAATCAGTTTGTTCTTAGTTATATTTAATGAATGAATGAGTGATTATTTGGAACTTTCGTGTCATCATATGATACAACTGCAAGAATTATGTAGAGTCCGCTGTCAAGACGAATACTTGTAAATATCCTGCTTTTAGAAATACACACAAACAAACACACATACACCAGAGATTGAAGACAGTCGTGTGTTTAAAAAGCTATTAAAGAGAACATTTTTGTGATAAGGACGTAGAGAATATATGCGCCTTGCACTAACCGGTTCTTGACACACCACATTTCGTGGTTCACCTCTGACTCATAAAGAGGTTTTCTGATGCTGTAGCTTTAAACGCTAAGATCAGAAGCGGGATTGTTGTGGCACCTGCGGAGATGTTTGTTTTATAGAGACGCTGAAACGAATGTCAAGTGATGGTTTCCTCTGTTGGTGAAGCCAGCAGTTGCGACAAGGAGAGGCACTTGAACTTTGATGGCTTCAGTCTTATTTCACTTCATGTTTTTATTCATTTCGGATTGCCATATAAGGGGAAAAATCTGTAATGAACTTCAAGTGGATTTGACTCAAAAACTGAGAAATGCTTTCAACATTTCATATATATATATATATATATATATATATATATATATATATATTAATGTACATGTAAATACGTACAAGCGCAAACATATACAATTTTGGACACCGAGATTTCAATTGATTATCAATCATTCTACGAAAATCAGTCTCTCTATTTTCCGTTTTATTTCTTTGGCATATATATATATATATGCGCGCGCACGCGCGCGTGTGTGTGTGTGTGCGTGATTGCTACATATTTTTAGATGTATATATAGGGTGTAATGACTACACCTGTTGAAACTATCAACATTATCAACAATTTCATTAGATAGATAAGTAATTAGACATGAACATACCAATGTGAATAGATAGATAGATAGATAGATAGATAGATAGATAGATAGATAGATAGATAGATCTTGTTTAAAAAAACGTGAATATACTTCTTGAAGTCAATCAGGAATGAGGAGAATAGACATCTTGGAATATTCATGTACTTATGTATACATTAAACAGTGCTCTCTGTGCATATGTGCGTGCGTGTGTTATTATGTATTTGAACATTTAATAAGATCAACTTAATCTGGGAACACATCATAAAACTGATAAGGTTAAAACTTGATGCGCATAAAGATCCACAAGACATTCTTCCAAACAATTGCACGGAGTGAGATTTTCTGCATGCTTATTGTCAAACCCAAGGAAAAAAATCTGGCGGCCATGGGTCATTTGAATGGGACTATAGCCTGAAAAAGAGATGAATGGATTTCTCTTTGTGATGTATCCCTATTTGATAGGGGGGTCCTCGGACCCGTGAAAATTTTCCAACGGGGCAATGACTCCAAAAATGTTGACTATGGCTGATGGAAATGCATGTATATACTCGCTAATAAAAGATAATAAACATCAAATAATCGATTACAAAGATGGATATATATTGATCAAGCTTGCATATAAATATTATCATGTGTTTCTCGTGTGTTTTCGAGTTTTTAACAGTTCGGATACTTATGGTTGCGTTTATTGAAGACACGTTTCTGATCATAGATCTTCCCAAGTACACCCGTCGCTTTCAAGATAATTCTATGTAATGCATCCAAATCAAAAGGGCGGCACTTTCCTGTGAGGATGGGGTCTGCACGAAGAAAGTGCCGCCCTTTTGATTTAGTTGCTTGACATAGGCTGATCTTGAAAGCCACAAGCGTATTTTGGAGTTGCAGGTGGAGTCTTTTGATTTACAGCTTGCTCTTTCAAATCGTAGCATCAAAGTGAAAGTAAAAGTGAAAGTTGAGAAAGAGAACAATTGAAGGGAGAAAGGAATTCGAATGGTGAAGTTGGACAATAGATCGGAATTTATCGGGCGTTGAGTGTACCTGCTGATACAGATTCCTGAATAGGTTTATTATACGAAAATGAAGACAATTCTCTCTTTGTCAATCTATGTTTTTCTGTCTCTCTCTCTCTCTCTCTCTCTCTCTCTCTCTCTCTCTCTCTCTCTTACAGTTCTGTCTACTTCAGGATTTTATCTATTCATATTGATATCTGTATCTGTCCCAATCTGTTTCCTTCTTTGTTTTTGTTTGTTTCTTTCTTTTTTCTTCTTTTTCACTCAGTTCATACCATTGACAGTCTCCTTCCTTGTCAATGTGCCTAAATCAGTGGTGTATAAGAATCGCATACATCAAACATTTCAGATCGAAATTCAGCTGATAAGTACGTTTCAGGATGCAGTCTTGTTGATGCAGTCTCTAATTCATATAATCCTAAAGTCTGTGATAAAAATGCTTTTGTGTCACACCAGTTGCGTTTTTCAAATATATATATATAATTAATAATTGTGTCATCTACGGATAGCTATTTCGTTGTATAACAACTCTTCAGTGTGGTTATACACTATCTAATATCCCTTCCAATACCGTGTGGTAGGATCGAAACTTTCGCTTCGGACCCAGAGGCTGACTTTCTACTCCTGCCCAACGTAAAACTGGACGGACAGTAGGACCGTATTAAGCGATATAGTTACTAACGCACAATTCCCCATCCGCTAGAGTGCTCCATTCCAGTGTTGAAAGAGCATCGCCATATGTGTTCTCATCATACAAATACCGTAGTCATAAAATGTATATAGAAATCTGTTTGTCACGTTGAAATGGGAGTAAGGCTGACGCTTTGTGTCTTTGTGTGCTTGTGCCGAATAGCAAGGTTCTCCAAAGAGCGGGGGCGGCTCTTTCACTGAGTCGTGAGGTCCTGATGACTGGGTAGCAGGTTCACGATGAATAAGTGAATAGAAAAAGATCAAATGATGAAAACAAGTATTGGTGATAATGAAATGATGAAGATTTGAAGTATGAATACATCTAATGATGTTATTATTACCTTTGTCATCAGTAATATATTCGTTAAACTATTCGATCATAAATGTGATAATAGTCTTTGCATGGTTGAAAAATGACAACGGAGGGTTAATGAGAGACAGAATAGGGGGGAAGGGAAGGACATAAGAAGAGAGAGAGAGGGATGGTAGACAAGATACTATTTATTCGTGTACAGTACGCTCCATACACCTACGCCTTTAAAAGGAAAACATCAGTAGGACAAGTCGCCAGATAAGTTCTTTCAAGCCTTTGGTTGCTTCTTTACAAAAACAAATTCAAAATTACTTTCCATTGTTTTAAATGAGTCCAACGCATAGATATCATTTTTCAAAAAAGTGTGCGTGACTATTTCATGTGATCACAAATATTTTTTTCGAAACTTTCAACTTACGTTACCAAATTAATTTCATCCTAAATGAATTTGATTATACTTGAATATGTACATTGCATAATTTATCCATACATCGTCATCTCTTACGGGTATTATATATATATATATATATATATATATATATATATATATATATATATATATATATATATATATATATATATATATATATATATATGTGTATATTTATATGTATATAATGTATATTTATACATATACATGTATATATATGTATATATATGTATATATATATGTATGTATATATATATATATACATATATGTATATATACACGTATACATATATATGTGTGTGTGTGTGTGTGTGTGTGCATTTGTCTTAGTCTACTCTGAATTGATGAGTATTATCTTTTTACATAAGAAATAATGAAAAATACATGTTCTTGGATTATATCTTTGTTTTGTTTTTATTTTTTCTTTGTTTGAAATACACGTATAAAACTGCATTTATTTTATGGGAGATACTTCATACCATCAGGCAAACATGAATAACACAGCGAATCCATGAAAATTGAATAGATAGGAATGACTTTCAATTTTTATTTGAAGTTTGTGAAATATTATCCATGAAAGAATTGTTGCCTATTTTTTTTTCACCAATGATATTTCCCTTCTTTTTGTTTGTAGGTGAAATAACTATATATATGAGTATGTGTCTGTGTGTGTATGTGCGTGTGCATGTGTTATTTGAAAGCTGGTTAGTGATTAATCTTCTTGCAAAAAAAGCAAATGCTGCTGGGCCCGTATATTTGAAGGGCAATTTAATTTCAAGGGTTCCGGGGCCCTGGGGTAAATTTGATATATTATACTAAAGGTAGAACCACACAAAAAAGCCGATTGATCTTAGAAGCGCCGATCTCAGAGTATAATACAATTCAAAAACGACCCAGGAAAATACCCATATCTTCAACGTTAGCAAAAATAATATTAAAAAAAAAAAGAAAATTCGTAACAGAAGCCAAAGAATTTGAAGTATCCTAGGGAGAACCTGATAACGTGATATTGCCGAAACGTGATATCATCACGCGGTCCCCATAACTACGTAAGACCGGATACATTTTTGAAATTTTTTGTGTCGGATTGTTATATTTTGTCGAAATAAACAAGAAACGTAATATATTTCCTTTTTCAGTTTTTAGTGGAATTATTTCTAAGGAGGTCTTTATTTGTTTCTATGTTTAGTAACTGTTAGATTACGACTAAAAACTAGTTTATCGTATAGGTACCCATTGTTGATACCCACGTGTTAATTAGTATTACTGTTACTGCAATGTGAAACTTTTCTCGTATCATCAGGCTGTATAGCAAAATGAAAGAATTTAATGACTTTTCTATGCAAGTGAAAAATTGAAATGTTTCAATATTCATGGGTAATTTCTAGATTTACAGCCCACTTCATAACATATGCCTGATCCGGTTCTGAAGGTAGCATGTTTACGGTCAATCTCTAGTGTAATGGGTTTGCCCCTTAACTGAGCATATATATATATATATATATATATATATATATATGCTCAGTCAATATATCGCTTAAATTCAGCCTTACTGACCATCCAATTTCGTAACCCATAGGATCTGAAGCGAACGTTTAAATCCTGCCCTGCGGTACTGGATGGGTTGATGGAAAGTCTATAGCCACACTGAAGAGATGTAATACATCAAAACAGCTGTCTGTGGATGACACAATAATTAATGCTCTTCTTACCAGGGTTGAGCACTCTTTAAGTGAGGTAACTCATCCATTTTTAGCTTATCCAATGCTCTTCCATTGGAATAGAGCACTCTGGTGGATGGGGAATTTCTGCGTAAATAGATATATCGCTTAAATGAATTTAAGCAATACTTACTGACCATCCAGTTCCGTAGCCCAGAGGATCTGAAGCGAAGGTTTCAATCCTGCCTGGCAGTACTGGATGGGTTAATGGGAAGTCTATAGCTACACTGAAGATATGTCATACATTGAAACAGCTGTCAGTGGATGACACCATGATAATATACATATATATATATATATATATATATATATATATATATATATATATATATATATATATATATATATATATGTGTGTGTGTGTGTGTGTGTGTGTGTGCGTGCGTGTGTGTGTGTATTTATATATATATGCGTAATTGCGTAAGTGTGTGCATATATATATATATATATATATGGGGGATACTAATCGGAAAAGATATTCAAAAAGACTGGGTACTTTCGAGATAGACTATATATATACGTGGTGTGATGCAGAGTTTGTGGAACTTGAACAAGTCGCTTTGTATGTTCCTGGTGAACGTTTCCAGTGTCTTGCCAGTCATTTCACGTGTCTCTCGAAATCACTCCACCTGAAAAATAGCAACTTCATTTCTTTGTCCTTTGCTTACGAAGATAGACATTTATTAGAGTTGATTCAGAAAGAAAGGGGAAATAAACAGCATCCGTTTTTCGGTTGATAAGTCAAAATACACTGAACCAAAGAGAAGAGAAGGGACGTTTGGTGAAATCGCTTCCTGTTCGTGAGTCATTGGCTGGCGTCATCCATAATGCATTACGGTTTTCTGGGTGAGCAACCACGCACAATTAGTAGTTTAGTGGAGAGAAGAGCGAGAGGAACAGGTAGACTATCACGAGTAGAAGAGGTGTAAAAAGGAGAGTAAGGCTAGGACAATGCATAAATCAACGTGAAAGAGAAAGGGAGAGTAAGGTGAATTGAGCAAAGGGGTCGGAAATGAAAGTCAGCCAAAAGAATAATCTGAGTTTGAAGATATCCCTTCTTTGCCAAAAGAAATTTTCACATTTAAAAGATGTTGATGAAACAGGAGGACAGTTGAGAGTGAAAAGGACAGGATTGATGGGTATGAAGTCGAACGAAAGTAGACAGTGATGTCTTATTTACTTATATCTGATCTGACAGTGTTTATTTCAGAATTGGAAACCACTTATCATAATCTCAGATAATGTTAACAGCCGGTTATTGTTATCAAAATCTATCGATCCAAACACTTGTTCAAACTGATAACATATATCTTTAGCCAAATGTAACAAGCCAGCGACTCTTAACAAAAAGACCCTGCCTCAAAGTGATCATTATAAACGGCTTCCTTTGTATAACCCATCACACAAACTTCTTCCTGTCAATTGAGTATGCATCAGGAAAAAAAATCTGTTTCCTTGACAGACGATGAATACAAAAGTTGATATTTGCAGAATCGTAGATTCTGTAAGCACTTACATCAAGCATAAAAGAAAAAAAACTAATTTCCCTTGCCTCTTGAGCTTAAAGAAGACTATTTTGACTTTTATGGTAGACTTTTGTTAAGATAAACTTAGTCTACCACAAGGCCAATAAGTGAGGAATATCAGGTAGGAAGATCACGTTATAAGTTTTTAAGAGGAGAGTTCTTGCCTTCTTTTTCAAAATTTTGACTTTTACCTCGGCCTGAACAACGGTCATAGGAGCCGATTGGAAAGATGCAGTCTATCACAATACAAGTTTATCTCTTCTTACAATGTCACTTATCAATGAGTACACGTCATATTACTGTTTTTAAACAAAGTTAATTTTCTTCTAAACCAAACACAGTAGGATTCTTATATTTCGAGTGGAACATGACAAAATCAACACAGGTATTGTTTATGACCAAAGTCTACAGCATTATAACATTGTTGCTAAAAAATGACTATTTTACCACCAAAAAATGTTTAGAAAAAGTTTATTTTTTCATCAGTATTTAGTGTGACGGCCTTTACTTTGCATAACTGCTTGAATGTATAATCTAACACCAGAAACAAAAATGAAATCCTGCTATGTTAGATTGGAATGAAAACCAATTTTCTGTACAAAGCGGTGGGGATGTATTCATTTACAGTCGATGCTGTATATACTTGCAACGGAAATCTGTTTTCAGTGAACCTTCCAACGAATGTGTGGATTAAAACTCAGAGTCAGTTACTCCCATGTCTCACGACACATGAGGCAATGATTCCTGTTTCCAACTTTCAGTCTGAACCTGGTCGAACGAATCCATTCCCCGTGCTGTTAGACGTTAGGCTACCCCCTGATGAATTAAGAGCTCAAATCATATTTGCATGTCAAGTAAGTGATGAGTGTCTGGTGTGAGCTACACTCCGTTAATTACTCATGTGACCTTTTTTCTTTGTTCACACTCGAGAAGATGCTCTGGTATGGTTCCGAGGATTACAATTTTTTGTATGCATTTATGAATTTATTCAATTATGTATTTATTCATTCATTCCTTTCTAACAGATGATTATCACGAGACCCGCTACATTTTCTTTGAGGGAATACATGGAATTTTTTTTTTTTTTTTTTGAATATTGAAATTAATGTCCTCTATGAATGCAAAGTGTTATTACCAGATTGAACTGATTCTGGTACAAGGTTACAGTTGGGGGCACCTTGCTAAACTTCGCACTATGGAAGATACCCAGCTTTTTACTTAATTTGGCACAAGGCCGAAATATTATGAAATCTATCGACAATCGAACTCAGTCCACTATGGAAATGGTCTCTAACACTAGATTGCTAACCATCGCACAATGGTAACTGTTCATCTTTTACTAACCCTAGCTTATTCTGGTACTAAACCAGAGTAATGGGACACCAGTGTGGATCGCATTCACTACACTAGCTAAATAGTCAACAATATCAGCTTGCTAACGTTTGCACTATTGTAGACGCTCAGCTATATACTAAATTTAGTGCCCACTACTGCCGAAAATTTACAAATTCCTTTTTTCAAATCATACTAGGAAAACATTTTGAATGTTAAAAACATAAAAATTTAGCTATAAAAAAACACATCATTCTAATTTCTACACAGTGACATTATTCTAAAAAATCTTTTTGATAAAAAAAAAACATTGTAAGATTGAAAATCTATTGCAAAATTATTGTAGAAAAGACGAATAGAAAAACCTGGCGCGAGGCCATAGTAATTGGAATATCCAGTGAGGATCGATTGTCATTTCAAGTTCTGTCTATATTGACAAAGAATTTATTTCGAATAGCATTGGTATGTTTCCGATCAAGAAAACGTACCGCCACTCGATCAAAAGAATTCCGCCATCGGCAACTGTCTTTCATGTCTCTTTGCTTTTGGCAGACAAACAAAGGGAAGTAACTCTTTGAAGTTGTTTTCCATTGAAAATCGCTGAATGATATTTTTGTTTTATCAGCAGCAGCCACAACCCTCCCAAGTCACTCATCACTGGTTTGGTTATTGAGACTGAAGATGATGATGAATCAGCAAGAAAGACTTGAAGATGGTTGTCAATGAATAAATGATGAGGATGATGTTGTTGATGGAATGGGAGATGAGACTGATTATGATACTTTCTTTTTACTTTTTAAACAATGTTCCGAATAATATTACAAGGCAAGGAATAGTTTGATGATTCCATTTCCTCGGGCGACCAATCATAATTACTGTATTTTACGGTATATAGGACGCCCTATTACCTGAAAATTCCGAGAAGAGTCGCCCTGTGTCTTATATGCCAAGATGAGATAGTTCCGTCAGACAATATTTAACTTTATATGAATTTTGAATATGCCCCGCTCAATTTCGAATGCATTTCCCAATCCCGTGTATACTATGTGTCATAAAACGTTCAAAATAAGATTATGTATATTCATAAGATGATTAATATCTCTCTCTTTTCTTGGTGTTGGTTTTATCTTCGCGAACAGAGATCTATGAATGCGTTCCACTGACAAAAATTCTCTGATAGCTAAGGTAGCTCATTCTGGAGGGCTTTTTCCAACCAAAACGACTCTAAAAGTTTTGAACAATTTAGACGGGGAATAGAGGTTGAAAAAAGATGTGTATAAATTAATCAAACAATCACTGTTGCTAACCTAGCCAGTCGTTTCACTCTCGAACGCTCAGCTACGAAATCCTGAGTGTCTCTCTTTTCTTAGCCCATCGCGTACCCTTAACAAATGACTACCACTTCAGCTAACTGCCTAAGCTATAATATCTAGCTCATCCTTCCCGAGGATAATTTCATTCAGCTCCATCTCCATCACAAAGTGAATGAACCAACAAAATGTTTCTACACGAAAGTCACGAACTGCGTTCGAGCACCAAACTTTATACATAGAATGTCTAACTTTTCTTCTAAATAGCTACGAGCTTCATCCTATTGTGAAAATCATATCTCTTTCATGATCTTATTCTTCTCCCCTTCAAGTAATCAGGCCTTTAAAAACACGTTGGAATGAGTAAGACAACAGTGAATATTCAAATTTCAAGCCTTCTAGCTTGATTGGCGCAACCTTTACACGTGACACACACATAGATAGACAGAAAAACAGGCAAAGAAACTAATGTTGACAGTTTAGGTGACAGTTTCACTTGATTGTTTCTTATAGACGAATTAATCGATATGAACCCAATTGTGTAGAAAGATAAATACGAACAGAATATGATAGATAGATAGATAGATAGATAGATAGATAGATAGATAGATAGATAGATAAATAAGAATAGAATTATATACATATATATATATATAGATTGATAGATATAGATACATAGATACATAGATAGATAAGAACTGAATGATAGAAATGATAAAATATATATATATATATATATATATATATATATATATATATATATATATATATATATATATATATATACATATAGATAGATAGATAGATAGATAGATAGATAGATGGACATGAACAGAATATGATAGATAGATAGATAGATAGATAGATAGATAGATAGATAAGGACAGAGTGAGATTGATCGATAGATATGAACATAATGATCTAGAAATATAGAATGAAATAGAAATACAGAATGAGATAGATAAGTAGATAGATAGGTAGGAACATAATGAGATAGATAGATAGATAGATAGATAGATAGATAGATAGATAGATAGATAGATAGATATTTTCAGAATGAGATAAGTAGATAGATATGGAAGAATGAGATAGATAAATAGATAGATATGGACAGAATGATATAGAAATATAGATATGAACAGAATGAACTATCTAGTTAGAAAGATATGAATGGAAAGATATCTCTAAAAAAAAAAAGTTGAGATACGAAAGGACTGAAATAAATCGATAAACGACTGATGGAAGATAACGGGAATCCACTGGTGCTAAAAGGCCAAGATGTTAATAAACAGGAAAAGATGGTAAATCAAAGAAAATGAATGAATGTGACTTTCTTTTCTTCTTTCCTGCACTTTCTTCATTCAATATACCTCATCATTTTTCTGCCATTTTGTCAAAAAAAATTTTATAAGCTGATTAAATTTTGGTGCGAGCAATGTAGATCAAAGGAAAGATTAATGGCTCGAGAGGCCAACGCAATAATCAGTTTTCTTTGAACTTGTAGAAGATACAATGAAAAATGTATTGTAACTCCATATTGTTGCTCATGGACTGCCTGTAGACATTTTCTGGCCCTTTTTTTTTACTGTCAAACTTTGCTTTGAAAATACAAATGATTATCAAGTGCACATCACGCACGCGAACACTCACAAACATAAATACACTAGAAAGTTTAATCGTGAAGCCTTACTTAATCTGGCACATGGTCACAATGGGGTTGCCAATTTAGAATCTATACTTGACAATATTTAGGTCTTTCTTTTCAATATGTAATGTTTTAAAGTCCAGCAATGCCAATTGAGATGTTGCTTTTTAAATTTTCGAATTTGAGAATGGCTGCTAGGAGAATCAAAAATTGAAAACGTTGATTCGTAGGGTGGGGAAACCCAGTAAGGTTCGAACTTATCAATCACTTGTAATGATCTATAGCAGCAGCTTGCAAATCCCTCTACCATGCTGACGGTGGGGCACCTAGTAACAGTCACTTTATAAATCCACAGTAGGAATATTCCAGAAGACTAGTTTGTTGGTCCATACCTCATGTTGAAGCGTCCAAAGGTGTTCGGTAATCAAGAGGCTGCAAGGGTTGGGTACCTAGTGTGAAACAAAGTCACTTCAGGGGAAATGGACTGCTGGATTAGCTCGCTAGCCATTAATCAACAGCGATGTGCTCTTAGGTATAAGCCAATCTCAGATCAGTTTTGGGGTACCCAGTGAGGACCCAGCTCTTTAAACAGTAGTGATGGCCCTCGAAACTAACTGGCTAACTATTATCCCACTTTGGGCTACTATTGTTTATTAATATTAAACTGCGACAACCGTGTGGATCGATTTCAAACTACTAGCGGATGACTTGTCACTTGCTAAATAGTATTGCGTTACCAAGTCATTGAATTCCGAGTCTTCGTTGGGTACCTCCTAGGGGTACGAGTACAGCTGAGAAAAAAAATCTGTGGACGAAAATACATGTTGTGACTCGACGGATGTAACTCGTATTCTTCCCCCGTTGGAGCAACAAAGCAAAGACAATATTTGAAAAAATATATTTTGTTTGTTTTTTTGTGTTGACGGAGAGAGAGGGGGGGAAAGAGACAGACACACCCTTTAGAAAAACACACACACACATAAAACGATACTGGATTGTGCGGTAAAAAGTACTTGGATGGCATGCTTTGCCTAGTACAGACATTATTCTGACACTATGTTTCTCTGCTTTATATCTCTTTTGCTGTCTCTGGGCTTTTAATCTAGTCTTCATTTTCGTAGGAGACTATGATAAAAAGACTACCACAACTTGATTTTGCCATCTGCTGATCAGAAGACACAACTGACTCCAGTAGTATCTGTCCCATCCGATGCCTCATCTTGTAGTACCAGAACTCTAATCAAGATGCCCATAACAGCTACTTAATGGACAATTTATGAATACGTGTATAAGTATCCAACCATATGGCTAAATGAACTAAATAAATACTTGAGGGTGTAAGTTCATGAATATTTTCTGGTGTTGAATTTAATGCAAAATGTTTTGCACGTATACATCGTTAGTTTGTGAGAGTTTACTCAAGACATTCACTCAATTTAGATTATTAAGCTGCAAGGCTACGGCTGGAGGCCTAACTTCGAAACATCCCTACATGACCAAAGGTACTCAATCGAGCACAATTATGTGCCTATTTCAGTAAATACTGGAATGTACATTTTTGTACGCATGCATTTACATAATGAACAGGTAAAAAGATTTTAACTTGAAGATAAATATATTATGTGAGATAGGCACAGAGTACGGTCAATATAGGTATGGACAGAAACAAGCAGATAGATTTGATAACATTGAAATAGATAGATAGATAGATAGATAGATAGATAGATAGATAGATGTTCCTATTAATGTTTCAAAGAAGTAATAATACATTTGTGATGCCTGTTTCCAGTATGTCTCTCTATTTACCATGTATTTATGTAGAAGCATCTCCTGTCGGTATTTCTCTGTTATGTCTGCACTCAAGTCCTGACAGACGACATCAAAGCTGACGAGTTGCAAGCCGACTTACTCTGATGGCTTTTGATCTTTTATGCTTCGTTCTCATCCGTGTTCAGAGCGACACGGCGATCGAAACCCCCTCCCCCCCATTCTCACACACCTGAACTCTCGGCAAAACATGCAAATATGTAAACATTAACGCACTGATGTCGCTTAGGAGACGTACTTTGCAATATGTAATTCTTTGTGCTTCCTTCCCATACCATTTTTGCTCAATAATTCAAATAAATGATTAAATTTTCCCGCTGAATGTTCGTCCATGATTTTTACTTGAAATAATATAAAACGTTAAAGATCATAAGTAAACTGAAGGGCAACAACTGCAGCCGCGACGTAATTATTCTGGCGTGGCCGAAATCTCGAATGTCCAGTCGGAAATTTGTTCCAATTTGAAGAGTCTAATCGTCCGTTGTCGGAATACCAATGGTACCTTAAAATACGTAATTCTTTTCCCTCAATAATTCCAATAAATGATTAAATTTTCCCGCTAAACGTTCGTCTATAATTTGTACTTGAAAGAAAATAGAGCATTGAAAATTGCAAATAAACTCGAAAGCAAAAACAGTGGCCACAACATAAATTATTCTGGCGTTGCCGGAGTCTCAAATGTCCAGTCGTAGATTTGTTCCAAAATGAATAGTCTAACCGTCCGTTGTCTGAATATCAATGGTAACTGTTACATATTCTACAACGTGGTTAGATCGAAGAGGGTCATGGCTAACACAATCAAAGGACACGTCTCTCATATTTGTTATGTAGGTGTAGATGTGGCCAGGGAAACCCATACATAAGGCTACTAGTAAGTATTATGAGTATTGATCTTGGTTCTCTCATCCAGCGCTTCCAGTCGGAGATGAAGTGCAGCAAACTAAAGAGTTCGTTGTATTCAGACGATTTTAAATAAGGAAGCGTTTCCCTATTTCGACCCCTCTTTTTCTCCCTGTTCCACTTCTGAAATAAGCAAGAACTGCTATGAAATAATGAGGAGCAAGTTATGTTGTGTTTTTGTACTATTATTCCTTCAGGTCTCCTAATTTCAAATTTTCGACTCCCTTGCAATCGTGTAGTTTGTTGCACCACATCTCCAGTTCGGGGCGCTGGGCGCTCGAAAGACAAAGAAGGACCCGAGGGCAAAGGAGGAGGACCTGAGAAGAAAGATCAAGCAAAAATGGTTGATAGTTGCTTTATTTATTAATTCCCTGATTAAAGAATGTATGGAGAAAAAAAAACATGATAATAAATCTTTCTATTAGGCTGTTCCACAGTGAATGGCAGTTTATGATGAAAAAAAAATAGAATAACTAAAAATGTGGACAAGCCTGTATTATTAATGAAAATAACTTATATTTGATTCAGTAACTTCTTTCCGTTGGGCTCCAAGTGTGAAAAATCCTTCATTTGTAGAACTCAATGTCTTTTGACGCTAAATATTTTCTCGATTTCGCTCTTTACTGCATCTTTGTTAGCAAATGTTTTAATGCGAAGAAAAGGCTCCAAGTGTTGAAAAAAGGTAATAACCTGCAGCATATAAGTCTGGTGAATATAGAGAATGATATAAGATTTCATAATTGAGTTCAGATTGCTCAGATTGACAATGCAGTGTCTGGTATTGTCGAGCAATAAAAGTAGTCCTTGTCTGCTTACCAGTGCCGGATATTTTCTGGCTAATTCTGAATGCATTTCATCAGCTTGTTGGCAGTCTGATTGAGCTTCCAAATGTTAGATTTATGTTCTTGAACAGAATTTTTACTATCATCATCAGTTTTTTATCGACTGTCTTTAGACAAAGACCTGCCCCAGGATTCGCCGCACCTCACTATCGTTGGCGTCGAGAAGCCAGTACTTTCTGAATTTCTCAAATTCGTACTTCCATCTTGTATTCTACCAGCCTAGGTTGCTCATGTGATCTTTGAGGATCCTTGTTGTGGGTCATGATACCCATCAGTTGTCTGCCATTCTGACAACATTACCAGCCCATTGCCATTTGAGTTTTTTTGTAGATTCTATGATATCTTCGACTCTTGTTTTTTCCCTGATATACTGCGCTGTCTTGTGATTTCTCCATGTTAGGTTGAACATGATTCTCTCATGTGCTCGTTGCATGTTTCTCAGTCTGAGGGTGGGTATAAACCCATGCAAAAGCAAATAGTCTGGTTCCTTTCGAGTACAGCATCTTCAAGAGTTGGGTACTATCTCATTAAAACTGCTATGATGAATCATGAGTTAAAAATTCAAAAGAAAGCTAATATCCTAAAACCAGTTAGATATGTATAGCTACATTTTCTGCTCCGGAATTGCAATCATAAGAACAAATGCCAAAAACGGCCATTTCATGTGGAACAGCCTAATGACTATTGGAAAAAAAAGAGAAAAGGAAGCAAGGAAGGAAGGAAGGGAGGAAGGAAGGAAGGTCGAAGAGCAGAAAGGATAAACTTGGTACATCGTCTAATTTGATAATCATCTCTTATAGTTGCGTGTATCGATTAGATCTCAGGATCTTGATTCATAAGATTACAAGGAGGAAGAAAGTTGGATTGTAAATCCCTTTTCGTATTAGTTTTGCTTGTCTTGCTTCGCTCACCAGTTTACTGGCTGACGTCTATCTCTCAACCTGTTCTCATTAATTCCACCCAAACCAATGTATGTTGTCTCTCTGACACCATGGACAGAAGATCTTTTTCCTTAAACGGTTATCTTCCTTGTATTGAAATTCTATTTATCAAATTCCTCTTTTGTTATTTTGTTTTTTTGTCTTTTTTCTACATTCAAAACGATATTTAGATTGGTTCTTTTTTATCTTCATTCACCTGGTTGCATTTTATAGTACATCAACTACTATTTTCTTCCATCTTGGATTTTTAGTTGCTTTTTACATCATAGTTGATCTCGGATAGTGAATAAACGGTGAAAATCTGAAATAAATAATAAGCTCTTGGTGAGATTCTAAGTCAAGTACTTCCTACGTGGATAAGCCTGATAAACGCACAACTGATCTTACCGCCTGAGCCACGAGAACTCCACGTGTAGACAGGTCAAATCATACCCCTAGACTTACTCTCCATAAGTGCTAACTCTCTTTGCCATATTTGATTAAAGGATTAAGGTTTGAAGGAGGTTTAAGAGTTATGTTGGTCTTGGTGCAAGACGGTAAAAGTCTTTCAGAGGACTACGAACGAATGAAAAGCCCCAGAGTAATATTACGGCTTGAAAGTATAAATTGGAAATTCAAAAAATGAATTTTGCAATATTTGACCGAATTTGTTTGATGCGCCCGGACATCTCCATAAAACTCTTTTGGTCGGCCTCTCTGTCGGTCCGTCGGTCTGTCGTTCCGTCGGTCCGTCGGCCCCTTATATGTTAAATATTTTCGTAGCCATATCATAATTGAGTAAACCATCCTTATCTTCCTCTTCCCCCTCTTCCCATTCCTCTTTTTTCTGCTGCTACTACTACTACAACTATCAATGCTACTGTTGAAGCTGCTGCTGTTACAACTGCTGCTGTTGCAGCTGCTGCTGCTGCTGCTGCTGCTGCTACTGAAAGTACTTCTACTGCTTTGATTAGAATCCCTTTGAAATCGGAAATCGTTTTTTATTGTGAAACTCAATCACGTACGGCTCCTCCTCTTCTTCCCACCCTTCTCTTTGAAAGGCAACCCCTTACCCTCCCCCTTTCTCCCTTCTCTTTTGCCTTTCTCGCGGAGAGGGACTGATTTGTTAGATTGATTTGAAATATAGATCAGACTTCGGGTCAATCGAATGTATCATTACTGTCCTCCTCCTCCTTCTCCTCCTCGGTTGCTGAGGAAAGTCGACAAACAAAGAATTCGAATACGATTCTCTCTCTCTCTCTCTCTCTTTCTCTCTCTCTCTCTGTCTCTGTCTCTCCCTCTCTCTCACTCTCTCTCTCTCTCTCTCTGCCTCTCTCTCTGTCACACACACGCACACACACGCACACACACATACTGGTCATGATGTTTTAATACAAGTATACATTTCTTAAAAAAATGAATGAAAAAGCTGTTCATATTTATTAGACATAATGTTCACATTTGCATTTGTTTATACTTAATTACTTTTATTTTGTTCTTTTTTATAATTTCATAGATAGTAACAAAATTTGCATTGACGGATATGGGCGTAAGGATGGCGGTCGCATTGTCGAACTTGTTATTTTGCATGGAACATTAGGTAGAAAGTGACGCTCAGGGGTCATGTATCAACGCAATGGTGATTGGCTGGATCGAGGTATAATATATAGAATGCAAAAACATTGCTAGTGTTTTGCTGCTGAAACGCATTGTAAATCAGGAAAAAGATATTGTCAGTGACCAAGAATTAAAGCAAGTATTTTTGCTAGAATAAGAATGTTATGTTTAATGTAATTGCATTATTGCTAAGGATGTTATATTAAAAATGCACATAGGCGCCCGCAACCACTTTTCCAGGTGGTGTAAAAAGATATATTCCCGTGGGGATGAGGGGCGCTGAAGGATATATTCGGCAAAGTCTTACCCTTCATTTCTGATAGCGCTTTTATTGGCGTGATCAGATAAAAATTTTCTACAGCCTGAAGATTCCTTATTTGGGTTATGCATGATGAGTGTTCAAAGGGATGAAATTAACAAGAACAAAATGCAGTTCATAAACAAAGTTGGTGATAAGTTTGGTGTAGATCCGGGGAATTGTCTGCATATGATTTCCTCTTTGTTTCATATTGTAATAAAAATAATCAGCAAATCCTAGAATGTTCATTTTTCAGTGATATCCTCCGAAAAGATTACTTATATTACTCTATTATTGAAAATGAGAACATTAAATGTGTTGTAGTTCTTCCCCAGGGGGTTACAAATGCTCCCCCTTTTACACATACACACACACAAAGAAACACAAACACTTACACACACACATGCACCATGCCAATAGGAATGCCTGGGAAATTAGTGAGAAAATGATTTTCATTGATCAGGAATAAACGCAAGTGTCATTAGTAGAATCAAGCTATCATAAAAATAAAATGAATGATTTTACTATAGAAATACACTGAGAATCAATAAGAAAGGGATTGTCAAGGGTCAGGAATTACAGCAAGCATCACTGACAGAATGCGTCCATTATAAGCATTATGTTAATGTATTGCAAATCATTTCACCGTTGAAATACATTGAAAATCACGAGGTAGATAATTTCTTTCTTTCTTTTTCTCTCCCTCTCTCTCTCTTTTCTTTTCTACCCCCACACCCACACCCCGCGTACATACGTTAACCGATTCGTTTTTATTTGTTTCCACTTGGTGTTGGGAACTCTTCCTCTTCCCACTCCTCCGACTCTCTCATGTTTTTGCTTTTTTTTGTTTTTATTGTTTTGTTTTGTTTTTTTGTTTTCGTTCTACGCCCACCTCTCCCCGGCCAATACTATTTTTCCTGATATTCCTCCTCTTACTTTAATTAATTATTCTTTTATCTTTGGATTTTATCGCTGTTTCTCGTCTCCTCCGCTTTTCGTTAAATCATCCCCCCACCTTCTCTCCCTCCGCCCACTCTTCCTCCGTACTCTCCTTCCCCAGTCTCTTCTTTCCCCGACTTTCTCAACCTCACCCCCCACCGACAGTTTGTTTCCATCGAACCTTATTAACCCAAATTACAAGAGACGAATCGCACTTCAAAAACACACAATGAAGCAGACAAACTGCGATAATTAAGATTTATTGGATAAACAAATACCACTGGAAAAAAACTATACATTGTATTCTTCAATATCAATTCATGTAAATTACAAATCCGTGGCAATGATACCTTGAAGTGATAAATAAGAACTTGCCAATTTCTCAATAAACATTAAATTCATATGTCCGAAGCAAGATCATCTATTGATGCCTGGAAAATGTCGGTAGCAATTTCTGTATCTATTGTAGCCGAGGAAAAGAAATACCGAGAGATAATGTTCGCTCGGGAGGTGAAATGGTTTGTATGTCTGCCTCACGCGCATAAGGATCCGGTTCGATTCCCAGCATGATCAAAGAGTGTAAAAAAATATTCTTCATCAAAACAAATTTCCCTGTGCACTGAACAGCTAATTGAATACACCCTAAGCTGAGTGATTAAATTTGCACCCTTCCTTATTCGAAAGTAAATAAAAGATGGGTCTTTGGATCGCCTCCAACTACCAGTACAGTCTTTCTGGGGGAAAGTAGACCACTACATCTACCGAGGACCACAAATCCCCATGAAATCCCCCAAAGAAGGAGGAATCAAGCGAAGAATCACTCTAGGTTAGCAAGCTTTCAGTTGAGTAAGCTCAACCTTCACGAACAAGCAAATCCCAATAATCTTAAGAATCATCATCATCATCATCATCATCATCATCAGTCTCTTAAAGTCTTTTGTTGGACATAGATCTTCCCCAGGATTTACCACAATTCTCTATCATGGGCGTTGCGGAGACAGTATTTCCTGAATCTGTTTAGTTCATCTCTCCATCTTGTGTTTTTTTTTTTGTCGGCCTTAGTTTCTAATATGATCCCTGGGGATCCAATGCATCCTCGTGGTAGACACCTATGGGGGCTGAAACATGGAACCTAACCAAAAGATGACAACAATGTGACGAAAAGATCCATACTCAACCGCACACGAAGAGATCATACGATAGCACAGTGTATGAGCGGGAAAGCAGGAGACCAAAATATCATAGAATCCATCAGAAAGCTCAAACGGTAATGAGTTGGTCATGTTGCCTGGATGGTTAACAATCGCTGGATATCAGGACTCAAAACGTGGATCCCCGTATGCAAGACCGAAAAAATAAGATGGTGAGACTAATTATACATTTTCAAAGAGTACTGGCTCCCCAAAGATCCTGGCGAATCAAAGAGGAGGTAGCTAAAAGGCTGCTGATGATAATGATCAGGATCATATGCAAGTGAAATCTGTAACACAGAAAAGAACACTGTACCAAGACATCGTTTTTCCATTGTTCTCCTCCTCAAATGAAAATAGTCTCAAGTAATGAAAACGAGACACGGACCTGGAAATCGGAAATACTAACACAGGATTCTGAGATATTCCAGTATTGTCAGCCAATCACACAGTGATTAGCCAACAGACTGGGATGGTTTCAAGAGATTGGTGTTATTGTCTTTAGCCAATTTCTTATCTTGATCTGCTACGTATAGATTTGCACTACTGCTCAGTGAAAATCAGCCTTTTAAGTAACTGGCCAAATTTACTATCTGTAACATGATTGAATGAAATGGTACAATTACAGAAAAAAATAAGGTTACAGTCAAGAGCGCTCATAACAACTTGAACTCCGTAAGCTGCAACCATTTTTTGTATCATATGTTCTTCCACCTAGGAAAATTGGAAAATTTGAGACCCACACACACGCAGACATACAGAGTACTAAATTCCATACGCTTGAAAATATGTAACTGGCGTTGAAACAATGCAGTGTGATACTCATATGAAAAAATTATATATATATATATATATATATATATATATATATATATATATATATATCGGCCTCCGGGTCTGAAGTGGAGGTTTCAATTCTGCCTCGCAGTACTGGATGGGATAATGGAAAGTCTATAGCCACACTGAGGAGATGTAATACATCAAAACAGCTGTCTGTGGATGACACAATGTATATATATATACATATATCATGTGTGTCTGTGGTAAGATGTGATGCATTCAACACTGTGGTGAAAAAAGACTGAAAAAAATCTGAAAACTAAGTTTAAATATGAATATATTATAGTTCAATCCTATTTGAGTTGATACTGATTATATAACTGAGTTGTAACTAAAGTCCATACACATGAAAATACGCCATTGTCGTTGAACCAAAACCAACGGGCCAAACAATAAAATTATATATATATAACAATTTTGGTTGACGATTTCTATTAAAGTGAATTTTGCTGCGACCGAATTCAAGTGAATAGGCCAGTTCTAAGATGTACTAAGTTGCTCTCATGTATCTTATCTACGTTTCAACTCAGCACGCCCACATAGGCTTTACGTTTTCAGACATATATAATGCCTTTTGTGAGAGTGCGTTAGACAATGACAGGTTATAAATTCAATCAACTTCGACAGTCTTTACCACACATGTATATATATATATATATATATATATATATATATATATATATATATATATATATATATATATATATAAGTAAACGCACACATGTAGTTATGCATATGTACATACGTTTGTGAGCGAGTTCATCTGTGGGTGTATCTTTGCTACAGTAATAACTGATTTTTTTTCAGGGAGATATTTCATTTAAGGAAAGAACAGGTCGAACACCTGAACGTCACAAACTGGGATGGTTGTTTGTCATTGGCTGCGTCAAAAGTCCTGACTTTGAAATCAAGCCGGTGTATCTATTCTGACAAATGCCCCCCCCCCCCTCAAGCTAGAAATTCGGTCACATGATTTGGTGGACCAATCAACAATTCAGAATGTGACTGACCGGTTTGAAAGTGTTAAGGAATGTCAGATGGAAGGTCAGATAAAGTGTATAGCTTCAAGAGGTCATCCAGTAGAATTTGCAAATTAGAGAGTACGACCAGTATATCAAATAAAATAAATTGTTTCTAGTTTTCCAATATGATGCTTCGTGAGGATTCATTCACGCATGCATTTGACTATAAGGGGAAACAGCACTTCAAGACAGTTTTGAAACGATCTGAACAATGACCCTACATTGAAGCAATGCACCTTTTTACCTTTTCTTCTTTCTCATTTTTCTGTCATCTTGTTCAATTCTGACATTTTGTTCCGTATTCCAACTCAATCAACTTTTTGATAACATGTTGCACCTTGTGTCTGCTGATCTGTTCTCTTTGTGATCAACAGAAATCACTACGAACCCACCTAATCGAAACTGCTACATGTGCTCATAATTAAGCACTTTAGTTCCGTAATTAAATAGATTACGCATCATGTGCATGTGGGTATTTTATAAATAAAGAAGTATTTGGAAGAATGTACGTACATTTTCATACGGAATATCATAGAGCTAGAATTATATAGATAAATTGTGTGAAATTTTATTTACGTATGCTCCTACCATTCTCTAAACTTAGTATTTATACACATGTATATTTATCATTAATTACATATCAGGATAAGTGAAATTCTTAACTCAAATTAACCAGGGTTTATCTGAAACACTTAAAGTAAATGCATGTTAAATAATCTTACTTTAACTTGAATCCACGCACACAGAATAATGATAAAAACGAATTATTTTGCTACAACATAAATTAAATTATGCAGTAGTTATATTCATGGGGATATGGATAATGACGGGGAATGCCATAGCAAGAGACCTGTTCTGTTTTTCTCAACTCCCAAAACAGGGCTATGACTAAACAGTTGACGATCTCCACAATAAAAAATAGAATTACAAGCACAAATAAAAATAAAACTAAAGTACATGCAACAAGAACCTAAAATTATGTAATAAACAGTTATAAGACAACACGTTGGAATAATACAGATCAGATTAAGAGTGACTTGCATGACATACGATCGTAGATACTTGAGACTATAATATACCAATTGACTAAAGCAGTTTCTCTTTCTCAGCATTACAATATGAGAATACATGCACACACATACACACACACACACACACACACACATACATAAATGTATTGTAAAAAAGACAATCTGGAAACCCAGTTAAATACGAATATTAGTTAATGATTGATATTTGTGGGAAGATTTCGCCTGGGACGGCTTCGATAGATCGAAAATGATAAGATGATGACCAAGCATCCAGAGAAACGGAACTGGGAATGGGGGTTCTTCCCTGTTCAAAAAGGTCTGCCGTTTAACAGCGTTAGGGTAATGGCTAGTATAGCTTGGGCTGGTGTTAGGGTAAGTATTTTTAGAATTAGAGTTAGGATTATGTCGTTTTTTATGGTTAATGTTAATGTTCGGGTTAGTTTGTCATCAGTGCATGTCATTCTGCAGCTGAGATCATAATAAAGCAGCAAAGTAACAATTGCCCATGAACTAATAGAAAAGCTACCGTTGCACAAATCACAGAGAGCCTTAATGAATTGCTCACCCCACACACATGGATTTATTGTCAAAGTATCCTTCGCTCAAATTAATTGTGTTATAGGGCCAAAAGTCTTTTTGCTATTTACACGTAGTCGGGGGAGAAGTGGATTCATGCCTTCCCTAGAGACGGAGTGAAGATAAAGAGCATCGTTAAGCCACGCCCCTGCTATCATGACTTAATACAGAATAAGACTTTCAGGAATGCGGAACCTGTAAAATAATTCCTAATAAACCATCCACAACCTCTTTTCAGGTTTTTCTTTCGTTTTTTTTTTGTTCTCTGTGGGGGAGGTTTTCAATCTTAATTTCTCAATAGAGGTCTTTGTAAAATGAGGTCAATGAAATCCCAGCTGCGCTGTTTCAAGTTACCTAGGAATGACGCAGGCATTTTCACAAGCGGTTACTCCAAATGTGATGACACATTACCATGTGCAAAATAATCAGGGCTACGTCATAAATAAGCCCAGTCAGGTCAACAGACTTGGATATATAACTTATCTACTCACATAATCAAGTAGTTGCAATGAAAAGCAAGTGAAATTAGGATGAAAGAAATACTATAGATAATTTATGTATATTATGAACAGAGTAACTTTTTTTATGTTCGTTAATCACAGCTAAACACAACGCTGGTTTTAAGCGCTTGTTTTAGTAATTCTTGAGTCCTGATATCTATACGTATGTAGATGACTCTCCACCAATTTACAATGTAAGTTTATGCAAAATTTACATGATTAAAATGAGAATATATTCGTGATGGTGATTCATACTTTCCCTTGGAATCCTACTTTGTTTTCATTCAAAACTTCTACAAAAGCAAACATATACTACATTTCAACCCCAGGCATAGTGCACAGATACACTGATCCTAAGCATCTTCTGCTGATCTGTGCCTGAATAACCCCGGCATCGTTATGGGAACATCGCTAGAGCTTATATATAATGAAAAACACGTCCTTTCCCATTTCTTTCTATCTCTCTTTCTTACTTTGTCCATAACTTCTGTCAAAGTTCACGGATACTTCATAGATCTTACGCAGGGCGTTCAGATACTGTGTTACTGGATAGAAGTGCCGATCCGTACGTGAATAATCCTGTCGTTCTTACGGGTGCTATCTAATTTATATATTACGTGATTTGTCATTTTTATGTACTTATTTATATCAATTATAACTATTTCTTCGTCTATGAGAGTCGATCTAGTTGGTGTGAGAGACAGAATGATGAGTGAGATCATTTTTTCTCCCTCCCATTCGCTGGCGTTCTTCGTCATCAGCATCAAAACATAACGTCATCGGATGTTAAGATTTTATCAGAAGTGGCTTTCACTAAATGGGCGATTAAAAATGGCGTATTTTTCTCAATCAAAGGCTTCAAATTTCTTGCGATGTTTTCAATTAGTGCTCAGACAAGATTTTCAAGACATCACACATCACACATCAAGTCAACTGAATTTGAACTTCGAAAACAGTCGCTCAACGTACAGAAAATTGTCTTCACAAATACCGCCCATGTCGTTCACAAAGCACTGTCCATGTAAATATTTCCTGTTATATAACTATGTACTATCTCTTGGGCAGCCTCCTGTATTAGTCCTGTATTGACCCCCCCCAACACACACACTTTTTTATCATTTTTTTGAAATTCCATTGCCCAGTAAGTCATAACATCGTTGCCTATCCTAAGTTTCGGGCCAAAACTCGGTGTGCAACGAATACTGCTTGACATCAAAATGAAAAATACAAACACACTGAGGGCAAGATTGGAGTAACTCGAGATAAAAGGAAAGATTGAGACTATACAGACCACAGCACTGCTTGGAACTGCATGGATACTGAGGAAAGGACTTGGAAAATAAGGTCTACGACCCTAAACGTTAGCACTGGCCAGACAGAAGATAGGAAAAACACCCAAATGGTAGCAGAGATGTGAACTACAGTACTAATGTAATAGGCGAGGGAGAGATGAGATGTGGGCTGAAGACCAGCGGAGACTTACGGTCACTATGCCTTCAGCGAAGACCACCAGGCAACTGGTGTGAAATTGCTAATAATAATAATAATAATAATAATAATAATAATAATAATAATAATAATAATAATAATAATAATAATAATAATACAAACAAAAATCGACAGAACACAGACAAACAGCAAATGCCACATATGCGGTGAAAGAGATGAGACATTTAACCACATGACTAGTGAATGTAGTCAACT
The DNA here is from genome assembly GCA_963457665.1 of Thysanoteuthis rhombus. Classification (NCBI taxonomy): domain Eukaryota; kingdom Metazoa; phylum Mollusca; class Cephalopoda; order Oegopsida; family Thysanoteuthidae; genus Thysanoteuthis; species Thysanoteuthis major. The sequence continues at coordinate 23,520,066 of OY735199.1, read as the reverse complement.
CGCCCAGAAGGAGTATAGGCATAGACACGATAGAGTAGCGACGATGATACAGTGGGAACTAAGCAAACAAATGGGATTCTTCAACCATGTGGAAAAGTGGTATCAGCACAAACTAGAGGCAGTCCTGGAGAATGACAACCACAAACTACTGTGGGACTTTGACTTCCAAACCGACCACCTCATCCTGGCAAGAAGACCGGACTTGGTAATTGTAGACAAGCAGAGGAAGACATGCCCAATAGTAAACGTGGCTGTACCTGCAGACCATAGAGTAAAGAGGAAGGAGAGTGAAAAACAGGAAAATACCAGGATCTAGCAAGAAAATTGAGGAAGATATGGAACATGAAAACCAGGGTAGTGGGAACTGTCCCAAAAACACTGAGGGAGAGGCTAGAGAAGATCGGAATTAGGGGTAGGATTGAGACTGTACAGACCACAGCACTACTGGGAACTGCACGGATACTGAGGAAAGTGCGAGAAATATAAGGACTGCAACGTTAACTGTCAATAGTAATACTGCGACCTATGAGTACCAGGAGAGAAGGGCTGGAGACTTGAGGAGACTTGATGTCACTCAAACTCCAGCGGTTACCACCAGGCAACTGGTGTGAGATCTAGCAAGAGGGTTAACGAAGATGAAAACCAGGGTAGTACCGGTCATAGTGGGCGCACTAGGAACTGTCCCCAAAACGCTGAGGGTGAGACTGGAGGAGATCAGGATTAGGGGAAGGATAGAGACCGTACAGACCACAGCACTACTGGGAAGGTGCTAGAGATATAAGTACTGCAACGAATTGTAGCTCAGTCATGATATGCGAAAGAGAGAGGAGACGTTAGCTGAAGACCTGAGGAGACTTATTGTCACTCAGCCTTCAGCGATGATCACTGGGCAACTGGTGTGAAGCTGTAAATCGCAGAATCACTGCGACCTATGAGTATTAGGAGAGGAGGGCTGGAGACTTGAGGAGACTTGCTGTCACTAAAACTCCAGCGGTTACCACCAGGCAACTGGCGTGAGATTCCAAATAATAATAATAATAATAATAATAATAATAATAATAATAATAATAATAATAATAATAATAAAAGTAAAAACACCTAAATGGTAGTGGTGTTACGAACCACAACACTGGTATGACTGGTAAAGAAACAATGAGATGATGACCGAAGACCTGAGGAGACTTACTGTCACTCAGCTTTCAGTGATGACGACCGGGCAACTGGTGTAAAACTGTAAACAAAAGTATTGCTGTGGACTATGAGAGTGTGGAGAGGAGAGGACCAGAGACTTGAGGGGACTTTTTTTGTGGGAAAACATTTGTTGATAAAGAAAGTTATTTTGACAAAAGAGATTGTAAATTCTCATGAAGTTATGCAAGCATTATTGACAGAATAGGGGAATTATGTGTATATACATATAAGACTCCGATGACAGCCCTAAGAATATAGACATCACTATCCAAACATTCGAACAAGCAGTTAAAGAGGATGATAAAACCCACATCAACAACTACAATAATCAACTCCAACTATATGATAACTTCACCACTATAGAACGAAAGTTCCTTAACAAACTGAAAAACAATACAGACTTAATAATCTAGAGCAGATTAGGGAATTGCTATAGTCATTTAGGGGTGAATGAAAAACACTAAGATCAAAATCGAGGACACAGAACTGGAGGAAGTATACCACTACATCTACCTAGGACAACGAATCTCCATGAGACCCTCAAAAGAAGAAGAAATCAAGCGATGAATCACACTAGGATGGCAAGCCTTTGGCTGAGCAAGCTCAATCTTCAAAAATAAGAAGATCCCATTAATCCTAAAAAGGAGGGAGTATAACCAATGCATCCTCCCAATAGTCACTTAGGGAGCTGAAACATGGAACTTAACCAAGAGACAGACCCGTAAATTGAGAACCATGCAACGTGCACTTGAAAGAATTATGCTGGGACTCACAAGGAGAGACCACTAGACAGCACAGTAAATCCGGGAGAGGACAAGAGTCAGGGACATCATATAATCCATTAAAAATATCAAATGGCAGTGGGCTGGCCATGTTGCACGAATGGCAGACAATCAATGGACATCGTGACTCACGACATGGACCCCCTGAGATTACATGTGGAGCCCAGGCTGGTAGAATATTAGATGGGGGGACGAGGTAGACAAATTCAGAAAGTACTGGCTCCACAATGCCCATAATAGAGAAGTGTAGCGAATCCTGGGGAAGGTCTATGTCTAACGGCGGACGTTGAAAGAATGATGATGATGATGATGATGATAATGATGATGATGATGATGATGATGATGATGATGAATATTCCTTAAAAACGAAACCACAACTAAATAATACAAATTTTTGCAAAAACCTCCTAAATGATACCTTCATTGAATACCATAACATAATAACTCACTCCCTGAGAGAGATGCACAACAATAACTTTATAGATAAAAGAACGCTTGATACACTAAGACCCTCTCCCACGAAACCTGCAAGGTTCTCTTTTCTTTCCAAAATCCACAAACCAAAGAACCCAGATAGACCAGTCATCTCCTCCACTAATTGCTGCACCACAGAACTATCGGATTATCTCGACCACCGCATCCGATTCCAAGCAACGCAAGTTAAATCATACTTCTGAGACACCACTAATCCCTCAAACAAAATCAAGTACATCAAAACAATCCTAGAAAGTGCATTTTAGTCTCTATGAACGTTAAATCCCTATGATGAAGGCATTGTAGCCCTCAAAGAAACGTATAACGATAGAACAATTAAAGAACCTAGAACTGAAACAGTCTCCAACTTTATGCAACATATTTTAACACTCAATAGCTTCGACTTCAATAATAAATACCCTCTTCGGAGAGAGAGCTGTGCCATGGGCATAGTAGTGGCCCCCTCCTATGCTAACCTCTTCATGGGCAAATTCAAAGACACCTACATATACTGAAAGATAGACAAAGACTGCATCTTCTATGTCATATATATATATATATATATATATATATATATATATATATATATAACTTTCTTTTCATATATACAGGAGTTGAAACCGTACTAGAGAAATTTTTTTCATGCATAAACTCTACACACGACTCGATTAAATTAGATTAACAGATATGTACTGAATCCATAATTTTCGTAGACATCTGTATATACATAGATGATAATAGAATCCTTCAAGACGATCCCTCACCCTAAATCTATAGACGCACACGACTACTTTCACGCTAAATCGGTCCACCCAAAATACCTGAAAAAATACCATTTTCACAAGCACTTTTGATAGAATTTTCTCTACGGATAGTGAACTCAACTGGCACAACTATAATCTACGATAGTATTTCACTAGACGAAGATACTCACAAGAAGATACAGATAACTAAATAAAAAGGTGACTACAATAACAAAGAAGAAACCCTTCACTCCCCAACGAAAATAAAGATGGAATATACTTAAACTCAAAACAGAACTCAGAGAAATATTCTTAGAACCGTGTTTCATCGACTGACACAGACTCTATTACATAGACATGATTAACAGTAACACTACGATAAACAATGAAGTATGAACATCCCCAAAAACCTAAAGTAACCGTCTATGCTGCAACCACCTTCAGCACATCAACACCACTAGCTCTACCAATAACAAGACTTTCGATACATACTGTAATACTAAATGTCGTAGCAAAAATATTACATACCTCCTAGAGTGTAATAGATGCAAATTAAAATACATAGGTAAGTCCAGGTGGCAATTCAGCATTAAACTTAATGGCTATAGACATAGAATTTAATCGCCTTATCATCCAAACTCATTCCCAGTAGAGCTATACTTCTGCACCCTCAGACATAATTGGCCACAGAAGTAGATTCACAATCATTGAAGAAATACAAAAAATACACCAACTGATGCAACTAAAATCGTTGAACGACATGAAAATATGTGGATTGACAAACTTCAACGTCTCTCTTCTAACACTTAACAACCCCAACCATACCGATCTCTAACACCATAATCCCCCCATTGATAACAACCTCACGTCTACATCCTACTCCCTTCTTGTATATCCAATGTTGGGATCTTCACATTGCCACACAGACCCTTACCTTTGAAAACCTTCGTATGGTATTTTATTTGTACAACCCAAAACCACCTTACTTTTCATAACATCCACAATGACCATTAAGAATACAGAACGTAAAGTGCCTTACAGATATTCGATTATATAAAAGGACCCCATAACCCCACCATCTTGACTACACCCAACCTACCAAGCACCCACACAGTTTAACACTAAACTACCGCTCAACTCCTTAGTATCCATGGCAATCTACAGACCTGCTACTGCTGCTACAACGATATCCTTGAACAAACCAACACAAACTTCACCATCTACAGATCGAAGTCTCACTCACCATTATGACATGAAAGGAATTATCTTTCTTGATTTCAACTATTGCTATCGCAGCAAAGCATCTGATGCTAATTTTTTTTTTCATCGAAACTTTAACCATTGAGAGATGCTCCCATGCTACTGAAGATGGAACCCCCAAAATATGTATAGCACACTAATCAATTCATTTGTGGATTAATTTTGATTAATAAACAAAGTCTCTACAAACTTTTACTCCTGAGTCTGTCTCATCTCTCATTGTTCAAATATATATATATACACACACACACACACACACACACATATATATATATATATATATATATATATATATATATATAAATTGCGTTATATTATATAGAAAGTTCAATTTGAAATGATCTCCAATCAATTTGCAGTAATTTTGTCTGATCGTATATCCATTTCATTGTATATATATATATATATATATATATATATATATATATATATATATATATATATATTATGCTAAAGCATCACTGATGATTCAACTTTTCTCTTCTCTCTCTTTCTCTCCCCTATCCTCAATAATCTCCCCTACAACAATCAACCTTTCTATTCACTTCAAGGATATAATAGGGTGCTTCTGTTGAGAGCAAAAGGTTATAAACCTTCATTATAACTATCATTCATTCATTTTTCCTCCATCACACGCCGAAATTTCCAAAATAAAGTTATAGCTGTATTAGTCTACGGGGATATAAACGAATAGCAAAAGTTATCAATAATGATAATAACAGATACCCGTAGCATCCTTAAAGGAATCACTCGAGCCTGCTAATGTATCAGAATTAACTATTTTTAAAAAATATTCAATACTATCTATCAAATAATATATCTTTTATCGAAAATTATCTTTAAAAAAATACCAGATGATTTGGGTATTGTCGGTCCAAAATGACAAAAGAGACAAAATAAGATTTTACTGAAAAAAAAACTTTTTTAGATGGTGCGTAATGCAGATTTCCAAGGTTGTAACCTTAAAAATGTGACCAGGAGAGTCTGGAGATACACACACATAGACGACCAAGGAGAGAATCGGTAGCCCACTTGGCTGGTGGGTTGGGTGGTCCATGTGTGGAGCTACTATTATTCGAAACATATTCGTTCAATTTGTGCTGTAATGAATTTCTCAGATCAAAAAAATTATTTATTCTAATCGCATATATATATATATATATATATATATATATATATATATATATATATATATATATATATATATATATATATATATATATATATGCAACAGTAATGATAATATCTCAGTTGCCAACAGTCGTGGCATTTATACGGGTTCAACTAGTTATCATTATTAGTAGTATTACATTTTTCTAAACTCCCACTTCGCTGGCAGACAGATAAGCTCAATTTTTCATATCTGCATTGATTCGATGTCCCCAGACATCTGAAGAACTTAAGACAGAAGCTGACTATATCTGTTTCGTGTTAGATTTTTAACTATAGTCAGCTTCTGTCTCAAGTTCTGCAGATGTCTGGAGACATCAAATCAATGCAAATACTTTTGATTAAAATAAAAATAAGACAGAAACTGTATCAAGTAAATCAAAAACCAGAGCCAAAGTCACTCGCCCGAAAGAATCCTATTATGATTCAACGAATATCTGTCGGTCAGCCTATGATAGCGTAACTTGGCGAGTTGGTTTTCGACCCCCCCCCCCCCAATTACAAGTGTGGGGTCTGTGTTCGCACTTATTCCTATGATTATCATCTGATTTCCATCCATCGATCTATCTATCTATCTATCTATCTATCTATCTATCTATCTATCGATCTATCTATCAATCTATCTACTCAAAGTCTAATTCTATTTATCTGTATATGACCTCTCAGTAACCGTACTGTTGCATTGTAGCCAGATGTATGAATTAAGGTCCTCCTAAAATGCACAAACCTAAAGAATGCCGAAAATTCATGGTGATTTGCAACTGAATAATAATACAGTGAACTATTTGATTATGCTCAACCCAATAATAATGATCAAATCGTCATCTATCCATTTATCTATCTATCAGCTTATATTTTTTTAATACAGAAAATTTGATTCTGTTTATTTCTATGTAGTCTTTAAGTGGTCGAAACAGTGCATAAAAGTCGGAGGTATTTTTCTCTTATTGGGGTCAAGGGGCGTATTTAAGCTTTTTGCAGGAACTAGCTAAAAATTCTGCCTGTAGCTAGGTGGTGAAAATCCTGAAATGTTTTCAAGCAAATCTGTTACAATTCCCCTGGTTGTTTATTTAAAACAAAAACGAAAAGAGGAAACAAACAAAAAATGTTAATGTTTCGGACAACTGACCTAAATTCGAGCAGAAAGTATCTGTTAGCTATTCTTAATCATGTTTTGATAGCTGTCATGTTTTTGTTGATAAAGCTTTAATTTTTTACTTGACAAAAACAAAACTCTGACATGGAGCAAACTTGCTTTCAAATTCTCTTCATTTTTATTTGATATTTTATACGGAAAGGATCAGATAACCTTTCTTAAAGTTGTAAAAATTGTAATATTCCCTGCTTTGCTTCCGACGCATTGTATTGCTTTTTGGGTCTTATCTCTGGAAACCTAATAAAATCCATTCGTTAGTAACATCATAACCATCATTGACAATGACAAAAATTCACAATGAAACTGATTCTTTCATTCTTCTGGGAGGGAATTAGGGAATTTAAATGACCTCTCTATCATGGGTGTCAGAGAGCTTGTAATTTCTGAACTTGTCTAATCATCTAATTTTCTGCTCAACAGTTTTGCATATGATCCCTGGGGATCAAGGTTGTGAGTCGTGATGTCGAGCGATCGTCTGACATTCTTGCAACATGACCAGCCCATTGTCATTTGAGTTTTATAATGGTTTCTATATCTCTGATCTCTGTCTGTTTTCTGAATTGACATGCTGTCTTGTGGTTGCTCATTTTCGTGTTGAGCGTGTTTCTTTGTGGTGCACCAATCAGGATTCTCAGTTCAAGGATCAATCTTTTGGTTGGGTTCCATGTTGAAACTTTATGTGACTATCGAGGGTATCAATTGGTTGTAGACCATTCTTTTAAGAACTAACGGGATTTTTTTGTTTATGAAGGTTGAGTTCGTCAACCTAACGTAATCCTTCGCTTGATTTCTCCTTTTGAAGATTTCATTGGGATTCCTTGTCCTAGGTAGGTACAAAGTTTTCAAGAATTGGCATATACGCAAAAAAGCCTCAATTTGTTCAATGGGTGTCAATACTTTCCCTACGTCAAACAGGATATCATCTTAAGATCTGGTCAGATGACTGGAACATTTTCCAAGTAACATAAATAAAGGAGAAATCAATCCAGCATAACCAGAATAATTATCCATCATTTCAGATTTTTTAGTAAGGAATAAACAATTAATTTCATTAGTTTTTTTTATATATATTTTATATGAATACTTAAAAATATTGAGAGAGAATACTCAACACGTGTTTTCTCTCTCTAATATTGAGTAAATATTGGCTCCTGTTGTAATGATATGTACTAATGATATAATGAGCACTCCCTGGGAACGGTTATTCACTCAGTATTGATATAGGTATATATATCTATTCATATACATATATAAGTGTGTGTGTGTGAGAGAAAGAGAGAGAGAGAGAGAGAGAGAGTTTGACTAAGTAAGAAGTAAGTAAAGCCACACTTGTTGGAGATTATTGTATATTAAATATAATGTAAAATAATCAGTAATAATTTATATACATATATAAGTGTGTGTGTGTGTGTGTGAGAGAGAGAGAGAGAGAGAGTGTGTGTGTGTGACTAAGTAAGAAGTAAGTAAAGCCACACTTGTTGGAGATTATTCTATATCAAATATAATGTAAAATAATCAGCGTGACTTTCCCTTACTTATATCTTACATTTATTAGATTCCTCTTGTGGAATACTGGTATTTCTCTGTTTCTTTCTCCCTCCTTCCCTCTCCCTCTTCATATATATATATAATGTTTTTAGTCATTTTTAAGATTACAGAAAAGAGATTGTAGATGATTATTTAATCACGGTGATCAATATTCATCAAGGTGAATAGAACTATCAATGAATTGATTACATTCAACGGGAAAAATCACCCGGTGTTTGTTTACATTTCATGACACTGGCATTGCTGATGAATGCATGCAGCATGAAATGTTAACATACACCGAAGGATTTTCCCGTTGAATCTAATATATATATATATATGCGTGTGTGCATGTGTGTGTGTCTTTCTTGATATGTATGTATACATCAATCTGCATCGTTTTTAAAAGACGATTTAGTCTAGATTTTTGTGTAATCTTCGGTTAGAAAAATGCACGCTACATTCCTTTCCTGTTGTATTGATCCTTGAATTGTTCTGTCGAAATACTTGGCCACTTGATACATCAGACCCATACGGCTGGCTGGAATTCCAACTTCATTTACTTACCGTTCGTTTTTTTCCAATAGCTTGGCGCCATATTTGTAAATGTTTTCACGTTCACTACTCGTTCTAGAAGTAATATTGATTTGAGCCATTTTACTCGGATTAAGCCTTGTTAACCATTCTTAGTGTTTGAGTAGTATTTTTTCATCTTACTTTTTGTTGCTTTTTATCACAACAGACCACTCCATCTACCTAGGACAACGGATATTCCTGGCGTCCCGCTAAAAAAGAAGAAATCAATCGAAGAATCACTCTAAGATGGCAAGTTCAACCTTCAAGAACAAGCAAATCCAATTAGTCCCGAAAAGAAGGGTTTACAACCGATGGGTCCTTCCGATAGTCACCTATGAAGCATGAAACATGAATCCTAACGAAGAGACTGACCCCCAAACTGAGAACTATGCAACTTGCACTTGAGAGAATCATACTCAGCCTCACATGGGGAGACCTCAGGACAGCACGGTATAATGGGTGAAAATAGGAGTCCGAGACGTAATAGAAAACACCAGGAAACTCCAATGGCAATGTGCTTATCATGTTGCAAGAATGGCTGACAACCGATGGACATCACAATGCACAACATGAATCCCCAGAGATCAAATGCGTAACCGAGGCCGGCTGAACATGAGATGTTGAGAAACTGGACAAGTTCAGAAAATATTGGCTCAGCGACACCTACGATAGTGAGGTGTGGCGAATCTTGGGGACGGTAAAAGACTGATGATGATGGCACATTGTCAGTCCATGGCCGTTGGCGAAAGTACGGATCGGAAATTAAGAATCATCATCATCATCAGTCTTTTAACGTCCGTCGTTGGACATATACCTTCCCCAGGATTCGCCACAATTCTTTATCATGGGCGTTGCAGAACCAGTATTTCCCGAACTTATCTAGTTCATCTCTCCATCTTGTGTTCTGTCGGCCTCTGTTTCTCAAATGATCTCTGGGGATCAATGTTGTGAGTCGTGATGTTGAGCGATTGTCTGCCATTCTTGCAGCATGGCCTGCCCATTGCCATGTGATTTTTTTTAATGGTTTACATGATGTCTTGGACTCCTGTTTTCTTCCTTATATACTGTGCTGTCTTGTGATCTCTCCATGATTCTCTCATGTGCACGTTGCATGCTTCTCAGTTTGCGAGTCTGTCTCTTGGTTAGGTTCCATGTTCAGCTCCATAAGTGACTATTGGGAGAATACATTATTTGTACACTCTTTTTTGGGGGGTTATTGGGATTGTCTGGTTTTTGAAAGTTGAGCTTGCTCTGCCAAAGCCTTGCCATCCCAGAGTGATTATTTGCTTGATTTTCCCCTCTTTTGAAATAAAGAATAACTAAAAAAATCTAGTTTTGTGCACAATTTCGCTTGTGCACACCGTTCGATCCTCAGTGGTGTTCCTATACAGTAGCATTGTGCCAGACTGAGCCACGTCTACAAATGGCCCTTACCCGGGCGTGACGGCTAACAAGCTTGTCTCTCTAGTACAGTGGTTCCCAACCGGGGATATCCCCAAGGGGAAGATTTAGGTAGCTCACGGCGGGAATAAAGCCATTAGGTAAAAATCAAATCAAATGATGTTTATAAATTATTTACACTTGCTTTCTTTGAGTAACAAATGCACAACAGACGCTGTGTAATTAAATAACTAAACTAATTATCATTATAAAATTGTCTAATCATATCCAAAGTAAATCAATTATTTGAATTTAATTTGGAAGGGATGAAACTTGTAATCTTTTTGATAAAAGTAAGGAATGACCTTGAAAAGGTTGGGAACCACTAGAGTTTAGTAAGTTCCTTGCCTACAGGTACTGTATTTCTGTAGTTTCGTGCCATCTTAGAGAAAAAAGCTACATAAACATAGTTGAGAAAACTTTTACAATAAACTGTTCATCGCTTCTGATTGTTTTTTTTTTTTTTAGACCGGTGTTTCCCAAAGGGGCCCATACCTCCCTCTAAGCGGCCCTAAGAGTTCTAAGGGGGCGATTTGCAAAATTGAATCGGTGGGTGCTCTGAAGGTCTGATGAGCAACTAGTAAGTGCGATGATTAGGATAAGCAGACGTACTTTTCAGTATATTTTCTTTTCCTGTAATCAGGAAGATTTATTTATTTAAGTAGTTATACCCCGTAAAAAAATGCGTGCTTGAATTTTGTAAGAGATGGTTTTGAAGAATAAAAACTAACATATTGATACATATTTACATATAATGATCAAAGTCCCGATTTCTGTTGATGTCTGCTTAGTGATCCTTGCAAGTCTCAAGTCTGGTAAGACCAGGATTTTACACCTGCAAGTTTTTATGACCACCCCCTTGGCTGGATGCAAGTCCACTGAAGGGATATCTCCACCCTAATCACCCAGCTAAGAATGTACTCAATAAGCTTTTGAGTGCATAGGGAAATTTGTTCGAATGAAGAGGTTTCCACACTGTTTGCTCGTACCAGGGATCGAACCCAGGACATATGAGACATGTGTGTTGACAATTACACTATGTGATCAAAGTGTTGTAAAGATCAACTTTCGACCAATACTAAAAAAAAAACAAATGGAAGTAGGCTACCGTGTAGATTGACATAAGTTTTTCAGTTTTTAAATACGTCTGACTGGCGGGCTGATTGACTATCTATCCATGTATTCATGAGTGTGTCGCGCTAGCAGGTTGCACGAACAGCGGTAAAGGTTTGAAAATTTTAGCATTTGCTCCTTATCAAGTCTACAAAAGACTTTGCTTTTGAAAAATCCTTCTTCCCACAAAATATGTTTTTAATGTGGGAGGATCAATTCACTATGTTTGTTTATACTAAGTTGGTCCTTTAGTTTGTGTCCGGCAGTGTTCACGCTTGTCTTTTGAAAATATCGGACTTTTTAATGATCACTCCCCAACAAAAGGTGGGAGAAGTAATTTATTTATTGATCACCCCATTTTTTCTGTTTTTTTTAAATAATTAATCACACCCCCCAACGCAGCATGCTACCCAAAAAAACGTTGGTCACGCGACGGTTTCAATTGAGTGACTAACCAGACTTGTTTGCACTCATTTCAAATTCAATTACAACGATCACCCTTATTGCATAAAGGGGCGGTAGTAAATCGCCAAGTGATGTAGGTGAGCAGTTATTAAGAAGAAAAAAATAACGGTTGGTGAGAAATGCTGGTCTACGCAATCGCCTGCACTTCGATATCGTATTACTCCAAATCACGAGCAGTGAAGAATTCAGTGCAGTTGCAACTACAATCGATTTGAAAAGCCGACAGAGACGACGACGACAACGACGACGACGACGACGACGACGATGACAATGAAGTGGCAATGGAAAATTTCATATCGTCAACAGAAATAGCTGAGAAGCCGTGTTGGGTGTACCTGATATTCAAGGCACACAGTCTTGTGATAATGACTATTGTTATTCAAAGTTGAACGAAACTATCTCAGATAGCCACAGTGGGATAACATCATTAGAAAGCAGTAAAATTGTTTGATGTCCACCGGATATAGACACAGCACAGTGAGGTAGTGGTTAACAGCCTAGCCTAGCTGACTGCTACTACTGAGTGGTGAGTTCAATCCTCACTGGGCACTTCATCATTATTGAAGTGTACCAGATTATGGTATTCAATATAATATTAAATACTTATATCTGCAGAATATAAGCATACATCTATTGAGACCCATCATAGAGTTTAATGTAAATAATTGCATTGGTTACAAGGTAAAAAAAAAAAGTTACTTCTACTTCCAACTAAAATATTCAATCACCTAAAGATAGAATTGGACAAAGCTGACAGAAGCTGGGGTCAGATGGGAAAATTAGGCCCCATTTCAAAAAGCTCATCAGGTATTTTTATTATCAGTGTAATAGCAACGCTAACAAGTGACTTCAAATTTTGCTGCACCTGTGGAGTAGGCCCACTCAAAATCATAGACTCAGGTCATATAGCCCCACTGTCTGGGTCTGTCAATCGAATAAAGGTCAGCGAGCTAATCCTTCAGATTATCGCGACTGTCTAGTAAGATCAATTATCACCAGGTGTCCAACACTTGTAATATTGTCATAGATTGATATGAAGTAAGTAAATACCAACAGAGGTAAGTTCCGAAAAAAAATTGTGAACGTATCGAATGTATATACACGAATGTGGAACAATACGTGTGTAGCCAGACACGTTGTTATTATCTGAATTCTGATCTGAAACTTTCACAGTATAATGTTCGATCTATATGATTGAAACTCACGACTGAATTAAGTGCATTTGCAAGGAAAAGGGATTGTGTTGATTACGTTGAAAATCAAATATTCGTAATGTAAATGTTATTTCATCATTAGGCGACGGACTGGGTAGTGAGTTCGTTTCTAAGTGGATTCCCGACACTTACGGCCTTGTAGCAAACGAAAGATATATCGGTTCTGAAATGAGATCTCCTGCAGGGACCAGTATGCAAGTAATTTTCTGAGTGTTCTGATGCAATAATTTGAGAGCTACAAAAAAGAAAGGTTTTAAACAAATTCAAAGCTTCGAAACTACCTCTGATGCCTGGCGGGTACCACTAGTTGACACACGCTCGCCTCAGACATACTCAGATTTTTAAAAAAATCAAGACAAATATTTCCCTTCCCTTTCGCGGTCACTATAAAATAACCATGGAACCGCTGATCAAATTATGTTCTGCGTCTCGAAAAACGCGATTGTAGTCGCAGTAGGTGGAGCAAAATATTTTGCCAGATATGAAGTAGGAGGTGGCCGTGGGAAAAGGATGAGGAAGAGAAATGAAAGAGAAGGGAAGGCGTGGTCTAACGGCCATAGCCAACGTAGAGGAAAGGAGGGCTGAGGGCCTGGTCGGTGTGCTCGAAAAAGGTGGCCGTGACCCAGACAGGGAGGTAGCACTGAACTGAAACAGCCTGACATCGTCCAAGGCTGGTACGTGCGTCGTCCCGGGTCTGGTCGGTTGATGGGTTAGGAAGGAGTGATGATTGTCAAAGAGTTAGAAGGAGAAGAAATGTCTCCGTCGTACTCGACTAGGCTTTACACTCCATTTGGCTTGCTTCAGAGGCTTTATTAGATGGTCTATAATATATACTTATGCCTCAACGAAGTCTACCCCGGTAACCAAGAATCGATCCAGACCGTCGCAGGGGCTGTTTTCCAAACATTATGAACGCCAAATACCCAAGTCTCCCCCCACCCCCATTCAATTCACCCTCCCTTATCATTTTCTTTATATTTCTTCATATTCCATTCTTTTCTTCTGTATAACTCTGCTTATTTAATCCATCTCAGTTTCCATGAGATTGCTTCGAATTTCTTTGGCCTGTTGACCATTGTGTTTGTCATCTATCTATCTATCTATCTATCTATCCGTCTATCTATGTACATGTGTATGTTTTCAAATCCCCAAAACGGTTACATGGTAAACAACGGATTATACAAACAAGAAAAAATCACACACAGTCTCATAATATCAAATTATGTGTAAAACATTTTTTAAAAAGCAGCCCTGAACTAATATTGAGAAATAATTGACTAAAATGACATAAATCTTTGTAAAAAAAAAGTACTTTTTCGTATTTAGTGTCCAAAGCTGTAAAGCTTTCCAGACTCTCTCTCTCTCTCTCTCTCTCTCTCTCTCTCTCTCTCTCTCTCTCTCTCTCTCTCTCTCTATCCATCTATCTATATATATATATGTATATATATATATATATATATATATATATATATATATATATATATGTATGTATTAGGAGCCGTCAATAAAAATTGGCCCTGAAACTTTCAATATAGGTTTCTCTCAGTTTTCAGGTTGGTACGGCCGGCTGGCTACGTATGTATCACGTGCACAGACCGCAGCAATGGAGTTAGAGGGATGAAAATTTCAGCGTTTACTCTTTATCATGTTCAGAAAATAACGTATTTTTCCAGGGGGGTTCAATTCACACCCAGGAATGTTTTGTTTTTTTTGGGGGGGGGGAGGCTCAACTAGCAATGTGAGTTTTTCCTGAATTGACCCCTTAGTTTGTGTCCAGGGGCATTCACGTTTTGTATTGTTTTTTTCTATCATTTAGACTTTTCTTAATGATCAATACCCAACAAAATGGGAGAGAAGAAAGCTATTCACTGATCACCCCTTTTTTTGCAATTGATCACCCCCAAACAGTAATTAGACTTGTTCATCTATATGAGTCTCTATCTACCTCGATATGCCCATATCTATCTATCAATTTATTCATCAACGAGAGTCGGTACCTATTTATCTATCTATTCATCTATCTGTCTCTCATTCTTCTGGAGAAACATGCAACTCTCTCTATTCTCGTTTTACCGGCAATAATCATTTGAAGCGAAACTAAATCATAATGCGATTGTTATTGGAGTGGAAAATAATGAAATCAGATGATGGATAAAAGAAGACAGGAAGAGAGGAAAGACGAAGAATATATGAGAGGAGTAAGAAATGAATGAGAAATGCTTAAACGAAAGGAAATATGACAATAATGGAAAACCGAGCAGAAGAACTCGAAACAGAAGAAAGAAAGAAAGAAAGAAAGAAAGAGAGGGGGGGGAGAAAGGCAGTTGAACAAGAAAGAGAGAGAGAGAGGGAATGACACAAAAAAGAGATGGACAAGTAAGAAAAGCGAGAAACAAATTGAGAAAAGACAACAAAGATAGAAAGAAAGAAGCAATACAAAAAAAGGGAAGCCAAAAATGCAAATGTTGATTTCTTAAGTTAGGAGGAC
This sequence comes from Thysanoteuthis rhombus, assembly GCA_963457665.1. Lineage (NCBI taxonomy): Eukaryota > Metazoa > Mollusca > Cephalopoda > Oegopsida > Thysanoteuthidae > Thysanoteuthis > Thysanoteuthis major. The sequence continues at coordinate 23,504,467 of OY735199.1, read as the reverse complement.
GTTTCCGCTGGGGAGATATGAGTTGCATAATCTTCTTTCCTTAATTTGCCCCGGTTTGCCCTTGTGCCGTACTAAGCAAAGTTTAATAAATATTACAAACTTGGCTGTGCTAGGGTCAAAACCGTTGCTTCATTCATATCTAAAAAGGTAAACTAATCAGAATTCATTCCTCTATACAATATTATTCAAAATCTATGTATCTCATTCAGTATTCCTTTGGTAGTGATTCGAGTTGGGCTTCAGAAGTGGGAGTGAAATCGTCATCGGTCCTAGCGTATGTCATTGTGTCACTGTTATCGATGAATGGCGTCAGTGGTTCCTAGTCTGGTCATTGTCAACCGTCATTGTTATTACGTACAGAAATGAATTCGAAACTCGACGATAGGTGTTGGATAATAGCAGACAGAGTGGACTTGAGGCTGAGATAGTTTCGTATTCCGCACCGGTGCGGTAGTTTTATGTTCGAAGCATGATAAGACAGACAGACTGTCCTTTTTCTTCCACTTGAATAATTGGCATAACCCAATCTTCTTATGTGACGTAATAGCCGAAGTCTTGGCAGATATCTATGTAGGAACGAAAATAAATGGAACAAAGACAAAAATAGAGGGAAAGTCTAGTGAAACGTAGAACGAAAACAGCCAAAGAAAGAAAAAATATTAGAAAAACAGGTCTAGTTAGTCACTCAATAGAGACCAACGTCTTTTGCCATCATGCAGTGTTCGGGTGATCAACTAAAAAATGTAAAAAAAAAGACTGATCTAGCAAATAAGTAACTTCTCTCGCCATTTGTTGGGCAGTGATCACTATGAAAAAGTCTGAATTTTCAAAAAAAAAAAAGCGTGAATACAGACACAAACTAAGGGACCAATTTAGCATAAATTTACACCGCAAATTGATCCTCCTCAATGTCTAAATTTCCAGCCCTCTAGCTCCATCGACGTGACCAGTAAGAGAAATGCATATATACATAGCCAGCCAGTGAGACCAACATGAGGGGGGAGAAAACTGAAGAAAACTTACGTTGACAGTTTGGTTATAGCTTTGGTTGGCAGTTTCTAATTAAACTGCTTTGACCTGAAGGCATGAACCAGAGAAAAAACTATAACAAAATGAGAATTTGTTGAGTAGTAAAAATTGTTTTTAGTTAGAGTCGGATCAGGTGACTAGAGGCAAAAAGCTGCAACAACAAAAACAACTACATAATGATGATGATGATGATGATGATGATGATGATGATGATGATGATGATGATGATGATGATGATGATGATGATGATGATGATGATTTGCATTTATTGAGTTTTCACCAATGGTATTTGGTCACTTTCACCGGTGAATTAGGTGACAGAAATTTCCCCACCGCTTTTGCGCCCTCTAGCTGATTTTAGTACTGCTGTCGTTTGGATGGTTTTGATATTTCCTAAGATTTCCAATTCTCCTAACTTCTTTGAAAGGTTTGAAAGATGTCACATTTCTGTTCCACACTGATTTTGTTCTCTCAAGACCTCTGTATTACCTCCTTGAACAGCGTTATCCACTGACAATTTCTCTTTTTCTGTAAAAAAAATAATAGCAATTTACCCACTTATATAGAACACAATGGGTATCTGACACAAGTGCCAATCCGCCATCCAATGTTGACAAAACAAAGTCCGGCTATCCATTCAGAGACAACCTCAAACGTACTCTGAACCCATCCACTCCCAGCACAGTTAACTCCAGTTCTTTTCCTTTCTTCAATTTTCAATCTCGTTGATGATGTGGGGGTCATTCCCAACGAAATGTCCCCAAATAAACCCCTATTCACCCAATCTTCAACGAATTTTTTCTCTTTATCTTCATGAATTTGGGGCTCTTTTTGTGACGTAACGGATCACATTTATGTAGACATTTATGTTTCTTTAATCTTGGGAAATATAACACCATAATCATTCAATAAAAAGGTATTCGTCAATGCGTGTGTGGTGGGCATCTTCATCTAAGAAACTGACAAATGTATATATATATATATATATATATATATATATATATATATATATATATATATATATATATATATATAACATCATTGCATTAGTTTGAGTTATACATTCAAACATATTCATTGATGATTATGCTAGTTAAAAAATGACAACACTTATATGAATCTGAAATATCTATAAATACCACTATCACAATTTCTGATAATGACGGATGATAATTGAAAGGTCTATTAACTTCGGAATCTGTTTTGTGAAACTTTGATGACTTCAATAAAAGGTTTTCAAACTAAAAAAAAATACCGAAAAATGAATAGACCGAGTCTGTCACTTTTAATTAATATATATATATATATATATATATATATATATATATATATATATATATATATATATATATAATATGAACTGTAGAGAGTTAGACCGACTCGGATGTAAAGTGTTTGGAAGTTTGTGTGTGTGTGTGTGTGTGTGTGTAACTCTTTCAGGTATTTTTTAACCTTATAAATTAATTATATACATATATATATATATATATATGTATGTGTATATGTATGTATGTATGTATATATATATACATATAAATTAAATTTTATATACATATGTATATATATGAATGCATATACATGTATATATATATACAGATAGATTGATTATATAAATATATATATATATATGTATATATATATATATGTATATATATATATATATATATATACATATATAAGGTTAAGAAATACCTGAAAGAGTTACACACACACACACACACACACATACATGTGTGTGTGTATGTGTGTGTGTTTGTGTACGTAACTCTTTCAGGTATTTATACAAAAAAGCTCTTCGTATTTTTCGCGAAAATAGGGTTCAGCGTTCATTTCCCAGAGTACTCTTATAGTGGTAGTGCGGCCCTTGTTTTTCCTTTCTCCAACACATCTGTCCCCTGTACATTCCACCAGTCTAACATGCAAGGATGCAGCGTAACATACCATCATCACCATATTTTGGACCTTGGAACACACAAAAATTTTAACCTATAAATTAATGGTAATTGCTTCCTCGCCTTACGCAATATCTGTTTACAGAAGGTTTCTACGGGACTACCCTCGAATACCGAGGGACATCTGTATTTTTTTTTAATTCTCTTCTTCCTTCTTCTTTTCCTTTCATTGATCTTTCCTCTCCTCATCCTTCTTCTTCATCCCTTCTATTTCTCTCTGGATCTCCCCCTTTCTTTCTTTCTTCTTCTTCTTCTTCTTCTTCTTCTTCTTCTTCTTCTTCTTCTTCTTCTTCTTCTTCTTCTTCTTCTTCTTCTTCTTCTTCTTCTTTATTGGAATTGTGTTCCATTGATATAAACCATTATTAATTGATATGCCTAATAATCAAACTGTATTGCTGCTGCAGCGACACCTTCAAATATTGTGACTGCTATTTCGTCTGATGATTTAGTACTAACCAATGTCATGGGCAGTCTCCATAACAATGTCTGGCGTTGACAGCACTACCGTCCCTATCTGCCTTGTTCTATTCTTATGCAAAAAACCTAAAATGGAAATTTGTTGATTCATTCATTCTATTGCGAAAACTGTTTATCGCGCTGCCCATGGTTTGTTAATGTCACGTGATTTCAAGAGGTATACTTCTCACGTCTCTACACCATATCTATCTATCTATCTATCTGTCTATCCATCTCAGTTTATTCGCATCCATCTATCTATCTATCTATTTAGGTCTGTTCATATCCATTTATTTATCTTTCCGATGAAATTTTAATAATATTGATCTTAGATGACTCCAAGTGGTGTAGTCACATATTTCGATATAATCTATCCATCTATTCATCTATCTATGATGAATGAATTAGTATGGATTTGTTGTTAATCCGACAATGTTTGAGTAAAATGACAATATCGGAACACGAATGATTCTTCCGTTCGACGATTCACCTATGCAGAGGTTTGTCAAGGAATGAAGCACAATAAGCACACGTGGCAAGCTGAAACAAATCCCCCTTTAAACCTGAATTCTTCCATCGATCAAATTCTTAATTAACCACTAAAACCTCAAATATCTGTTATCAGATAATTTCAGCAGCAGCTCTCACCAAAAACAGAGCAAGTGATTCCTAAAGGGCCATGACGAACACATCAGCATTTGGCCTACCGGGCACATGATATAGCAACACATTACCCCCCCTACCCACAACAAACACACGGACCATCTATGTGAATTCTCAGTTTCTTAAAGCCCTATATTTTTTGGCAAATATCGGGATCATTGGAACGTCGATTCAAAGAATCATTTGTTTTAAAAAGTCTTCCGATATTGTCATTTCATTTTCATATTGACAAATTATCAGTAAATCCATACCAATGTATTCATCATATGTATATATCATTATCAGTCTTTTATCGTCAGTCGTTGGACATAGAGCTTTCTCATGATCCGCCACAATCCTCCATTGTAGGCGTCGCTGAGCCAGTATTTTCCGAATTTATCTTGTTCATCTCTCTATCTTGTATTTTGTCGGCCTCGGTTTCGCATGTGATCTCTGGGGATCCATGTTGTGAGTCGTTATGTCCATCGGTTGTATGCCATTCTTGCAGCATAGCTTGCCCCTTGCCATTAAAGTTTTTAATAGATTCCTTGATGTCTCTGACTCCTGTTTCCTCCCTGATATACTGTTCTGTCTTGTGATTTCTCCATGTGATGCTGAGCATGATTCTCTCATGTGTGTGTTGCATGCTTCTCAGTTCGCAGGTCTGTCTCTTGGTTAGGTTCCATGTTTCAGCTTCATAGGTGACTCTCAAGAGAATGCATAAGTTGTATACTCCTCTTTCTAAGATTATTGAGATGGTCTGGTATTTTCATGTTGAGCTAGCTATACATGCACACGCATGCGCTTGTGTGTGTGAGTGTGTGTGTATTCACCGAACTCAGTACTACAGAACTGGCAAGGTAATGTGAGTAAAAAGATTTTATGACGCCAAGTGTTGAGAGTTTTCCTGACTTGAAAATCGCATTTGAAAAAAAAACGGCTCTTACTAGAGCACCGATCTCTGCCTCTAAGTACACCCATATTAATGTACCGATTTACTTTCCCTTATTTGACTTGATATGCCTTTCCTGTATGATAAACAATAATCGTTAAGCATGAAGTATTCGCATCTCTACAAACAAAATATGCATTTTTTCTTTCATAGATAGTTTATTTTTCGTTTTCTGGTAAACGATTTTTTCTCCTAGGCATCATTGCACAACTACTTATTTATCCCAGAGGCTACAAAACAACTGATTTCTTTACCCACTTTTTTTAATCCTATATTCTTGGTGAATTTCTTGAATAACATTACATTAGATGGGGGGTATAATGCAATCAGAAGGGAAGAGTTATTTGAAACAGACCAAAGAAAGTATGAAGAAGAAAAAAATCATGGACTGAGTTAATTTAAACGAATCAATGGATAGAAAAAGAAAGGGGGGAGGTGAAGAAAAAAATGAGTTCAATATCCAATAGAAAAACAGAGATGTTATTGTAAACAATATTTGTTCCTGTCGTAATGGCGTCTTGTTGTCATAAGTGAGACATTGAAAACGCGCTGATAGAACCAAATAGACGTGTAGATGTGTTGCTTCCCCCCTCTCTCTCTCTCTTCTCTCTCCCCCCTCTCTCTCTCTCTCTCTCTCTCTCTCTCTCTCTCTCTCTCTCTATCTATATATATATATATATATATATATATATATATATATATATAAGATAAGTAAAAAGTAAGGAATAGCTGCACTGGCTGGAGATAAATTTATACTTGCTACCTTGGATATTTAGCAAAAAGGCTTGTGCTCATAGTTTTATTTTTCATATATACACATATATGATAGTTGTAGAGACATTTTATTAGAAAACATATTTAGTCCGACACCGATATTAACCGAGGAGCAAATCAAACTGCCAAACACGTAAATGGATAAAGAAATTGGGTGTCCTGAGGAACTCGTGTTAAAACTGCTTCCCGGTGACGCAGGCTCAAGTCCCACATGATGCTCTTTTTCTTTATTCATTTACGTGGTCGGCTTTTGAATTTTCTACCCGGTTAACACAGGTTTCTAACGAAATATAATTCGAAATAATTCGAAAATAAAAAGATGAAGATAGAATGCGATATCTAGATATTTGACAAATAGATTGACAGACAAGCATGAGTTAGCAAGATTAGTAGATTCCTTGGTATTTCAAAGTTAATATATATATATATATATATATATATATATATATATATATATATATATATATATATGTATATATATATGGGGGGTGAGTGTGTGTGTGACTATATAATGAGCTTATACGCAAGTTTTTCTGTTCATTTGTTTGTTTGTATTTCTGTTTGTTTGCGCTCAAATGGAATGATCTCATTAGTTGAATTACTTTCCTGTTATGACATAATAAAAATTTACGTCACAGAATCTTTTAAGACTTCGTGTTAAGACTTTAAAAAAAAACTTAGAATTAGGATACCTGAATCATTAAAAACAAATTATCTAATTAAATAGCTTTAGAAACTTTAGTGCCGATCCATACATAAACAACCCCATTTGGGGCGGATGTATTCTAATATATATATAGTTAGGCATACTGTCATACTAAGGTAAAACAACTAGTCAACAACACCATGACAAGTATTATGTTGACATCAATCTCCCATAGTCGTATATATATGCTAAATAAATTACAGAAGTGTATTCAACGTTTCAGCCTCTCTTCATTGCTTGTACTGTCGGTAAATTCTATAATGTTGTTTATAAGCCTTATGGAAACAAACATCAGTCAGTGTTTAAACAATTTATCTTTATATTTCGGAGTCAGTAACACCTCAGACAATAGAATCAGCGACCTGATTTTATGTTAATTTCGCACTAATGCCCTTGGGAAAGGCACGAATCCATCTCTTTTTCTTTAATCATGTGTAAAACAATCGAACAAATTAGGGAAGACAACCCGTCTGATTCCAAACCTGGGAGTGGAAAATTCTCAAGGTGATTAATGTCTAATTTGATGTTCTCCAGACAGCTGCGGCAGCTAAACTGATGGCAGACGTATTGCCCCATTCTTTCTTCTGGACTGAAGGGGGACATTATGACGACTGGGCAACCAAGGATCTCCATACGCTTCACCAAGGCATGCACCGTGAAGCAGAAGTTCCGTTGTCCGTAGGGGCCATTCGTTCATTTTTATCTAAGCTTTAGGCCTATGGAAGTCGTATTTGGAAGATCCCCACTGGCAATAAGAAGAATCGAAAAGAGAGAAAATTATCTTCAGATTTTTTTTTTAACTTTCAGTGAGCAGTTGTCTCGTTTGAATGACACATTCGAACATTTTCTGGGCAAGTCAAGAAGCGATTTTGCTACATTACAACACATGTTACAAATTTGACGCCATGGAAAGGTTTTCCACGTATCGCATATTCTCCAAACCTGTTACGTTTGGGAGAATCAATCAAATAACAACCAGAATCGTTCTTTTGTGATGTAATGTACAATTTAGCACAAATGTGGCATAAGGTCCTGAGAAACCAGAGAAAATATTTAATGGCTGAATAGAGGTACAGTTAATTTACATGAATGAAATCTTTTCTTGACAAAATACGGGAATCTTTTGCATCAGACCAGTACAAAGTCAACTCTCACAAGGGATAATATTCTACATAAACTGAATCATCTGATGAAAGCCTCAATATTATCTGCTTCATTTTTCTCTTTAGATTTCACTCGTGAAAATCGATTGAGTCGACAATAAGTTGGAATATTTTGCTAAGGAGTTCACAATCGAGTTTTGTCGGCTCAATTGAGCAGAGTACACCACGAAGCCACGAGTATATACACAGCTAGTGAAATCTCAACTCTCTACAGGAGTAATGGTCTGCTAGATGAACTAACTGACCCCAACTCTATCGCATGCCAATTATTATTCAATAATCTTAGTCTAGCACAAGGCCTCGTGTATTGAGTACTTTGTGGAGATCAAACTCACTACCGAGAAGATAAAGTACAAAACTGCCTGGTTGCTACTGCTTCTCGGCCTGTTTTATAGTATTCTAGAGTCCAATCCATCAGACAATTTAGAAATAAATTAGCCATACCAAAAAAGCATTTATTTTAACAAATATTTTTGAACATAGTCTCCCTCTTTGTCAATGCATGAGAACCAGTCGTGTATATCAATCATATATATCGGAAATTATGTAGTTAAAATTTCTGATCAAGATCCAACTAATAACTACGAGCTAAAATAAAAACTTTCGTTTGTACGTACACACACACACACACACACACACACACACACACACACACACACATATATATATATATATATATATATATATATATATATATATATATATATATATTAGAAAATCCTGTCATATCCGGATTTCTAATTTTCAAAGATTAATACACTCACACGAGTTCATCAAAATTTGTATTGATAGATTTAAAACGATACTGAAAATATTCAGTTGTTTCTGGAATGTTCATGATATCAGAACTGCTACTTCGAAGTAATCACGAAAAATGTCCCATTTTATCCTTATAGAAATTCTCAAAAACATAGACATGTACGAACAAATATAGGACCTAAATCAAAATTCTATTCTTTCAATTTTTTCTGGGGAAAGTTTTTTTTTTTCTTGCAAAATATTGTTCTAATTTACAAAATTATTGCATGTGAATTATCTTTTATGAAGAAATCTTCTAAATTTCAATTATTCATTCATATTCATGCCTTTACAAAGGACATTTATGCAAGATTAGCGTAGACTATCACCCTATTCTCTCTCTTGTTTCTTTTTGTCTGGGTCATCTTATATTTTTCTTCTTCTTTTTGATAGCTTTCTCTTGAAGTAACGTGTGTATTCTGTAACAGAGAAATCAGTTTTTCAAGATAGGTTCGTGCTGTGTGTAAAGGAGTATTATATCATTATTCTGCTAGTATGTATGTACTCCTATTTTCTCTCCCTTTTCACTCGCTTTTGCAATAAATTTGGCAAGAAAGGAAGACGTTTCTTATGCTTGAATGGGACAAGATTATGTCATTCAGGAGACTAAAATATAATTTGGCCGGAGGAACATTGGCAGGTAGCAGAACTGGCCGATAATGATAACAGATATTTTACTTCCATTTGCTTTTGCTTGTTATTAAATCGAATCATTATAGCCCAACAAATCGCTCGACCAACCAGCCAAGTGGGCTAAACATTCTTCTCTCTTTGCTGGTCTGTGTATGCGTGTATGTGTGTGTGTCTGGCCACCCCTGGTCGTCATTTCAGATCTCTTATTTAGATAATTTTAGATGAACGATCTATTTTTGAGATTTTTTATGATTAGTTCTGGTACATACACGAACTACTGTGATTCATTTTGTGCGAGCTACGGATATTTGATATAGATTCATTTCATAAGTAATTAATTACTCTAACAAGAAAAATATATGTGAGATTAATCTTAGTTATCGCCACATTTCCACAGATCGAGCTAATGTCTATTAAAATCAAAATATCCATTATTGCACGAAAAAATGTGTATTTCAATACTTGGCTAAAGAAAAGCCAGTTTCTCAATACGTCTTCTCTTTCTAACTTTGGTTTTTATTGGCCAAAGATTGTTTATCGTTTTCCAACATATTTTTTTTCCAACTTAGCATAGGTTCTGACAACCGCATTGATCTTCGTTAAATTGATTTTGTAATGTAAATGTGACAGTTCTTCAAGTGCAAAATGCAAGATGATATAATATTGTAAATAAGAAATAAAAGAAAGCTTTTTCGACGAATCTATTGCAACCATAATAGTGCAATGCAAAATTTGTCTTATTCTAAATCTTTTCAATAATTCTATTTGCTTCCTACTACATTAAACTCTGGTTCAAGACCCCAAGTTAGTTCAACGTGAATAATTTTGAAAATAAAGGTCTAACTTGATTACCAACGTATCTAAAATGCTTTCCATCAGCCGTAGTTGTCGCGTTAAACACACTCGAAAAAGAGAAATAATTGCCAGCATTTAAGACTTTCCCCATTTAAATTTTTTCAAAATTTCGGATGTTATCGCTATAATATTGCTTTTTTATCACCCATCCACCGAACTAGTACCATTGAAGTTGTCTCCAAGTTATTCAACATTTCATTATAATCCAATTTCGGTCTGACGGTAACCTTTGGGAACACCATCTTTTCTGCCCTTTACCTGTTTCTCATGACGTTGAACGACGAACTGAACTTTCACGGTTCTAATCCAAAGATGTCCGTCTCCTAGACTGGTTTACCAAGGCTGAAGCCAAGAACTATTTCTGGAGTGAATGGGAGAAGAGTTGAATTCGTGCTTCTCCTGAAGGTATTAAGTACAAAGCGAACACAGATTTTCTCAGCCTGAGTTTGAAGTCGACTCGCCGATTCCGTTTTCCGTGCTGCTAACCGCATGACGACCTGTACATTCAACGATTATAACTGAGTAAAAAAAATCAGACATCCTTAATATTCGAAAAATTCACCCTCTGGTTTAAGAAATTTCAAGTTACTTATTCCCAATGTGTTGACTGTCCAGGTCGAAGAAACTTGATATCATTGTTATTATGCTCCTCATTGCTTCTTCATTTGGATTTCAAGAGTCTGCTGATGGCACAAAATGGCTTCGTTAGAGAAAGACAAACGAGGTTAAAGTTCTTTGTTTCCTTGTTGAGATACTTCGGAAGATGTGTGAAATCATCATCATCAGTCTTTAACGTCCGACGATGGACACCCAAATTCTCTATCCTGGGCATTGCGGAGCAAGTATTTCCTGAATTTGTGTAGTTCATCTCTCCATCTTTTATTCTGTCGTCCTCAGTTTTGCAAATGATCTCTTGGTATCCATGTTGTGAGTCATGATATCTATCGGTTGTCTTTCATTCTCGCAACATAGCCTAGTTTCTAAGATGTCTTGGACTCCCGTTTTCTTCCTTATGAACTGTGCTCTTTTGTAATTGTATACTCTTCTTTTCAGGATTATTGGGATCGTCTGTTTTTGTTTTTTTTTAATGCCCGTCGAATAACAAGAAGCATTGAGTGACAGACAGAAAGAATACTCAATCCGTACAATTTAATCGAACTTTGCATATATATATATATATATATATATATATATATATATATATATATATATATATATATATATGTGTGTGTGTGTGTGTATCGAAACCTAAGTTTCAGACCCGGAGGTTGGTATCCTCTTTCTACTCCACGGAACTTGACGGTCAGTAAGATTGAATTAAAGCGATATATTTATTCATCATATATATTCCTCATCCACTAGAGTGCTCTATTCCATGTTAGAAAAGCATTATATATATGGATATACTACTTTATTTCTACTGTTGAGGTTTAGAAATTTAATTATTTCCATTAGATTAAACGTGCTCAGTATATCATCAATACAATAAAGAGCAATATTTACTTAAGATAAGGGAGATAAAACACACGACACGTATTTCATGGTTTATCAATTTATCTAGAAAAGTTGATCATTTTTAGTTTTAATCAAATAGAAATATGCAAAAACTGCAGTACAGTTGGGTTACTCCCCTGAACAGGGTGGCAAATCCTCCACAGCCATCATGGAATCTGCTCCAGTGGTAAGTCGCAGATCTGAGTCCAAGTTGCATAAAGGGTCAAAGTGTTGTGATACTCCTGCAAAGGGACTGTAGTACTCTAAATTAAGCTCAAACACCTACCCGCTACGGGGTATTCAAAACCTGTGGTTTTACCGCCCTGGTAAGCCATGCTGCCTGATTACTTCGACGAGGGGACGGCAGACCCCAAAGCTTGTTTGGGCATCTGCGGACAGGAGGAAACAATTATCAAAATTACGGCGTCGCTGCTGCACCAATTCTGTGGATCATAGCATGCAAACCCTTAGTTAAAAGGGTACGGCCAGCTGTGCAAACTTATTTGCACAGGCTTTTGATCTATACACGTACAGGCCCCGCTAACTCAGGGTTTGAAAAGATTGAGAATCCTCTCAGATCTCCGTATGAGGAGCCAAGCCAATATATATATATATATATATATATATATATATATATATACAACACCTCCTTTATATGTTAGTTAGATTTACATTTTAATTATATTTTAACTCACGATACGTTCACACTGTCTAAATTTATTTGTTTATAATTTGTCTTATATACCAATCCAATCAATTTTAATTAAATTTGAATTTAATCGCAGCAAAACCTACCGCCTTTCCACATATTCCCACGAGATATCTTAGTTACATTTACATTTTATATTATAATTGCCATCCTGAATCTACGTTCAACCCATTTAATCTCATTTATCTATTTATGTAGCAACCCTATCCAATCTAACTAATTTCGATTAATTTAAAATTTTATTTATTTTGTCTATAACTTCATTTCCACCCTTATCGTCCATATAATCTACAGAAATCCACCCTACTTCACCGCTACCTCAAATATACTTTCATTCCAATTGATTAAATTCATTCGTTTACTTATACAATTTCATTTAACGTTATCAATTTTAACTAATTTTGAATTAAATCAATTTTTTTTATGATTTTATTTATATTCTTAGCTATACCTGCACCCTCTATATAAACTATTCAGATCCATTTCACTTCACCTAATTGAACAGGCATTCAAGAATACTATCTCAAAGACCCTAACCTTTCCCACCACTCTCCCATCTTCTTCCCAAGATAACAAAACCATATGAATTACCTAAATCAACTATCCCACTCCCGTCCGGCACCGACATCACATCCAACTTAAATTCCCTTCCATCATTCACTCCACCCGGAACGCATTCAGCACTGGCTTGACAACGCACTTCCCCTAAACTGACAATAATATTTTTTTAAATAACCCTCAAGACAAGAGTAAAATACTCCATAAAACAACTCTCTGGTGGTATAAAAAGAATGAAAACAGGAAGAAAGAAAAAAACAGTTGTCCGTTGATCACAGTGGTTATGCAAAACTGATCAGTAACAAGATTGTTAATATCTGTCTATTTACACTCTGTTTCAAAATATTGTGCACTGTCACCAACGATAAAGAAACCCCTAAAACAGTCCAGTATATATGTATTTTCTAATATTTTGGCTTATTGTTTATTTTTGTTCATGCCTCTTCTCCGATAAAACTACAAGGCCTATCCACCTAATATTCTGTATGTAGACTGATAAAAAGTCAACGCCCAACATTAGCCATTCGAAATCATATACATATATTTATATGTATACATGATTGACTATTTATGTGCGACAGAATTTGATCATTAGAAAGACATTTGAGTAGGGACTATATTTCATTCAGCACTGGTGTTAACTAAGTCGCAAAATGGGACAGCCATATATAAACAGAATAAGTGCGAATCGCACGGAACTTGAACCTGTATCCACCAACATAAGTGTGTGTGTGTGTGTGGGTATGTGCGATTATATGTAAATATTTAGACTCATCGCATTGTCTTTGAATGCATCAATAATGTAAAATGAAAATTGTTTTTTTATAGATCTGTTCAATGGAATACATTATCCAAGTTTATAATACTTGATTTTTGATCCATGAATACTGATATATGTGTCAAGTTGCATCATTTCAAATAAGTTTCTATATAATATAACGCAATTTATAATTGTGTCGGATCACATATATCCATTTCTTAATACATAACTGTAGAGTTGAAAGAAGCGAATCGACCAAGAATGAACGAGATGAAATCCGGTTGAAAGCAGTTCCTTTGGCCTTTGTATTTATGGTGGCTGTTTAGCTCAATGGTAAGAGCATCACAAAGTTGAAGCAGCTACCCTATTGGTGACAGGTTCGATTCCTGCAGCAGTCCTATTTTCTTTAATTGTTTATTCTATTTACGTTGTCCAGGTTGGGGGATACATTAATCGTGTAATGACGGAAGATTATCTCAAATAATTTTTCTATATCATAAAACGCAATTTATTACTGGTTTATATATATTTAAGAAGTAGACATTTTGGTTCGAAATTATGAATTGCCTTATATTATATAGAAGCTTATCTGAAATGGTTTCCCATTGTCACACGGTTAATCCATCATACTATTTCGACAACATAGATTGAATAAACTATTAAAGAAAATGGGGTTGCTGCAGGAATCCAGCCTGTCTCCGATAGGTAACTGCTTCTACGTAGCAATACACTTGACATTGTGCTAAACAGCCCGCTGATAAGGTAAATTCTCATCTCGCTCATTCTTGGTCTTTTCATCACTTTCAACGCGACGATATTCCTGCGGCAGTCCCATTTTCTTTCAAATTCATTCTATTTCCGTTGTCTATATTGAATGATATATCAACCGCGTAACGACGGCCATCATTTCAGATAAGTTTCTCTATAATATAACGTAATATATAATTCATTCTGTCGGATCTAAATGTCCATCTCTTAAATACACACTTCCGCGTTGAAAGAGACAAAATTACCGAGAATAAGCGAGATGAGAATTTGGGTTGAAAGCAGTTATGCAGCCTTCGACCTATCGGCTGGCTCTTTAGCTCAATGGTAAGAGCATCACTATGTTGAAGTGGCTACCTATCGGTGGCAGGTACGATTCCTGCAGTAGCCCCATTTTCTGTAAATTAGTTATTCTATTTACATTGCCTAAATTGAACGATATATTAATCGCATAACAACGGGAAATCATTACGGATAAGTTCCTACATAATATAACGCAATTTATAATTCATATATATATAGAGAGAGAGAGGAAGAGACAGCAATTCCCCACTGTCCATATAGGTATATGCATTTAGAGAGATTCCTCACTGTACAATACATTATGATAATACCCTATGTTGAGTAATAAACTATACATGTGGAGAGAGAGAAAGAAAGAGATTCGGATTGGTAGATATTTTGTGTATTTATACGTGTGTGTGTGTGTGTGTGTTTGTGTATGCATGAGTTTTTTTATCATTGATTATTTTCTTCGATTTCTATTTATTGATCATCCTCGACACACGTGTTTCTTAAAAATCGAACGATTTTCTAAATTTGTTTCTAGTCATATGCGCCTTCGGCTGAATTGTTCTCCGGGCCAGGAATTGAGGGTGATCATCTTGAGGATATACGAGCCTATGTACGTCTTTGTATATGCGTGTGTTTGTGTCCTGCGTGGATGAACTCTCTTCCTGTGCAGAAATTTCAGATAATCAATCATTTCAACGCTTTACTGAGTAATGTACAATACAATGCAACGAAACAACGATTCAAACATCTACTTTAAGAAAGTATTTGAGACGATCACATAAAAATCTAATACTCTCCATTGTTTATAGGTTGCTGTGTGTACATCAATGAGTAAATGTTTTCGTATCATTTTTTTTTCAAATCACATATTTTGCCCATTGATGCAAACAAAAATATTCAATAGCTTGTTACGTATAAAATGTCTTTTTTTGAATTGTAGTATAAAGGATTATATGAATTACAAATAACATTGAATATTCAATCAAAATATGATCTATTCAAAGCAACAAGAATGAAGAATTGTTATTATAAGATATTATAAAATATATACGAACGATTGGGACAAAATTTTGAAGTACGGCAAAAATCAACATATAATCTGATTTACATAAAACTTTCAATACTTATTTATTGAAGGAACCATTTTCGTAAAATTATTTTTTTTCCTGCCAAATATCAAGGAAAAAGAAGTTTCTTTTCATTTGCTTCCTTGCCTGTCTTATATTATTTTGATGATTCATTCCATTTATACATTGATGTCTTCATTGAATTTTACACTTCTAACAGATAAATCTTTTGAGAAAATGATAGTGTTTACCTATTTTTAGAAAAGAGCTCAGGAACTGCTCAAACTGAGTTCAATCGATGAAAAATGAAAAATCTTTTTTTAAACATTGAGCGAGATAGATTTTAAGATGTAAGATGCAGGTAAACACACGCACACAGACCATTAGCAAAATCTCAGACGAAACCAGAAAACTCATTGAAATGCGCAGGAACCTCAAATCACTAATAACAACAAGCGAAAAATACAGGAGAACTAACTAAACAATGCAATTATTTCGGATACTTCCCAGAAGTTACACCATCTGAGGTTAAACAAGCAATCAAACAAAAAAAAAAAAAAAAGAAAAAGTCCCTGGACCAGATAACATCACCATCGATCTACACAAAAGAGCTGGTAAGATCGTCAACAAAAAGAACTAGCTATTCTATTCAACTTATGTCTAAAACGGTGTAAAAAGACCCGAAAGACTGGAAAACGGCAATCACAATGCTTCTACATAAAAAAAAGGAAACCTCAAAGACTTCAACAACTACGGGCCTATTCAATTACATATATAAACTTTTCATTAAAATCAACACCAACCAAATCACTAAAACACTAGATTAAAACCAACCACAGAAACAGGCTGGATTTAAAAGAAGCTACTCGACCATGGACAATCTCCATTCAATAAATCAGCAGAAAGAGGAAGCAGCAGAATACAAAATGTCACTTGCTGTAGCATTTACAGACTTCAAGACGGCATTTGACTCTGTAGAAATTCCCATGGTCATAAAGGCCATCAGTTTACAAGGTGTAGACCTTGTATATGTCAAAGCATGACAAAATATATACAATCACAGCAAATCCTTTATCAGGCTACATAAGGACTCTGAATCCTTCCAGCTCCGAAAAGGAGTAAGGCAATGTAATACCAGCTCACCCAAAATCTTCACAGCCTGCTTCGAGATGATCTTTCGAAACTTGCACTGGGAGAATAAAGGAATCAAAATAGATGGTGAATATCTGTGCAACCTAAGATTTGCAGACGACATCTTCCTTTTCACAGAGAACCTATACGACCTCCAACTAATGCTAGATGAACTAAATGAAGAAAGCAAAAAAGTTGGCCTACACATGAACTTCAGTGAAACGAAAATCATGTGAAACAATCACATTGAAAATAAGGACATCACTGTCAAAATCGAAGATGCAAAACTGGGGAAAGTAGACCACTACATCTACCTAAGACAACGAATCTCTATGAAACCCACAAAAGAGGAAGAGTTCAAGCAAATAATCACCCTAGGAGCGCAAGCCTTCGGCAGAGCAAGCTCAACTTTCAAAAATAAGACGATCCCAAAAATCCTAAAAAGAAGAGTATACAACCAATGCATCCTCCTGATAGTCACTTATGGAGCTGAAACATGGAACTTAACTAAGAGACAGATTCACAAACTGAGAAGCATGCAACGCACACATGAGAGAATCATGCTCAATCTTACATGGAGAGATCACAAAACAACACGGTATATGATGAGAAAATGGAGTCCAAGACATCTATAAGAAAACTTAAATGGCAATGGGCAAGTCATGTTGGAAGAATGACGGACAACCGATGGACATCATGACTGACAGCATCGATCCCCAGAGATCACAGATGCGCAACTGAGGCCCATAGAATACAAGATGGAGAGATGAACTCAACAAGTTTAGAAAGTAATGGCTCTTCGACATTCATGATAGAGAAGTGTAGCGAATCCTGGGGAATGTCTATGTCCAACAACGAACTTTAAAAGACTGATGATGATAAGATAGATTTTCCTGATCATTAGCCTAAATCATAATAAATCGAAAAAAATAAACATTAAAAGAAAAGTATTTTACTTAATTTCCCTGTTTTTCAATTCCAAAACGAAGGCTCCCAGTGGCGTTTTTCTGATTAGTTTTCGAATTTCATCCCTTAACCAATAAGAATCGAACATTTTATTGAAATCGAATAATGTGTTGATTTTTGCCAGATTTTTATATTTCTCATGTGTCGATTTTCCAATGAGATTGGGTCCATATTGTTTATACCTATTATGAAAAAAAAACAATTTGTTTCCGGCTACATTAAGGATCATCAAGTGCAACTTACTCCCGAGGAAGAAACCGACTGAAAGGTTTTGATCGAAAAGCATCGAAGTGCTGGTCTGTATGATTCGTTGAATGGTAACAATATTTCATTTCAAGACGTGCGATAATCTTCGAAATAGTCGTTGAAAGATAGATATGTATAAAGGTGAGATATTAGGTATATAAAAGATGGACAAATAAAAATACATATATATGCTGACCAATATAGATACGAACAAAAAAGAGTTAACTATTTATATAAGTAATTGAAAAATTATATAGGGATACGTAGACAGAAATAAATGAAGTAAGAATGTACATAGATCGATGTTAGGGTTAAATATGTTTCTCCCTGTGCATAATTATATTTGTCTGTGAGTAGGAACTATATTTTATTCTGTATTCATATCGGTAGAATGGACTGTTTATGTTAAACAGGATGTGATGACTGTAAAGGCATTCGAGTAGGGACTATATTTGATTAGGTAACCGAATAGCAAATCGGGAAACCTCAAATCACATAAATAATTAGAGGATTTAGCGTCGTGCAGGACTCGAACCCACGTCTACCAGGAAGCAGCCTAAATGTGACTCTACTCTTACCATCTGAACTATCAACACTCTGACACGGTCGAGAGTTCGAGTATGCACACTTATAGCTTCTGGAACATCAAAAAACACTGAAAGAGAGAAATTCTAATGATCAATTAACTACTCTCCACAGAATTGATCACCAGAATCAAGAAAGGAGATCGACAACCAGAAAAATCAAATCCGTAAAAAAGGGGGACTTAATGGAAAAAACAGAAGATGGACCAAAATGGTTTTTATTCAAAGGAAGCAGGCATTGACATATTTGCTTATGTATGTATGCATGTATGCAAAATGCATGCAAATGTGTAATTTTCTATATAAAAGGCATAGATGAAAAATTTGTATGCCTTGTTGTATAACTGTATGTCCTGTCCGATTCTCTCTAAAAAAACAAAAAAACTTGGATCTGTATGCGCGAAATAGATTAAACAGAGCAGATAAAAACAATCAAAAAGTTGTAATGATGAGATCGTCTGTTATTACATTACAATGAATAATAAGTCACAGAAAAGCTGGTCGTTTGATTCAAAAATTACAGAAAAAAGCGCAAGTTTCTTTCGTAATGAAATAACTTCCAATGATTTTACCTATAACTTTTTCCATACCACACGATATCAGTGGTGATTTTTCTTTCATAGTATATTGTCTTAATATCCTATGACCCATCACCATTTAAAACAGCTTGAGTCAAGTTGATACTTCGAAATGCTCATTATTATAATACTTGAATTGTTGTTTTACCTAATGAATTGGCTTAATGCTTCTGTTCGCCAATCCAGCCATAGATAACCTTTTCATTCTTCGAGGATACATCTCAGTTCTAAAATATTCTTTTTGAATATATCTACAGATATGTAGATATTTTCTTTTGTCTCAAATGTATGTGAACATCAATATATTTCTATGCGTGTCCATAAAAGAAATGCTATCCCTAATACGATTGATTGTCTGATATAAGTATAATCAAACAAAACAGTTAGAACGGAAATTTGTGGCTGCAGCCCTTTATTGATCTTCAGGTCAATTTTCGGGGTGATATAATTCCTGATTTTTCTTTTTCCTTTCCTTTTTTTGCCAAAATATATTTTCTCCTGTTCCAATATACCTTCCTCATTTTCTCTGTCATACAACCTTCTGATAAACAAGGTTGTCTGATCATGGTTCAGCTTATAGATAATTCAGCTTATTTTTTTCTCATTAATACAGCCATCTAATTTCGAGATGGATCATAAGCTCCTTGAGTTTTTGCTTCCGGGGACCTCTGTTTTGGAGCGGAAGTTCGGTGTCCAGGAAACAGAAATGGAGATTAGGATAATCGTAGCTCTGATTATTGCCTTTAATCTTTCAGCCTCTTTTTCCTATTTAGTTTTTCTTATTTTTTTTCCAATCCTCTGTGTGATTGTATGTATTTGTCTGGATGTTAAAGAAAGTGGGTTCTAGATTCATTCAGAATATCCTTTTCTTTCATTCCATTTATCATAAGCTGAGATTGTGTCAATATATGTGCGTCTCTGAGAGAAAAAACAAATTACATTTCACCCAAGAGGATGCGTAAGGTAACATACAATATTTGTTTGTTTTACTGTGTAAAAAATAAGACAAGATATTTATTTTTGCAATTAACTTCATTGACTAAGCTATTTAACTTTTGTTTCACTATCGTCCGCCATCTTTCTGGCGATTTCATGATTCCATCAAGAACTTCTTGACTTTCTTGGTGCGTATTTCCGTAAGAGAATCCTGAATCCTGTGAAGACTGAAACTGATAAGAACACAAAAGGGCAATATCCAGTGAATACAGTGCACAAACGAAAACTTCCAATCCAAGCTGTTATAAATTTTCTGCCTGATCACCGAAGAATCATATGGGCTAGCGTTATCCAGGTAAAATATGATGCCCTTCCAGTTAACTAATTCTGAGCACTATTTATTGATCGTTGCCTTCAATCGGTCTCCTTGGGAGCGGTACTAGTTCGAATAAATCCATTGCGTCTTTAGAACGAGCTCGTAGTTGTCCAGTACTTCTTATACTGACGTACACACAGCGTTGCAACGCTCAGTGATGGTTCATTTCACTCACCTGAAAACCGCTTGTTTTTCACATTATTGTAAAATATCCCATATTCACTATCCATCTTGATGGAATGTTTGAATACGTCCCGTAGTTTTTTACGCTTAGATTATGCGGAAGCCACACATCAAAGTGACTAAAATAACCAAGGTGATAGAAATGATTTTCATCGCTCGATTTGGGATATTGGCTATCTCCTGTTTAGTTTAGCACGTGTCTAAAATAGACGAGGCTAAGATTAGAAAGTATTTTGGACCCCCACTGACGAACAGTGGGCGTCAAGCGGGTCTGGCAGAATATTACTACTGTTTTAAATTTGATCCTCGTTAGAAGTCTCACAATTGTACCCTTGTGCCAGACTAAACTGAACTCAGAGCCGTTACTACTCTTGCAGACTGTTATCACTGTTGTGAGTTCGATTCTCACTGGTTGCCCCATACTTGTAGCTTTGTAGCAGACTAACGTTACCTTGATAGATATTAACCTTTATTAATCAGACTAAGATGGAATCTTCGATTATATATATATATATATATATATATATATATATATATATATATATATATGTATATATATATATATATATATATATATATATAGAGAGAGAGAGAGAGAGAGAGGGGGGCAGGCAGGGTATTACATTGATTATTTCGATTTCAGATGTAGTATATCTTTAGATTATATTTCATATCATTTCCTGGGGAATTTAAATCAGGATTTTTTTTTCATTTTGTCGTTCACTTTTCCTTTGTATTGAGGGAAAACTTTTCCCCCCTTCTAGGGATCTAATTTGAGTGGATATTTGATGTTCCATCAAGGGTTGAAATTGGAGAGATTTTTCCCTTTTCCGAGGTGAAAAAATTAAGTGCATTTTTTTCTCTTTCGGGGGTCAAAATTGTGGGGAAATCGTTTCCCTTTTAAGAGTTAAAATTGAGTGCGAACCTTTTTTCCTCTTCATGAATCAAAATTGAAGGAGGTTGTTATGGTTCAAAATTGAGTCAAAGGTAAGAGGGGTCTTTTTTTCCTTTTTTAGGAGTCAAAATTGAGGGGAAAATATTTTCCCTTTTTAGCAGTCAAAATTGAGATGAAACTTGTTACACTTTTTAGGGCTCAGAATTTAAGGAAAGACTGTTCCTCTTTTTTAGGGATCAAAATTGAGGAGGGGCCTTTTTCTAAGGGTCCAAAATCTGGTGGTCAGATTTGAAAGGACATTTTAGACTTTCCTGTCCAAAGGTCAAAATTGATGGTGATTTTTTTTCTCTTTTTATGGGTTGAAACTGAGGGGAATTTTATTTTCCTTTCCAGGGGTCAGAATCGTGAGAAAAACCTTCTTTTTTTTCTTTTTAGCGGTAAAAAATCGTGGGAAAACCTTCTTCCATTTTGAGGCAGCAAAAGTAAGGGACTTTTTTTTCCCATTGGTCAAAATTGGAAAAAAAAATCATAATTTTTCTCTTTGTAAAATTTAAAGGGAAATTTTATTTAGAATTGCTGGAAACTGGACGACTTCTTACTCTCCAACGCTACAGAGAGCAATTGGCTCGTGTGAATGCTGCGTTCATAGAGAAAGTACTTTTTTTCCTGAGGGAAAAATTTGACCGGTTATTTTGCTCTATAACCACTCTATAACCACAACCCCTCATGGTGATACAACACAGTAAGCAATCATAGAGCAGGGATAGGAAATTCTTCTACAGGTGGAATCCAGATCTGTCAACTTCAAATTATCAATTGTTTTTGCTCCATACGTCACGTTTGTTTGGTGTATGGTTCCAACAATTTTAAGATGTTCCTCCTTAGAATCCATTGAATCGAAACTGGAATCGTTCTTTCATAATGGGATACCTAGTTTACTCAAAATGTATACGTAACGCCACATAAAGCACATTGAAATTCTGACAGAATACTGATGACATAAATTTCGTAAGTCATTGTGGAAACCTTTGTATCCATCTGATAAGTATTAATTACTAAAGGCATCACGTCCTGGTGTGCTTATGAATGAGTACGCATTCTCACATGTCTATGTGTGTGTACACCTGTGTATGCTTGTTCTTGGATGTACATGCTTCAATTCATTTCGAATAGAACGTCGTTTACAAAGACACACACACCCACATACGTACTCATGTGGACAGAAAGAAAAAAGTCTGCGATGTAATCATTGCACAAACGACATACGGCACATTAAATGCCATCCATTGGGTGAGAGAGAGAGAGAGAGAGAGAGAGAGAGAGAGAGAGAGAGAGAGAGAGGGGGGAGGACAATGTTACAAGAAATGCACATAAAAGGACAATTATCGCGCGATTTTAATACGGAACCATGCAACTGCTCAAATATGATCTAACGACTTCCGATTGTTCATGAGGAAGTCCGCTTTCTGCGCCGTGTCGTCCGTTCGAAATAAAGTTGAAAATAAATAGGCAGAGGAGATGGAGAAGAATATAAACCCGGTGTACTGTGGTTGTGATCGGATCCTCTCAAGGTTGAATATAGCAGTGACAGGAGGACGTGCGCGGTATTGCAACGATCAACAAACTAATCTTGCTGACTGTTGTTAGTGGGTTCGATCCTCATTGCACATCCAATTAGAGATGATCTGATACCAACCAATGCTCATTCGATTTACTTTTACGTATAATGAACGGAGCTTTTTTATTTAATCCTCAGTAACAATGGATTCGTCCATTTAAAGATAACAATATTGATGATTATATTTACCAACCAAATATCACCTACTTAACATTTGGAATCATGGACTTCCCTAAGAATTCAGTGCTTTGGTTTTCTCGAAGGATTATCTTGTAGACATTCTTAAATGTCTGTGAATTTTAACACGGTGATTTACAAATGTATTGAAACCTAGAAATTAACGAAGCAGACGGAACACTGACTTGAACTCACACATGATGAGAGCAACGCTTGGGATAACTCTCAGAAATAGAAAAAGATCAATGTGGAACAGAGAGAGGACTAGAGTGAAGGATATTATACGAATGATTAAGCACCAAAAATGGAAAAGGGCCGGGCAATTTGCAAGAAGCTAGGCGACTGGTACCCAGTGCAGGAAACCAAACACAATATGGAGGAATGAGAATTACAAGTTTGATAAACACATAGCTGAGATTAGCACAATCGTGGTCGTCACTGAAGAGATGGGATAGGGCTTTGTCTTGCAGTGGAATTACCATGGCTGATGATCATATATATATATATACATATCTATCTATCTATCTATATATATATATATATATATATATATATATATGTGTGTGTGTGTGTGTGTGTGTGTGTGTGTGAGTGTGTGTTTATGTGTTTATGTATGTGTGTGCGGATGTACTCGTGTTTTTGTGTGATGTGTGTTCCTGCAGGAGTTTTTTCTCTAAATGTGTATTCCCATTTGCACTGTCTAGGCCAAATGATAACATAACGTAACAGCAGGAGGTCATTTCAAAAAGAATTTCAATATATGCATATATAGATAGATCATGATGAAGAAATTGACCAAAAGAAAATCGGTCCGTGCAAAAACTTCATCGAATTTTGGGTCTTGGAACGCTCAAATATGTTTCTAGATTGAGCAGTACGAAATTTCGGCGTTTGAGATGTTTTTATGGGAACGTTTTTCTTTCGTCTACGATGGAAAAAACTGTATTTACACGAGCGCGCACATACACACACATATGATATGAAAAGACAATTTGGAAAGTTAAATTGATGTTGTAAATAAATTTTTTTACTTTTCTTCCCGAGTTGTCTTATTAACATAATACTGTTGGATGAATAAAATAACCACCGAACACCCCATATATATATATATATATATATATATATATATATATATATATATATTTATATATATATATATATATATATATATATATATATATATATATATATATTGTGAAATGAGTGACTGAACCGATGATAAAAAATTTGAATGAGTTTTTTAATGTTTAATGTTTAAGGCTGTAAAGCTTTCTAAATTACACACACACACACCTATATATATATATATGTATATATATATATATATATATATATATATATATATATATATATATATATATATATATATACACACACGAACATTTCACAGATTCCTCTCACCCTCGTACATATCGGAAGGCAGAGAGGAAGTGTTGTAATATGACAAAAACACCTGAGGTAGATAGATAGTAGGAGGGCGAGAGAAGGGTTTAAAGAGAGAGGAAAACAACGAAGATAATTGGAAGACAATTTAGTGAAAAACTTTATAAAAAAAAGTAAAGATGAAGCGATATTAAAAGGGAAAAACGGAAGCTGAATAAGGGCGACATGAAGCGAGCAGGCAAACAGTCATTTACAAAATGAGTCTGACATATTCAAAGTTTACTCGAGCGGAAGCGCTACGTCGTACAGCGATTTAGCGCGTTTCCATAATGTGTTCCATTGCACTTTTGTGACTCGAAAACACCTAGCTTGTTGGCTAGCCTTCCCCCAACACGTTAGCG
Organism: Thysanoteuthis rhombus; assembly: GCA_963457665.1. Lineage (NCBI taxonomy): Eukaryota > Metazoa > Mollusca > Cephalopoda > Oegopsida > Thysanoteuthidae > Thysanoteuthis > Thysanoteuthis major. Next base: position 23,479,386 of record OY735199.1, on the reverse strand, counting down.
TACAGCACTGTCCCCATAAGCATCCAGATAATCACACACACGTACAACAATGTGAAATAGGCCCGAAATACTCGCAAAGACACATGTCCTTGTCATTTGAAGTCATTTATTACTGAGCCTCATTTGAATTACTCTACTTGACGGCATAACCTATCTGCGTCGCCAACAGTAAAAAGTGCAACAGTAAAACATTAATCGTATTGAAATTTCTTACATAAAGCACAATCAGGTTTTTTTGACAAGTATCTCTTTCCGTCTTACATATTGCTTTATGTCGTCCAGCTGTAATCGAGTTTATCAGATGAAGCATTGTCAATTATTAATAAGCTCAACTTATTCGTTTCATCTTATTTCTCCTTGCTTTTTTCGTGTTTATATAATAGTCCTCTTGTGTTTATATGATAGTCTTCTTATTCTTTGGGTAAAATATTGCCAAGTATTATTGATTTTTGATCCGTATTTCTGTCATAGTATCTTTTCTTTTTATCGAATCTCCCAGAAGAAGCGGAGATATGAGGCTAATATTTTATACATATACGTTGCTTACAAACGATTGTAGAATGATGATCTGTCAAGAAACAGAAATAAGATAAAAGAAATACTTGTCAAAATGTAGTAATTGACAATGCTTCATCCAAAAGATACAAATGCTATTCATTTTAGAGTTCAAACTTTCCTTCCGAAAGAAATCAATCATGCGATTATCGAACTAATTTTGGATGAAAGAACCAATTAAAGATAGTTTAATCTCGTTTTAAATGAACTAAAGTAACATTTTAACGACCTACTTAATGCACTTTTCAAGCAGTGTGAACCAAAATTAAAACTTCAAAGAAGATAATTATATCATTGCAATATATTTCAAGAATCTTCAGTAGAAAAAGGAGCCTATCAAATGGAACCTCAAAAATTTTTTCTCAAGACTAAACAATAGATTCTACGTCTGCAGTATGTTCTTATCTAATACTAAAGGAGGAAACTTTTACTCAAAATAAAGTAAATAATTAGTACCTTAAAACTAAAAAAAAAATATGCATCAGAGTGAAGTCAGTAAAAATACTTATTGATGAGGACATAACTTCAATGATTAATGATATATGTTCGTGTATAAACAATTAAGTCTTCTGCTCTCCTTTCATCGTCCTAACCTTTCAGTGCTGTTGTTTTTACGGCGTCAACCACACTTTTTTCCACCTGGCTGTTAGGCCATTGCTGACGACTGGACGTCGTATGTCTCATATTTCCAGTATTCGTGTAGACGTCGGTAGTGTTATGGTCTGCGTAGTCTCAATCTTCCTTCATCTCCAGCTCCTCCTATCTCGTTTTCGATGTCTCCAGCACTGTTCTGAGTGTGCCTACTATTATCAATACTAGCCCAACCTTAATATTCCACATCTTCTTCAGTTCCTTTGCCAAGTCCAGGTACTTACCTGGATTTTCTCTTTTTTGTATTCACTCTGTGGTCCGCAGGCACAGCTACATCTATAATTTAGTACGTTCTCTTTCTCTATTCAACGACTACAAGGCCTGATTTCCTCGTTAAGATGGAGTGGTTGGTTTGGATGTCAAAGTCCCAGAGTAATTTTGTGGCTTCTTTTTGCCAGGACTGTCCCCGGTTTGTACTGACACTATTTGTCTGCATGGTCCTATCCTAATCGTTAATTCAGTTCCTAGCGCATAATTATTGCTACCATGTCACGTCTGTTTTCGTACTCCTTTTGGGCTAGTTTACCACATTCATTCGTCATGTGGTTTGCAGCTATATCCCTTCCTCCACATAGGCGGCATTTGCTGCTCGTTTTGGTTCAGTCGATCTGCACATTGGCATAGTCTGACCTGATGCATTTGTTTTGGGCCGCCATGATAAGCAATTCCATTTCTCTAGTCAGGTTTCTCTTGCGTTGCCATGTTCATGATCTCTCGTCCACGATATCTATGATCAGTCTTTTGAATTCCCCGTGTAGTTTTCTCTGTTCCCATTTTTTTCTTTCCTTGAGGTCTAATTTGCTGCTTCCCCGTTTGTTACTTTTTCGTTGTTTCTTACATTGCTCCGGGCGCCTTGTACAATGTCTTCACCATTTGCTTCCACATAATTTCCAGACCACCATCTATGCTAATGAGTCATCTGTTGCTTTCCCCCCTTTTCACATGTAGTCTATCTGTGTCATCTCTGCAATGTAGAGCCTCGTGCATCGAAATAAGCTTCCTTGTTTGCCAGTCTATTGATTGGAGCTCTTCTATTGTCTATCTCCAAAAATGGACCTTGATATTGCCAATATGCTCATTCCTTTTATCAGTTTTTTTTTTCTATTTAGCTTGGTCTATGATATTTTTTTATCCTCCTAAAGTATTCCTCTTTTGTACTTTCTCTTCCATTCCTTCTGTTTTATAGCGTCACATTCGAGAACTCCAAGGTATTTATATCGGTTCAGTGTGTTTAATACTCTGATATTTTTATTGGTAATTCGATTCTTTCTGTTGCTGTAAGCATTCCCATGTGCATTACCATAAGTGCGCATTTTTCTATTCCAAACTCAATCCCGATGTCATTGCTGTATTTTTTCACTTAATCGGAAAAAAATTTTGAGCTCTTCCCTGTTCTTTACAAATAGCTTCACGTCTTCCATATACATGAGGTGGTTGACTTTTTCCTTCGTTCAGGAGAATTGGTATCCTTTGCTGTTTTTCAAGATTACGTTTAGTGGTATAATCATTAGTACGAATAGTAGTGGGATTAGCGAGTCTTGGTGAAAAACCTCATACCTACCTCTGCCAAGTTTTCTCCTTTTGTTGTAAGTGTAGTTGTTGTCTTTGTCATCGTTGTTATTGTTGTTGTAACAATAAATACTGTTACTTCTGCTGCCACTGTTATTGCTTTTATTATTGCAGGAAGGACGTTCCTGCTAATAGAATTACACAATTTTGAAAATGCTTGGAGCTTTCTAGAAAGAAAGAGAGCGGGGGGGGGGAGAAAGAGCAAAACCTAGACATTTGTATGAAAGTTACACTAAAATTATTTTCAGACACAATTGTGTGGCACTGATTACTGACTACGAATTTATGAACACCACTCTCCAAATAGATAGATAGATAGATAGATAGATAGATGGATAGATAGATAGATAGATATGAACAAGCTCAGACAAATAGAGGAAGAGTGGATTGAGAAATAAAGGAGCAAGGAAATAGCTAACCAAACAGAATGAAGCAAGTTTAGATTGACGCATATATATATATATATATATATATATATATATATATATATATATATATATATATATATATATATATATATATATATATATATCATTGGTAGCTTGCTGCACAGACTGGGAACAACAGACTGATAATTCAATCAATTAGATAGATATGAACACACCGAGAAAGATAAAAGTGAAATGACTGTATCAAGAAAAAAAATTGTGGTGGTACAACTTTCTTTCAACTTATCTTTTTGCCATAATATTCAACCTACCTTCCACCAAATCCAGTTTTGTTCAGTCGGAGTAGATTAAAGGAGAATAAATGTAATTTCCTATCGTGTTGGTGACGATCATCGTAATGACATTTGATTCTCATTTTCTAAGACGAAATCAGAATCAAGGGAGACAACTGTTTCGTTTGTTGTAAATTGAAGAAATCGTGGAAGAGGGCAGGAAGAGCGAGTGTTCTCTTGTTGTCCTGCCAGTACGATCGCAATCTGCAAGAATAAGGTGATCAGATAATGAATCGTTATTCTTTCTTTGTGACGTCTACAAACAATCAGTCAATCATTTCTGTAAGGGATAAATTCCTTCTTCTAATTGAAGTAGAAACGGTAAAGTCGATAACGTTGTTTTCCCATCAAAAGAGTGTAACGTCATAGACAAGCTGATTTCCTTTGTGAATTCTCCTTCGAAACTGGGGGGGGGGCTTTCAGCTTTATAACATCTTTCAGAGAGGCAATATCGTTGCCGATGGGTTTTTGAGGTATGAACAGGGACCTAAGACCCGTCCGGATTGTAGCCTCAAGAAAGTAAAGCTGGCTCAGTGTCAAGAGTTCAGTTTCAGGCTTGGGCCACCCTGTTGCCTCTGCGACACTAGTTAAGGGGACTAAGAGATTTTTGTCAGTCTACGCGTACGCCAGTAGGCCGATATATTTTGTCAAGTTTACCGTCAAGGGTAGACTAATAAACAGAATTTTTAGAACAAGTCTGGGAAGTCACTCAATAAAAATTGTCACGTGACCAACATTTTGACAACATTCCGTGTTGCAGATGATCAATTAAAAAAATTAGAAGAATGTGCAATCCATGAATAAGTTACTTCTCTCGCTGGATTTTCAATTTAAAAAATGGGCCAATTTAGCATAAATTTACATTGCAAACTGAGCCGCCCACGAAAAACCTATATTGGGGGAATTGAAGAAACGAAAAATAGTTTTTTGTCAACATAATAAAGAGTAAATGTTTAAATTTTCAGCCCTCAAGCTCCATTGGTACAGCCCGCATGCTTGATAGGTGTTGACAGTTTTGGTTGACAGTTTCTAATATCTCAAGACACTGATACAAAGGCTTGTTCATGTTACAGAAAGCACCATTCATTGTCTGATTACTGAAGTTAAGCTATGTAGAGCCTTATAAGAACTTAGATCGTTGACTGCTTAGGAATACCATGTATTTAAAGTAACTTGAAGTCTTGTGCGAGACTAAACTAAGTTTCAACTTATTTCAATATCAGTTTGTGAAAAGTTGAGCCATGTTCTGATGAGGAATTGCTTGAAATTTAGTGCTGAGCCATAAATATTTTTCGACTTTTCGAAATATTTTCAAGTATCAATTCAAGAAACCTGAATATGGAAAATCGAAATTTTTCACCGTTTCCTCTCCTTCATTGTAGGTATTCATGAAATGCTTGACACGTGGGTGCCACGTAAACGCCCACAATATTCTTGTGTATGAAACTAGTATATACGTGTGGTTGATCCGGTGAATATTTCGATAGTTATTCACACCATCCTCAGGACAAAATATGTATTGTGATTTGGGTGAATATCTTTTAAAGCTGTAGAATCACGTGTGATGTGAATCGGGTGACTATCTATGTTAGAGTGAAGAGGGGTGTAACAGTTAACACCTGCCCTTTAAAACGGAGGTCAAATTCTGGTTATCAATAGGAAATAATATATTATAATATATAATCGGTCAAAAATAATAATAAATGCGTTATATTACCTTGAAACTCTATTTGAAATTATCTCCAGCTGACATATATATATATATGTGTGTGTGTGCGTGTGTGTGTGTGTGTGTGTGTAATCATACTTTATTTTAAAATAATTTTAATCCAATAAAACTTGTAATTGAAATGTTATTCTAGAGAAGCAATTGTTGAGTCATTCTTTCCATGAGCATAATCCAAGATAGTAATAAAATCTACGAGGGTTAATTTCAAATACTGCATCCGAACAGAATTTTTAAACCTAGATTAGAATGATGTTAGATATCATTTACCATTCTCGAAAAATGGATCTACCATGAAACACGTGTCGGGTATTTTCCATCTCTAATCGTATATTCGTATATATATATATATATATATATATATATATATATATATATATATATATATATATATATATATATATATATAATGTGTACTTTAGAGAGTGAGACAGACTCGGGAGTGAAGTTTTTGGTGGTAAGGTTTATTAATCATAATATGTCAATAGTCCATAAATGTTTCGGGATTCTTCCCATCATCAGTGGTGTGTGCTGTGTGAGTGTGTATTAAAATGTACCATGTGGAACCAGAGTCCACTGCCAGGGGCTATGCATTGTGGGTAAGTTTTGTTGTCAGGGCTACTAGAAGCCTCCTGCTGAATGGAAGAATGACCAGCAGGTATCAGGGCTTTGGTAAAGCAGCAGCAGTTGGTCTTGGGGAGGACATTGTGTGTCAAGGTAGGGGGTAGTGATGTGGAGTTGGATTTTTTGGTATGTTTGGGGTAGTGTAGAAGGAGGGGTGGTGAGGTCAAGGAGCTACATAGGTATCAACCTTAAAAGTTACTGAAAATGTATATATATATAATTGAAATGTGACGGTTGGAGTGGGTTGTGATTATTCACTTAGCAAAAATTGTAAGGTATTGTTTTATCAAGGTTTGTCAACTCAGATTGAATTACAATTAGCTGCTTGTGCTTTCAATTGTTCAACGTTGATTTTATTTTTTTTACTTTTTGCGTATACATAGTATTTGTTAAATATATACACAAATCGTGGTACATATTTCACACACACACACATACATACACACAAACATATATATATATATATATTAGTGCCAGCGTAAGAATACGAATGTAGTGCGTGTGTAGAGGTGCATACGTATGTGCAGACGGTAAGTATGTCTGTGCGAGTGTGTGTGTGTGTGGTGTATATATCTGAGAAGATGTACTTGCGATATACATACGTATATGTGTGTGTTATGTTATTTGTATATATGTGTGCCGGTGAGAATAGTGGATGTATATATATGTATATATACATACATGTGTGTGTGTGTGTGTGTGTGTGTGTGTGTGTGTGTGTGTGTGTATGTGAGTGAGTGTGCATGTCTGAGTTTGTGCGCTTGTCAATCAACACCCGAAAATTTAAATAAATATTGCTTCGAAAACAACTCGCACGTGCTAGTTTCGTACAGAAGCATTTACGATAAGACAGCCTCGCCATTATGCACAAGAATGAGTGACTCAAACTTTCTGATACCATAGGAACTCTATCTCCATTGTTGTCTGCCGTTCCGAAAAATAACGTTTTTTTTTTTCTTTTCTTTGATTATTCAATGATGATATCGCCTGATTGTTCAACGAGTATTGATTTTGCTCGCTGGATCGATAAAAGATGAAAAGCAGGGAGGGGGAAGGTTTGAGCATCGATTGATCCATACAGAAGGCGGGAACGAGGAAAGAAGGAAAGAGAGGGGAATGGAGACAAAGAAAGGAATTTGAAGAAGAAGAAAAAAAAGAGAATTGGATAATCGACGCTGGACACAAGGTCAGTGACTTTAGATGATGCATTACATTGTAGAGACAAAAATCCACAGCCTGTCTCCGAGGTTATGTAATGAGATGGCTGTCCTGGTATCGGAAATTCTATCACAAATTGAAATACTTGGAAAAACGTGACTAAATTGTAAATTTGCTCTATGTAGAAGCATAGAATAAAATATATAAATCACTTATTAGGCTAAGTCCAGGATTCAACATTGGCCTCAAAAAGTATACAATTTACAGTATCGATAGGTCTGTTGATCTGGAGCAGGACCACTCCATTGCACTAAAAATTTGTTCTATGTAGAAGCATAGAATAAAATATATAAATCACTTATTAGGCTAAGTCCAGGATTCAACTTTGGCCTCAAAAAGTATACAATTTCCAGTATCGAGGGGTCTGTTGATCTGGAGCAGGACCACTCCATTGCACTAAAAGATTAGGTTAGAGAGTCGTCCTAAAGTCTTCATGACACTGTTTGCGGGGGCAGGGCAATCATTGTTTTTGCCCACATGTATGACAAAAAATTTCAAATTTACCCATATCTCATAAATGTATACACTCCGCCGAGAAATTTTTAAAAGGCCATTTTACATTCTAAACTTGAGCAAAACGTTAGGGATATCGAGTCTATAGCCATATTGAAGAGTTGTAATACAACAAACCAGCTTTCTGTGAATGATATATATATATATATATATACATATATATATATATATATATATATATATATATATATATATATATGTATATTGAAAATGTATTTTAAAATGGATAGATAATAATATATACATATTTGTGTATGTGCATGTGTGTGTTCATGCGTCTCTGTGAGATTAAGTGTGGGGGACGTGCTTATTTGTATGCGTGTGTGTGTGTTTGTGTGTGTGTGTTTGTGTGTATGTGTGTGTGTGTGTGATAGAGAGAGAGAGAGAGAGTAAAAACTATGCATAAGTGGAAGGGTGTCTTTGTGTTGATGTGTGTGTCGCACGGTGTGGGGTTGTGGATGAAAAGAATGAGAAAATGTTTGAAATGGACCATCGGATTTCCACATTAAAATAAACGCACACACACCTCCCTGTATTTATTTTCAGCTTTGATTAAGGATAATTACTCATATATCAACATTCGTATACTTATCTATAATCCTCCCTTTCGTTTACCAAGCTTCCTTCCTTTACGTAAGATTAAATACGTGTTTATCTGGTTGAACAATGCATTCTCCTCTGAGTCAGATATTCATGTTAAGTATCAAAGGCACGACGACATAACGGCTGATATATTGGAAATGTATGAAGGATATTTCATTTCTTTATATCCGACGCCAATTCAGTAATTAATACTGAAATTACAAACGCATATAAGATCATGCAAATAAAATCATTCTGAATTGTGAAGACTGGACATTCCCAACTGGGGTAATATTGCCCCAAGGGGATGAATGTTGAACTGAGGAGGTTGATAGATTATTCCATACAAAAGGGTTTTTCTCTTGAAAAAAGTGACGATGACAGTCAAGTCAAGAGATAAGAAGGAGTTACCCTTCCTTGGTAAATTACAAAATATGTATTTTATTTTGATAATTTCTTTAATTATAAATTTCTGTTTCTGTTATCATGTTATTTCATCATGTTAGCTAATGTACGTCAACCTGGTCTTCCGAATATCTGCAGTAAACAATTCAATTTGAAATTTACTTGGCTTAGCCGAGATGAGGCTTTGTGTAATAAAAAGAAATGATCTCTTCAGAAGATATACGGTCAATATACTCGATGTTTATATCCATATGGCCAAAGGTATTCATTAACTTGGAATCATTCTCGATGGGTCAATATCGACCCTTGAAGAGCCGAGTGGGGCGATAGATTTTTCAAAAATAAACCAAAGTTGATGGTAGGGTAAAATGATTTAGAAACTCAGTCGTAGACTTTTGTGGACACACGGATATCTGCGTATGGATCCAACCGCCAAATGTACATGTACACATAACGACTAAAAGAGAATATGTATCTAAGAAGAAGGGTTTAATTGACACATCATCATCAGTCTTTTATCGTCCGTCGTTGGACATAGACCTTGCCCAAGACTCGCCACATTACGCTATCGTAGGCGCTGTAGAACCAGCAATTTCTGAATTTGGCTACTCAATCTCACTATCTTGTATTCTGCAGTCCTCGGTTTTGCATGTGATCTCGGGGAATCCATGATGTGAGTCGTGATTTTCATCGGTTGTCTGCCATTCTCGCAATATGACGACCGAGGAAGAATACGTACTTAGCAAGTAGTTTTTCGTTTACACGAATTTGGTTAAATGCAAGAGGCAAGGATCTTTTTATTTTTTGGATAACTTTCGATAAGTGAAACAGAATGTACAATCTGTTATGATCCATTGAAAGGAAATCCTTACTTTTTTTATAACCTTTTTCGGAATAGTATTGAGCACTTTTTCAACTAAGATATAATTAATACATAAATACATATACACACATTTGTTGTATATTTCATTATTGTCCACTTATATATATATATATATATATATATATATATATATATATATATATATATATATATACACACACACACATATATATATATATATATATGTATATGTGTGTGTGTGTGTGTGTTTATGTTTTAGATCTCAAAACAACTCAAGTTGTTTCAGTGTGTGATCAGATGTAAAATCTTACGAAATGACGTAATGTACATCGTTATGTCATTATAGGACCGTTTCAACAAGAATCAGTCAATTTTTTTCCACTATTCTGTTGGTGCAAATGTATCAGATTATGACGAGTTCAATGTCAACATTTTTACGTATGTGTGTATGTGTATGAGTACATGTGTACATGTGTGTTTGTGTGTATGTTCACAAATACAAATGTACGTGTGTTCACTTTTGGGGTTCGTGCATCTTTTGTTGTTTTGAACTTTGATGTTTATTTTTGGAATAAACTATTGTTTAAATATATTCATTCAGTATGTCATTTTGAAACGTGAATTCATTGAGGCTGGAAGATTTCATTTCGCTGTTTATTTTAATTTATCTGTGGCTGTTCCAAAGATGGAGAAAAAATTCGTGCAATGTTGTACGAGTTCAAAATGGGACGTTAAACAGCGGAAACTGCTTCAAATAACAACCGAATATTTTGCCCTAGGACTGTCAACGAACGTACAGATCAACATTGGTTCCAAAGATTTGGAAACGGAGGCGAGAGCCTTGATGATGTCGGCGTCCTTCTGTGATTGACGTCACCCGATTGAGGACTATAATTGAGGCATAAATGCACAAAACAACTCGAGGTTTGCAGAGGCACTAAATTGGTAAAACCAAAAAGTGAGTGACCCTACGGAAAATAACCAAGCTAGGTTGCAACACTCTATTCCACTCAACTAACTCACCATCCCTCTCTCTGACGACAAACACTTTTTCAAGCACTTCCTGCAAGGGTAGATCTTCAACAACACGGTATCAGCTCAAAAGGTCTCCAGAGAATTCGTTTGATATGAGGCTCCAGAATTCTATCATTCTAGTATAAATGGAATCTTTTCGAGTTGGCAAAAATGTGTAGATTATAAAGGTCCTTATTTCGACTAATAACTTTAATTCAAATCTGAGAAATACTGCTTCGAAATTGATGGTGAAAAACTAAAATTATCTTTTCACGATCTAATATAACTATCCATTAAGGAGGATATTCTTGAGGCTGTCACAAAAAAAGGAATTGCTATTAATTCACCTACATGCACTTGTGTATTATCTTCATAAGTCTCCATTACATCCTCTCAATAGGCTTAGATTCGTAATGTATTTTGAATTCAATAGTCTAAGCAATAAATTTGTATAGAATCTTATTTGGTAAAGAAAGGGCGCTCAACATATTTTTAAAAAACATATTCTATTTTTTGGCCATTATATATATATATATATATATATATATATATATATATATATATATATATATATATATATATATATATATATATATATATATATATATTGGAAACTGTGAACTAAAACAGCCATTGAGATGATAAATATGTTTTTTTCATGTTGACACTTGGTCCGGCTAGCTGGCTGGCTGGCAATGCAATGTATATGCATGCAACAGACCGCATCAATAGAAATAGGAGGCTGAAAATTTGATTATTTACTCCTTATAATGTCGAGAAAAACTTTTGTTCTTTGAAGATCCCCCCGAAGTTGGTTTTCGGAGGAAGTCACTTAGCAATGAAACTTCATGTTAAATTAGCCAAAACAAAAACTGAGAGAATGAGCTCATTTATAGGTTACCCCTTTTTCAAGTTTTTTTCAGTTAATCACCCTCAACACACTGCCAAAAGAGTTTGGTCCCGTAACGGTCTCTATTTTTTGACTCTCCTGAACTGTATGTTTTATAGTTTATTACCCCTTAGATTATTTTATCTTCTTTATCAAATCACCAGATTATGGGGCACATAAGCAATAAACGAATTTCAATGGCTTGTTTTCAAAGAAAAGCTTAGAGCCATTAATAGAAATTGAGAAACATTTAGAAAAACAGAAATAAAAAATGATTACAAAATAAAATTGCAAAACTTTTAGAATAAGCAAAACGTCTTTGAAATCGTAGTAATAGTCATCGTCACAGAGAAAACTTATAAATGATCCTCCTCGGATTTGCATTAACATACGACTCTTTACGTTGACAAAAGGCAAAAAGTTTTGTTGTTAATTTTCTAGGTTATTTTGTAATATTTATCTTTTATTTATTCTGACATTCTTTCTTTAGCTGAATATTTTATTGTGGTCGCAATGCACACGTAATAGGAAAAGACAGTTAAAAATTAACTCCAATTTCAAATCACAGGACATGAAATATCAAAAAATATTTCTCGATGATTTCAACGAAGTAACATGATAATCCACGAGATACTTAAACTATGTCCGTACAGAGATGTTGGAGTAAAATTCGAAACGGGGGACACTTTTCTAGATACAAATAGTCATTGAAACGATGCCACGAGTTACATTTAATGACTGGTCCCCAGGTGCCTCCCATTCGAAGAGGGGAGTTGAATGAGTTTTTAACAATTATCATCAGCAGCATTAGCAGCAACAACAGAAATGAAAAAATTCGTTATTGGATGTACGCCATCGCCTTGGTTTGCCAGCTTTTTTGGTTTGGGGCGTCATGGTGTCAAAACATCATGATATCGTCGAGATTATGAAGACATCTTATTTTTAGCCAATGATATCGAGGGATCGTGAGTGGCGATTTCAATCAGTTTCCTGATGCCCTTGCAACATGGCCCGCTTGTTGCCATTGGTGAACCTAATTTTTCAAACCCAATGAAATTTATTAGTATTCAGATAATTGGGTTCAGTGGACGATTTTGAAAAATGGTAAGAAAAAAACAGAGCTCCTAATGTGTAAACATATTAAAACATTGAGATAACTAACAGCCAATACACACACACACACACACATATATATATATATATATATATATATATATATATATATATATATATATATATATATATATATATATATTGTAAATATCTTTCAGAAAGCGTTAAACATCTTAGCAGTTTGGTCTTGGCAGAGTTAAACTGTTCTAGACAAATCACCGGATGTTGAACTCATACGCAAATAATAAGTTTCAATGGCTTGATTTCTGAGAAAAGCTTAACCCTGTTCGTAGAAGTAAAAAACATTTCAAAAATGGAAGGAAAAAGAATTACCAAATAAAAAAAAATGCAATGCTTTTAGAATTAATGAGGTTTCTTAGAAATCGTAGTTGTAGTCTTTGCCAAAAAATATAATAAATTATTCTCGTTGGAATTGCATTTACATACGAGTTCATACGTGAGGAAACTTGAAAATGTTATGAAATGAAATCCAATTCATGCACATCTCATTGATATGGAAATGGTAAGATGATTATTTCTTCCATTAAGATAGTGCTAGTCATGATAACAGCCCACGTTACAGAGGTCTCTTCTCTTTTCAACATACATTGATAGTGACATAATTGAGAGGAGTATTGTTGAGGGAGAGATGAGAAGGGAAAGTGTAAGAAGCAAAGACGAAGAGCCAAGAAAGATATGCTGGAATAATTCATTAAAGAGTATATGAGAAAGGAAGGGGGAGCGATGTTTTGTACAAAGG
>OY735199.1:23323702-23461202 GCA_963457665.1 Thysanoteuthis rhombus | reverse complement strand
AGAATAGACTGAGGTAGATAGATACATAGGTAGAAGGATAGAATCAGATATACATAGAGAAGAACAGACTTGGATAGATAGATATATCCTTAGATAGAACACATACACACACACACATACACATATATATATGTGCGTATATATATACATATATATATATATATATATATATATATATATATATATAGAGAGAGAGAGAGAGAGAGAGAGAGAGAGAGAGAGAGAGAGAGAGAGTGAGTGATTGATGTATAGATAGATAGAAAGATAGTAGTTCTATCAGACAGCCATGAACACATTGATATTGTAGTTATTTACAAAGATAATTGTATGTACATTCTAGTGGGTTCATCTGTGAACATGCATCTGTATGTCTGTATATGTTACTACTTGTATTTCTTTCAAAATGTGTCAGTATTCACATGCTTATTGAACAAGTGTTTAATTAAGTGCTCTGCAATTCATAGAGGATTTGGGGAACTATCGTTTACATACGAATTCTTGTACTTTGGAAATCCGACATTATAAGATAAATTTACATATGAAGGCTGCTCTAATCTCTCAATAAAGCTGTTTCGAAATTTGCCCATTTTTTTTTTAATTTTTTAAGAAAATGTGAATGCAGCCGTACGTCATATTTTCACCACTGGTGGCGCCACCGGTACAGTTTGTTTTTTTTTTGTTTATTTTTTTTTCAATCTGCTAATTCGAGTTTCTTGAATTTGCTGTTATTGTCGAAGTGTTAAGATAATTTGTAGGTTGATTTTGCACGGATTTCATTTACGCCTTCTCCTGTAATCTTCAATAATTCCATTTGTGTGTTTGTGTGTGTGTGTGTGTGTGTGTGTGTGAGTGTGTGCGTGTGTGTGTGTGTGTGTGTGTGTGTGTGTGTGTGTGCGTGTGTGTGTGTGGCCATCGTACGAAGTTAATGTCCACCATATACGCCGGTCCGAATACTGGACATTGCATCGTCAAGTTTGAGGTTGTTTGGAACAGCGGTCATCGATATGAGGGGATGCTCGATTTTCAATGAAAATCTCAACGGAAATGGAATAAAATGTGATGAAATAAAGTCAAAAACTTAAAGTTTGCAACATTTAATTCAATTTTATGGATAAACATAAAACATTCTTTTTAGCATATATTCAATAGAAAGCGGTTATATTTCGGCTTTCTAGCCCATTGTCAATGTTTAGAACAAAACATTTCCGGAGCGTTCAACTCCTTATGAAACTCAGCAAAAAACACGGTTAGGACACATGCAACATTTGCAACGCAATTTGAATCATGCAACGATAATAATATTCTTCCAAATCGCGTTCAAAATGCCGAAATCTCAAAAAGCATGGGCAAAACCAGCAAAACAACGTAATCTGTCGGCAGCAACACCGCAAAGTAGCTAAAAAATTCAGCATCTTTGAAAATAGATTTATTTAACCAATGCTGATACCATTTGAGCGACATTGAAAGAGGATCTTTGCCTATTCTTTCCAGTGGTTTTCACGCAAATTAGTGTCTTTGGTTTTACATTCCTCCAAGAATGTTACCTTGAATGCTTCATGGAACTTTAGAATAGAACTTGGGTGTCTACCGGCTTAATGTTTCGAAAGAGCTAAACTGTGCTTTTGTTTGACTATTCAAATCTAAACCAATTCTTGCAGTGAAACGCTTCCGAAATGTACTCTTAGATTGTCTGCAACACTGGGTGCGAAATAATTTATGAGTTTTCCATAGAGAACACATATCTTGGGGCCGTAAAAAGTGATTTGTTTATGATGCGATATGAGTCTGGAGTCATTTAGATGTGGTTTTGAAATAAAATTGAGAAGGGGAGAGAGGGACAATCAGTTTTTTGCTGATTTTATCTATAGAACGAGGTTAAATTCAATTTTATTTAGATGACGTTACCGTATTTTTTACTTTTCTGTTTTAATTGTTATTACTATTATCGACGACATTTTGATGTTTTGATTGTTGCTGTTAACGACAACATGAATAAAGAACAGTGTGTCGTTATTTCATGCTTAAACCTCGGGAAGGTCTTCATGAAACAGGAAGCACACTTTGAATGGGCATGCTACAGATTTCTTAAAGCCAATATACCTCAAGATGTTCTTTTGGTCACACGCCTTTCCATAAAGGAGGGTGTTAAGCAGTGGCATATGGTACCTTGTATCTTTGGTGTGCAGTGAGCTACGGATGCATAGAAAGGCCTAAATATTTTACTGTCTGTAAATAAGAGAATTAATGGAAGAAAAAAAAATTTGGATTAGAGATAATTATCAGGATGCTATGCAGCCCAATCCAAATTGTGCTTTTCTTTCAATAATTCTCTGATTTCTTTTATATGTAATATTCTGTTATGTTAAAATTTGTCTTAGCCTTTTAAATTAGGAATTAGTGAATTTGCAGTAAAGGTGCAGCTGGTTAAACGAGTATAAGTGAAAGATATTTTTTTTTCAAAGTTAGACATAAGTGCTTGAGCCAAGGTACTGAGTCAGGATCTCAAATGCAGGCTGCTGTTTCCACTTTGAAGGTTGGCGAAACAGAAATATTCCTTCAAAGAGTTCGAACGATTAAAATCCTTATTCGTGTTGTCAACAAGACGCCTGGCCGATCCATTCGACAGCCTTCTTCAGATTTGCTATTGACGGGGGTATACAGGATTTTCCAAATAGTAGCAATTCTCTGACGTTAGATTCATTTAGAGTTCAACCCGACGTGTCTCCTGCTACTTAACAGGGACAAGGTATGGAAATCTAAGTTTAAAAAGGATAGAAAAAAAGCTATCACTTGAAACCAACGTTATAGCATTGCTTCCATTGGAAAAATTATGTTTACCAACATTACATTAGGGTATAACATACACACAGACTTCTGCTCTTCAGGCTCTTTCGCCTGTAGAAACCCGAAGGGCAGAAACATAAGTGTGCCAGTGTAGCGAATCTTTTAATTTCAGTACATACATATACATACATACATTCATACATACGTACTTATATATATATATATATATATATATATATATATATATATATATACGAATTATTTTTATGTTTGTACACCGGAAACACTTGAAGATTAGAATTTAATTGATTATTGAAAGATATCGATGATCTGTAACTTTATTTTCCAGTTCAATATCTCTTTCTTTTCCGATCGACACACCAATATATATATATATATATATATATATATATATATATATATAGGGTGTGTGTGTGTGTGTGTGTGTGTGTGTGTGTGTGTGTGTGTGTGTGTGTGTGTGTGTGTTTCCCTGTTAGTAGAGTATTCCAATTAAACTCTCGCAAGATGAATCGGCATAAAGCAAAGATGCAGTTTTATATTGAGAAAGTTTTTTATCGTGCCCAGATCCTGCCCAAAATGATGCTCATGGTATCTTAGACTGATTTGTTGGCTGTTGGGGGGATGGAAGGTACAGTAGACCCGGGTGTAAGAGAAAAAGCTGAAGGTTATTCTTTGCTTCTTGACTTTTTTTGTAAAAGTCAGGAAAGGGCGTAAATAGAAATTTTGAGAAGCAGAATATATATAAACATATATATATAAATATATGAATATATATATATATATGTGTGTGTGTGTGAGTGTATATATATATATATATATATATATATATATATATATATATATATATATATATATATATATATATAGTTCTGTTTCAATCTACTGCATTGATGATGATAACGCCATTGAAATAAGTCTGCTATCCAACCAACAGAATAAAATAACAGAATAAAAGAATAATGATTTCGTTCGCAGATGTTTTATATCTATGTATCAATGTGTGTGTGTGTATGTCAAAGGTATGTGTGCATATATATAAATGCATATATATATGCGTGTGTGTATGTGTGTGTGTGTGTGTGTGTGTATGTGTGCATGTTTTTGTGTGCGTGTTTGAGAGAGAGAGAGAGAGAGCGTATTTACATGTGTATGTATATCTATCTATTTTTCAATATATATATGTATATATATATATTATGGCTTAGCTCTGCCAGCAGAGATCTTTCCGGATTTCCATGTCATTTTAGGCCTCAGGTCATTAGGGGCCTGTATATGCATAGCCCAAAGGCCTGCAAAACGTGTAGATACGCAAACACACTGGCATCTCTGATCCATATGCTTTCTTTGTGTGTGTGTATGTGCGCGCGCGCGTGTGTGTGTGTGTGTGTGTGTGTGTGTGTGTGCATCCGTCTGATAGGAATGATGTATGAAAGCCGACGAACATTCGAGAGAAAGTACGAGAACATTTCCAAGAGATCCAGTGACTTTCATGAACATTCCAATATATAGTCACATGACTTTGTGATTTTGTTGGAGCATATCATTAACTAATGGATCGATATATCATATCCTGTGAAAGCTTAAATGAGAAAAAGTAGAAGTAGCCTATCAAGGATGGTTTTAGACGTTTCAGATTAGTGGTATAAATAAATATAAATAAATTACTGCTTAATGGTATAAATAATTCAGCTGACAGAAATATCCAGCTTGTAAAAATATGGCAATATATCTTCTCATATATATATGTGTGTGTGTGTGTGTGTGTGTTTGTGTGTGTGTGTGTCTGCGTATTTTTGTGCAATATATCTGTACTCTGCATAAAAGTATCACCATAGCCAGAACTAATCATCTAAAATGAAATATTTAAAATTTGTTAAAAAAAGTAAATCTTTAAAAAATAGATCTTTTGTCAAGAATTAGAAAAAAAAATACCAGCACAAATTTTGGCCATTGTTGATCCAAAATTATTATAGAGACCTCAGAAGGCATTTTCCCCTTGAACTGCAACAAAAAAAAAAAAAAAAACGTTTTCAAATGCTGCCTCGTGGTATACTCGTGCAGACTTTCCAGGTTGTAGACCCCATAATGTGACATGAGGTGTCCGGGCACATACATAAAGAGACACAAAAATCCGTCGCCTATTTGGCTGGTTGGTCGGGCTATTCATGGCGTTAGAGTAATTAGATCCCCATATAGACAAATATTTTAGCCAAAAAATTCATTTGAACAAATGGCATTAGTTGGGTTGAAAATTCCAAGTAATATTTGTAAAAGACTTATTAAAAACAAAGCATATGCAATGTATGCTGTACACTTAGAAATCTTTCAGCTCTTTTGAATATTTACAGGGAGTGCAAAGTCTATCAGATACATTGCAAAAAATCATTTTACACACTTATACAGCTTCAAAATTGACAGTATTAGGAACAAACACGTCTGAATTTTGTCCATAACTCTCCCAGGTTCAATCTTTTTTCTATGCTTTGTACTGATATCAATCTATGGTCCAAACTCTGTCAATTTTGAAGCTGTATAAGAACATAAAAATGAACTTTTTGTTCTGCATCGGGTACTTTTTCCACTCAATGTATATGTGTGTGTGTGTGTGTGCACGCGCGTGCGCATATATGTCTGCTGGTCCGTCTCTGTGTGTGTGTGTGTGTGTGTGTGTGTGTGTGTGTGTGTGTATGTGTGTGTGTGTGTGTGTGCATGTGTTTATGAGCTTTTTATGTTTCCTAAGGCAGGGTTCTTTCAAACGAATACGTCAAAAGTTCCGATTACGCAAATTATTACATTTGTAATAACATTATACATTCTGTCAATGGAAATAAAGATGAAACAATATTCATGCTAATATACTGAACATTTAAATACAGAATACGTTGATAGGATATCTGGTTTCTATTCACTTCTCACGTACTTTAGCGCTGCTTTACCACTCCCTAGTTATGGTGATTTTCTATATTAACACTTTCATCTCTCTGATGGTTTTAGACGTTTCAGATTAGTGGTATGAGACGAATTTGATGATCGATCACTGCATTCGAAAAGTTTTTACTCGGAATTTGTTTGAACAAATGTCAGCAATCAGTCAGTAGAGAATTGGCTGGGGCTTGTTGGTACATCTTCCAGATGGCTGTAACTGTGAAATCATTTTTTTTAATTGCAAATACGACCAAAGGTTATTATCGAGAAAAGACTTCCTTTAGAAGGGTCGCTTGAATTTAAATATTTATCAAGTTTGTCCTGCTCCAAGTACATTCTGATTGGAAGTTTGTTCTCTTGCTAGCAGGTACAAATGTTATTAGTGTATATTTTTTTTATAATCAAGAATTATAATTTTTTTTTTGATCTGACACAAAAGTGTATTTGAGTAAATGGTAAGGTTTTAAGAATATAATAACCACATTGTTGGGGAAGAGAATTCATACACATTATGATAAGGTGGAAGATGATAAGAAGATCAATAAGAAAAGAATGACAACACTGACGACTTGTTTGATGTTTCTTTTGTTATTTTGCAGACGTTTTATCTTCCCTTTGTTTCGATTGTATACAATTACAGCGAGCCAAGTAGCCTATAATGTACCAATCAGTACCAAACACATGACCTTCTTTACATTCCATCCCAAGATGAAGTTCTGACAAAATCTGCTTGAAATGTAGTTTATATACTGTTTATTGCCACTTCTCATAAACAGACTATTCTACCATCAACCCACAATGCATTATGAAATAGGCACTCGTTTATCAAAATGAAAAACTCACTTACTAGCGTGGAAAGAACATTTCAATGCAAAATGTTTCATGCTCACAATACAAATGATCCAAACTTAGTGGGAAAATTGCCGCAATTTTTCTACCCCAAATGAGGCGAACAGTGGTGCCATCAAGTGGTGAAAACGAAAAATAAAGCAAGTTACTTAACTTGGCCCTGTACCCAACTAGCCCCAGTCTCCCCTGTTGTGCATTAAAGTTCAAGCAAAAGGGATTACAGTGATCAGGGATTAATGCGAATGTTACTGACTGAATAGTGATATCATCATCATCATCATCATCATCAGTCTCTTAACATCTGTCGTTGGACATAGACCTTCCCCAGGATTCGCCACACTTGTGAGCGTCGCAGAGCAAGAACTTCCTGAATTTGTCTAGCTCATCTCTCCATCTAGCACTCAATCGGCTTCGGTTGCGCATGTGATCTCTGGGGATCCATGTTGTGAGTCGTAATGTCCATGAGTTATCTGCCATTCTTGCGACATGGCCATCTTATTGCCATTTTAGTTTATTAATGGATTCTATGATGTTCCCGACTCCTGTCTCCACCAAGGTGTATTGTGCTGCCTTGTGGTCTATTTATGTGAAGTGGAACATAATTCTTTCATGTGCACGTTGCATGCTCCTCGGTTGGCGAGTCTGTCTCTTGGTTAGGTTCCTTGTTTCAGCTCCATGAGTGACTATTGGGAAGTTGCATCGGTTGGATACTCTTTATTTCTTTTTTTTTGGGGGGGGGGGATGGAAAAATGCATTGTTTATGCTCATTCTAAAAAAACCATGAAACTTATCTTATGTGTGTGTGTGTGTGTGTGTTTGATGTATTCTACACAGTTCGTCTTGTTTTTTTTTCGATGCAGATGTCTAAGGAAAAATGGGAATATGTACAGATCATTAAACAGTAGAATTTAACTATTATGTACTTCTGTCAACAATATTGGAGATGTGTATATATTCAATCGTATCTTTCCGTTTTTTCTACCCAACCGCCATTTCGTCTTTCTGTCCGTGGTACATCTCTGAAAGAAAGTAAGGGATGAATTCCAATGAAATGGTGTACGAAAGAAGTGAATTAAATCTTAAGGTGGATTCTAGAATATTTTTTTAAAAGTCGCATCACTCTAAGAGAGTCTGTGGGACGGTCGGTCAGTCTGTTCCTAATACACTTGAGATCGAGTTAGAAAATGGTAGAAAAAATCTGTTTATCCCCGTGTCTTCACCGTACTCTAAGAGAATAAAACCACCCGTCACGTCAAGTTTGAGCAGACTTCAATTTACTATACAATTACGATGCGGAGCTGCACCCTGACTTTATGGAAACTTGAAATTATATCATTCAAAGAAATAAAAAAAACCTCTCTAATGATGTCGTAAATATTCAAAGAACAAAATGATCTGATCAGACATTCTTTCTTTAGGGAGTTCGTTTCTTTACTTGATCACAAATTGGACGTGAATCTTCTCAGATTATCACAAAAGAGTTATGTAAGTAAACGACACAGCATTATCGTAATGGCAGGTGGAATGAGGACGCAAAGTTGGACTATTGTTCTTGTTTCCGTACATTTATGTACACGCTCATGACTGCTCACACAATATCTCCAAAAGTTCTCAATACATTTAAATGGAATTTAGTAAACAATAGGCTACCGAAGTAGTGATAAAACTTTAGGGTGGTTCCAAGCACCATCTCATAAGTCGTAGTTATTTGTTCATACCTCATGATATCATCAAAACTTCAAAAGGTTCTCAATTGAATTTTGAGGAAGAGGACGCAATAGTCTAAAAGAAAGACGTGGTTCGATTTTGGGACGGATCCATGCAAAACTACTTCACATGGCAATGGCATTGATAGAAGTAAGCGTCTTTTTCCTACTTATGCTTAGGATTGAGAGAAAAAAATTAAAGGTTCGAACTGCGAAAGGAAAAGTTTGAGTTATAAAGAGATGAGTGAGTCAAAAGTTGAAGAGAAAGTGAGAGAGGGGGAACGAGGGAGTGAGAAAGAGAGAAAAATAAAAGGTGAGGGAAGAATGTTTGGTAGAAAAGGCATAAATAAAGAGAGTGCGAGAAAGGGGAAAGAATATTGTTGCAAGTAAAAAAGGGGCTGGAGCAAAGTAGTCAAATTACCGAGAACACACGTAAGGGTATGTAAGAAGGAAAGGAAAAAGGAGGAACGAGGTGAAAAACGAAGAAAAAAAGAGGAGGAAAGAGAAACCGAAAGTAACCAATCGAAAAAGAATGAAAGAGAGAAAGAATCTTAGAAGAGAAAGAATGAATGAACGAGAGAAAGAAAGCGATTCAAAGAAAAGAATGAATGAAATAGAGAAAAAGAAACTGAAAAGGAAAGAAACAAACAACTGGAAATCACAAATGTAAGGAAGGAAGTTTGAAAGAGGACATAAGTAAATAATCAGTGAAAGAGAAGGAGAAAAAATTGTAAAGGAATAACGTTGGGGGAGGAATTGAAATAGTAGAAAGATCTACAGGGAGGAAAGAAATGAAACAAGAAAGGGAAAGGGGAGAGAATTAATGAAGGAAGGAAGGAAGGAAGAATGAGGAAAGAGGTGGGGAAATCTGGGAAAAAAGAATGAAATAAGGAAGGAAGGAAAGGGAAGGAAAGAAGAAAATGAAAGTTCGATCATAGAAAGAAGAAAGCGAGGGGGAAATGGTCAATAAAGAGATAGTATCATTGACAGAGTGAGTGCAACAGAGAGAAGAGAGAAGAGCAGAACGAAAGACAGGGTAGGAGGAAGAGAGAGGCTTCCACGGAAAATGATGCTGTAATGGAAAATTTTGAAGATGCAAGATATTGAGCGAAAATGGCTGTGTTGGACATGGGACGGACGGGGTGTACATTGTGTATATTGATGCACAAGGGTTAGGGGGTTGTCTCGTCGACGCCGGCTTAAGCGTTGAGAAGCGGGCGATGTCTATTCCTGCCTGTGTGTCGACCGCTAAGAGAGGGATCAAGAAAAGAGAAGGAGGAGGAAAGAGAGGGGGTGCCGACGTCTGATGGGAATAAGAGAGGGTGGTGTGCAAGAGGGAAGGGAGAAGACGAGTCACGAGTTATCTCTGACGTCAGCACCTCGTGATTACCGGCAGCTAGCCAATCAGCTTCTTTGCACTGTCTATATCGGGGCGGGTGGGTCGATTAACTTGAACTGGGACGAGGCGACACATTGTGTATTCTTTGGCCTTGTGTCTGCATTTATTTCTTAGCCAACACGGCGTTAAATTCAGTTAGAGAGGCGTTGGAGAAAGCGTGCCTGGTTTGTTGGATGGAGAGACAACGCGAGAAATAGATTTGTGCAGAGAGCTCGAAGATGTGCAATAATCTCTTGAAAATACGGGGAAGAGAAATAAATTTTAGGATGGAGTTAATAAAGAGACAAGTTTAGATTGAGTGTCATGAAAAAAAAATGGAGAAAAAATTCAAAACAAATGAACGTAGTTGTTATCGAAATGAAGAAAGTCAAGAAGGAAATGAAGAATAAGTTATAAAATGAAGTAACTGAAAAATAAGAAGGGAATTCCAAAGAATGTAGAAAAAAGTGAAGCGAAAGGAAGAACGAATAGATAAGTTTTTAAAAAAGAAAGGAAGAGAAAAAAAGAAGGAAACGTGAAGGAAGACAGATAAATTTAAGAAGGAAAGAAGACAGACTGAAAAAAAGAAAAAGAGAAGTCTGAAGACACTGAAACTGACACGAAAGGAGGGAAATGATGTCGAAAGAAAATAGAAATGGTGAGAATAGAAAGAAAGAAAATAAGAAAAGAAAAAGGGTGTAAGGAATGGAGAAAAGGGGAAAGAAAAGCAGGGGATGCTAGAAGAAAGAAAGGAAAAAGAAAAAAGAAATGAATAAATTACAAAAAAGATGAAATCGTAAACAAAAAGTAAAATGAATAATGAAAGAAAAAGAGGATTAGAGAAATATGTAAAGTAAGAGAGGAAAAGAGAAAGAAAGAAAGAAAGAAAGAAAGAAAGAAAGAAAGAAAGGTGTGCATAAGTCATTAAGAAAAAAGAAGTGAAAGAAGAGGGATTAAAGCTAGGGAGAAAGAAATGAAGAATGTTGAAGAAGAAAGAAAAAAGAAACAAAAGTGTTGATAAAGAAATAATGAGAAAGGTGTATAAAAAAAAGGAAGAAACTAAAAACAAACGAAGAAAGACTGGGGAATTGAAAAAGAAAGGGAAATTTCAATGTCAAAAAGAAAGAATGAAATGATTTTTTAAAAAAGGTTTTGTAATGCAGCTATCTTGCGCTGACCGAGAGAATGTGCCGTTGAGGGTCACTTCGCTCTGATGAATGAACAGACCTAAGGTCACACGGTCAACCAGCATTAAAGATTTGGTGCTGGTGGGAGTCGGAAAAACCATTCTGCACATTTCTCATCATATCCTTGATGTTTCGGCTTCTCTCCATCAGTTTTCATACGTCAGTGTTTGTGGACTTCTTGTGTAAACTTGGCCTCGCAATATATTGGTCGGTTTGGAACTATTTTCTACTATGACTTGCACTCAAATGTACTAATATAATCACACGCAAACACGCACATATGTATTTGTATATATATATATATATATATATATATATATATATATATATATATATATATATATATATATCCGAGTCAGATTGGCAATTCAACATTAGACTCAACAAATACAGGCACAGAACTAAATCACAAAAGAACCCCAGTCCACTTCCTGTAAAACTACACTTTCGCACACCCAGTCACAATTTCGCCACAGATGCTATCTTTACTGTCATTGAAAAAATAGAAAAAAATACTCCTATGTTCATAATTATTAATCTAGAAAGACATGAGGATACGTGGATCAACAAACTCCAAACTCTCTCCCCTAATGGACTCAACACCAAACTCAACAACCCTAATCACACGGACCTCTAAATCAAAATCTTCCTACTAACGGTAAACTCCCATCCACATCTACCCCCTGACAACTTCAAAGTCACTCAGACCCATTACAACTTCTACCTCAGTTGAGCATTTCACTTGTACAAATCAAAGCCAACATATTTTCGATGACCTATGAAGTTCCTAAACCTCATCACCCCTCTATTTATACTATCCCAAACCTACTTACACAATCAAACACCAAAACACTTCCCTCCAATCCTGACACCCCAAGTCCTCTCCAAGACCTTCTACTGCTGCTAACACCACAGACTTCATCACAGACTGAACTTTGTCTCACTGAACAGGATGCCCCTAGCAGATGGGATACCATTTTTTACACACAAAGCAAAGCTCTTGATGGTGGACTTATGTTCCACATCAAACTTATAACCTCTAAAGCTACACACATACAGCACTCACTATTGAAGATCGGAATACCTCCTGAAACATGTCCAGACCATTAATGAAAACATTTACAGATGAATAAACCAAACATCCATACACTTCCACTCCTGCGTCTGTCTCACTCTGTATAGTTCAAATTATATATATATATATATATATATATATATATATATATATATATGCAGGGAATGTTCACAGTCACTGGGTATATATCCTTGTAAAACTATATTTCTATTCATCGATCTATCTCTCTAGTTATCTGCCTCTCTCTCTCTCTCTATATATATATATATATATATATATATATATATATATATATATATATATCCAAGAGGGCTTATCGTATTTTTTCAGGTCCCAAGTCGGTGGGGTCAACATGTGAAGTTTTAAGGTGAATTGCAGCGCATATATATATATATATATATATATATATATATATGATTGGAATAGATAACCATTAAATCGGGAAAGTGTTTGTTTCCATGGGTAAACAGTTACATACTTCTAAACCAGGGACAAATCATTCAGTTAGATAAAATTACCTGGAAAAAGCCGAAATCTGACTTATCTAGAAAAGAATGTCGCTTGATTTCAAAACAAATCCGTCAAAAGTGTCAGCGAAATGCGGAATTTCATTTAGCTTGGATACAATGCAATCATGCAAAACTCAGAATGCCCTGGACAAAACTATCAAGTGTCAACAAAGACAGAATACGTAACTTAATACTCGATGAGGAATTTTATTTAACAGTCATGAAAATTCAATAAAAAGATAAGCTCTTAGACAGTATTCATGATAATGTGTTATCGCCTGATTGACACATTGATATGAGCTGCATCAGTGCTCAAAACAAATATAAATGCTAGAACGAATTCAGACCGAAGTACGCCGGTCAAGATTCCCAGGCCCCGTGCCAGTACCCCCTCCCCACAACAGATCAATTGAAATAAGTGTTTGCACCACTCCCTCCTTCATTGCCAACAAGGGTTCATTTTATGACTGAACTATGACTTTATGACAATAACATACTAAGTCGATATGATGATGATACTGATGATATTATGTATTCTAGAATTATTATCTGAAAAGAAATATGATACTAACCTTTTTTTGAAAATCAGAATCAAACTAATTGGAACTAAATCAAACTGAATACTCTCATAATTGAAAAACTCAGACTACGTAGATTCTCGTACCCTAAACATTTGGCCAACCATAATACGTTTTTTTACGAATCCAATTTTTAGAACCAGCCCATAAATACAGACTACTCCCAACATATGAAATATGAAACCCCACATAGTATACCACTCCCAAAAAACATTTTTGCTCCAGGTGAAAAGTCTACCTGAATTCAAAAATAGTTAACACAGTTCTCCCGACGAGATACGATAGCATTGAAATACTGTATTGAGAACTTTCCCCTGAGTTATTTTTGATAATTAATAATTGCACGAACATTTTAGTAGCACATTATTTATATATATATATATATATATATATATATATATATATATATATATATATATCAGTTGCACATTATATATATATATATATATGATTTGTATTTTAGTCGCACATTACATATATATATATATATATATATATATATATAATGGGCTACTAAAATGTTCGTGCAATTTGAGCACTATGCGCAACGAATGTATTACTGACGTTTAGGGGCTATTGGAAAATGGCCCGTTTGTGTGAGTGCTGCCAGATGCAGGCTCTGCATACTAGACACCAGGAAGCTTCAGGGGTGATTAAGAGAGAATGTGCACCGTTTGGAGGCATTACTCTCGACGGATTCTCTACACACTGCTCCCCTCATGGATGCAGACATAGCTGACTGGAAGTTGTTGCCTCTTGATGACTGGTTACCCCTTCATCCAGCCCTCATTGTTCCTTTCTAGCAAGATCCAATGAGTGACTTCCTTGACCGTCAATGGTACTTTCTTTTATGATACTGTTTATGAGATATTGGCACAGGCCAATTGACAAGAGCTACTTTTCCTCGTGTTACCAATGAATTCTCTGCAACCAACATCAATTTAGTAGCATGCAGCCCAGCATCATCACATTCCTCCAAAATATTTTCATAATTTCCGTCCTTACGAATCTGAGCCGCGTCGATAATATCTTCCTGAAAAACCGCCAGCTTTACCAGATGCACCATTTTCCGATCTTCACAACTCGTGACCATGTCAGGTTTCCTTTTAGCTGGTATTGGGAACTGCTCTTCATAGTTTGGCAGATATACGGCTACCTCCAAATCCTCATTCCAATTTTCATTGACTAATGCATCATTCCTCGTCACTGGGCTCTGTTGTGTTGACCTGACGAGGGTGATAGATTTATTCTTTCTTGCATCCGAAGTATCTTCACACAGTATTCTACTGTTCGTTTATGCAATCTGTTTTTTGTCACGTTTATCATAATCTTGACAATGAATGTTCGACAGGATGCTTTACTTTATTGGCTTTCCACATCTGCACTTTTCGCCCTCACCTACATTCCAGTGCATATATGGAACAACCGTAGCCATCGTGAAGGGTTTTATCCTTATTTTATAAGTGTTTGCATACTTATGGTTTTGTTTGTTTGTTTGTTTGTTTGTTCCAGCGCTCCTGGTCATACGATCTTGTCTACAGACTTCAAAATTAGTGTTTTGCTTTGTTTTTTTAAAATGCTCTTCCAACTTTCGGGGCGTTATGGAAAAGTCTAGTGTTATGAACAGAAAAGCAGAAAAAAAGTTACACTGTTCATATCATAAGTATATAAATTTGGCATGAGTTGGTATCAGACCATTTATACTAGGAGACCAAATGTGGATCAAATCCATTTACAACGGCTTGCAAAATGAGCTTCTATTCATTCCTATACGACATGCGTTCTGATCTGATGGTTGAGGGGGGTTCAGTCTGAAAACTTTTGTTCACCTTTAGGAATCAAAGTTGTCAGGAAACTTTTTCTTTGCACTTTGAGGTTCAAAAGCAGAAAGAACCTTTTTTCCATACTTTTAGGTGTCAAAATCGATGGCATTTTTTCCTCGTTCTTAGGGGTCAAAATCGAGGAGGAATCTTTTTCCACCGTTAAAATCGAGAAGTGACTTTCCACTTTTAGGGGTCCAAATTGAAGGCAACTTTTTTTTCTTTCGATGTCAGTGGTTAAAACTGAGAGGAAACTCCAAAAACTACCAATGAAAACTGACAAACAAATATAATTACAGAACCTGTTCTTTTGTCATGATTTCGTAATGAAGGTCATCTGATTATTGTGTGTCCTCTACGTCTGGCGCTTGGTCAGCAGGTCCTTGCCACATATGCCATATGTTCGATCCATGGCATTGCGTTGTTCAATTCTGCTGATTTTTTTCTCTTGGTGGCAACTCGTATGTACACATGTGTTCATGTATCTTAGAACACAAAAGGTTTACATACCCAATTGCGAGTCGAAAGACACCATGTATATAAGTCAACACTAAAATGACTTCCGGATTGATAATGTCAGGGGTCACTATCTGACACATATCTAACTCAATTTTCGTCCTGGAAGGAGTGAATATCGAAAGCATTCATATCACATATCCACGGAGAAAGTACAATATTGATTTAAGTTGACGTATGAATAGAATAGATGACCAGGAACAAGAAAAGGAAAGAAAGAAATGTCGATGAATAGAAAAGCCTGAAAGAAATTGTAGTCCGGCCGAATCTGTCAATTCTGATGTAATGGCTGAGCTATGATTGTTTTGTCTCGAGGATAATGGCTTTGAATAGTGGCTAATATGATGGATATAAGCGACGACGTGTCTTCAATACAGAAAATGAATGGATTTTAATATTGACTTCATATTTCCTACCCTAATTTTAACAGTTCCTTAATTTTCTCGTTTTCCCGCTTTCCTAAGATTCTCTTCTATCGAATCTGTAAACGATATATATTAACACACACACACACACACATTATAAATATATATATATATATATATATATATATATATATATGTATATATATATATATATATATATATATATATATATATATATATATATATAGAGAGAGAGAGAGAGAGAGAGAGAGAGAGAGAGAGAGGTGGGGAGAGCCAGCGGAACGTCGTGGAAAAGTTGACAGTATGGAAGAATGGAAAAAGACTGGAGACTACTTAGTACATCTCAATTATTTATTAAAGAGTGTAATAGCTTATGTACGTTTCAGCTGTGGACCCCTGGTTCTGTCAGAGCCTGGATGATAGTTGCGATAGGAAAATTGCTGGGTATTGGTAGGGAACAAGCGTCTTTCTTATTACCTTTTATTAGAGGTGGTGTTTTATCTGTTGTGTAAGTTGGGTCTCTAGACAAGTGACTGTCCTCCACAATATATAATGCACCAAGCCAATATTTCATGATCATAATGACTTCTTTTGAGATGTTACACACTTGTTCTCAAATGTTTCGCTGCAACATTTTCAATTTGATACCACCATTTTTCTAATTACCTTACATCCACACAATAAATACAATACATATATATATATATATATATATATATATATATATATATATATATATATATATATATATATATATATATCCACACAATATATATATATATATGTTGCAGCGAGACATTCGAGTACAAGTGTGTAGCATCTCAAAAGTCATTATGATCATTAAATATTGGCTTGGTGCATTTCGTTGAAACTTGTGTCATCATTTTCAAAAGCACTTACTAGTGCAGAAAACTGTTGCAAAAGATGGTAGCTGTTTACGTGTTAGTTTCAATCACCAGGATGTTTTCCTAAAGCTAAAACATTCAGAAGTAAAGACAAGATGGCCAATGCAGATTTCTCAGATTTCTTTTCCACGAAAAAACAACAAAAAAACAACAGAATCGTATCTCTTTTTGAAATGGGAAAATAAAACTTACATCGGACTTCCACAATTGTCAATGACGACGTAGATGTTATTGATAAATAAAATTCTATTTGATTGTATATGTATCCATTTTTGTTTTCTTTACGATATTGTGCAATATCAGATTCATATGACTGCCTGACATTCAAATTATTTCTATTTTAGGCAACAGGGGTAAAAAAAAAAATGTTGGGTTCATCCAGAAAGTATTCAGCCATTTAATATTAGCGAAAAAAAGTTAACGAAAAGTAATGGCACCATAGTTCCTTTCAAAATACCCCCCTTGGGATCTCATATACTTCTCCAAGTTTAACTTATCCGTGCATTCCCAGCTATCTGAACGAATCTACAGTCCTCTTTCGGGATCTCCATCAGCTGCCTAATTGTGCCCTTCATAATTTGGTCCACGGTCTTGAATTTCCTCTCTTTAACGTCTAAAACCGGAAGTAGCATGGAGCTAAATCTGGTCTATGGGAGTGGGGAGGCTGACAGACTGTGATGACTCAATGATGCCGAAAAACTCTGCAAGAGACATGAAAAATAACAGGATTGATCATTGTAAATGCGACGGCAACACAATAGATAATCTTACTTAATGCTTTCTCATTGTCGGTTTAGTAACCCAACGAGAGAGTGTCTGTTCACGAATGAAGGCTAAGGTCCTTCTGATTGGTTATCAAGACCCCACAACAGGTTCTTGAGAATCTGAAATGGCTGGATTATTCAAGGACAGACCTCGTACCCATTGGACAGTGACATTATCATAAAGTCTCCAATCATGATCGCAATGATAAAGCTATTTTTTCATGAATTAAACAACGTTCTCAATGTAAAGATTATTTTTCATTTTTTATTGTATAGATTTCTGCATTCAAGTAATTGATGCTTTTTTCTATTTTTCACAAGTACATTACAGACTGTTCAAAGAGACAAGCGGCTTTTTTCTCTATTAAACTTTCATTTTCGTAATTTGTTCCGGTAGAATTCGTCGAAACAAAACCTGGAGTTTGAATTTTGCCTGCAGTTTATACAATTCTTACTAGATTCGATAACAGCCTTTGAGAATTCATATATTCTACTCTCAGCAAATCCAGGACAATTTTCCCCGTTTTGTTTACTTCATCCGATCTAAGGAGTTTTGTTCATCAGAATGAGTGAGAATCAAGGGATATTGTCGGTGAATTTACATGCTTAGCATACAGACAGCTAAGTTCTTGAGAAAAATCTATTAGATACGATCTCGATAATCGTTTTGGCAAGCATTGTATGGCACAAGGCAAGGTTGTGAAAGTGGGAGTAGAGGAATTATGTTTCGTCAATTTATAACTGGAGAGGGCATGCCTTGAAAATCAATATTCGAAATATTGTGTTATATCAATAAATCATATAAAATGACTATTCTCAGGGGTAGGAAATATCGAAGGCCAACCGTAAGCGACAATCTTGAATATAATCAGGGGACTTGGGAATGGATGAAAAATTGATTACTGCGGGAGAAGGGAATATAAGAGTGCCAGTATTAGGTGTTCGAGGCCAGAAAAAAGAAAGCCTGTATTTTGAATGCTGATTTTCAGAATAGGACTGCCATGTCCAGATGCTTGGCGCTGCACAATCTTTCTCACTGCATACCCACGTATTTGATCTTTTACTTAGCTTAGTAAATATTTTGAGTAAAATCCCCCTGTAATACAGCCAAACACACATAAATATGACACTCTAAAATAGTGCTAACCAATCTGGAGAACTAAAATTCATTTCAGAGGGTTCTGGGAGTGATATCAGGAAGGATTTTGCCTTTGAATATCAAGACAGAAGATTTGAGGAAGGGTGCTAGCTGATTCGAATTTTCTTGCAAAGGGGGCTGGACTAAGAAAAAAGCTACTGAAAGACTGCTCTTGAATACTAACTTCTTTTCGGATGATTTGAATTTTTCTCTCCATCTTCGATGTAATTACGACGTTTTGGTCGAGATGTCGTAACCATATTGAAGATAAACAAAGAGGTTTTATAATCTGAAAAAATTGGTATGTTAATGAATTTTCTCAAAGTTATAGACAACGCTGCTTTAAAAGTTTAGATAATGTATTGTTTTTGTCATAATCGGCTAATAGATTCTTGATGTATTTCTGGAGCTATTAATCGTTGTTTTCTTAGTTTCTGCCGATTACGTTATAAGTTTAGCTGTCTTCCTGAAACAATGCGATTAAGATAATATACAACATTCTTTTATTTAGGATAAACGCCCAGATAAACGCTTTCAAGCAACCGACATCATGCAATATTAGTGATACAACTCATGGAGTTGATTTAAGATATTGGTTTAACCATACCGTAAAATAGGATGGCATATATCAACAGGGGTGGATCCAGCATGCTCAGCTAACTGTCTTCCGAAATTCGAAAAATGAGGCAGAAAAATTCAAAAATATCTGTTCTAGAATATTATATTATCAAAGAGTTTATCCAAAATTGAGGCAAGAAATATCCCAAAATACCTAGATATGGGAATGTGAACTTTACAAGTATCTAAAGATATCAAGATTTTGCTAAAAAAAAATTACAAAAATATCTAAATTTTGCCGAAGAATTCTTGAAGTATCGAGATTTAGCCAAAACATCAAAAATTATCCGAGACTCAATAAAAAAAGGTAAAATATAAACTAATATCTAATGTCTAAAAATAATCTCTTCTATCTAAACAGGGAAATTCCAGGAAAATAAAATGAAGCATTAAAGCTCAAATATTTTTTGTTTTGATAATTGAAGTTGCTTTTTTTCCTTGAATAAGACATAATGTAGTTTTTAAGATTGTAAAATTGTATCCATATATTCAATCGGAGTATTAAGATACATATTGGAATATATATGCGTAGATAATGAAGATTTGCAATGCAATGAGCTTGGAGAATAGCGGTCTGTTGATCACGATGAGATTTTGATTGTCCTTTGTTTTTGTTTTTGTCTTTATCACTTTTTATTTTTCTCAGTATTTTCATTACGTCATCAGAACACAAAATTCTACCTTTGCGTCATCATAGATGTATTGCGTTCCGTAGTGGGAGAGAGTACAAACAAACAGTGCTAATTGTTACGTGAGTGGATTGCAATCCTCCCCCAAACTGAGCCGATTACCAGGTTACTTTCGCCCAGTAAGTCTATCTAAGGTTGTATCTTGAGAACACCAACTTGCTACAGACAATGGTTGGGTCTTAATTGCCAAATGCGTTGCGAGACTAAGGGACAACTGGGCTGAGCAGATGCTGTATAGCTATATCTTTTTAGCTAGTTGACTTTTAAGTAAGGAATGTTGTAGAGCCAAAGGTTCCTTCAAAAGGAAATATCCTGGGATTTTAGCAATGGAAACATGAGTGGATCTTGAATATGAATACAACAGAAACTGCCTGTGATGTGAAAGATTTCCTGTTCAGGGCCAAAATTCATGATTTTGTACCTTCTTCAATCTCGAAAACAATCCAAGGGACTCAGAAAGAATTAAAAGGCATCCAGAGAGCCAAAACATTTGCCAATACCATACACTAACTAAAACTGAATGAAGATCAGTTCGTATATAGAATGCATATAGGAAAGGTAACTGCGTATGTTTTGACTTGTTTCCGATTAGTCCTAATATACGGCATATTATGTCTATCGAAAAAAAATGGATTCCATCCCAAATTTGATGAATTCTATCTTCATATCTACCAATTTATACATATGATATATATATATATATATATATATATGTGTGTATATATATATATATATATATATATATATATATATATATATATATATATATATATATAAAGAGTCATCAAAGGTAAATAACAATAAATAATTCAATAAAACAGATTGTATGAAAATCAATGATTTTATTATTTGGGTGGCGCTACAACTGTTGGTTCAATGCAATTGCATCTCTTCAACGGACAAAATTATTATGCACTTTTTAAATTATTACCTTATTTCATTTTGAAACCCTATTAAAACCCTAAAGATGTAAACAGTGTTATTTTTTTTTATTGTGCATTCATTTCAGTATTTTTCACAAGGATAATTTGAATAATTGGTGGCCTCTGGTGCCCTCAGGTTGACATCAAGTACACACGATCACATCCTAACCAAGGATGGTGCTTGATCTTAGGTGAACTGGCATGCCCTTTCGTTACTCCCTGTTTCCTACCGTATGCACATTTAATCACATCTATAATAACAGGTTATAGTAACAGGTCTGACATCAACGTGTTAATCTTGCACTTGTGATTACTATGCGTGCTTCTCCAATATTTTCTTCCTCTGATCCCCAAATGAAATTTACCTGGAAGATACATCTTTGAGAGGTACTAAAATTGCAAAAATGTGTGAATATCATTTAGTGTGTTCAACTTCAGGAAGAAAATGAATAATGGTAAATACAATTGACTGCTCGGCATGTTGCATTTCATTCCCTGCTCTTTATCTATTTATTTATCTTATATCTGTCCGTTCGTGTCCATCCATCCATCCATCTATTTCTGTCTGTACATATCCAGGTAGCTAGCTAGCTCGCTAGCTATCGCAGTCTGTTTACATCGTTTATCTGTCTACCTATCTTAAGAAAAGTAATTACGTTTTTATTTCAAGATAAACCAAACTTCTTAATATTGGAAACATTTATAGTCTAATCAATCACATGATCAGCATCGTTACTGAACACTTGCTGTCCATCTTTTCAATTTTTCAATCCCTTCTTTGTAAAAGTAAGCTGGCTTTGATCCGAAGAAATCTGTTAATCAATTTTCAACCTTATCAATATTTTTGCTAAAAACTAGTGTCGAATCTGGATAAAGCCATTGGTTAATCGTCGTCAACAGAACCAATATCTCGTCCCCAGTAACGATTAAATGAAGAAACGATCCTTTCCACTGGATACTCAGCAAAATGCTCCAGATTGCTGAATGTTGGAACGTTGGGCTCACTTTATTGCTGTGTTGGACTCAAACTCTTTTTCTATTGACCTACCCGATCACCGAAAGATTCTTTTGTACTGTAGATTACGGTAATCTGATAATCATCCAACGGTTTGACGAAGAAATGGCTCAACAACTGAGCTCAGCAAGTCGTTGTCCCACTCAACTGGTCTTTCCAAGAGATGGACATCTCAGAGGTCGAAATTACCCGATCAGATTTTGGTGAGCCAAAGTTGGCATTTGCAGACATCTGCATTGGCAAAAAAACAAACAAACAAACACTGAAAATACGTTTTGAGGCTGTTGTTGCCTTGTTATCTCAAAGAAATTCATGGATCATACAATGATGGATTCGAAAATATTCAAAGTTCGATGACTCATTCCATACGGTTGTATCTGGGGAATAAAAATCGTATCATGATTTGAAGATTCACATCCGATTCATCCATCTTTTCAGTAAAATC
This sequence comes from Thysanoteuthis rhombus, assembly GCA_963457665.1. Taxonomy (NCBI): domain Eukaryota; kingdom Metazoa; phylum Mollusca; class Cephalopoda; order Oegopsida; family Thysanoteuthidae; genus Thysanoteuthis; species Thysanoteuthis major. Next base: position 23,438,971 of record OY735199.1, on the reverse strand, counting down.
AACTTTTAGAGCAGTCCAAACACGTATTTCCATTCCTTTTAAAGATTGCAAACCTTATAGATAGAACCACTTGAGCCTTAATAACCATTCATGTGACCTGATTACAATGCAATACTAATTACTGATTACAATACTCAACGTTACTAATACAATACGAAACAAAAATCAATCTAGCGCAGGATACGCGGCTGGCGTATGGGCTAGCAGCACAGAAAATGTAATGGATGAGCCAAGTTCAAATTAAGCTGAGACAATCTGTGTCCACTTTGGGATCTCTTCTTCGTCCCACTTCCCTGACTTATGGATGAACTTCTTCAGCCCTGGTTGACAAGCCTCATTAGAAGACGGGTAACTTTGAATTCAAACCGGGTAAGACCAACCCTCATCCCATGCCGTGAGAGACTGGCAGTGGACAAAATAGGAAACACGTTCCCGAAAGATACGGTTACCAGGTTTCTTGGGAAGTTTCTACGGTCCTACGAAGCTGGGAGTGGATTTTGATTTCAGATCCTCAGAGAAAATAACCCTATGACTTGCACGATGATATGAGTACGATCGCATAGCTGATAAGAGAAAAAAACGGAACTCAAAGCCGCGTTGTTCATGGTTTAATGATAATGATAATAATAATAATAATAATAATAATAATAATAATAATAATAATAATAATAATAATAATAATAAGAGAGAGGAGACGTTAGCTGAAGACCTGAGGAGACTTATTGTCACTCAACCTTCAGCGATAACCACTGGGCAACCGGTGTGAAACTGTAAATCGTAGAATTACTGCGACCTATGAGTACTAGGAGAGGAGGGCTGGAGACTTGAGGAGACTTGCTGTCACTCAAACTCCAGCGGTTACCACCAGGCAACTGGTGTGAGATTGCAAATAATAATAATAATAATAATAATACGCTCTATCCTCGTGTGGCCTTGTACCATAGTAAGCTTAGCTAATACTAATAACCGTTATATTTGTTTCTTGTACCAAACAAGTGGTTCCCAAGTAGTTGTCTTTTTACTAAACGTGGCTTAGATTTGGCACAAGGCTACGAGTATGGGGTACTTAGAGAGGATTGAATTCATTACTAATGATCTAAGAGATTAGCTCGCTAACCATTAATTTACGATGAGGTGACTTGGTTGCTTAGCAGTAAGTCTTTTTTGTTTTGTTATGGGCCATTCTGCTAAAATTGCTCGTTTATTTATTTATCTTAGATATCTCTATGTATCTCATACAGTAGGTCACTGTGCCATCTAGAAAACCGAAATTCTATGATGTAATCAACTGGTATGATTTTTCCCTCTCTTACACACACACTCACTCATTTTCTCTCTTTCCCTCACCCACATAGTCTTTTCTCCTCTTTCCCTCCCTTAAACACTCTCTTATTCTCCCTTTGCTTCTCACATACTCTCCCTCACTTTCTCCATTAATCTGTCTCTTTTTCTCTCAATCTTTCTTGCTCCTTACCTTTCGCACACGTGTCTTGTTAATCCTATGTATACAAATATCACTGGCCATAAAAATCCTTCTGAAGAGGTAAGTCTAATGAACTACTGAATACAAGATACCAATATACATAGATATTTATAAGCTTATATTAGTCAAGCACAAGGCCTCAGGTATAGGACAATCAGTGAGAATCAATTTTAACATCTGTAACGCGCTAACCAACGATCTGTGGTGAGGTCTTGATAATTACTGAGCTTTACTTAGTCTGACACATGGCCAAAAGTGCGAGTCACTCAGTGAAGACCAAACTCTATACACGGTAGTAATGGTTTGCTAGACTAGCTTGCTATAACCCAACTCGCCCACGGGTATTAACTAGCTCAGTCTGCCACAAGGCTGTAACTGGGGTGCGCTCATTGAGGATCGGAAAATAGGAACGGTCTGTTAGGTCAATTCGTTAACCGTTACTTCTTGACAAGACGGACAAATGCAAACAGTACTGTCACACAAACACAAGCACGAACGTTATGTTTCGGTGCATGTCACAAACCGCTCCGTGTCAAAGTATATTGTGGATGAAGGAAGACACCATAGCCGGAGAAAAGATCACGTAAGAAGAAACCTTATGTAAATGCTTTCGTAGTGGTGGCAGTGGTAACGTCATTAATAATACTGCAGCCTGTCATAGGAGAAATAAAATTAGATAGAGTTTAATAATAGTAATAGATGAAGATGCTACTAATGATCAAGATGGATGTTGTGGGCGGGACTTGCCGTTTAGGTGCCCAGACAGCCGGTGTGGGTGGCTGTAGTTGACGTTCTACTGCAAGTAGCTGTATTAGCAGCGCAGGGTTATGCGCATGGGCGGCATCATCATAGTAGTCGTCTTCTGCAGACGGGAATTTGGGCTTTTACAGAAATGTGGGCGGCGAGGAAGAGAGAGAGAAGGAGAAAGAGAGAGGGAGGGAAAAAGAAAGATACTGCGAGACGGGAGATAACTCTTGCTTCAGCGTGGGAGTCGCATGGCCTTGAAAATGGATCTTCTTTTAGCTGCAAAGGGAAATGGAAAAATACCGTGTGGGTGTGCAAGTTGTGGTGCTACCGTTTCGTTGTGGGCGCGTCTACGCGCTTTCAAAGGTGTGCTTCAATATGTCCGTTCGTAAAGACACCTGACAGTGTGCCAACGAAGCTTAGATATATTTCTGTGTATTCGTTATGACATAATCTGCGCAGGAATTTCTCCGAGTCTTATCAAAGCCTACCGACTGAGACGGAAATTCACTGATATTTCCAACGTGGGCGAACTGAGAGAGACGGTAGGGGGGGGGGTCTTGGAGTTATTTAGGACATCAAGAATTATCAACTGACAAATATACCAGGTATAACGGCTTGAAATTCTCTTAATTCAGAATAGATTATCGTTAATATAGGACAATTCCTCATCACGGTCATTGTTAGAAAAATAAAATAAAATCACTATCTTAGATATTACATTTACCACCCCGAATCGAACTTGAAATGGAATAGCAATTAAGTGTTCTAACTAACGTAAGACTAACATGAAGGTCTCATGTTCCTTTAGTTTAGAATCATTCGGAACTTTTATAGTTCTTCACGGGAATGTGATAGTGTACCTCTTCAACTTGGCATTAAACATAATGATGACTTGAATATTACTAAGGAAATGTGTCCGGAGAATTGTCCTTGCGAACACATTGGAATAATCTAAACATCAGTTCTTGAGAATGATTTCTATTTGTCAACAGATTGATGATGAACATCCCCAACCCAGCATAAAGGATATAACCTCATGTATAATGATTTTGATTTGACTGTCATTTCCAGAAGTTTATGAGGATATATATATATATATATATATATATATATATATATATATATATATATATATATATATATACGTGTGTGAAATATATGGACGTGTGTGAAATTACTTAGCAGTCTTTCCGTTTTATGTGAGATTTTATTCTGATGTATACGTACGGAAATTGCTTACAAATTACAGATTACAAGTATCATTTCCAACTTTATATTAAGTAGATATGGGGGTGTAATTACTTTGCCAAAATGTACGTACAAAAAATTCACACACGTGCTTGCGTCTGTGCATACACAAATACTAAACATATGCACACACGTGTATGTTTACACGCATGCACACAGAATGTCAAAAAAAATCTATATTTTTGTTAAGAAGAATTTCACATCGATTCGGGCAAACAATTCTCTCTTCGTAGACCTACGAATTCTTTTCTTTCGTGAAATTAAATTATCCCATGACTTAGTAAACCGTCTGGGTATGATGCTGGGAGTTTCATTTTTGGTTCACGCTCTATCAGCAGCAGAGAGTAATCCCTGACGAACCGTTAGGAGAGGTGGATCCATGCCTGAGGCAAAAACAAGAAGAACACACATTCCCTCGGCTGCAATTTGAACTCGAGTCGCTGATTCAGTTTTTCGTGCTATCAACGGCTAGGCTAAATCCGGAGTTGAGAGTCCGATTGCAAAACAGCTAAAAGGAAATTAAGATCAACTCGACTCAGATGTTGACTGCTTGAGTCTGTTGTGTGTATGGAAACCCTGTGACACAGGCGCAAAACAGATCTAGACTCTTAACGAGATATTCTCATCGGTGGCCAAACGACCTCCCCACTTGGGATCCTTGCATTAATTTCTATCTTCTTGCATAGTATCCCTGTTCGACAGCGGGGCTGAAACCTGAAAAGAGCATTTCAGGGGGTCGTGACCAAAATTAAAGAGGTTGAAAGTGGTCGGTCTAAATAACAGGCATTGTTTTGAAACATCCTTATCATCCGAATCACCGTAGCCACACAAACAGCCCGACCAAACAGCGAAGTGGACAACAGATTATTCTCTTTTTTTTTTTTAGTGTCTATGTCTATGTATCTACGTGTCTATGTGTGTGGTGGTTGTATGTGTGAAGGTGTGTATGTGTGTAAGTCCGGGCGGTCCTGGTCACATTTCAGGGGCTGCGATCTTGAAAATTTGGATGAGTTCCCAACTAAGCACCACCTACAAAAGGGTTTTTCGTTTTCGTTTTTGATTGTTTGGTTTTGTTTGGTTTTGTTTTTTGTTTTTTTTGTAGTTTTCTTTTCTTTTTTTTTTTCTTTGTTTTCCATGGTCAATTTGGACCAACATTGCCCAAAGCTTGTGCTGATATTTTTTTAGAAAAAATAAATGTTCTGGGTTTCTTTGTTTTTTGTTTGTTTGTTGTTTTTTTTTTGTTTTTTTTTTGTTTTTTTTATAAATGTAGATATTTCCTTCATTTTCAACCATCTTGTGTTTTTCTCCATACCCCCCACCATTCAAAACGCATAGACACAAATACGAGCATTGAAATACGATTATGAGCTCGTGGTTATTTGCTAAGCTCAGTTCGAAACAAGTCCACAAGTATGGAGCTTCAAAGGTAAATATAACTCAGAGTGTTACTGGATTGCTAACCACTGCTCTTTGGCAAGGTTCTAATATTCCTAAAATGAACAGTTGCTTTCAGAGTGATTCAACCGTAAATCAACCTGGAAATTTACTTATACAAAAAAAAATACAAAAAGAGAAAACAGCATATATTGTTTTGCAGCGAGTCGTTAAATAGACAGTGTACACCCCCCTCCTTCTCCCTCTCTCACTCTCTCTCTCTTTCTCCCATATCTAATCTCTTGTATCTTCCACCACTCCAACCTCTAAAATACTCAGCCTAACATACCATCATCACCATTTTTCAGTCTTGGACCATTTTTTCCAGACAAATTAATGGTAATTGCTTCTTCGTTTTGTGCCTTTTCAACAAACTGAAAATCTTTATAAGAACGCTCTACTTTCCGATTGTAAGGGAACCTGTATAAGTAAATTCTCAAAGTTAAAATATTTTTGTCCAAATAAGAGAATGAAAGTTGTTTTTTGAGGACACAAGTTTACGTGAATCTTTTCCTAGATAATTCTATTTCGCCTCCCCACATTTAAAAAAGATAAAGTTTACTTATTATGTTATGACGGTAGTAATCTGACAATGTGGAAGTGAAAGATTTGAGAACAAGTCTGTAACATCTTTAAAATGCCTTTTTTTATATATATACTGACGATAGGCGTGATGCATTTCGCCTTACTTTCATCGGCGTCTTCAAAGAAACACTTAGCGTTGCAGACAGACTGTGGCAAAATATACAGCTGTTCACAAGTTCGCATGCAAGACTGAACAGGAGAAAAATATATTATTGATGATTTGTTTTTTCTCGAAGGGGGGGGGGTTAAATTTTGTTTTTGCTTTTTTAGTTTTGGGGAGATGGAGGAAGGGGTTCTCTTGCTGTTTTCTCTGGGTGAGGGAAGCATATAGATAGGTTTAAATTTGGAGGAAAGGAAACGATATGAAGAATTGAGCTGTGTAGAGAGAAACAGAGAGAAAGAATGAATGAGGAGATGGAGAATAACGAAGAATAGAGTGAAATAGGACGAGGAGCCTGAAGATAATCAGAGAGTGAATGGGAAGGGGAGGAGCATGAAAATAGGGAGAGAATTTAGAAGTAGGAAGCATAGTTAGATAGGGAGAAGTTGACGGAAAGAGTGAGCGATGCTAGGAAGATTTAAGGCATAGACAGAGTGAGACTGGAAGAGAAGTCTAGAAAGATAGATAGATAGATAGACGGAGAGATTGAGAGAGAGAGAGAGAGAGAGGGAGGGAGAGTATGTGTGTGTGCGTGCGTGTGTGTGTACGTGAGTGTAAAAATAATTGCAATCGAGACGTGGGTAGATATATTGGGGATTGTGATGCAGTCATATATACTTATATTAAGACACGTGATAGCTTATAGCTTCTGTCTGTAACATTTGCCAATGGGAATAACTATCAAACGCTAATTATAGAGTAATCTTTCAGATGATTTTTTTTCTATTCTTAGCAAATGCATAAAAAGTCCGGGTTCATTCTAGTGGAGTAGAGCAACATTGATATTTTTATATGTGTCTAGCACATCTCTATAAAACGATTCCTGGTCGGTCGGTTTATGCAGACAACAGAACAAGGAAGGATGTGTAAGTGTGACGTCATTAAAAGAGCATATAACCTGGTCGATAGGTGACATGTCAAGCCTTTGTTTTTCAGTGTTTCCAAGTATCATTTGTTATTAATACCTTCAGAAATGGCAAAAATTGGCTAAACCTTATAGCTAAAAATTACACACACACACGCACGCACACACACACGCACATATATATATATATATATATATATATATATATATATATATATATATATATATATATATATATATATATATATATGTATTCATTTAAAGCCCACCTATGAAATAAAACAAAGATTGTACACTTATTTTAATTTGAACGAATTGGGTGTTTTTTAATGGTCAGATTTTCGGTTGAACCATCCTTACTTTTCTCATCTTCCTCTCCCGTTATTACTACTACTACAGCAGGTAATACTTCCACAATTTCGTTTAGAATCACTTTGAAATCAGAAATCACAGATATGGACGTAAGGATGATGGACACATTGTTGAACTAATGGTTCTTATTCAAGTGCAATGCAGCTGCTAAATTACTTAAATACTCTCGTCATTTTCGACGGCATGGGCAAATCAGTTTCAATTACGATTTTAAAATAAACGCGAGCGCTTTTTTGAAATAAAATCATTTACTCACCAGAACCTTACCAAAGGGAAGGTTATATGGGAGCCAGTCACTTCAAATACTGAAGTAAAACCATCAAGCAGTAGCCTCGGTGTCTTTTTTTTTTTTTTTTACACTCAGAGTATTTCATAGTTACTTCGAGCCAATCGACTTCTTGTACGCGCTCGGCGTGCTTTGCATGCAGGTGAATTTGCACACTTCAGCGACTACAGATACGCGAAGTTATGCAATTTGATGTACATGTAACATGCACAAAGAAGCGCTTTTTACTTTTGCAGATTCGTACGTAGAAGCGCATTTCTGCTTTGATTTTTTTTCATAGAAAGCTTTATTGATACTCTCGTGCGCGTGTGTGCGCCTGTCCGTTCGTCGATATGTGTAGGTATTACGGTGAATGTTAAATCCAAACATGACTCATTTGAAACAATAACCCTTTCCCGACCATCCTCAAACGCTAACATGCAATCTGTATTAAAAAAAAATTCTTCAGTAGAAGCGCTAATCATATCTAGGCTATTATTGAGCCTCTTATTACGAATATGGAGACCTGGAGGCTAGAAAAGATGATGATATGTTAGAGAAGTGTAAGGTGAATATGGAGGCTGTTGGAAAACTTCATATTCTAATTCACTAAGCCAAGAGACACAGTCAGCTTCGATGTGTGGGGTCTGACACTGTCATGAAGCATTTCATTTGGTTTATGTGGGATTCATTTTTCTACTCTTGTCTATTCCTATTGCCTTGAAATAACGTGAAGTGGTTGCTGTCGAAGTCCTGAAGAATCCAGACAGTGTTCGAACCGTTGTTCATGGTAGGTCATAGATTGCTGCCGTGGATAATTCTTTATCATTAAGAACAAATTTGAGCCTTCCTTATTTTTTCATTCGTATCTATATTTCCAGGCATAAACTTATTGAACCAACGCTGAAAAGTTCGCACTGTAACAGTGCTAAACCTAAGGGCTTTGTTGACATGATTAGCAGCTTTAGCATCATGATTACCTTAATTCAAGATCAGTCTAAATCTGACATCATTACTGATAAGGCAGTCAAAACTTCAAAGGATTACAGTATGAATTTATATTGGATCTTTTTTAATGTCGTTACATTGGTAATTCTTACACATTCAGTATTATTCTCTGCTACAGTTCATGAGTAAAAACCTAAAATTTTAAAGTGCAAAATTGTTTACTTTCTCACTCCCTATATGATATACTTCGGCATAGGTTCATCGTCACGCTTACTCCTTTTTATTCTATTTCTTCAAGCTCGTATATATTCTAAAAATATTTTACTGCTCCAAAGTCTGAATAAAGACCAGTGTTTTCCCCCACATTTTCTTAAGATTATATTTGTTTGTGTATCAGTGACCTTTTAGGCAGGTGTGTTTATATAGGATATTGTATGCGTTAGTGTGGGTGTTTGTTTGTGACTTGATCTTTCGGTACATACTGTGTGCGGTCTGTATAGATGACACGCGTGTTTTGTTTTTCGTTTATTTTGGCTTCCAGTGTGAAAATAAACACCTGTCTTAGAGAACAGATACTCGTAAATGTATTTGTGAATCCGCAGAAGTGTTTTATACGTAAGTATTGGGTTGATGCAAAACATTTCACTGTGTCACTTTTTTTACACAATGCTAGGGAAACCTTGGAAGTGTCTTTTATATTTACTCAACTATTTATTGCATGTGAAATCAGTCAAGTGTATTATGTCATTTTAAGGCTTAGGTAGAAATCTGAATCTATGAAAATGAATACGTAGAATTTCTTCGTACAGCTGTCCTCATGTTGGTCAATTCTTATAACACATCGTCTCGACCGTTGTACTCTTCGACCTTCTTCAAGTAGGTGTCGTAAATGCGTAGAGTTTAAATGTTTGAACGGATGGCACCTATCGCAGCGTGGGGCCAGAATGTCCCCATTCTGCTGTATATTTTTTGGCCAATACATTGTGTTCAGAAGACGAACCAAGATGGGGACAGCAGCCTGAGAAATTTATTCATATTGATGACCCCTCATTTAAAAAAAAAGAGTCAGAAAGAAACAATGAATATCAGTTTCACATGAAATTACGGAAACAAACATATGTCTCGAGTTTAAATTCTTGAAAAAAAAATTCTTGAACAAAAGTCACTTTGGCAGAGGTCACTTACAATGTAAAATGGATCTATTACAGGTACCAAAATTTGACACAATTGTAGCTAGGTCAAGACTAGCCTCCAATATCTGACGCTAAACATAATCTACCAGGGAAAATGTTTTCCGCCGTGTTTCAAGGAATTCAAAGAATACACAAACTTCTAAAACAGACAATGCCACAATGAAGTATGGTTAGAGAGAAAAAAAACCTTTTTCCTATGCAAAGAAGTCAATTGGTGATTATCGGTGCATGATAACATCTTTTCCCAAGTTGTAAAAAATGATTCAGTAGATCAAAATGGAGCTTGAATGATAAGTTTTTCCGCATTTGTGTATTCTCTAAACCCATCACCTTCAGACTACCACTTGTTTCACTTCACTCATTTCTCCTTGTCTGGTCAGAGGTTCCAACACTTATAAAGATATAGGAAAAATCAATCGATAAATTCAACGACTCAAAACCAGAATACTTATTTTATGATGGAATACGCATTGTAATAAAATGGTGGAGTTAAATCATAGAAAACCCAGAGGAATATTTTGACGACTGAATAATGATTCCATTTCATATAAACAAAAGATTTTGTCTTGGAAAGTTCTATGAGACTAATAATAAACACCCTTATCGTTGATAAAAGTAAATAATAAATAACTGATCGGAAAATAAAATGATTCATAAATTCAATTATTATATACCATTACCAAATCGGACGTTCGCTCAATTAATACATTGGAATCTATTTGTTTTGAGTTGAACATAGCTGTGTATTATATCTATCATTATACATTACTCCAAAAATTATCCTTTCAGATTATCAATATTCAGTTGAGTAAGAGCTGTGCTTGAGTTTCTTATTGTTTCGTATTTATACATGTCGTTTACGTATTTCTGGAAGCAGATCTTTAATTTTAGCATGGTACGATGGTTTGCAAGCTATCTAACCATTTAATGAATATGATCCTCACCGTGGATCCCCCAAATGTAAATCTGAGTTAGCGTAGTAAACAACTACCTCTATGTGGAAAGTAAAATTGTATGATTGACTATGCCTATCAGATAGGGAATAGTTCCTCGATCTCCCGTACGACAATACATCGAAGGTTTCTCTGAGGGGATACCTATTAAAAATTGCCTTAGCACCAGACAAAGCTATGCTTATTCACTATCTACATCGTCTTCTGTTTCATTTTTTGCTCATTGTTTTTTTGGGGGGTTTTGTGAGGATCTGCTTGACGACGAGATGTCTCTAAAAATTCCGAATTGGTTTCACTGATATGTTTGGAGTATGGTCAAGAAATATTTTATTGAATTTAGGGTTCGATTCATGTTTTTTTTCTCTTTTGTTTACATTGCAGGTGAGGACAATTCGTTGGCTTTCAGATGTAATAACACAGTAATGACAAAGTTCAAAGGAAATCATCAAACGTTGAAATAAATCGAAATCCATTGGGATACATCTGATAAATAATTATAATTAGCTTTTGACACTGCATTCTGGATCTGTTATCTTATCGTACAGTTTTTGATAACCATGATGTTGGCGGAAGTATGTCCTCTCTTAGTGATCTCTATTTTGAACTATTGAAATAGGGTATATCTTTCATAGGTGTACGTACTGATGTCAGGATATGAAGCGTAAGGTTGTCTTGTAAACGTTTGTACATATTGTTGGGTTGATGTGCGTCTAGGTTCATATTATTTTATCATTGTTGTTCATACTTGCATTGGTGCACTGATCCATATCAATACAGCTGGTGGTACGTACTCGTGGGATTGGTAGTGACCAAGGAAGAGAGATAGGGAGCTGGGTTCGAATTCTTGTCTCAGCTGTCGACCGAACACTCATTCCAGTGATCCTAGGAAATTAATGAATCAGCTCTTTCGAGCATTCTTCTATCCCTAGCTCATACCACTGCCTCATCACAAAAGACGACAGAGGTTAGACAGAGACATTGCAAATCTTCAAGGTCATAAAGGTATCCCCCGCTTCAAAAAGGTTTGTTTTCTTTACTGCACTCAATTTTTACGAATGACATTCATCAATACATAGAATAGAGTGAGAAAAAACTATTACCATTAATTTATACATTGAAAACTTTTTAGCTTTCATTGACTTAAAGATCAACCTATTTTGTATGTCTGCCTGCCTCGGTGCCAAAGATCGAAGTTTATCATCTGCTTTGGTTGATATGGAAGGCTTGAAACGGCAGTATGCTTAACTTATTGGTCTCATTAATTTTTTCAGCTCTTCGTAGGCACTCAAAGCTTTTTACAAACTGGCCTTAAAGCTAAGTGCCCTTTAAAAATTAAATTCATATTTCCGCATATCATTTTAGCACTGTCATTCGTGCAAGGTTATAAATTGTGTTTTGGATTGTTAAAACATCCTCCCGTAACAATTAAAAGCAATTGATTCTTCGCTTTACGCAATTCTGACTTATGAAAAGATCATTAGAAAAACTGTACTTTGGATAGCGGGGGAAACCTATGATTGGATTTTCAGTTTTCTCCTTTCCTCTAAAAATTGGAGAGTAGCGTCATTTAAAAATATATTAAAGCTGTATTTTATGGATTTTAAATACCACAAACATAACTCTCTACATATATGTGTAGTGCATGTGTGTGTATGCGTGTGTATGTGTGTGTGAGAGTGTGTGCGTGCGTGTGTGTGTGTGTGTTTGTGTGTGACTGGGAGTGCTCTACTTCAAGTGTTGGTAAATTTACATATGACACATCTTATGTTACTAAGACATGATAATTGATGAATACAGATTCGTTAACACTTTCATCATTTACTACAGAATATGAAAAATAACTTCGCAATTTCTACAGTCTCATTCTGCAGAAACACGGTAGTTGTCACCTTTCGAAAGAGAGTCGATAAATCCTAGGTTAGAATGATCCATTTTTAATGTTCATTGCGTGACTTTACAATCCATAAATGAGAAGAAGAAAACATGTGTCATGTTCAGGTCGGCCTGGGTCATCGGAAACATGTTTTCGTATAATGAGACAGGAATCAGCAAAAAAAAGATGTTTGTCACAAGACAGCAAATGTGACCGAGCCTTTCAGAATGAGCACAAGAATGGCACAGTAGAATCTTTATTGGGAGAGTCAATATGGTAAAGCAACCTGAAGGAATCAACTTCTTAAACCTGACAATATCTATCAGCGTAATCAATGAGCAGTTAAGATGGTGGAGGGTTTTATCCCTTGTGACAATCTTGACCAAAAATGATTTCTCTGAGTCGAGCAAGAAGGAAAATCGTCATCGTCATCATCATCATCATCATCAGTCTTTCAACGTCCGTCGTTGGACATAGACCTTCCCCAGGATTCGCCACAGTTCTCCATCATGGGTGTCGCAGAGCCAGTATCTCTCCATCTTGTGTTCTGTCGGCCTCAGTTTCGCATGAGATCTCTGGCGATCCATGTTGTGAATCGTGATGTCCATGAAGGAAAATACAAGTTTTCAAACACTGATCGATATTCGTTCCCGTAATTCCAAGACGGGCCAATTTCTTTTGCTTCAAATTTTTCATCTGGCTTATGAACAATATGCTACAGTTGAATGTGACTGTCCAAGCAATAAACAACGGTTTCGCCAGTAAATGAGTACAACTCTACTGCTGTTTTATTGACATTTCATTTTCTCCTAAACCAAACATAGTAAGATTTTATTATTTCTAGTGAGACATCACCCAATCAAAATGAATATTATCAGGTATTACTACCAATCAAACTCACCGGTATGAAAACTCTGTTGCTAGAAATATGAATACGCCACCGTCCAAAGAAACGAGTACACCCCTTCATGGAAAATTTTATTCAAAATCAGCATCTGGTGTGACCACCTTTATTTTCTATTACCACCTCTCGTTTCCAGCAGGAAAAAAAGAATCTGCTATGTTTACTTTAGAAGAAGATTGACATTCTACGAAAAGATGGTAGAGATGTACTCATCTTTGAGCGTAAGTAAGAATGGCAGACAATCGATGGACATCACGACTCACAACATGGATTCCCCGAGACCACATGCGCAACCGAAGCCGGCAAAATGTTAGATGGAGAGACGAGGAAGTTCAGGAAGTACTGGCTCCATGACGCCCATGATAGAGAATTGTGGCGAATCCTGGGGAAGGTCTATGTCCAACGACGGTCGCTAAAAGACTGATGATGATGATGATGATGATGATGATGATGATGATGATGATGAAATTTGAAAGTTACTTCTAAGATACCCCTAACATTATGCAAGAGATGTTGCACGAAACTTTTGCATCATCTTAATGAATCATCATAAAAATATAAAAGTGACGACGTTTCTGAATAGAAAAGTAAATTAATATAATGTTAATAGAATTGATTGCTTATAAGTAATACAAGATGTTTGACATTAAAAGGATACAGCATTTATATTAGATTCATTTCCTTCTTTCATCATCGTGTAATTATGGGAAATGGAGAAATTTAAATAATTAACTATATGGTTTTACCATCGGATGAAGTATTGCTTCTATGAATATTGTTCATAGTTGGTATACTTGCTATAGTCGATGAGTATTCGAATACGTACTAGTTATATCGTTCTACTTTTTCCTATAACTATTGAATTATAACGAAAGCTAATAGCAACAAAAGAGAGAATTAGAAGTAAGTAGTGAGAAATCATTTCAGTAGTCTTAGTGGAGATCTTTTTGGCTTTATTATTAATTTCTGACTAACCTCTGACTATTATTTACTTCTATAATATTTTTATATTGTTTTACATTATATATTTTATGAATATATTCTATATTGCTAATAGAGATTTTCAATATTCCAGCAAATAAAGAATTTAAGAAATTAAAAAAGATAGTTTTTGCTTAATCGAGTAGAAAATCCGATTTACAGACTTGGTTTTCTCTCTTTTATATTTTTTTTTCTTTTTTGGCTTTTAAATTAAATCCTGTTGTTGGGCTAAATATATTTAATTATCCTGTGCGCGTAAATTTATTACACACAGTGCCAATCATGAATCACTCGACAAAATTATTCTTTGATGTAAACATCGACTGGCATCTGCAGCGCAGGACAAACTTTCCAGATGCGGGCATCTGGCAGAGCAGAGACGATTGCATTCCTTTTGCATTATACTCTTGGGTTTTAGCATTTCTCGCCTCTAAGAAGGCTTTGATGAAAACGACACCATCTCTTTCTGTCTTTTTCGACCATCGAAAATTTGCTCAACCAAAAATAAATTATTAGTAAAGAAAACATGCCACGAGAATGGGTTAAATTTGTTTCTTTGTTCTTTTTCTGTCAGCAAGTTACCCACACAGCAGAACAGCAATAACTCCAGTCCATCAGCAGCAGCAGCAGCAGCAGCATCTTCCGTTTTGCATCCTTCTTTGGACATGGACCTTACCCAAGATTCGTCAGACCTCTCTATCATGGGCGTAATGATACTTTCATTGAGCTCTCTGAACTTGTCTGGTTCATCACACGATCTCACTTCTTTTTTGCCGGTCACAGTTTCGCACATGATCTTTGGAGATCCACATTGTGAGACATGATGCCAATTGGTTGCCTGGCATTCTTGCAACATGGCCGGCCCATCATGTTTTTTGTAATGGTTCCTATGATATTTCTCATTCCTGTTTTTGCTCTAATTTCTTGTGTGTGCTTTAGAGCTATATTTGCTAAGATCTCTTCATTTGCCAAATCACCAGTCAGAAAATTTCGATTCCAAGTGCTCCACTTTGTAGCCCACTGTCAGATTAATCCAAGCTTTGTAATAAAACTTACTTTCAATATCCCCTAAAATGATTAAATGATATCCCCAGGCCCTATATGCAAAGTTGAAGTATCTGATCGGTCCTTGTTTACCCAGACGCCGTCGACTGCCAGTACTCAAACTTAATGTACTCCCATTCTATAATATTATTTACTTAAATATCATCATCTTTCGTTGTTGTTTCTTCTTCTTCTTCTTCTTCTTCTTCTTCTTCTTCTTATTATTATTATTATTATTATTATTATTATTATTATTATTATTATTATTATTATTATTATTATTATTATTATTATTACCTCGGTTTCAGTAGATTACAGGCCATTTCTTTCAGACTCAGGAAGCAAGTTGCACCCTGCAACCTTTAGTCTCTGGGACATTTCTGATCAATTACATTTGTAATTCCCTGCAATGCTACTTTCTGTAAAAGCTCCATGTTTCTGTTTAACTTCAACCATTTCAACCAGTCTTTCAGATTACTAAACATTATACCAAAGACTCCAACTTCTATCTGCGCAACACCAACAAAGTCTCCTCAAGTCTCCAGCCCTCCTCTCCTAGTACTCATAGGTCGCAGTAATTCTGCGATTTACAGTTTCACACCAGTTGCCCAGTGGTTATCACTGAAGGCTGAGTGACAATAAGTCTCCTCAGGTCTTCAGCTAACGTCTCCTCTCTCTTTCACCTATCATGTCAGGGCTAAAATTCGTTGCAGTACTTATATCTCAAGCACCTTCCTCAGTATCCGTGCAGTTCCCAGTAGTGCTGTGGTCTGTACGGTCTCAATCCTTCCCCTAATCCCGATCTCCTCCAGTCTCACCCACAGCGTTTCGGGGACAATCTCACACCAGTTGCCTGGTGGTAACCGCTGGAGTTTGAGTGACAGCAAGTCTCCTCAAGTCTCTAGCCCTTCTCTCCTAATACTCATAGGCTACAGTAATACTGCTGTTTACAGTTCCACACTGGTTGCCCAGTGGTCGTTGCTGAAGGCTGAGTGACAATAAGTCTCCTCGGGTCTTCGGCCAACATCTTTTCTCTTTCGCCTATCATACCAGTGCTGTGGTTTACATTTCTGCTTTCATTTCCCTTCCTTTGTTGGGTCACTGTTAACAATTAACGTTGCACTCTTTATATTACTAACACTTTCCTCAGTATCTGCACAGTTCCTAGCAGTGCTGTGGTCTGCACAGTCTTAATCCTTCCCTCAATCCCAATCTCCTCCTATCTCGCCCCAGTGTCTTTTACAATTTCACATCAGTTGTCTGGTGGTTACCGCTGGAGTTTGAGTGACAGCAAGTCTCCCCAAGTCTCCAGCCCTCCTCTCCACGCCATCATAATCCTCGGCAATTACTGGGCTTTACAGTTTCACACCAGTTTCCTAGTGGTCAATACTGAAGACTGAGTGACAGTAAGTATTCTCAGGTCTTCAGCCCACATCTCATCTCTCGCTCGCTTATCACTCCAATGCTGTGGTTCATACCTCAACTACCATTTGGGTGCTTTTCGCTCTCGTCCTCTGTTAGGCTATTGCTAACAGTTTGGGTCGTAGATCTTATATTTCTAGCACTTTCCTCAGTATTCGTGCAGTTCCTTGCATTGCTCTGGTCTGTATAGTCTCAATTCTTCCTTTTATCCCGAGTTCTTCCATTCTCGCCCTCAGTGTCTTTGGTACAGTTCCAAGTGCAACAATTATTACTGGTACCACCCTGACTTTCATGTTCCACACATTCTTCAGTTCCCTTGCCACATCTTGGCATTTTTGCAGTTTCTCCCTCTCTTTCCTCTTTACTCAATGGTCTGCAGGCACGGCCACGTCTATTATTTGGCAGGTTTTCCTCTTCTTGTCCACTATTATCAATATTTGCATTTTCACACCAACTGCTTGGACACCTCTGGAGACTAAGTGGCAGCAGGTATCTTCAAGTCTCCAGCTCTCCACCTCACACTCTCACTGTCCACAGCAGCGTCATGGATTAAGGTTTCACAGCAGTTGCCTGGTAGTAATCACTGGAGGCTGGGTCACAGTTATTTTCCACAAGTCTCAAGCCATCCACTTATGTCGTCCTCACCTATCACTGCACTGCTGTGGTTTGTAAGGTCTCCACTGTGTCTTTTCGTGGCTGTTATGCTATTGCTAACAGCTGGGGGTCGTAGATCTCATATTTCCAGTACTCTCCTCAGTATTAGTGCAGTCCCTAGTCGTACTGTGGCTTGTTTTCAGTGTCTTTGGTACGATTCCCAGTGCACCTACTATCAGTAGAACTACCCTCACTTTCATGTTTTTCACCTTCTTCACTTCCTTTGAAAGGACTAAGTATTTTCCCAGCTTTTCACTCTTTTTCGTTTTTACTCTGTGATCTGGTGGCACGGCCACGTCTATTACTTGGCTGGTTCTCCTTCCCTTGTCCATTATTATTATTATCATTATTTATATATATATATATATATATATATATATATATATATATATATATATATATATATATATATATATATATATATATATCTTATTTATTGGAAACCGGATTGTATTTGTTACCGTTATATGCTTCGAGAGACTGTTTTCTCTCGTTATTAAACGTCAAATGGGAAAACGATACAATTTCACGAATAACAAGGTTTGAAGAAGGGGAAATGATTCTAGGTTATTGTTTTTCTGAATTTGTTATCTTCACTGACAAAAAAAGAGATGTCTTTGTGTCAAAGTTTATGTATAAGCGAAATTTAGAAAGGTTTTGTATGTGTATATGAAGCTGTATCTAGTGACTGTTATTGAGAAAGGGTATTTGTGTACGTAGCGTATGTAAGTACGCATTTTTGTAAGTATGTTGCTAAGAAGGAAGGTGTTATATTCTGTTCGAATATGAGTGTTTGTAATCCAAGAATTTACAAAAGTGTAAGTAGTGTATTTTTGTTTATTTCAATTCTTCAAGATGTGTTTTGGTTTTATATTTGATTTTTGTACTAACCCGTTGGAGGAAAATTTGTCCCCATTGGTATTTTGCAGTGTGAATATGTGTGTGGGCAATCCAAGATTTTGAAAGAGTGTGGGTACTGTATATAACTTATCAATTAACATCCCAACTGAACTATCATAATGCCTATAAATTGTAAAAATCATCTGGAACGACTAAAACCATAACAAGCAACGGGCTTCTCATTAAGGTTTGTTTTTCATAAAATTAATACAAGATTTCTAATTTCTTTTAATACTGATTTCTCTCGAGCTCATGAACCTGTTCCACGTTGTATCACGTTGCTTGATTTTTTTCCTCCCGAAGATGGATCCAAATCCATTGAAGATGAAGGAGGCATTGATGAAAGTGCAATTATAGATGATACTTTATGACTTCCTTCAGATTTCGAATACGAACATGAGGAGATTTTTGTTATTCTTCGTCGAAAGATAAGGCTGAGCTACACTTGTTTCAGAGAAACTCATTCGAGAAAAATGTGACAGTGAACCACTTCAGACAGGAATACTTTCATTAAGCAGTTTACTTGAAAACTGATGGTACTCTCTGTTATTGTTCTGACATTAATAGATTTTTTTGCGAGTTTATCTGGAAACCATGTTGTAAGTGAATGGCAACATCTTATAGCTCCATCTCTACGTAGTTTAAAAGCTGTTTTATTGCTTTGTCGAAATTTAAAGTCATCTATCATCATCAATCATTGTGTACATTTAAAACAACCTTATAACATAGACATCCTCCTTAATGCAACCAAATACAGTGATTACCAATGGAATTTTTTAAGAAATCTGATTTTGCAGTTCTGTTAATTTCTTTGATTTGAGGACAGTCTACACGACGGACCATTTTGCAAAAAGAAAATGACCCAACAGCTCTTCATATATCCCTGAATCAAACAATATTCCATCAGTTTATTTGGGTGATCCGAAGAAAATATTTTACCACTTCTCTTTATTATTTTATAAGAATTAATAAGATTTAAATTTCTGCTAGATGATGTCTCAGAATTAATGTACCACAGAAACGAACAAGGAGTTTTTGTAGGGATCCCAAACTACAAAGTTATTAAAAGATGAAACTTTTGAGAAATCACTCACAGCTTCTTAGCTATAAAGTTTGGCAAGCTTTCAGATGGACCTCTGCCAACCTCTTAGGCAATTACGGGTCTCCTTTTCGAAATGGAGTTGAGAATCTGATGGAGGCTTTTGTATATATGGGTTGACGCAGGCCTCTTAAATTACATTTCTTACATTCACATCTTGATTTCTTTCCAGATGATCTTCATGTAGTCAGTGACGAACTAGGAAAGGGAATTTAGTAAGGTATAAAATCTATGAAACTTTGATGTCAAGGGTTCTACTTCGATAGCATGATGACTGCCATCGGATATTATATCGTCAAGTAATTTTTACTAGAGAAAATCATGTGGAAAATATTTTGATCGCTTATATATATAGATATATATGTGTGTATGCATGTGTGTGTGTGTGTAATGTGCACACTATTTTTTTCGAGTTGATGAATCCAACTATACAGTTTCTCATGTTGATGTTTGTATATAGATCTGTATATTAATGTTTTTGAAAATAAATGTTATATATGTAATATGATAAATGTGTGTGTGTGCAATCCTCAGTCTCTGTCTCTCTGTCTCTCTATCTCTGTCTCTGTCTCTCTCTATATATATATATGAAATACAGATAATATTATTACTACGAATATTGTACTTTAAAATCTCTTGGAATACTCCCTGAAAATGACAGAAAACTGCCGAAAGTGCATGAAGAATTATTGCACGAACCCAGCAAATATTTTGAAAACAAGAAAAATATATGTATATATTGACAAAGAATATCTGTAGTATTGAATGAAACATATGTATGAATATATAAATCATAAGAAAATGGATAAATAATTCAACAGAAATAATCAGTGCGTTATATTGCTTAAAATGACCTTCAGTTTTTATATTCTATTTGTAATGACCTGCCGTTAATTAGCAGTGAATGTATCATTTGCCGTAGACAGCGTAATTAGAGTATAAAATTGAATAAAATGGGCTGGTCTGCTGCAGGAGCTGTTTAGCTCGATGGTCAAGAGCGTCGCTACGTTAAAGCGACTACCAATCGGTTACAGATTCGATTAAGTTAAAGTGGCCGCCTTCATGTTGCGTTGCACTTCCCATTGCGCTAAACAGCCCGGCGTGAAGGCGAAAGCCCAAATAAGTGTTTCATACCTACGTTCTTTTCTTGTTCATTCACTGTCCATGTATGAAGTGTTGTTTCTCAACGCAGACAATTGTATCATTAAGAAATTCTCATTGAGCTGAACAGCCCGGCGCAAAGGTCAAGACGTGGGGGATAAAGATGTTGATTGGACCTTCGTCTCTCCGCTGGTTTATTTAGCTCAATAGGAATGTTAAAGCAGCTACCTTATCCGTCGAAGGTTCGATCCCAGTACAAGCTCCATTTTCTGTAATTGTTTATTCTATTCACTCTGTCCAAGCCAAGTGGCGCATTCTCCATATAATGAATGGAGCTCATTTCAAGCAGAGTTTCAAACAATATGACGCATTCATATTACATGCACATATATAATAAAAGAATAATTGGGTCCTAAGGCATGGAAACTGAATTTCCTTTATTTGCTAAGTGAATATTTAAATTCATCTTAAATGGAATTGGAGAATAGATCACTTCTACTATGCTACACAGAGAAACTAAGATCAAGAGTTCAGTATCTAAAAAAAATGGAAGCCAGATTTGGAATTAGCATTAAAAGTCCTTAAATAGTTCACATTTAATTATATTCCCAATCGACTCTAAAATCATTTTTGACGTCCACTGAACAATATGGTAATGTACGCCAGTTCATTGAGTTGCTTAAAAAAGATGAATTCAGCAAAATAATCTGATTGTTTGCCAACAAAGACCTAATATTGACCTCTGATATAAAAGTAGAATCAACATAAAAACTGAATTAGAGACCGTCATCCAAGACTGTCACCATCTCTGCCACCATAGATTTCTTCAATTTTCAAGTTGGTCAGGCTGGTTGGAGGGCTTTGAATGTGCGCATGCATTTATTGTTCAGGCGGTACCAAGGAGCTAGAGGGTTGAAAATTCAGACATTCACACCTTATTATGTCCAGTAAAAATGGCCATTATTCAATTGACTCTTAGTATGTGTCCGGTAGCATTCACCCTTGTTTTTTGAAAAATCCAGACTTTTTAGTGATCAGTGCCCAACAAAGCGTTTGACAAGTAACTTATACATTGATCCCCACTTTTTCTAATTTTTTGATGGTCACCCTCAACATGACACACTGCCAAAAGACATTGCTCATCTAACGGTTTCTATTGTGACTAACCAGACTTGTATTTCTTCTCCCTACCTCTCTCGTACCTGTTTCTATTTTATGTCTGAAAATAGACCTCCCCCCACCGCAAATATTTTTTTTATCCTGGAAACTGAACTATGGGAAGACTAAACATTGTTGTGTGTGGCCCACTTATCACGAAATTAGTGTGTACACGCACCTACCGAAGCCGAAACCTAGAGCAACGATCCTCACACATATTTTCCCGCTTATCCTGATAGATCTACGCATCTGCTTCGAGTTCAAAAAGGATTGATATCTGCTTGACACAGAAAAAAAAAGAAAGAGAAAGACGCACCGATTATGTAGCTGTTAGTCAATGATTCCCCCCTGCCCCCTCCCGCCCTGACCCCACCCCCGGAACAAAAATAGTTCACTTCACTGCCAAACATTTCCCGCTTCGCCGCCATCTCCACCGCTATTCTTTTCTTCTCTACCGTACCTACGACTTATTTATTCCCGTGCTCTTCAAAGTAAAGTGACGCAGTCTCACTACCCCGACCCGATTCGTTCGGAATCAGGTATTAAAAATTCCCCAACCTTATTTCTCAACAGTGGTGACCTAGAAAAAAAAAGGAAACAGAAGTAAATATAAAAGAAAGGTGTGTCGATGGAGAGAGAAGGTAAAAAAAGGGGACAAATCCAGGCCAACACACGTGAATGTTGAATAACGTGTACTGCCGGACAAAGACCATTTCCCATCAGAAAAATAAGAAAAAAAAAAGACTGTAAAAATAATGTTATTAACCCACTTATTACAATGGCCAAGAAAAACTGGGACGGTGAATTTCAAAACAAGGGGAAAATTGCGTGTTTACAAAACTGTTGTCTGTAATGCACTCAAATATTTGGAAAGAACAAAGATTTGTCAGTTTGGGGAATTCGAACAAGTTGATTAATCTGTTTATTTACCAGGTTGACGACATTGTCCGGAGACAAATATGATATGTCCGACAAAACACGGGGAAACGCTGGGTAACTTGACAATTTGACTTATTGATCGATCTGTTCATACTTCTTCAGTAGATCTATTTATTGTGTAAGTCTACCAAATGTACTTTCTTAAAACCAAACCTAGAGAGAAAGATATCAAAAGACTGAGATAGATAGATAGATAGATAGATAGATAGATAGATAGATAGAGTCAGAATGAATTCTATTGATGCTACCAAAGGAGTTTTCTTCTGGAAAACATCCAGAATAGAGCTGGGGAAAAAATGTCGTGGAACATTTACAGTACTAATGACTAATTTCAAGGACTTTGTAAGGCCGTCAGAATGAGGCCCTAGAAGAGTCAAAAAAGCGTTTTTTTAAAAGGGGCCATTGGAGTACCAGTATCAGTTCTCAAGTCTTCAGACAAAACAGTATGGCCAAGAGTACTAGAACAAACAAACAATAAAACAAACAAACACATAGATACATGAACATATAGAAAGAGATGGAACCGGATAGAGATAGAATCTTTGATGGCTATGCTTGTTTATTAGATAAGTTAGTTTGTTGCTCGATTGCTATGACATTGACGTATGAAGTATAAACTCATTTGGTCTTAAAAATTACCATAACATATATTTTTGGAGACTTTATCATTGTATGGTACTTTTTTCATCTTCAAACCAAGAAGGTGAGGCTTGGTTGAAGAATACATTCACCTTGGAAAAGTAATGAAGTTAGTAAAAGACCATAACATCGAAATTGGATCAGATCGAGGACGACAAAAATGGAAGCGGGCTGGACATTTAGTTAGAAGGGATGATATCAGATTTAGCAAAAAGCTAACCGATTGGTGCTCGAGGAACTGTAAACGTAGTAGGAAACATGGCAGTGATTGGTGCAACCGTTGCTGACCCGAGGGGAAATAGGAGAGGCCTTTGACCAGGAGTGGATTTATCATGGCAGATGACGAAGTGATATTCTTGGAAATTGAGGAAATGGGTTTAAAATCCGCATTACTTGAAGAAAATATTTGTAAGAATTATCTCCACGATCAAAACACATTCAATGGTCTCGTTAAAGACATAATATGCTTTATTCTAAACTGTTCGCCTAAATACCGTCATGCACAGATGCACACGAAGGAACTGAGAGAGAGAGACGGACAGACAGAGACAGACACAGAGAGAAAAACGTACGGACAGAGAGAGACAAAGACAAAGTGAGAGAGATGCTTCTATACGCGTATAATCACTCATGTACGAACACAACGAGACTAAATATAAATAAAAGAGTTTCCTTAAACGTCGCCCCAGTAACCTGGTCGTTTGATTATGATCGCAACACATTATGAAAATAACTGCATTCCTCTAGTGGGGAAATTGGAATTAAGAAAAACGATACGAGAACATAAATAGAAAGCGTAGGGTTGGGCCGTATTTCATACGTTTACTTTTAGGTTCGTTGCATAAACAGATTAGCTAATTATCAAAGAGGCTATGTATTCTATATACCTACCTATCTATCAATATATATATATGTGTGTGTGTGTGTGTGTGTGTGTGTGTGTGTATGTGTGTGTGTGTCAGAACCTGTCTATCAATTCCAGTCTCTCCATTATCTATATCAGTCTGTGCAATCATCATCATCATCATCATCATCATCATCATCATCATCATCATCATCATGAGTCTTTTAACGTCTGTCGTTGGACATAGGATTCGCCATATTTCTCTATCATGGGCGTCGCCGAGCCAGTATCTTCTGAATTTGTCTAGTTCATCTCTTCATCTTGTGTTCTGTCAGCCACGGTTTTACATGTGATCTCTAGGGATCCATGTTGTGAGACGTGATGTCCATCGGTTGTCTTTCATTCTTGATCATTGCCCTTTGAGTTTTTCTAATGGATTCTATTATATCTCGAACCCCCGTTTTCTTTCTGATATATTGTGCAGTTTTGTGATCTCTCCATGTAAGGTTGAGCACGATTCTCTTATGCGCACATTGCATACTTCTCAGTTTGTAGGTTCTGTTTTTTAGTTAGATTTCATGTTTCAGCTCTATTTGTGACTATCGGGAGAATGCATTGGTTGTATACTCTTCTTTTCAGGATTATTGGGATCGTCTGGTTTTTGAAAGTTGAGCTTGCTCTGCCGAAGGCTTGCCATCCCAGAGTGATTCTTCGCTTTATTTCCTCCTCTTTTGATGATCTCATGAAGATTCGTTGTCCTAGGTAGATGTAGTGGTCTACCTTGCCGAGTTTTGCATCTTCTATCATGACGGTTAAGTTTTTTATCCTCAATATGATTTTTACACATGATGATGTTTTACTGAAGTTCATGTGTAGGCCGACTTTTTTTTTTTGCTGTCTTTGTTTAGTTCTTCTAGCATTAATTGGGGGTCGTATAGGTTCTCTGCGAGGAGGACGATGTTGTCTGCAAATTTGAGGTCGCTCAGGTATTCGCCGTCTAAATTTCCATAGTCATGAAGACCATCACCCTACAAGGTGTAGACCCTGTATACGTCAAAGTACTGCAACATGTACAATCACATATTCATCGGGCTACATAAGGACTCTGAACCGTGCGAATCTATCTATCAATCATCTATCTGCCTATCACTGGTCCTAACCGTCTATTCCAGTCACTTCATTATCTATCTCAGTCTGAGCATATCTACCTTTCAATTAATTTATATATCTATCATTTAATCTATCCGTCAGTCTCTTAGTCAATCACTGTTCTTGCCTATCTATTTCAGTTTCTTCATTATCTATCTCAGTCTGTCTATATCTACCAATTAATCTATCTATATATCAGTCAATCTATACGTATGTCTGTCTGTCCGTCAATGACTGTTCCCGTCTGTCTCTTCCAGTTTCTCCATTATCTATCAATCTGTACGTATCTATCAATCTACATCAGTCTGTTCCAATCGAGCCCTTCCCAGTTTCTTCATTATCTAAATCAGTCTGTATCATATTAGAAACCATAACTGTCGCTAAAACTGTAAAAATAGTTTTCTTCAGTTTTCAAGTCCATCCGACTGACTGCCTATGTATACATACATATATGTATGTATGTATGTATGCATGTATGTATGTAAGTATGTATGCATGAAGCGTCCAAGCCACACCAATGGAGCTATAGGGGTAACAACATATACATTTACTCCTCATCGTGTCTATAAAAAACGCTCGTTTTTATAACAACCATCAGAATAAGTTTCTAGTGGGGAGGTTCGATTTGCAATATAAGTTTATGCAAAGTTGGTCCCTATTTCTTATCCGCTTTTACTGCCTTACAGAGGTGAGAGAAGTAACATTCACTGATCACACCTTCTTCCAATGTTCTAGTTGATCACTCCGCCATAGATTTTTGCCAGAAGGCGTTGCTGACGGAACGGTTTCTATTGAGTGACTAATCAAACCTATTTAGCTACCTATCCATCTATGTAAGTTTGTTCCTATCTGTCAATCTCAATGTCTTCATTAGCTGTTCATAGCTATTTTCAATCTATCTATCTATCTATCTATCTATCTATCTATCTATCTATCTATCTATGTATCTATATCTATATCTCTCCCTCTATATATATGTATATATTGAAATATGTATATGTATACATGTGTGTGTGTGTGTTTGTGTGTGTGTGTGTGTGTGTGTGTGTGTCAGTGTTCCTACCTGTCTATTCAGTCAATTAATTATCTAGCCCTGTCTGTTAAAAATGCTATCTATCCATTTATATGTTAGAGTTCCTATCTAATTCAGTCTTTTGATTGTGTACCCAGTCTATTCATATATATATATATATATATATATATATATATATATATATATATATATATATATATATATATATATATATGTATATATATTAATGTTCTTACCTGTCTATTTCAGTCTCTTAATTATTAAGCGCTGTCTATTCATTTTTATCTATCTATCTATCTATCTATCTATCTATCTATCTATCTATCTATGTCAATGTTCCTATCTGTATATTACAGTCTCTCAAGTAATGAGCCCACTTTGTTCCTATCTATCTATGTGTGTGTGTGTGTGTGTCAGTGTTTTTGCATGTCTATTTCAGTCTCTTAATTATCTAGCCCAGTCTGTTCATATCTATCCATCTTTATTGATTTTTTAGACAAAACTAAAAACACAAATCCTCGGAAGTTATTTATCATGCCTTTGTTCCGAATTAATGACCTTTCCTTTTTTATATTTATTATTTATAGATGAACATTTCTGTTATGAGAATATGTGTGTATGTATAAATATTTACACATTTCATTCACATAGAGGGAGACAGTTGTGTGAAAGTACACGAAGTCCTACGTGATTATTATGACGCATTATGTTTGATTCAACTTTCTTTCTTTTTTTTTTATTTATTGATAAACAAACGATCAAATAGAATTTTAGGTAATTTTTTACTCAACTTTATTTTACATTTGCAACAAACAATTTAAAAAAACTCACTTAGAATCATCTTTACATGGAGGGTGTCGCCTGCTTTCAGAAAGTTTGCTTCATGCCACAAAACATCTAAATGGGAAGCGCTGGATTTATAAGGGGCCAAAGGAAGCACCCTAGATACGTAATCATTAAAATGATTTTCTTTAACAAGAAATAGATTTTAAAATTACAACTTGTTATTCGGATCTACGGTCAATGGAGGGTGGGAATGCTAGGTTTTTCTAGTATTTACGTGTATACATTCATTTCACCATCAACAACAGAAGCAGCAGCCTTTTAGCATCCGTCAGTAGTCCTTGAGTTTGGGTCAATCTTTTGGTCAGGGTCCATATTTCAGCTCCATAGGTGACTATCGGGAAGGTGTATTGGATGTATACCCCTTTTTTTAGGTAAGTGTAGCGGTGTACTCTCTTCAGCTCTGCGTTTTTTATTCTGATTGTTTCCTTCGACTCAGTGGAAATCCCTGAAATCATAAATGCTCTCATGCAATAAGGTGTAGACGCTGTAAATGTAACAGTCTTGCAACATATCTAATGGCGCAGTAGTTCTTTGATCAGAGGACATCAAGATTGAGCCTTTCGAGCTCAAAAAAGGGGTAAGACAAAGGGATACGAACTCATCCTAAACTCTTTACAGCTTGCCTTGTTATGATTTTGCAAAATGAAGGAATAGAAATACACACCGAATTTTGAGCAACCTCAGATTTGCTGACGACATCGTCCTTTTTGCTCAAAATCTTCATGATCTCCAAAGATTCTAATTTGGAGGTGGGGCAACGACTCCACCCTTAATTTGACATTTTGGTGAAACCACTTCTTTTGGAATTCCATTCCTCTGATCCTAATTAAGATAGAAGCTTTGTAGAATTGGTTAGAGAATACTCAGCTCAACAATAGTATTTCGATGAAGTTTTGTCACGGATGTACTAAAAAAAAGTTAGTAATTTGAAGATTAGGTATTTGCTCCTTATGGGTGAATAATATGGCTGAGGACTGAACTCGCTTCACTAATTGCCCCCAAAATTTGCCTGCCTTCTATTGCACCAAATTAGGCTTACAATAAGTACAGTATTTCCCTTCTTATCTACGAAAGATATGTTGCAATACTCTGAAACTGCGGCTTGTACCGAACCCCATATATACTATGTTTTCCCAACACATTAATGAATGAATGAATAAATGGCTTTGCGATCGAAAATTGTTTTGGGAGTGGCATCTACAGTAGTAGGACCTTAGACGGTGGGGTCTGTGAGTGGAATATCCCTCCGGCCAAAGCAATAGATTTTTAAGGGTTTACCAGCTTTTCCTGGGCCAACCCAACCGTTTAAACCAAGCGTTAGCTTCCTATGGTCAACAAGAGTGGCACGAATAAGAGCTGTATTTCAAGGTCATTGGTTTAACAAGAGTATCCTTCTCCTGACAGATGTGAGCTAGCCATAAGGGGCTACCGTCTCTTTGCAGCCGTATTCGGACAGTAAGACTGATCTGTAGTTGTACCACAGTACGTGAACAGTTTGCAGTTGGTAGATGCCAAGCTGGCTACAGAGTCTTACTGACCTTTTGTTGGAGAAACGGGACAGCATAGATGTCATCCACTTGAAGCACAGGGACCCCGGATAGCACAGCTCTGAATTTAAAAGTCAGCCGACACATGAACTTCAGTAAATTGAAAATCATGTGCAACAATCATGTTGAGAATTAAATCGTAACTATCAAGATAGAAGATGCAAAACTCGGCAAGGTAGACCACTACATCTACCTAGGACAACGAATCTCCATGAGATCCCCAAAAGAGGAGGAAATAAAGCGAAGGATCACTCTGGGATGGCAAACCTTCGGCAGAGCAGGCTCAACTTTCAAAAACCAGACGATCCCAATAATCCTAAAAAGAAAAGTATTTAACCAATGCATTCTCCCGATAGTCACGAATGGAGCTGAAACAGGGAACCAAACCAAGAAACAGACCTACAAACTGAGAAGCATAAAGCATGCACATGAGAGAATCGTGCTCAACTTTACATGGAGAGATCACAAGACAGCACAGTACATAAGGAAGAAAACGGGAGTCTGAGACATCATAGAAACTATTATAAAACTCAAATGGCAAAGGGTAGGCCATGTTGCAAGAATGAAAGACGACCGATGGACAACACGACTCACAGCATGATGATGATGATGATAATGATGATGATGATGATGATATCAGAGAGTACAGCCCCTCAAAGTAGATGTGTACTGACTATTGATCTGTAGTAACCTGACAGTATTATGGCCTGGAGCCCAGGTCCGAGTCTTACATATTGAAAAGGGGTGGGGTATTACGTTACGACTCCTTATAATTCTTGACTCTTTCCTAGCAAACACCTTCTCCTGCCTATTTCATCTTTTATAGTTTCAATCATGGGAAATAAAGTTTGAATATGAAACAACACGCTAGGGACATTGGTAATAATATCTGCAATATCATTTGTGAATTTCTAAAGTTACTGAAAAGTGAAAAAAAAAAGGTCCTTTCAGAGCGGTTCTCATCGGACGTATACTTAACAATAAGACGTGGGAACTAACACTTCACCTTTTTTACCCAAATGCCCCTCCTGTTTTAATCTTTTACAGGGCACTTGTTCAGCTATGTCCGAAGAAATAAAAGCCCCTAATATTCTTATCGTAGTTTCGAACATGAAAAGTACAGTTTGCTTGTGGTACGATCAGCTTGGGAAATTAATAATAATACCAGTTAAGAATGCCTATTACTATTCTCTGAAAAAGACAAACAGACAGAACAATATACTAACAAGAATACACGAAATCAAAGCCAGCTACTTCCCACATACTGAACAAGTGTTCTGTGAAAGACTAAATAGATAATGGGTTGGTGAGATGAAGAAGGTGAAGTGTTATTTCCAACATCTAATTGCCAGCAACACGTCCGATAAGTGCTGCTTTACCCATGAAAAGCTTTAATTTGTAAATTAGACGCTATAAGAATTTTTAACTACAGTAAATAATAATAAAATGAAACAATCATTACGATATCCAGTATATGTTGTGTGACAAGAAGTAGATTCGTTTTTAGCGCAGATCTTGGCAACCTCAGCATACGATTCGTTATCAAGCTGAGAACTGTCCCCTTTTCACTCTAAGGAACTATTTCACGCCTTCTCTCTGACATATCTGTGTCGCCAACATCATCAAGCTAATGTATTGGCACTTTCATTAAGTAAAACTTATGCATTGTTTATTTCTGGGGTTGGTTGCAGATCACTGGAAAAAACGTGAGAGTTAACCGTGGATGAGAGAGACCATTTTATTGCAGTTATCAGGGAATTCAACATTTATGTGAATCCTCTACTTGAGTCTTCGTGTCTGAAGCGCTTACTCTGTTTCTTGGGTGTCATTCCTTCTGATAAAGACAATCTCAAATCATCTTTGTTCATGACTTGTCAATCATGAATTAAATAAGTTCTCCTGACCTTCTGTCTTAATGCCTTTTGAAAATCAATGCTGAATTATCTCAGTTGACATGAATATCTGATTCAAAATTTCACCGACTTTGATCAACGATCTATCGTTTAGGCTTCACAGCTTATGACAGTGAGCGGCTGTCATTGTTATTATGACTGTTTTGATTTTGTCAGCGAACTCATTGCCACTGAACAGGTCAGGACTTGTAAACGATCTACAGAAGTCAGCCCCATTCCAGATCCAAAAGTAATTATCTTGGATGATATTCATTGCAATGTATGATAGTATTGTTCACACTCATTGTATGATGCATCTTGAAAAAAGATCATTCAGGTTTTTCCGGGGAGTATCCAGCCATTTTGAATATTTCGAGAATCGGTTGTGTGGCCTTGAAGTGACTTGGCAAGTTATCAAAGTGAACCTTACTGCGCATGCATGAGTAGCCATTCCTATGGTCAAGATTGCCCATCCTCGACGTCTCTTGCACGGTTTGCTGGCATCACCTCAGTTCATCATCCCTCTTGAGTCTAGGCCATTGTTTTGTAGATGACCAAATAAGGAAGACTCCTGTACAAGATCTGAAAGTACAAAAGCCAGAATGGTCTAATAACCAAGACAAATATGATAGTCTGAAGAGTTTGATATTGATTCAAACAGATTGGGATCGAGATTTACACACGTAATTGTATTTTAAAGGAGACCCAAAACCATTCTTAACAAAGATGGATAATCGACAGCGGTAGCCAACGATCCACAAACAACGGTTTAAACATTTTCAGGACATTTCTGGACTCCAGTTGCGACCATATCACCCCACTCTAAGACAATAGAAAAGGTTAAAAAAATGTCGATAAATGAGTTCAACACGAACGGTATGAAACAGTTCATGACAGCTCCAATCTCATATCTTTCAGCTGACTGTGTCTAAACGTGGGGATTCACTTGACATTTAACGTACTCATGATCATATTTCCAAGATTTGGAACCTTTTCGAACTTCTTGTCCGTAGTAAAAGGCTTAATAATAGAAAAACCACAATTCATGCGTTCACTCAATTTGTGACTACTAAACCATGAGAACTTTACAGAGATGATATATCATTAGAGGATCAAAAAGTTTATTGCTTTAAATTGGTCATATTTTGATTAAATATTTATTGTCTATGTCATCCTTTATTTCCCTATTCAAAAAAATGACACTTCATTTGCAACAATCTAATACTATTTCAGGGCAAATTCCGGGGGAGCCTGCAATGGAGAACTCTGTCTCCTCTTTCTCTAAGCTCTGATTACTCTAAAGTGAGACTCAAAAAGAATGAACGTATTGGACGTATTTACAAACCACTTTCGACAGCGATAGTAAACAAACCTGACATACATTCGAAGATTTCACGGACGTGGTATCTGACACGTTCACAACATTTGCACACGTAAGCTGCTCGTGAGAAATACGTGTGGGATTTTGCTAAGAGGGATAGAAAAGGATAGGGCCACGATTCAGTGATTCGATTATTGAGTCAACAATTTGGGTTAGACACGTGGTTTCGGTGTACGTGTCGTTTTTTATGAAGAATTTTGGCTATATCGAATTTCGATAAACAAGATGACAGTATAAACGAGTCCACACACATAAGATAGATAATTACCTAAGGCTTTGCCACACATGCACACACAAATATATACATATATATGAAATACTAGTAAGATGACTAATGTTCGCTTGTTTGTTTTGCTTTTTATTTTGTTTTCTTCTTGCTTGTCACTGTTTTCTAGCCAGGTAAACGGTTGTTCACTAAAAGCTATTTTGTCTATAAGGCTGAATTAACCCCACAATTTGCATTGGATTGATGGCAAAACTCTGAAGCAAAACTCTGAGGTCAATTTGAAGTCAGCTCAGTTTAGGGTACAAATTACAATTTTAGGAGTGCTTTCAAACCTAAAAGAGATAAAAGAATTTTTACCAAATATTCCGAATTTTTCGTAGGTGGATTTTTGTATGTTCATATTCAATTTTGACGATTTCATTTGTTTTTTGTTTTTTTTGGTTTGTTGTTTTAATACTTACTTTCAGAACGACCAAACCCCCTGATTTGATTTTTAGAAATTGCTATAAAATATCGGGTCAAACTAACGGGGCGTGAAAGCACCCTCTGATCTCTCATTTGATTTTATGAAATCTCTATCTCTGCCCGTTAAAAGAAAAAATCAGGAGAAAGTAGGTGTTACATCTCATTTTTTTTTCATTATTCCGTCGGAACATTTCGATGCATTACGACGGTTGCCACCCATCCTTTTCAGAGAAAACACTTTCAGTAGTTCATACAAATGTTTGTTGTTCACATGTTTTAGGCTGAGGAAAGAATTTGGGATATTTTTTTGCGTTGTTTGATGTTTCGTAGGAGCGAAAGCCATCAGTGTGGGTGTGAGTAGAATTCTTTTTTTGAAATTAGAAGGGTCTGTGAGAGGCAGGATCAGAGGGTGTTTGTTTCCTTCTGTGTTGTTTGTTTTTGTCTTAGAAAAGGGAGGGAGGGAGAGAAGAGGGGCTGAAATGGTCAGTTCTCGGGAAAGTGTTTTTTTTTCAAAAATCATCAGAGAAAAGAGAGGTGGTGAAGTGCTATTATCTGCACAACCTCAATCCTTCCTTTTATTTTCAACTACATTGGCTTTAATGTCTCTGCACTGTTCCCAGTGCACTTACTATTATTGGAAATACCCCTGCTTTCATGTTCCACACTTTTCTCAGTTCTCGGACCAAGTTCTGTTTCTTTTCCAACCTTTTCACTCTTATTGATCCCGTGTGGTTAATGCTCCAATAGTTTTGTAGCCCGGTTTGTAGATTCCTACCACTACAAGCCTCCCCTGAGCATTACCAATCGCCTTCATCTTTCCATCGTAAATTCAATTTCAATGTCGTTTCTGTATTTTTTTAACAGTATTATGTCATTCCCTGTTCTTTGCAAATAGTTTTATGTCACCCGTGTATAAGAGGTGGTTAACTTTTCATTCATTTTAGAGAATAGGCCTCTTTTGTTGTTTTTCAAGAGTCTGATCAGCGGTGTAATAGAAATAACGCCATCGATAGATAGTGCCCCTGAAAAATCCCTTTTTATAGCAACCACTGCTAATTATTCTCCAACAGCTGTCAAGTCAATTTTCCAATGTTTCATAGAGTTGGCTATGAATCTCACCGCCGGTTCAATAATTTTGAATATCCCAAGGCATTCAAGTATCCAGCTGTGTGAAATCATATCGTATAATTTTTTGTAGTCAATACATTCCATTGCAATGTTTTCTTTTTTTGCAGTTTATCTGGTCTACTCAGCAATTCATTCTGTCCTTTAGTTCCTTTTCCGAACCTTGTCTCATCTTCTGGTAGGATTTCACTTATTTCGATGTATATATTCTCTCTGCTATTTATCCCGTCAATATTTTCCACGTTAGTGGTAGGCATGTGATTGATCTACAGTTTCTTTGGAGATTCCTTCTTTTCTATCAGAGTCCTTTTAGACGATAGTCGTTCTGCCTCTGGTCATCCACTTTGAGACTGGACGTTTATCCAAGCAAGATTGAAATTGATGGCTCAATCTGTCATTTAATGTGTTGAATTCCTTAAACCAAAATCCATGCATCCTATCAGTTTCTGGTGCTTCCCACTTGGCTATTTTTGGATCGATGTCTTTAGTGGGATGTATTCAATGTCTCGGAGATCTTTCGTTACATTATTTAACTATTCTGGTGTTTTAGTCTATCTCTTTTGGAATCCCCATATGTTCCAGACATTTTTTGTCAGAGGCATCTGGTCTCACATTCTGTCTTCTTTCTCAATTCAATGCTTGGTAGAATTTTCGTTCTTTACGAAGTAGATTTTTTGTCTATATCCCTCGAGTCTAACTCTTTTAGCCGGTTTTTTTTTGTCTTTTTTTTACCTTTTTGTTGCATTCCATCCACTGTGAAGGGTATCTCGTCATAATGTATAATGCAGCTCGTATTCTGTTCCAAATGTGTTTTTTAGTAACCTCTCGTCTCTTTGGAGGTCTGAGAACTGTTTTTCCTGTCATTTTTTCCCAGGCAGGGAATTAAACCCTCAACAAAAACAACAACAACAGCAACAACAAACATAATGAACGGCGAAACAGTCATCCATTCTCGGTTGTTCAACACGTTCGGTTTGTCACTCAATAAAAACCGTCCACGGCCAATTCTTCCACAAAATATCCTAGTGGGGTACTGATGTCAATTTTCATGTCTGAAAGCGGAACGGTATGGTCAGGGGGCTTGGAACACACAATCAAAGACACAAAAAGTACGGATGCATGAATATTTTTTTTAATGGTAGAACCCTCTGCCATATTTGATGGCTACAGTTGTTCAAAAAGCGGAAAACAACAGGACCTGATGGGATGCATGGATATTGTTTTAAACAATTCGCCACACTATATAACAGATTGAGACATCATTTTCAATGTTACCTGGATGAAGGTTAGGTCCCAGAAGGGATGACCAAAGGCAAAACAATCGTCATCCAAAAAGACACTGAAGAAAAAAAAAGGAATCAGACAAGCAACTATAGATCAATCACATGCCTATTACTGATATGGAGAATATTGTTTTAATCATATTCGAAAAGGTTTCACCTAATAAACACACATAATGAACGACGAAACAGAAAGAAATCTGAACGGAAACCCAGAACAGAATAGAAAAGAAGAGGAGGTCGCCAAAAAGTTCCAGTTTCTGTTGCTTGCATCAGTATAACGACTCTTGCAAGTCTTGTCGAGACCAGGGCTTTTTACTTACAAGTTTTTATGATCTTCCCCCTTGGTAGGGATGCTTTCACCCTAATCATATAGCTTAAAGTGTATTCAATTAGCTACCTGAAGAGTTTTCAACAAATCTCCACTCATACTGGGAATCGAACCTCAGGACATCATGCGTCTGAAATAGATGTACCAAGCATTACACTATCTGAGTGGACGAGTAAAACCAGATGTAAAATGATAATAGTTTACTTACTGCTGTACAGTGACGGTCTGAGTGAAGTTGCAACAAAAAGCTACTAAGGAATTGATATAAAATTATTATTATTATTATCATTATTGATAATAATGAAAATATCATTAACGATAATAATAACAATGATTGTTGACTAATATATGATGATGATGATGATGATGATGATGATGATTGATAAAGCTTCACTTGATGAAATTTAGGAAAACTCATCATCACGGTCAATTAATGAACAACCGTAGCGTCAAAATATCTCCATTAAAAAGAATTCCATTGAAGAATAAATATGAACCTAATAAATTTATTTATGACACCACTGGCTATTTTCATTGGGAAAAATTTAAAATATAATAGAGAATAATGTAGAAACATCTAGACTCCGGAGAATCTAGATCTAATTTTAAACCCATCAAAAATAAACCCCAAAAAGTTCAAGAAAAAAAAAAGATGGCAACGTTGTTCATCAGGTTTGGTTGATCACCCAATAGAAACTGTCCATAGCCAACTCTTCCGCAAAATATCATTGAAATTCATTAAGAACTTCTGGAGATACTGTAGGAACAAACATGAATGAATGCATAAGTATATGAAAAAAAGTATATCTCAATCGAGGAAAGTTCCTTGGTCAGCCCCAAAATCTAACCAATTTTTCTTTTCCTCATGGCTTACATATCCAGTAGAATTAGTTTAAATTAATTGATAACTTTCGGAGATATTGTGTGCACACAGAGAGATACATATACAGGTGAATAGATTCGAGTATGTACCTCGCCAAACTTCGTTGACAGAGGTAGAATATACATGTATTATGGTACAGACACCTTGAATGTATCTCAGAGGTAAGTATTTCTCCAGGCCAAAGTCATCTATTCTCTTCATTGATTTGTATTAGATGATAACATAAAAATAGCCCAGAGTCAACAACCTTTGATTTCTCAACTCGAAATACTACTCCGTAATCAAGAAACGTACAAGTGGATTCTGTTTGTTTCTGATCGCATTGGAGCGAGAAGGAATTCACGTAGGTGAATACATTTAAATTCCTTCGCATACCAACTCCTCCATAGGTGTTTCCTATTTTGATGCCCTTATCAAAGAGGCGGTATATTTAAGGAAAATCTTCTTTTAGTTCAAGGATGTTCTAACGTAAAAGGTGTGGTTTTGACGTGTGAGCCAAAAATACTCAATAACACCCGCGAAGGGCGGACACCCAAACAAAACATCATGCCCCTCCCTGTGTTACCTCGAACTAAGAAAAGATATACACATCTTGTATGGTATGAAACTGTGACGTCTGTTATGGTATCTCTTAGTAAATTGCCACACGTTTCAGCACAGAAGATATGATAGAATATTTCTATCCTTTCTAGTTCTTTGTGTTTGAGATGCTTACTGATGTCGAATTCGTGAAGGTTGAAAATAAAACCGATTTCGTGTTCGAGCTGAGGTTGTTTATATTCATTTGGCACGAAAAGGCACGAATCCACATCTCCCTGCACTCTGTTCCATATCGCCAGTATCCTTATGAAAAATGCCTCATTGCTAGCATTTTTCGATTATTATTTTTTGTTGTGTATGTCCTTCATCTAAATTTCAATTGCTTTTCATTGTAACTGCTCAATCCGTAAGGCTATAGCTGTTAGTATATAGGGTTGATAGAAAATAAAGAACAAGCTCTGGTTGAGAATCGGACTCAAGCACCTTTTACCTTCGGATGCCTGTCTATATCCGGTGACCGCTCATTCGATTGAGCTATTAGAACTACGGTGGTTAGTTCGAGGCTTGCCCAGAGTTTATTATTTGTTTTCGATCGGCTTCACTTACTTATCGCCGTAGACGGTTCGAGTAGTTCACGATCAAAAGCAACTACTGCTAACATTAGATAAATATTAGTCAACAAATATCTACGATGCATGATCTAATGAAAATAAATCAAGACAAACCTGGCTCAAACAGGGTCTATCTCTGATCCTAATTCAATTACAACTGAAGATGATTACTGCAACTTTTGTTTGTTAAGTAGTAAGTAAATTCGTAAATATTTGATATATATCAATGTGGTTTTAACGTGATGGGATAGACAATGAAATGTTTACTCATCCAAAGTAGGTGAGGATTGTTCTTGTTACGGGGGAAATAAAGTCGACTTCAACTTGGACTGGAGTTTGTCAATACT
The DNA here is from genome assembly GCA_963457665.1 of Thysanoteuthis rhombus. Classification (NCBI taxonomy): domain Eukaryota; kingdom Metazoa; phylum Mollusca; class Cephalopoda; order Oegopsida; family Thysanoteuthidae; genus Thysanoteuthis; species Thysanoteuthis major. The sequence goes on along the minus strand of OY735199.1, from coordinate 23,401,504 downwards.
CTACTATAACTACCGGTCCAGCATTGATAGCAGTTAACAGCTAGTACAACTATTTTCAGTGACGAATCAGGCCCCCATGCTCCAGTGCTTACAGAGAAACATGGAATATGAACAAGATTTCCCCACGCTTCCTTAATGACGGATTTACTTCAGTCACAATTGGACAAGAATTAAGGTAACAGATATGAGATACTGAGAAAAGGCGTTGTTACAGTTCGAGGAGTTGTTCAGACGGAAAGACTCATTTTTGTTGTTTTTGCGAAAACGTTTCTATCGGTGAACGCTCTGGCATTCCCTAGGGTGTGTGTCGCCTCCAATTACCTTTGGAGGGTTTTAAACGGAATCAGTTCAGCAAAAAGTATGCTGTGTTATCATTTCTCACCTTTTTTTGTCTCGTCTGGCGCCGTCCATGATGATTTGAACTTGCAACTGCCCAATACTTTCTTTTATGGTACTGTACTACACTTCCAACGAGTCGTATACCCCAGCGCTGCCCAAACCCATTGATTGAACTTCAGAAAATGAAACGAACTTAACTGCTGGAACCGTCGTCTCATTCCCTGAGCCGTGTCTGGAGAATAATGAAGTCAAGCCATCATTGTTGTCTTCATTAATACTGTTATTTCTTTATTTACCTATTTTTTTCAATTCAGCTGTTTTAATCAGTCAGTACATTTCCTGTGTTTGCTTAGTGTGTAAATTATTGTAGTCATAGGTCAGGAAGTAATGAAAGTATTGAAAAAGAGGAGAATAGAAGAGAAGAAAAAAATTTCTAACTTTCAAAAGAATTTCAGAATATATAACAAAGAGTAAAAGACATTCTGGAAACAGTACGTCTCTCAACTGCGGGAATTCTTTTCAAAAAATTCTGGTTTGAACTTGACAAGTTTCTGCAGGATGAAAGGATAACAGAGAGACAGAAAAAGGAGAAAAGAAAGCCAATTTTTATCATTTATAATTTGATCTTTATTGTTAATCAGCAAGAATTAATGCTGGGCAGAAAAAGCGATTGAAAGTTTAAAAAATCTTCCAAAAGAACATGTCTTTATCCACGTATTCTCTAAACTCTCTGTCTTTCTTTTATCCGATATTTTTGTTTGATTTTGATGCGATTCACAGACCACAGATGAAATATTCAACTGTTCGTGTAACAGATGTCAGCAGTCAAAGCTAATCTTGTTGCTTGTAGATGTCTCTTCACAAGTATCTATTTTGATTTGTGTAGTATCTATGCTTTATTCTGTGTCTCTTTCTGTCATCAAATATTTCTACCTAGTATATTTAGGGACTTCACATATTTGCAGCATTCATGGCTACGCTTCATGAACGAAGATTCAGGCGGGTTTTCCACGTTTTTTTGCTGACACTGGGATGGCCGGCGAGGCCCATACTCGAAATGCAGGCCTCCCACGCATTGCAACTTGAAAACTGAAGAATCTTATGCTGTTGTTTACTGTTTTGTTTGGGAGTTTCGAGGAATATCTACTACTGATCCATCACTTTACTCCCCTATCTTGTAAAATCATTCATTTCTTTATTCTCTTCGGTCTGTGTGTGTAAAAGAGAGAGAGAGAGTTATGCGTCAGAGAGAGAGAGAGAGGAAGCGTGCGTGTGCATGTGAGAGTGAGAGTAAGTTAGAGTCCAAGTCCATACCTGCATGTGTGCGTGTGTTTGAGAGAGTGTTTACGTGTGCGTGTGTGTATGAGTGATAATAATATCAATTGCCAGTTCATCGCTTAACACCCGTCTTGTAAATGCTTCTTTTCTTCATTTGATTTAGTTTCTTATATGTGTGTGAGAGGGAGACAGACAGACAGACAGACAGACAGACAGAGACTGAAAGAGTGAGTGAAAGCGAGAGAGACAGTTTGTGTGATCATGCGTACGTATTCATGGTAGCGGTGAATACGCACGTGTCAGTGTATGTATGATTGTACGTGTCGATATGTTATAGTATGTATGATAGAGAGTACCTATGAAGGTATGTGCGTGAGTGTGTGTGCGTGTGTGCGTGTTAGAGAGAGAGAGAGAGAGAGAATGCTTATCAAAGAGCGTGTGAACATGAATGTGTGCGTATCTATGTGCGACTGATTGTGCATGCACGTGAGTGTGCTTGGGCAAGTGTGCGTGTGGGTAACACTGCAGTCATCCAGCGTTTAGTTTAAAATAGAACAATTCCGTCCGATTCTTGATTCTTCCAACACATACATCAATGTCTAATGTTCATTACAGCTGGCACTGTTCCAAGAAATAACTGGCTGTCAATTCTACATTCGCCCGAAAGTAACATAATCTATTTAGTTACGTCGTTGTCAAAGGCGGTAACAGCTTTTTGGCTGCCTACTACCAGGGTACGTAAAGTAGTCATGGGACAGCGGTTTTCCCAAGTGTCCAGACGAACTATCTTTTCTCCTTCAACTATCATAGCATGCTAGAGATGACATATTTTGTGATGAAATATCAGTTGATGAGTCAGACCACAGGGAGAAGTGGGTCTATGCCTTTCCAAAGTTCCAAATGAACGTAACTTATCTGATCTGGAATTAAAACTAGGTTTGAGCATATATATATATATACATATATATACATATATATATATATATATATATATATATATATATATATATATATATATATATATATAATCAGCAAAACCAGACAAAGTGTGGCATTTTGATGCTTTTTTGATCGAATGATTTATTGTGCATAGCCACTCCTGTAGTCAGCCTGTTATCGTGTTTGGCTGTCGTCTAAAGTGTTTGGTTTTCATCTAGATTGTTTGTTTGTCTGTATTTTATTGATAGTTTATATATGTTAGTTAAATTGTGAGGATTATATTTGCCATGATTTCGATTATGTCTTTTTCTGTGAATTACGATCAATATTCTTTCACAGAAGTTTTGAGGCACCTTTTTTATCCTTATGCTCTATACAGTCATTTGTAAAAAAAAAAAACAAAAAAAAAACTCTCCCACATCTTGAAAATGTACTTTGTTTGGTCATCCTCGCATATTCTGTAATGCAAATATCATTTCATCTTCAGTTATGTTGGGGACATCACTACTGTCCATCGGTGTAACAGTTTATGGCACTTATACTTTTGAAGCATACAAGTTTTCACACTATTCTTCGATTATTCTAAACATCTTGTTCCCACATTTAGCAATTTTGCCTCTTCAGTCCTTCAGTGCAAGCATCTGTAGTTTGACAGAGTGATCTGCTGCTCAAGTGTGTTTTAAACTGTTCCCCTCTCAGATACCCTCTACTATCCTATCTACGTTTTTCTTACCTTTTTCATCTCTTGTTTTGTTGATGTTGTTTTATACGTCCGTTTAGTTCTGCTCTCTTGGTTTCGTCATCTTTATTTTTTATCTCAGTATTTCTCCTCTTTTTGATCATTGTAATGTTGCTTCTGAACATTTTCCCGCGTTATTGTTTTCGCTTGCATTACTTACCATCTTTGCTGCTTCGTCGATTATATTTGTGAGACTTGTGTTCTTTTCCTTCGCGTAACTTCTTCAAATCTCTGCCCTACTGCTACATGAAAGTTGATAATACTCAACTTCTCAAAAGACCTCAGTTTATATCTTATTAATACATTTTTTCTTCTTAAACATCATTTTGTTTCTTTTAGTTTTAAATTCAACTCTCAACGCAACCATTTTATGGTCACTTGTTCATAACGGCAATGTCTTAAACAATATCGTTCTTATCAGCAATAAGAACAGTTGTTAATTTTGATTTTTGCTGTTCCATTTGTTACTTCTACCTCCATTAACAACTTTATCTTTTATTCAAAGAATGTATGAGTCATCTTCATTCTTTATCCCTGCAGGAGATTGAATAGCATGCCCCCTCTCACGTTTCTCTGGGGTATTCTAAATATTTCTAAATTTAATTCTCTATCCTTTCTTTTACTAAGCTTAGCATTGAAGTTACCTTTCAGTTTGGTGTTATTTGTCCTCTACCGGTCCATTATCTTCCTGATTTCGCCGTAAAAATAATAAAATTCCTTGTTGGAACTTTTCAAAGTAGGTGCATACACTTGGCTTACCTTTAACGGGTATTTTTGTTTAATTTAACAACTATCCAAGCTATTCTGTCGAAACTCATCCCGTTATCTGTGATGTTATTATTGACCAAGAAATCCTACGCCATTGAACTTGTTATTCCTTCTACCCTCAAGATAAAATAAATGATTGCTTACATTTAGCAGTAAATGATTTTCCACTATTACCCACGATGTGAAAAAGACAGGTTCTCCAGTTCCGTCAGCACCTTGTTTAATCTGTGATCTGTTGGGATGTCTTGAACATATATGTGTAGATCATTACATTTTAGCTTGTTTAAATAAATTAAAGCATTACTCATTCTATTTACAATATTTGTAGTGTCTGATGAATAGAAAGGTAGCTAGTTTGATAAAAGGATCGAAAGAGAGGTCGGAGAAAAGAAAGTCAGTTAGTTTACTCAGGAGTAGGGAAATGTTAGCATATAAAACTAATCCATGTTTGCGTAACACTCAGATAGACCGGTAACGAATACTGGAAAGGATAAGGGGGAGAATGAGAAAATACAGGCATAGATGAGAGAAAGGATGATTTTAGTTGTCAACACCCGTGGAATTTCCATGGGTCTAGCTAGTTAGTCATTAGTAAAATACTGTGAATTATCTTTCATTTTTCTTTTAGAATAACCAATATTTTCTAAACCTTGATACGGATCTTATTTATGAGAACATGTGTTCATATGATGGATTTTAGATAAGATCATGGGTCAACGCCCCAAATGGTCAAGAATCAGTGAACTACTGAGTCAAAAGAAAGCAAGTAAAGATTATGTATTCTTTACTGTATTTTATCAATTTTTATTGTACCGTAGTTTATATTGTTTAAAAGCTCTTCTTACATTAGGGAAAAAACAGTAAAAAAATGTATAGTATTTATAAATTGCTATCAGTGTAACACGTATACGGTACACGTATGTATATTTCAAAGTGGGTATGTTATATATTCTGTGACGTTGGGATATCCCAAATAACTTTCCCTACTTTAAATAGATGCATCTCTGACGTCAGAACCTCCATTCTAGCATGAAAAAACAATGACGTCAACAGCAGACACATTAGTGCCGCCTATGTATTCATGCTGTATTCATGACGCAGCATTTATTAGACGCCATTGTCGTCTCGATAGTGACTATTCATTCAAGTGGCGATTGAAGTCAAATAATCTTGTCGTAGCAGTAACACCAGATGCGATATCAAAATAGTGGTTTTAATAGTCGTTAGTTGTACTATTCACATTCATAATAATTTTCTGGAGGTGTAGGCCATTGTTGGGTAGAATCTGTTAGATTTGGGGTAGGATCGAGGGTAGTATATATCATATATTCTTGATTAAATTCTAATAATGTGATAAAAACGGTAAGAATGGCTTCCGAGAGTTACGTTCGTACTTATGGTCTGCCGTTTAAACTAAAAAATCAGTTCTGATGAAAATCAACCACGCCAACAGGCTGGCTTCAGGAATGGGTATTCAGTATATGTGTATATATATATATATATATATATATATATATATATATATATATATATGATTTGGGAAAATCGCCGCTTTGATCTATATCATATGATTGATGTAGTGTTGGACACTTTTCATTTCGATTAAATGAAAATCTTTGAATTTAAAAATTCATCTACTCTACCACTTTTATCAAATTTTTTTCAAAATAAAGTAGTATTTCATATATATATATATACTTTTCAGCTATAGTTTTCAGGTAGAGTGATCTTTAATAAGCCTCATCCGTTTTCGAACATTTCTTTAGAGGGCATATATATATATATATATATATATATATATATATATATATATATATATATATATATATATATATATATATATATATATATGTATATATTGGGGGTGAAGGATAGGGAATGAGAGAGACAATATATTTACGTATATATATATATATATATATATATATATATATATATATATATATATATATACTGTACTCATTTATATATTACATACATTATCATCGGAGTATATGATATGTTCTGTGACGTTGGGATATTCCAAACATCGTTCCCTACTTTAAATAGATGCATCTTTGGCGTCAGACCCTCCTTTCATGCGTGCGAAAATAATGACGTCAATGACGGCCGCCCAATTTGCGCCTGCAAGTACAACATATACGCATCAGCATGCTCAGTCTCGAGGGGATCAGTAAGCATCGGGACTGCACCGCCCTATTGCATAAAGTGGGGAAGGCAGGTAGTACCAGTGCCTTTGCAACACTAGTTGCAGAGACTAGAACTATTTTTGAACTACCTGCTTGTAGAAACTGACCTTGTGTCAAACCTCTCCCCATGTTAAGAAAGGAGAATAATCCATTTGTGCCGCTTAGGTATTCATGTCATTATGATGACGTAGCATTTACTAGCTGACATTGTCATTTTAATCGTAATTTTCTAGTCGTAATCTAAGTCAGGTAGACTTGTGGTAGCAGTAACACCAGATGCAATAACAAAATAGTGGTTTTAATACTTATATCATTCGCAATAGGGATAATCGTCTGGAAGGTTAGGCCAGGATGGAGAATTGGTTGGATTTGGGGGCGGATCCACGGAATGATTTCCATTGAGACGTGTTCTTCATTTCATTTTTTCATTCATTTATGTATTTTCATATGATTGCCCATACAATATCTTCAAAAGTTATCAACGAATTCTTACGGCATTTTGTTGAATCGTAGACCAAGGGCTAGATTTACATTGTGGGTAAATATGGGAATTTTCAGAATTACCTCTATTTGTGAATCGTCAGTTTTTAATGACACTTGTGTTAGTAGAGGTATGCAGTCCCTGTATTATCTACTTATTATTGGAAACAGAGTGACATTGGTGAAGCCGATTATCATTATTATCATTATTATTATTACTATCATTATTATTATTATTATTATTATTATTATTATCATCATCATTATCATCATCATTATCATTTTTATACAATCTCACACCAGTTGCCTGGTGGTTACTACTATTATTATTATCATTATTTTTATCATTATTATTATTATTATTATTATCATTATTATTATCATTATTATTATTATTATCTTCTTCTTCTTCACTTTTTTTTCTTCTTCATCTTATTATTTTCATCATCATTACTATTATTATCTTCTTCCTTTTCTTGTTCTTGTTATTGTTGTTGTTGTTGTTGTTGTTGTTGTTGTTCTTCTTCTTCTTCTTCTTCTTCTTCTTCTTCTTCTTCTTCTTCTTCTTCTTCTTCTTCTTCTTCTAACCAGCAGTGACTAGAGGCATTCACTGGATATCAAGCCTCGACAAGTCTCCTGGATAATCCAGGATCCCTCTCCTCGTCATTATAGCCAACTTCGATAGAGTTGTAATCTCGACAGTGTCAGTTCTTATTCAGAATCCTACTTCCTTCAGCCGTTCTGCTTGATTCTTGGAAACGTTCTTGGGCCTCTGACTACTATCGATACTACCCGTCATCTTGATATTTCACAACTTCTTCGGCTCACTGGCAAGATCTATATACTTATCTAACTTTCCATCCTCCTTCAAGTTCACCCTGTGGTCTGCCACGAAATTTACTATCTGACGTTATTTCCTCTTCGTTAACTACCACAGTATATGATATTTTGGCTTGGATTGGGTGATCCATTTGAAATTGAAGTCGTAGAGAAGTTCGTGCGTTGAATTCACTGGGACATAATCTGGTCTATGCTTGTACCATTGGTTTGTGTGGTTGAAATGAAGCTGTTTATAGTGGATCAATCTCCTCTACAAGTCGAGTCCTTTCTTTTTCACTCACTGAAGTAGTTCTCTACACTCGATCACTTTGAGGTCGATTGTCTTTTCTTGATCTCTACATAATGTGCACTTGCTGTTATTCTGTGTTTTGCCCATTTTAGCCCTTTTATACTTCGTTCTTATTGCGTTGTTCTGGACCGCTATTAGAAGCGATTCGGTGTCTCTCTTTATGTTCACTTTGCGTAGCCATGTCTACATCGTTGGATCTGCAGTTCAATGGTTTGTCTTTTGAAAGGTCTATGAAGGTTTTTTTTCAGTTTTTGTTTCGTTTTTTGCGTTTCCTGGCTTTCTAGTTTCATTGCTTGTTCTATTGCTGTCTCTGACTGTTTTGGATAAATTTCCTCACTCTGTCTAATATAATCTTCTTTTGCTGAGTATACACAATCGCTCTGATGCGATTTGCAAAATACTGATCAGGTAGCGATATTAAGCTTGTTGCTGTTCATTCCTGTCAACTCCTTGTGAAGTATTGAGTTGCAACCAATCCACGCCAGCGGACTTGGTTCGGGCTAAATCTTCTTTGGTAGTCCCATGTCAGTTCGACCGCCTTTGCCTCGCTCTTTGCTCCAAGTCCGCTTTGGACTCCCAGATCTACCCCTTCTCTTTGAATTCAAGTCTACCATTCAACCTTATTTCCAGCCCTCAAACAAGGTTTTGATGTTTCATGCCTCTCTCCCACCTTTTATTTTTATGGCTTTGAGGTTGTTCGGCGAATGGCTTTCAATGAACTTTTACTTGTATATGTCATGGACCCTTTTCAAGAGGGATCTTACCGACCAGACTCTCGCTAGAATGATATCTGGGTCAATTGTTATGGGGTGATACTGCTATGGTTTCAGCACCAAGTAGGTTTCCCGTGGTTCACTAGCTAACCCCACGCCCAACCCTCCACCTTTACTCAGGCTTGGGACCGGTAAGATCACGTAGAAGGAACATCTTGACGGAGATTAAGACCAGTAGGTCTTTTTTTTTTGCTTCTGTCAGAATTATCTTTTCTTCCTTTTTTTTTTTTTCTTTTAGCCGTGATTATAGTGGCAACTTCCAATGACAGAGACGGTGCAATTGGCCAGCACACTCGGGGTTAAAAGTCAATGAGGAAGAATCTCATGATTGCTTCATTAGTGAAGAGCTGATTACTCATATATGAGACACTATATATACATATATAAGACCGAGTAACTGCGTCATATGAAAAACTACGATTATCACTCCAATTCAACTTCTCTTCAGTCAATTGCACCCTCTCCACACTCGCTTCCTGCTTCTTACGTCTACACATTTGTTAAACTCACGCCCACTTTATATACGCATTCGTTTCTCCCTGTTCGAGTTACAGCGGAGTATACGTTCCCCGTATCTAAACATAACTTAGTCGCATTTGATATTTTTTATTCTCTTTCTTCTTCAAAGGCGAAGAAAAATGTATCCTAAATTAGACGAAATCTTCTCTTTAGGAGATGAAAATGTTAAATGCGTAATTGTTATCATCGTTCGAAAAACTCGAGAATCAGACATTTCTTTCAGGTTATTACGTATGATAGGGCCGTTTTTTTAAATAGTTAGATGAAGAACGTTATAAACAACGAGAAACTGGAAAATACCTCATTGAAATGAGGCCCATTTGAAGCAATAACCTTTTTCCAAAGAGATGATAGTATGACAACTCTTTAGATTTAGTAGTTACGCATTCAGTAAAAGCACGAACCATGGCTTCCCTGCTATTGGACCTTTTATTACACATATGAAATTGAAAATACCCGAAAAGATGATAATCTATAAGATCAGAAATGTCAAGTGACTATGGAAGATTCCACAAGACTTCATGTGCCAATTCAAGTTTAAACACAACCAACTGAGATGCGTGGGGTTTTTGACTGTCATAGAGTGTTTCATTCAATTCACGTGGGACCCATTCTCTAACTTTTTAACCCTACCTATTCCCTTGAGATGGAGTATCATGGTCTCTGTTGAAGTCCCAAAGGTCCCCTGAAAGAGCTCGAATTGTTGTTCGTGAATAGCTGGCTACTGCTATCAAGAGATGAAGTTGTTATGCCGAAGAATCGACTATAAGAACTCTCTCCATACCGCTAAAGAATATGTTTTGCAATCTGATCTTTTTCCAACTTTACATCACTGCATATATCAGAAGATTTTGGTCAAATATCAAAGTGATCCTATCGTATAGAAAACAATTTCGCTTTTCGTGTCCTTGTTGGTTTGTTTCTTTCTTTCTGTCACGCTAAAGGAGAGGAAGGGGTGAAACGAGGTCTGTACCTGCGTGTTTATGTGCGCTAAACCATATATAGCTACGTTACTGTGATCGCTTCATCACTACTACTACTGCTGAGGTCTCCGTAGTAGGACAGAAAACAAATACAGGCATCTCTGATTTTCTTTAATAAAACTATTATTTTACTACTGTTGAAAAAGAAATTCGTTTTACCCGAATCTGTTTCCTAACTGTTTTAAAATCATTACCTTCGAAATGCCAGTCTAATGGAAACATAAAAATATATGAATAGTTGTAAAAAAATCGACGGAAAAATAAATTTCATTTGGCCTATACGTTATCGTTGGCAATAAATACATTTATGTTGGAATAGATATCTGTGCAATTTATTCATACGTAGATAATTCTGTCATTTTTTACAAGTTCTATTCTTGTATCTTAATAATATTTTTGACTGTACAAATTGACCAGACGTGAATTGCGCATCAACGCTAACCAACAGCATAGTTTTTTTTGATAAACTTTCCGTTAGCCAATCGATCTGGTCAGCTTCTCATTTCCAAAACCTGGATGATGACCAGGGTTGTGGCAAAACTATAAATAAGACGAGTCAGCACCTTTCAATCGATGAGATCAGTCTCAAAAATAATCGTTCCAATATTCGATACGATAAGACGCAAGCAAACACATAAATTTCACTTGGCCATGCGCACACATACACACATAGACGTACAAGAGCACACACATATATATATATATATATATATATATATATATATATATATATACATATACTCACTGATATAAAAATGCTGGCACGCACGCACACGCACACACACAATCATACTTGTACGAACACACTCCATTGCTCCTCAACATGTATCTATAAACCTACGTACATACAAGTACAAATAGATAGATGGGGGGAGAGTTTAGAACAAAATTGGCAGGAGACAATCTTTCCAGTGGGGGAGGCCTGTCAAGGAAATTTTTATCCGAAATCCTGTATTTTTCACTTAAGTACATACACCAAACTCTCGTATCACGGATAGGAAGACTCCAACCTATCACATACACATATATATAGATAAAGAGAGATATCTACTAAGCTTAGCTTAGTATGGCGTAAAGCCAAGTGGTTGGGTGAATTGGAGTCAGGAAGACTATGTCACGCCAATCATCCTAATGATGAGAGGCGCCTGCTAAAAAACTCAAAATTAAAAATCCTGACTTTCTTACTTGGGTTCGAACAACGACCTCTGCCATTCGTGGGAAATATTTGACCATCTCTATAATACAGGCCATTCTCTCTCTCTCTCCCTCTCTCTCTCTCTCTCTCACACACACACACACACATATATATATATATATATATATATATATATATATATATATGAATGCATGTATGAATGTATAGATAGATTGATATATAGATCGATAGTTCTTTTCATGTTTCAAAAAATAGATGTACATGATCCGAAAGAATGATTATAAATTGCATTACATTATATAGAAACTTTTATTTGAAATGATCTCCAGTCGTTACATGGTTAATGTATCCTTTGGCATAGACAATGTAATTAGAATAAACAAATAAAGAAAAATAGGCTGCAGCAGGAACCAAGCCTGTGACCGATTGGGCAGCTGCTTCCACGTAGTGTTGCTCTTACCATTGAGCAAAACAGAAGCCGATAATATAAAGGCCCGAATAACTGCTTTTGTCTAAATTATTATCTTGTTCATTCTCAGTTTATTTGTTTCTTTCAACGCAACAGTCATATATTGAGAAATGGATATATATGATCCAACATAATGGTTATAAATTGCGTTATATATATATATATATATATATATATATATATATATATATATATATATATATATATATATATATATATTGGATGGGATAATGGAAAGTCTATAGCCACACTGAAGAGATGTAATACATCGAAACAGCGTCTGTGGATGACACAATATATATATATATATATATATATATATATATATATATATATATATATATATATATATATACTGTCTGGGTAATGATTTGACACATAAATCTGAAAGACTGAATAGATGCTATGATAATTAAAATGATTTGCCTAGTATGTATCTGCGTTGCAGTCTATAAGAACTTAATAAACTACCCAGACATGTGCACCAGCAAAATAGACGGATATCGTGCAATGTGTTGCGTACTAATAACGAAAAACAACCTAAGTATCTTATCTCCTATTTCATTTACAACATAATTATTATTGTTGTTGAATAACGAATCGTAATTGTAATGAATCGAGATAGCGACAGTGAATTGTCATGTAAGTCATTGGTATTTACTCTCAGATAAAAACTGCTTTAATTAAAATCTAGGCCATTATCTGCATCCTCATTAATCTATTCCGAATTGGCTGAGAGGATTGTTTTGGATGACTGTTAAGATAAAATAAATATTGTGAATTAATATACTTGCTCTAGCTGATCTTTGATCGGAGACATCATTTCATTTTATACGCGGACGGAAGCCAAAAACACGTTCTGGCACGAACTGGAAATAACTTGGGTCAGGATCTCTATAACTGGGGTCAAATATGAACCGACTGATCCAACTTTTCCCGATACAAACATACTTAAACGAATGGAAATTGATCTATTTCTTGCTCTTTTTCCATAAAAAAGCAAATATATTTTGGAAAAAATCGAATTTGAAGTACAAATATCCTCATTCTTTTCAGAAGGGAAAATAAAACATACATATAAGCAAGGAAAAGCTAATTTAACGAAATTACGTAAGCGTATCAGTTCATTATTATGAATTTTAATAGTATTTTTCCTATCTTAATTTCAGTTGCTTTTTAACACAACAAACACTTAATCATTCCACAACCATTAGTAAATAGACTGGATCGAAAAAAAAGCCACAGGTAACATTCGAACTTGCACCCTTATCTTCGTAATGTCCAGCTTACTGTGGCAAGTGCCTTACCAATTAGACAACACATGCAAGCGGTTCCAATTATTTGAATCTATTCTCATAGCTTCAGTACCGATGAAAAATATGATAATATTAATTAGAACGATTTATTCAAATGTAATTTTGTCATTAGCAATTGCCAGCAGATCTTGAAATACTCTGTATCAAAAGTTTTTAATTAGTTTATTCTCATATGTTATTTTTTTATTTCATTTTGTAAATGTCATCATGAAAATGATGTTGGACACCCGTTTTCTTATTTTGTCCATTGCATTTTTCGAAATGAAAGTTTTTCTTAAAGTAGTCAAGGGTTTGTTCCAAAAGGGGTGGTTCCATATAACCCAGATGGTTGAGAAATTCTGATACTATTGCGAATCAAAATTGAAGGATGCAGTTCCTGAAAGTTGTGGAATTTCCAAGAAAATTCTTCCAAGGTGGCTGATACCTGGATATTTGAATGGTAACTTTTCTCATATAAATTGATTTTTTTTTTGTTTTTTGTGTCGATCCTTATATTTTAGGCGATGCCAAAGCCGATGATGCAAAAACAAGTTCAAAAAAATACAAAATGACAACATATCCCAAAATGGCTGCCATCTATATCGTAAATTCAACATTCTTTTTGATAAAAATTAACCAGTTAATCCAGTTTAGGAGGTTTCTGCTATATTATGTTTTAGATCATGCTGAAATCAATTCTGTCGCCCCCCCCCCAAGAATTACGTAATCACTTTATGGGGAGAAAACAATAGTGACTTAAAACATGAAGATAGGTATCACGTAATATCTTAATGATATCATTTCAGCGTCAAATCAATATTGCCTGATACCAAGGCAATCAAAATAGTATCTGTTGATCGATGTTGCAAAGCTAACCGTAGATCACAGGGAATGACAAGGCATTCGAAAATTAATAGCTACAAAATATGTGAAATAAAGTCTAACAAATGGAGAAGCGAAAAATAAAAGCAGATTGGCAAGTTCTGGATCATGTTCGGAGATCTACGTAATGAAATGACAGCATTGAAAATCTATAGGAAATATTTCAAAGACAGCGGATGGACTAGTGTCCATCTTGAAGCTGGTATAATCCTACTTTGTACTGCAGATTCGTGTAAGTGGATCATGCTGTTAAGAGACAATAGCATGTACGGGTTCATGTACGATGCATTCAATGTCTACAGGAGAGAGACAACTGACATCACTTACATCAGTTTTGAAAGACAGTTCATAGAACGGAAGAACCCACGATTCAATGTCTGGTTTCTCATTTATAGGATGTAATTGACCAATCTCTTGAGGCCTCTATAGAATATAGCCCCAGACCAACCTATGGTAGCCCAGCTCCAAAATCTATCCAGTAAGTAAGTATTAGAAATGATTAAAACATTAATGTACCACCTTTGCAGTTTAATATGTACTTTTATTCACTTGGAACAATTTCATGTTTACCTGGGGGAATTTTAGTTTAGGTATTTATTGTATTTCCAAGGCCACAGATTGCAATTTATGGACCAGAAATATTCATACAAAAACTTTGGGAGTGTTTACAAATTTATTCCAACAAAGTTTCATAACACTAGTTTGCTAGACTTTAATTTATTCATCATAATCAATGGGAATTTGTTAAACAACATAAATATAAATGTTCCCTTCCTTGTCCATAAAATAGTCATATGAAAGCCAGGAAAATCATTTGTTTTTTCGTTTCATATTTCAGTTTATTAATCGTCTCAACATCAAAGAACTTTCACTGCAGTATACACACATACCCACAGAGAGAGAGAGAGTGGGGAGAAAGAGAAAGTTTACACATAGTAACATAATGGCAAATTGCATGTAAGGCATTAAAAACACTGAAGAAAATAACTTAAATTACATCAACCGATATTGGGAAATAAGTGACTGAAGTGACACAAAAAAGTTTTGAAAATGTTTTATTCTGATGTACTTTAGTGTTTGAAGCTATAAAACCTTATATATATATATATATATATATATATATATATATATATATATATATATATATATATATATGTATATATATATATATATATATATATATATATATATATATATATATATATATATATATATATATATATAACAACATTATACATCACCACTTCAACGTCAGAACAATCTCAATAGACTCTCACCTGACTAGAAAGTGAAATCGGAAACATCTAGTGGGACATCATCAGTTTTGGCGAAATGAGAAGACCAGGAGGAGAACTAATAGAACATACCTTATTACCAATTCTTTTTAGTTATCTTCAATATCATTGTCATTTCTATGTACTACATTCTTTTCTCATAACGTTTCATCACGGCAATATACATCTGTATCCATCAGACTTCCTATTATGCATGAGCAACGTCTTCGGGAACAGATGATATTGCAATGACACTGTGTGAACTCCAGCTGCTGGAGCAGCTGGTCTTTCCGTATATTCAAAGAACAAGAATCCTGTGTCATCTTGATTCCATCCATTTCCCACTGGAGATGGGAGGTGTTGTAATCGGTGAGTTGCATTACACCAGATATATGCCTGATAGTTGATACGCAGTAGTGGTTTCATGAATGAATCCTCTGTTGATTGAAGCTTTTCTCTACCAATATTCTTCTTTGAAATACAGCTAATTTATAACAGCATCCAGAGAATCTGCTGCCTTCGTAGTGTACACCAGTGAAACTCGCCCCCGACCCCAGCATGTTTTCTTAGTGATTGTCAATGGTGTCAGGATCCTTCCCTGCGTGATACAACCTTTCAATTACTGCAGGTATTCTACCATTGCTTCTTTCCAATCTTATTGGAAAGACTCGTTGAATCACAATCACGCAATCCATGGATGACTGGCAGAGCAACATTCATAGTCCTTCGTAGTTTCCGAACTATCGAATGCAGAGCTATCCAATGCATTGGAATAAATCGTTCTCATTTGCTGACTCGAGTCTTTAAGAATATCTTAGCAATGTCGGATTTGTTCACATGATGTGAGCATATAGTTGCATAATTGGTGTTGATACTCTGCAATACTACTCTTTTTAGGTTAACAGTTTGCAATATGTGCGTCAGCTTCTTCATGGTCAGATTAAGTGCAACAACTTCTTCATGCAAGCCATTTGTAACGCACGCTGTTTTCTTCTGGATCATTGGAACCGCTAGATAAAAATATCTATCCAGCTCTAGATCAGCTCCGCCCTCCCTTATCCAGTTAGCATTAAAAAATTGGAAATGTTAATCTTGCTTTTCAAATTGAATGATATTTGCTGGTGCAGTTTATGGAGTAGTGTATTTTTTGTCTACGATCACTGGTTAACAAATAATAAGATTTTTTAGAATTTGGTTCATAGACGACTTATGCACTATCTTAAAATCAGTACGTTTCCAGTAGTCAGATAGCGATGGGATTCTGGGATATATTATACCTGTTACCACTAACCACTGGGAATTCTTATTTAAGATAAATAACGAACGAGTATTTGACATACTAAGAATATGTGGCCATCTTGAATGCCTAATTGGAAAAGAAGACTTGAGGAATTTTGGTATGTTGTTCCCCACTACCTTAAAGAACTATTAGGAAAAATAAGCTCACAAAAATTGCAATTTTCTCCCAACTATGACGTCATACTGACGTCATTGATGCAATTGATAATTGAAAAAGCACTTCCTTTTGTAGGTCATATTACTATACAGCATTTTACCAAATTTATCTCAATACATGTAGTACTGACGACATAATGAAGCAGAACTTTATGCTCACGTTGAGGTGAAAGAAACACGTATCAAAACCCAAAAGAATTCAAAAGACAGTTACAAAATATCGCAGACAAAAAATCATGAACATAGCCGTGCAGAGAAAACTGAATCGCTCATCATGGAAGTCCAAAACAAATGCATCAAGATAAACTATGTCAAGACGAAAATCGATAGAACTCAAACGAACAGCAAATGCCGCCCAATGGAATTGAGTGACAGGACCATAAGCCACATAACCAATGACTGTAATCAACTACCCCAGAGCGAGAATAAAAACAGACACGACAGGGTAGCAAATGTGATACACCGGGAACTGGGCAAATGACTGGGATTCCATTAAGTGGACGAATGGTTTCAGCACAAGACTGAGATAGCCCTGGAAATTAGAAGTCACAAAGTACTCTCGGACTTTGACATCACAACTGATCATCCCATCCAAGCAAGATCAGACCTGGTAGTCGTGGACAAGGGAAGGAGAACCTACTAAATGATAGACGTGGCCATGCCTGTAGATCACAGAGTAAATACGGAAGAAAGCGAAAGGCTATGGAAAATAATTTTGCGTACTCAAAGCAGGTCTCGGACTATTTTAGAGTCTGCACAACTCAGTAAACAAATGGTAGAATTGACCCCATCGCATCATTTTACAGGTCTTATTCACAATGCAGTTTCACATTTTAAGTGAACATTACATTATATGCTGAGAGTTCTGTTAAAATTGAAAAGTTGGAGAGAAGGGATATGCATGAATTTAATTTTCAGGGCCTATGATACATTTTAAAGGGAATAAGTAAAAACGCATTATACATTCAAATATTCTAACGTACCTAAAGTATGTTTTCTACTGTTTTTCTTCAACTGATCCACCCACTGTCCCCTCTTTGTGTGTTGACTACATTTTGGGGTCGACGAAAATATACCAAAGATTCACTTCACCTCCTCTGTCGTGTAATCCTGCCAATAGATAGATTGTGGATCCTTCAGATACGTACTCCTTAATAGCATTAAAAACCGTTTCAGAAGAAACGAATCGTAGCCCAAGGTATAAACATACAAAAAGCGGGACAGGCGTGGGTGTTGGGGGAAACAGGGCAAAATAAATAGTGATCAGGTCACGAAGAAGCACCGATATTTACTAAGATCCAGCCCAATAATAAATTGGAAAGTGTGAGTCGGACCCTCGAGTAATGGTTCTATAAAAGGCACCGTTCAGACATCGGGTGAGTGTGTAGAACTTTCGCACAAGCGAATGCTGAGAAATGTTTTCTTGTCCGCCATCTTTTTACCAAGGGCTCTTATATTTATTTATGCTTGAGTGAGCAAACTCATGAATAATCCTTTATTTGTAAGGTAGCCTGAGGGGATCAAATCAACAAACGTTGACTGGTGAAATTAGGTAGCAGTGCATCACTCTGTGGTAAATGGTATTGAAAGATATTGAAATTAAAGATTTATGGTTTAGCATTGTATTTGAAATATCCGGATATCTTAGATATTATGGAAACCGATTGCATAGCTGTGATGTTAATTAGCAACCAATCAGAGGGGATCTTACTGTCAATAGGTGAATAGATATTCCCCACTGGGGTAGGACGGCAAAGGGATGCCATTGGATAGGGTAACGTACGGTGACCATTGTATTCACAGTAACCGAACTGCTTATTCTTCATTTCTTGTGCAAAGTTTGTTTCTTTTACAAAAAAATCTCTTTATCCACACGTGTCAAATTCCTTCAGTCCAGATTCGGTTCTCAGCAACTTCTGGCTTTTCCCAAAGAGATTCCAGACAGTGGATGAGATTGAGGAGACTGCAACGAGGCAGATGATAGTGATCTCGATATTGAACTGATCTGAAAAGTAGAAAAGACACTGGAATAAGTGTATGAGGTCCCAGGGGGAAGCCTGATACACCATTAACCAAATAACCAGATTGTATAGTAACTGATGTGTCGATTTTTAAACTCATTCACAATGAGTTTGAAATATGAACTTGTGTCAAACTTTGTCTGGTTCTGCAAATAAAAACATCTCTATTCTGACCAAGGGTGATTACTACAATTTTTGAATTGTATGTATAATAAATACAAAAATTATGACAATTTTTCTTAGTTGTGTAGGACTTGTTAATCTGGCCCAGGCGGTAAGAGTGTCGACTACTGATCAGTTGGTCATGGTTTCAAATCAGTGTAAAAGAATGCTCATTTTAGAAGATGATTACCGCAACTTTTGTATTGTATGTTTGATTATCATAACAAATTTTCGTAGACATGTAGAACTAAGAGAATGTCAATCTTTTTCATACCAGTTTAGTTTAACGTGATGGTATAGACAAACCGTGAAGAGTTTGCTCCCCTGAATTAGATGAGGATTATTTTTGTTCTTGTTATCACGTCAAAACAAATTACACTCTAGCCTCCGACTTGGATTGTAGTTTAACAAACAAAAACAGACAGCGAAAGCTACATCGAAGACTGCCAGCAAGTCAAGCAATTTATCAAATATCACAAGAATCTGTTTGGCAAAAATAATGCGTGCGTACGTGAAAGGATAATGTCTCATCTTGACTAAAATGAGATCGTCACCAGATTCGATTTCCTCTTGAAAGATAATATGAGTTAAGACATCAATTTTTCAATCAATACCAGGAAAAAATACTCGAAGTCCATTAAATAGTAATTTTTATTTAGATATTTATTTTTCTTCTCTCTTATGTCGACTTGTAATGTCTTTTTTCTTTTCAATGGTAGGTGTAACGATATGCTCCATAGTGTAAGGGTTATCATCATGGTAAATGAAAGCCATTAACAGCGTTCGGATTCTGTTTGAGGCTCTTCGTGCGTCATAATTCTCATACACGTTCTCTGGAAAAGCATGCTTAATGCGCTCAGTCGTCAAAAATCGGGAGCTTAGAAAGGTGTGGAACGTGAAGGTCAGGATAGTACCAATAATAGAAAGTACTTGGAACAGTGCCCAAGACACTGAAGTCAAGATTTGAGGAGTTGGGGCCAAGAGGAAGGATTGCTACTAAGCGGTCCATATGACTGCAACGTTGTACGTACAATTTTTGACACGATTTGGATAATTCGCTTCAGTAATATAAGTATTCAAGAGATTAAAAGATTTGTTTCCAAATGATTTTTGGGTTAATCTCTGTTGAAACGACCTAAACAAAAATGAAATGAAAAATACCGTCTGGAATACTATATTATTCACTGGAAAAAGTTATATATATATATATATATATATATATATATATATATATATATATATATATATATATATATATATATATATATATATATATATATATATATATATATATATATATATATATATATATATATATATATATATATATATATATATATATATATATATATATATCAAGTATATACATTAGTTATTATCCCTGTTTAATCAGCTTTCTTCCTTCCTTTTTTATTTTCTATATTTTTTATTTCGAGAATTGATTTGTGAAAAAATAATATTTGTATTCCTCTTTCATATCTTTCTTACAAACACTGTCTGTCATCTTCGGATCAGTAAATTTCTTATCAACGCCGTTAAGCACTTCGAATCTGGTCTTAACATGAAAATTTTCCCCGTTCTTACTACCGTCGACTTAAGTCACAGTTGAAAAAACGAAACCTGGAAACCGTTTTCTACTTTCAGATGAGGCTTCTTGTGTCAACTTTGCATTAATGCCCTTTAACCAGGCATAGATCCATTTGTCTCTCTGCCGTGTCACATCACCGAATATTCCAACAAAAAGATCTTGTCACTGTCACAACGAACAACTTGATAAATAACTCTCTCATAATTACTTCACCTGCCGATGCAGTAGCATCAAAAAGCTGGAATCCCCTATTCCGATAGACAACAAATAAATTTACACGTATGTAAGTATAACTAATGGTAAAGTATCAGAAGTAACGGGAAGCAACGAGAAACAGCTACACGCGAAGGGAATGTCATTTTTTTAAAACTTCTATACGGAGTTTTGGGGTGATTAATTGAAGTGTTTCAAATCAAAGTCTCTCTCTCTCTCTCTCTCTCTTTCTCTCTCTCTCTCTCTCTCTCTCTCTCTCTCTCTCTCTCTCTCTCAGTGTCCCTGTTCTGTTTCTTCAAGTCTTCAGCGATAAATGCCTCAAGGTTATTAATCCTGTAAAGTTTGTGAATAAAACTACGTAAATGATTGTTTAAAATGCTATGGATACAGCCATTGTTTGTTTCATTTTGTCTTTCGCCTGGACGTAATTCCCCTTTGTTCAACAGTGAGTGAAAGTTATCTTGTCTCTTTTTTTTATAGCTGAAAAATGGTTACCGGTAATAAATGATATATTTGCTTCGATTCTCGAAGCTTCTTGTTGCTTTCCACTACTTTCGGTACTCTATTACGAACCTTTATATCGACATGAAATTATAACTTGTGCTGTGCTACATCGATCGGCGTTCGAATCTGTGCGAACAGACAAGGTTTCTAAAGCTAATTTTGTAGGAAGAACAAGCCTGCATGTCTCAAATGCTTAGTTTTATACAAAGGTTTCCAGCATTCATTGACAAAATTTCTTTTCATATCATTATTATTCACTCACGAAACTACTTTCTTTGGCATCCTATAGCCGAGTTATGTATTCCAACATGAAAGAAGGGTTCCAGTTTTGATAAAGTAAATTCTTGAAATACTGAGTTTTGCATGTAAAAAAACGTGTTATCATCTGAAGTTGACAGATCTGGAGAATATGCTGCATCCGAAAGAAATTCCATAACTGTTTCATGCCTCTCATTTTCGACACCAGGACTGATATTGTCATGCAGGCATATTCAATTACTTTGCATCATTCAAATGAGCCTATTGCTCAATATACTGTTGTACATTTAGAGTTTGTCCAGGTTCTAGTAGTTCTTTGAAAATCCCATTTGAGTACCACCAAACACAATGAAAAACTTCTCTACATTCTCTGTATTCCCTTCGGGTTGAAATGATGAAGGCTAACCTGGATCTGGTCACGGTTTTCTTCGTTTTTGATTCTCGGAATGAGTGCATTTTTCATCGACAATGACAATCTGACAAGCTAAATGGCAAATGTTGATGTTAACTTCATCTATTATTCCGTGATGATAACGTAATATTTCTAGCGGGGGACATTTCCCTAATTCCTGAATTTTCTCAAGAGCTTGTAAATTACGCACAACAGTTGACACACTACACGAGAAATAAAGTGGTAAGTAATCCCCAGAGACACTCCTAAGATTCCCTTAATGTTGCTGTGCAAGTAGGTGGCGCTGGGAACTTTTGCATCACTCTAATGATAAAAAGTATCTTGTGTTGCCAAAAGTTTTTCACGATATTCTAAAATTGGAGACGTAGACTTGCGATTACTCACCGACACGCGCGGAAACATATGCTTTGGTTGAGATCAGTATTTTGAGCCTAAATGTATTATTAATGTTTCTGTCGTGTTTCTGTCACCAGAGAATTTTTTTCTGCGAAGGTGGAATATGATATATCAGAAAGAATCTCGTGAAGAGTACGTTGACTGATTAGTGAAAATAACCCATAACTCAGATTATACTTTCTTCTTGACGGCTGATGATGCTGTTTACGGCGAGATTGTGGGAAAGATGGAACGGAAGAATTTAAAATGTAACAACAGAAATTCGCGCACCTACAGATCGACAGATAGATATGAATTGACTTAGATAGATAGATAGATAGATAGATAGATAGATAGATAGATGGATAGATTCATACGTACATACATACATACATACATACATACATACATACATACATATTTTATCAACTGACAGTGAAAGTGTATAATACCAGTGGGATGAAATTAGGTATATTGATATTACTAAATTTCATAATCATTTACCACAATCGCAAATTCAATAGATTTTAAAGAGCACTCAGATACTTGAAATATTAAAAACAATCAGATCATCAACTCCCAACCGCTATGTATAAGCTAGTTAATTCTCTGTAAAAAAAAAAAATCACGAATATTGTTTAATTTTTAGATGTGATTCTTCTGGAAAATAAACAATTATTACAGTTGTTACGGACAGAGAAACAGAAAAAAAATCTCACATATATATATATATATATATATATATATATATATATATATATATATATATATATGAATGGGTCTAATTAGACTTGTCTATCTCACTGTGGCAAAAACCAGCTTTGTATACAACGTTTTAGTCTAGTGTTGTGAATGTATAACTTATATAAGTTATAATAGAAGTTTTGTCTACATGCTTTTTATGAAAATCAATTAAGTACAAATCTATGGATAAGGGAAAATAACTCAACACTCACTTTACACCTGAACTGATTCGACATGTAACAGATACCTGCTGTAAGCAAATTTACTTTCTGTTTGTTACGAATAAAAAAAGTAAGGTCTTCTTTTTCAAAATCTTTTAATGCAATTATTAAATGGAGCGATTTAATCAAATCTTAATATGAGAGATCCAACTTTTTTTGCAAGATTTATAATTGCAGAGTTTAATTTTCTTCTCAACAAACGTAATGAAAAAACAAAAACAATGTATGTGACAGCCTACCGCGAGAGAACACTTTTCGAAGGGTACTCCTTGGGCAAATTTTTCACAGAGCGGAGGAATACGGTATGATTGTTAGAGAGGGTTTGAGAGTAAGAGAGAGATATCTCGTTAGAAGTGGATTGAAAGAGAAAGAAGCGATGTTTTTTTTTCTTTTTTTTTTTTACGATAATAAGACTTCACATCACACGGTTTTGGTATGCTAAACATTAAACTATTTTAAGCAGGGAACGATGTTTGGAATATCCCAACGTCACAGAACATATCATATACTCCGATGATATTGTATGCAATATATATACGAGTACAGTATATATATATATATATATATATATATATATATATATATATATATATATATATATATATATATATATATATATATATATATATATATACATATATAACATTCTATATGTTTTATATATATATATATATATATATATATATATATATATATATATATATATATATATATATATACATAAATATATTGTCTGTCTCATATCCTTCACATACGCATGCACACACACACACACACACACACACACACACACACACACACATATATATATATATAAGATCATGTGTAGAATAGACATCAAGATTTGATCCATCTAAAAAGTTCAAATTTTGATGTTACGCCCGATGACGTCAAAAGCTTCAAAGAAAAGTAAACAAATGGAATTTTGATTGAATTATAACTACCTTTTTATTTATTTAACGCTTAGCCTGTCGTCAGGACGTACGTGTTACGTCCTCTAAACTGAGCTTGCAACGCCGTGTTCTCCAAACAAACACTCTCTTTTCCGTCTGGCTGAGGAGAAAAACTACAGCAAATAATTACACCAGTGGCTTCCTTTGATGGTTTTATAAATTTTTCTTCAAAATAAAATGGGCTATTTACCTTTGTTTTTGTAAGAAGAGGAGTGCTACAGACAACAGGTACCACAATCTTCGTTGAAAACAAGCCGTTCGCGGATAAAATTCACAAACCTCGTGAAATAATCATGTTATCTCCATAGAAACGAGGCAATAGAGCGGAAGAAAATAGGGAAAATTTTTAAATATGCAAATAATCTATGAAAACTATATAAACGATGATATGTTTGAGCTTGAAAACCTGCCTCAAGCGAAAAAAACAAAACGCAAGCCGTTGTACCACAGACCCATACATAAACACAGTGTGGGTGGGATAAACATAATATTAAAACAGTTATGTGTCCAGTTCCATACGGTTTATTCGCAGACAGTTTTGTATATTGTTAACAATCTTCCCTCTCTCTCAAATGACACGTAAATAATTACACCAAGGTTTGTTTATTTTTTAGTGTTTATTTACGAACATGCTAGGTAATGGGAATTATGAGGATATGGAAAAAGTGAGAGTGAATTTTTGGATCCGGTCAAAAGTTTTCCCGGTATACAGCATGATGAATCAAGCAATTGGCTTTAACAGGAAAAGATTGGGCTAAAAAAATATGTTAGATGGAGAGAAAATGACACAACGAATTTGTTTACTTTTGCTTAAGTCTTCTGACGTACTACATGATATCATACGGTGGAATCTCAAAATTTGAACTTTTCAATTGGATCAAATGTGGGGTGGACATTCTACATGTGATCCTATACATATATATATTTATAAAACGAGTAAAGGTTTTTGTTCAATTTACCATCTGTAATAAGTCGTTGAAAAAAAAATCATTTGTCATTTTATAACAGCACCACTAATCGTATTGGGCACATTTTTTAAAAATTATGGTCTACTCAATATATTAATACATATACACACGTTTGTTATACATTTTAATATTAGTTCCATACATATACACATATGTGTATAAGTGGGGTAGATCTGAGAATTGTTTTTGATTGAGAGATATTTTCCCGTTTTTTCCCTACATCCATCAATAAGCTTAGGTCTATCCACGCATTTTCGAAAGTTCTCAATGAATTCAAAAGTATTTTCAAGCAGACGTGGGAAATAGTCCACGAAAAAAAAAAATGATCGAATCTTTGGGCAGACTACCTCCCCTACATTTTAATTATATGTTCACCTCACATTATGTCACCAAAAGTTCATGTCTGTCCACATGATATCTCTAAAGGTCCTCCATGAATTCAAAAGACATTTTGTGGTAGGATAGGCATTGGGCCATTGGAGAATCGATCACATTCTGAGGCAGATTAATTCATAATTGCTTCCCCTTACAATGACGTTGGCTGAGTTATACGCCCTCTAAGTGCTTCCTAGTAACTCAAATCATTAATCATGGCGTTGCAGCTTAAAACAAAATACCAAGAGAAAATTGATACCCACCTCTTTGGGCCAGGGACCTCTTGGCACAAAATGCATTCATCGTAAAGTGATCATTTTATTACATAATAGTAGAAAATTGATCATCCACTCTATTGATTTTTCCACTTCATGGAGATCTTGAAAGCAGTAAGAAATAGTACAAAATTCTTTTTATTTTGTACTCTGTTTTTCAAACATATTGAGATAATGTGTGCAAACAATGAAAGTTGTCACTGTTCTGAACACTTGAATACAAACAAAAATATAGCGTGGCCAATTTAGCGTTACATGGCAACGGACGTTACTGTTTGAGTAGATTATTTTATTGGAGGAACTCCTTGAATCATATCAGTGGAAGAGTGCATTGATTCAGACGGTACGTAGGAGATATTTTAATTCGTAAAATTGTTACTTTTAAGTTGTAGAGTCTATTGTTACAGACAGAGAAGCAGAAATGGCCACAACGCCTATTATATATGTGCATAATTGATTTCTCAGTATATTTAACATAAACACTCGCTTACACACACGCGCACACACACACACATTCACACACACACATGAAAGGCAAATATATTCCTTCACACATATACAAGAATATATACGCATATATGAGTGTGGACATGTGACTGGTATATTAATCTCTTTGAATATAAGTATCAAGGTGCGTAGTTATACAGCTACTTTTTGAAGGCGCATAAAACTATAAATGTTATTTTCTTCTGATTGTTTTAGATTTATTTATAGGTGACTTCATGTGTCTATTTTAATGGATCACTGGGTAGCGTACGTGCGTTCACTTCTCCTTTATTTCCTTCTGATTGTTCTAAATTTAAGGTCATGGAGGCCATCACTCGACAAGGTGTAGATCCAGTATATGTTGAAGTGCTGAAACATATATACAATCATAGCATAAAGTTCCTTTATCAGGTTACATAAAGACACGGACCCTTTTCAGCTCCAGAAAGGAGTAAGACAAGGTGATACCAGCTCACCTAAACTCTTCACAACCTGCCTCGAGATGATCTTCAGAAGACTAGACTGGGAGAGTAAAGGAATTAAAATAGACGGCGAGTATCTGAGCAACCTCAGATTCGCAGATGACATTGCCTTTTTCACAGAGAACCTACACGACCTCCAACTAATGATTAGATGAACTAAATGAAGAGACCAAGAAAGTCGGCCTACACATGAAGTTCAGCAAGACGAAGATCATGTGCAACAACCACAACAGAGATAAAAACACTAAAATCAAAATCGAGGACTAGCGACTTCATATGTCTCTTTTAATAGAACAATGGGTGGCGTACGTGCATTCATTTCTCCTTCTTCATGTCCTTCTGATTGTTTTGAATTTATTTACTAACGACTTCATATGTCTCTTTTAATAAAACACTGGGTGGCGTACGTGCGTTCACTTCTCTTTCTTCATGTCCTTCTGGTTGTTTTAAATGTATTTACTAGCGACTTTATATGTCTCTTTTAATAAAACACTGGGTGGCGTACGTGCATTCACTTCTCCTTCTTCATGTCCTTCTGACTGTTTTAAATTTATTTACTAGCAACTTCATGTCTCTTTTAATGGAACCCTGGGTGGCGTACGTGCATTCATTTCTCCTTCTTCATGTCCTTCTGACTGTTTTAAATTTATTTACTAGCAACTTCATGTCTCTTTTAATGGAACCCTGGGTGGCGTACGTGCATTCATTTCTCCTTCTTCATGTCCTTCTGACTGTTTTAAATTTATTTACTAGCGACTTCATGTCTCTTTTAATGGAACCCTGGGTGGCGTACGTGCATTCATTTCTCCTTCTTCATGTCCTTCTGACTGTTTTAAATTTATTTACTAGCAACTTCATGTCTCTTTTAATGGAACCCTGGGTGGCGTACGTGCATTCATTTCTCCTTCTTCATGTCCTTCTGACTGTTTTAAATTTATTTACTAGCAACTTCATGTCTCTTTTAATGGAACCCTGGGTGGCGTACGTGCATTCATTTCTCCTTCTTCATGTCCTTCTGACTGTTTTAAATTTATTTACTAGCAACTTCATGTCTCTTTTAATGGAACCCTGGGTGGCGTACGTGCATTCATTTCTCCTTCTTCATGTCCTTCTGACTGTTTTAAATTTATTTACTAGCAACTTCATGTCTCTTTTAATGGAACCCTGGGTGGCGTACGTGCATTCATTTCTCCTTCTTCATGTCCTTCTGACTGTTTTAAATTTATTTACTAGCAACTTCATGTCTCTTTTAATGGAACCCTGGGTGGCGTACGTGCATTCATTTCTCCTTCTTCATGTCCTTCTGACTGTTTTAAATTTATTTACTAGCAACTTCATGTCTCTTTTAATGGAACCCTGGGTGGCGTACGTGCATTCATTTCTCCTTCTTCATGTCCTTCTGACTGTTTTAAATTTATTTACTAGCAACTTCATGTCTCTTTTAATGGAACCCTGGGTGGCGTACGTGCATTCATTTCTCCTTCTTCATGTCCTTCTGACTGTTTTAAATTTATTTACTAGCAACTTCATGTCTCTTTTAATGGAACCCTGGGTGGCGTACGTGCATTCATTTCTCCTTCTTCATGTCCTTCTGATTGTTTTAAATTCATTCACTTACGACTTCATATGTCTCTTTTAATAGAACCCTAGGTGGCGTACATGCATTCACTTCTCCTTGTTTGTGTCCTTCTGGTTATTTTAGATTTATTTCTTAGCGACTTCGTGTGTCTTTATCAATGGAAGACTGGATGGCGTACATGAGTTCACTTCTCCTAGTTTTTTTTTTTCTTTTTCTTTTTCTTCTGACTGTTTTAGTAGCAACTTGGTGTTTCATCTTTTAATGGAAGACTGAGTGGTGTACGTGCTTTCACTTTTCCTCGTTTATTTTTTTTTGGGGGGGGGGTATTATTTTAGATTTATTTCTTTGCGACTTTGTGTCCCTTTTTCAGTTGAAGACTGGCTGGTGTACTTCTCCTTGTTTATTTCCTTCTGACTGTTTTTCTTGCAACTTCGTGTGTCTTTTTAAATGGAACATTGGGTGGCGGACATACTTCTCCTTGTTTTTTTTTTCTTTGACTGTTTTAGAAGCAACTTGGTGTGTCTTCTTGTAATGGAAGACTGAGTGGTCTATTTGCTTTCACTTTTCCTTGTTTAATTTTATCATTTTGGAGATTATTTATTAGCGACTTTATGTCCCTTTTTAATGGAAGACTGGCTGGCGTACGTGCGTTCACTTCTCCCTGTTTATGTCGTACTGACTGTGTTAGATTAATTTACTAGCGACTTCGTGTATCTCTTCTAATGGAACACTGGGTGGCGTACGTGCGTTCATTTTTTGTTGTTCTTTTTTTTTTCTTCTGATAGTTTTAGATTTATTTAGTAGTGACTTGGTGTGTCCTTTTTTTCTAATTGAACTCTGGGTGGCGTACGTGAGTTCACTTCTCTTTGTTTATTTTCTTTTGATTACTCCAGATTTATTTATTATTGACTTCATGTGTCTTTGCACGTGTTATAGGGACTCCAAACCGTCTTTAATTCGCTTGCTCGTATATGTGACGGTAAGTGTGATCATCTCAGTGCGTCTGCGATTGTCTTCATTCTGCACTTGTAGACATGCATGTCAACCCAGACAGCTGGAACCTATATATCTTTGGGCCTGTCAACATTATCATCATCATTGTAGACAGTATTATAGTGGTGTCCTTCAGTTCTGTAGCCTTGGCAATTGAGCGTGCAGATAAATCCCATGCCCCCCATTTGAAAGGCGTGGTTATGTGCGATAAGATCAGATGTTGGAAACTGTCAACTCACAGTGAAAGTATCTACTACATTGAACTAATATACAGAGTAATTTCTTTCGAACTTTAGCTTTTGTCAAGGTCAACTATAGATGTAACAGCTCTTCGCCTTAATATGTTGTGTAGTTATAGGGAGACAGTTTCTCCTATGTTCTCATACACTTACTCTCATTGCTAATTATCGTGGTGAGCTAGTTACAAGACTTTCAATAAATTTGACGATAAGAGAGAGGAAGGGAGGATTAGATTCCTGTCTGTTCTTATAGTGATTGGAAAATATATAAGGTCTGAACGGAAAATATCTAGTCATTTTAGACGTATCGGTTGCATCAACTTGATGTAATTCGGCATCCAATAAGAAAGAACCTTACTATTTACACGAACTGGCAGTCTCCTCTGTGGTTACCCAGGCGGCATTTCGACTGAGTTTAGTGAGCTTGTGTACTACGAGACCATCACATTCGCAATGACATGACAAGTCATTTTGCATGACTCGTACAGTTTGCTTTTTCTTGGGGGGGGGGGGCAAATATCGCTTCACCCAGTCTTGCTAGTCTTCTCGCAGTGCCATTTCCCGCAATATCTAGCTTTTCGAAAACAGATTCCAGACTACGGACGAGATAGGGGATAATTCGACAACACAGCTGACGGTGATCCCGAAATAAGACTTTGATGACTGTCTTGGAAAAGGAGAGGGATGCCGAAATGAATGCGGACTTCTTTGAACGGAACTAAGGTTCCATTGTCCTAGGGAGGATATTTTCTCGTTCATGATTATACTTGGATAATTTTCGGGCAAACATCATGAACATAAACAGCCTAGGCCCAAATTAGAACTCAGTTTGCCGATTCTATTTTCTGTCCTAATAACACAAGAAATCATATTCATTTATATCTTGAAAACGACGAAATTGTCAAGCGATGTGATATTTTCATTTTATTTTTCTGCATAAACATTTGTGGATGTCTTCCTATAGTAACGGTTCGCAAGTTGATTTTTATTACAAAGAGGGGATTTTGATCCTCGTACTTCACATCTGTGACCTCGTGCCAAAATCTAGGCAACCTCAGTAAATAACTATGTTTGTTTCTGTCATTTTCATTGTTCCTTTTTTTTTTTCTCTCTATGTAGGTCTTTTGAATTTGAGAAAGTACTTTCTAAACCGAGGTAGCGGGGTAAGATTTCTTCTTTGAAGCAATTTCAAATAAAATTTCTGGCATAAACATCATAATATAATTAAACGAATTTCAAAAGAGCTAATTGAGATTCCAAAAGATATTTCTGTCTGCAATCTGCGTTAGAACATAAGATCTATAGTAAGACAATATTCAGTTGTAGAAAGCCTAGATAAATATTTTTAATCAAATTATTTATTAACAAAGCATTTTAAAGATCCAAAATGTACGTTATCTTAAACCATTATTAGATTTTGACAAGTACTTCATTTATTGCAGTTTTACGTAATTGTTTTTCGGTGGTACTATTCGCAACGTCAGTCTGCCACAGCGAGTAAACATGGCAGTTCATAAATGAAGAATAAGATCTTGGCCAAACTGTAAAGACAGATGATCTGAGTGGTTGCAATTAAAAGCGACTAAGGTTAGAGAGATACTTGCAAAAAGTCAATTAGAGTTTACAATGTTTTATCTGATGAGAGACAAATCTAGTCGAGTTCTTTTTTTGCTTGAAAAGATGCTCAAGTCGTCAGAATTTTATGGGTGGGTCATTTTCATTATCATCAATATTTTCTAGTTAATCTTTCGCCCTTTTTTGTTGCCTTTAATGATAATGCTAAAATTATTTCACTCAAAGTGGGCAGCATGGTTAGAAATGGAGATAAATGGATTCGAACTCGCATCCTGTATGCTTTGGGACCACCTCTGACATGGACAACGCCTTTACGGTTTGGCTACGGAGACCTATCAGCATGATTGCAAAGTTGGATCAGACTCGAACGTTGCGATAAAAAGGTTTGGGGGTTTCATTATAAAGTGACTTTACCTGGGAAACTCAATTTTTTTCAAATGCTGGGTCGGAGATATTTTTATTAACCAAATGTGAATTCTGTCTTACTTTTTACGTATCACAAAGAATAGGTGCCAGGGCGCATAATATAGATATATCTATTGAGTTTGTGCTCCGGATGGCTCTAATATTTCTTCACCTGAAAGTGCGTGCTTTGGTCTCTTGAAACATTTGACTCATGTTCCCTCTTTTTTATGGTTTTGTCGTTCGGGTTGCATCTCTCCCAGGGTGAAATTCTTTCTTACATTTCCTTTACAATTTCGCAATAAACTATTTCAACATTCTACTATTAGTAAGCAAAAAATTAGATTTTTCCATTCCTCTTCCATCACGTAATATACAAGTATATATATATATATATATATATATATATATATATATATATATATATGGATGACACAATGATATATATATATATATATATATATATATATATATATATATATATATATATATATATATATATATATATATACATATGGTATCAGGCGTTGCCTGGAGCGGAGGGAAGGGTCTAACTACCCTGGAAAGCAAATTAAAAAGGTTGAGCACGATTCTCATGCGCACACTTCATGCTTCTCAGTTTGTAGGTCTGTCTCTTGGTTAGGTTATATGTTTCAGCTCCATAAGTGACTATCGGGAGGATGCATTGGTTGTATACTCTTCTTTTCAGGTTCAGATTCCTTAAAAGAATACTGCCAATGTGGTATGAAAGAAATTCACATCCTCGAATCTCCTTCGATGAACAGAAAGTAAGGCATTATAATCACATTGTAAATAGTGCCATCCCCGCGAATGAGAAAATTAATATTTCATAGCTGACGAATTTTCTAAAGGTTCTGAAGGTCTGATGAATCGAAAGCACATGAAATTAAGGAGATCTCATTGATTGGAAGAAACAAAAATAATTCAGAAAAAAATATTAATACGTTTCTCGACTTTCACTGGTGGAACAGTAATGTAAGAAAAACTTGGATTTCAAAGTGAGAGAAAAAAAAGATCGAAAAACCCAAATCTAGGTAATTGAAAAAAAAGTAGCGCTGGCAGCCTCGTTGAAAACCAGTAAATATGTTTATCGTGGCCATTTTCTTTACTCTGTATTTTACAATTGATCGAGGAACAAGCTTAATAAACAAATGATAACTCCGTCACCAGATGAAGAAGAATAAGAGGAAGAATGGGGGAGAGTTTTTAAAAAAAAAAGACAGCATTTTTCATATAGTCGTGTATGAAAACTATACGTTCGAAAAGAAAAAAATTATCTTTCTGTCTAATCTTGAATGATAATCGCCGATATTTCATCTACTTTCTTTTGAAGTTCATATAACAGTTTCTTCTTGTATTTCATAAAACTTGGTTGCTTGCAGCTCTGCCTTCAACAAGATTAAATCATATACATATATATATATATATATATATATATATATATATATATATATATATTGGTTGAGAGTTTTCAATTCGCTTTTTTTCCGAAGGCATTTAGGCCACATTATTCCATCGTAGATGCTGTATTGGAAACTGAGCCAAGTTTCAATGCGACTCGACGACAACTATGTCGAAATAAGTAAAGATAAAACAGCTAAATACGCCCGAAAGAAGATAGATAGATAGATAGATAGATAGATGGATTAGAATTACGTATATACAATATCTAACCCTATAAAGACGACGAATGTTTGTTTCCTTATGATATGACTATGGATCAATAGGTCCGTCACTAAACACGATTAATTTAAATCTGAAAGTTCCATGGTATAATTTTCGTTCTGTGTAACTGACGGGGATGCGTTGAGTCAAGTGCATTGACAGAAAAGAGATTATGTTGAAAAATAAGTATTTGCTGTGTAGAATGATTGTTTTTCCATCACCAGGCCACGATCTAATTAATGAGCATGCGTATATAACTATTTATGCATAATTATATGCATAAATATATAAAATATATCAGATTGATAGATAAATAGATACCCCTAATAATGCAGTTCCGATTTGTACGAATTTTGATGGAGCATGGACAGGGCATTGGTGTACCAATTGATGTAATTTTAAGCAGAAGAAAAAGGACCACATTAAATTATAATAAGACCTGGAACAGTGAGATTTTGAACAGTAAGGAGAATTTTGTAACGAATTAACAGCACTAATCAAGAACACGTGCAGATAAATAGATAAATAGATAGATGCATAGATAATTCCAAGGTTGAAATAGATAGGTAGGTATTAAGAGAAAAATGAAGACTGAGATATTTAAAAAAAAAAAAAAAGAAACACTTCAGATGTCTGAATAGAGTTGAATAATGACATAGAGATGAAAGTACATTGATAGCGGCAGAAAACGATGAATAAGCTGTGATAGATAGATAGATAGAAAGATAGAAAGACAGAAAGAAAGATATGCAATGTTAAATACGCCCTTAAGGAAACTATGTTGCATAACGTTTTTGAAGACTCTTGAGGACATTGGTGAAAAAAAAATTGTTTCTGACGTCAATCCAAAAAAGCAGAACGATGAAAAGATATTCGTCAACAGCAGATGTGGAAAACGAATTGAAAACGACGTGATGTTGGGTCGTTTGTGGTACGAGGCCTTGAACCAGCAAACAGTGGGGCATTAAAGTAGGTTTTCTTAAATAAGACACACTTTGGTCCTTGAACTACATTACCTTTATTATCTTATGATACTATATATATATATATATATATATATATATATATATATATATATATATATATATATATATATATATATATATAATACTAGTATGACATTTGTATCTATCTATAAGGGCGTAAGAATGATGGATAAATATGATTCCCTTTTTTTATATAACACATTATATATATATATATATATATATATATATATATATATATATATATATATATATATATATATGTATATATATATATGTGTGTGTGTGTGTGTGTGTGTGTGTGTGCGTGTGTGTGTGTGTGCAATACTGCTCATAAGTGTTTTACCAAATTTTTACATGTAAGGCTTTGTTCTAAGAGTTTTAAAAAAGGAATGAACGCAAGAAGAATCAAGATTTCATTGCAATCGGCACAACAAGGGATGCATTTGGGTATGTTTTGTGGTTCTTAATGATCAGTATCCAGGGAGAGAATGTTAAAAAATTAAATAAAATCGTTGAATGAATCTAAACCCTGCTCCCTCCGTATCTACAAGTATCAAACTGTCATGGAAAACCTCATTTTGTTCGCGACTATATTAAACAATTGTCTTATTGTTGTGAAAGAAACCATTTATCAGAGAGGAGAGAAGAACAGGCCAATGATTTTCCGGAAGTTCACCTTATTCAAATAGAATAGCAACATTTGTTATTCACCAGTCTTAAATGGCTGCCTACCTTGACATTAGTTCATAAAAAGGTCATTTAACCTTTGCAAAGTTCTTACCTATCAGTTGGTTTGCGCAACAGAGCCCATAGCTCAGGAACGCCCAACCTTTTTCATCTCGTTCGCCTCTAGCAACTTTTCGAAAGTAAATTTACCCCCACTGCATTCAACTCGGTTCAAATAATAGTATCAAAAGCACGTAATAATGTTATTTATTGAATTATAATATGTAATGAATATATTTTTTCATTTATGTCATATCCAGAATAAACAAATTTACCCCCTGGGAAGAAGAAATTTCCCCGAAGTTAGGCATCCCTTCCATAGTTGTTCTTCATGAAAGCCATCTCTTTTTAAATTCCCAATATTACATGCAGGGTCACGTCTACACAGTACAGCCCCTTTTCGTTACTGAAGAGATCATATTTCTCGCCCGTTCCGAATATTACTGTTTTTATCACCGGGTATATCGACGTAACACAGTCACTGAACGCCTATTTGACTTTCCCTCATACCAAACGAAGCTTTACTAATATTGCAGTTTACTGTGAGTGCACAAAATATCCCATAGATAATAAAATGTTCATTTTTACCAATTAATACAGATTAAAAATTGACGGAATTTGGACCGAAGATTTCTGTTATTGGACATAACTTTCCAATACTCAATTTTTTGTATTCGCTTCAATAATATTATTGGTCCAAATTCTGTCTATTTTTTAAGCTGTATGAATTTGTTAAAACTAGCATAGCACCTGTAAAAAATTACGGGGTTGTTTCGTTTATCGATTATAGATTAATATTTCAGAATATTTCTTTTCAATGTTCAAATTCAGGAATTAAATATTCGATACATCAAACCTATCAGAAAAGTTGGAAAAGTTTTTCTCCAATTCTACCAAGATAGGACTACAAGTTGTATCACTTACTCACTAACAGGGGACGTCAGCAGTCAGTCACATAGGTTTTACTCTATCCTTCTCTTTAATCTGCTTTAAAGAGGGAGAGAGTAAAACTTTCGTTTCAACTGTGACTCTCTGAGCTGAACAGACAAATGAACTAACAAACTTGATGGCACAAGTCTTTATATGAATGGATTAACTTTTTGCAATAATTGGATACTTATTGCATTCACTGTATGTTTTCCAGCCTTTTTGGAAGTTTGTAGTTGTCTGTGACCGGGGATCTATTGAATTACTAAATCATCCTGGCTCTTGGGGACCTGTTTCTTACTCAGCACTTCCACATTAGATTGAAAGGAGAGGGTTGCCAGACATTTGAGACAAAAATATTTGAAAATTTCAATTTCTGAGCACACCCTCAGCGCGAAAATGCATGGGTTCACACATTAACTTTGACACATGTGTCTGTATGGGAAGATGAATGGCAATGATTTCGAATGCTGATTTTCTGGGATAGTTCTTGCTGAAGTCTCAACAGTGGTTGCATCTTCTGTTCAGCACAAAATCACTACTTCCACCCCTCTATATTAAAGTGTTCACATGCCTTCATCTACAATCTGGTGGGGGAAATAATTAGATTTAAATTAAACTATAAATGAGGCTTAGTGGGCCATTAAGATTGATTTAGATTCACGATTTTGAGGATTAAAATGGCAAATTACGAATTATTTCGTCTTGTTTGTCAAGCCTTTTGTTGTTATAATCCCTAAACACAAATCCTTCGTCATCACGATTATTACCTGTCTTGACCAGCATAATCGTCAATTTCTATGACTGCTGCTCATGACAAGTCAATTGCCAATACGATGATTGATATTCGCCAGCCAGTGTTTCATTGTTTTTACGAAGCTAGCCAGGATTTTTTGGCACTTTTCATTTGAGTAATGATGAATTTAACTTTTAAGAATTAAATTATCTTCATTGTGAGCATACAATATGTTTAATAGATCTTTCAATTATAGATTTCAATTTTTTTCTCTTTAATTTAAAAAAAAATTGCAAACAAAAATGGCGTCCAACCAAGTAAAGGAATTATCAACATTTTTTCGCAAAAAGGCACCAAATTTATTGAAATCCTTTAGAACTCAATACTAGTATATATATATATATATATATATATATATATATATA
Organism: Thysanoteuthis rhombus; assembly: GCA_963457665.1. Taxonomy (NCBI): domain Eukaryota; kingdom Metazoa; phylum Mollusca; class Cephalopoda; order Oegopsida; family Thysanoteuthidae; genus Thysanoteuthis; species Thysanoteuthis major. The sequence goes on along the minus strand of OY735199.1, from coordinate 23,364,523 downwards.
TATATATATATATATATATATATATATATATATATATATATATATATATATAAGATTGTGGATTCGCTACACTCGCCTGATGAGGCCCGAAGGGCAGAAATATCAGCTAGTTTGTGTGGCGAATCCACAATCCACAATCTACTATTTATTTCCAGCTTTACTCTAAAACAACTTAACTTCATGAATAAAATGTTGTATGTATCGAGCACACTATGAAATAAATCCATTACATTTCAGAAGTGGCTTTATATAATTGATATATTATTATATTATGTTATACTGTTAGCCTGATTTGTATCACATATTCTGTGTGTATATATATATATATATATATATATATATATATATATATATATATATATATATATATATATATATATATATATATACTGACATTGGAATGTCCCATGTCTACGGCTGCATGCTGAGCAAAGCATATGGAGATCCTGGTGTGCCCAACCATCAGAATCCCCCCCCCCCATCTCAGCCTCACGAATATAAGGGAAAGCAGAGAGTGGTACGTTGAACGTCAGCTTGGCTGCAGTATCCACCGAAAGGACGTTCAAACCGTCGTATTAGGCTCTACTCCTTGGTTTTAAATCAGAGTTGTTTTTCTCTTATACTGGTTGCCTTCCAATGCTAGAGAGCTGAATATGCCCTGCAATTTTATCTATAGCAGGAAGGGAACAGATGGATTCATGACTTGGGCATTACTGCGAAGTGAACATACCCAGCCCCGACTAGAGTTTGAACCCTGGTTGCTTATTCCATTATATGTATATACGCATGTTTCCTCGATTTATCGACCAGCCTGTTCCTTTATCTAGATCTGCATTCAAAATTATTAAACAGACATTTATATATCCCTGAACGAGGATATAATTTCAACTGTCCGAATATGTTTTACATCAGGATTAGAAAAACAAACAAATTCTCATTTCAAGGCTTTGGTTTGTTTGTTCTGTTTTGTTTTGTTTGTTGTTTTGGGGTTTTTTTTCACATAGAAGGTTCCAGAAGCTTTTTCTGCTTTACATTCATCTGTTCAAAGAAATTTCCCGAAGCCATTCTTTCTATTCCTGTGTATGATAGTCATATATTACTTCCCAGGTGTGTCATGTTTCTTGAGAACCTCTCTGACGTGAGTAGGCCAAGGCTTATGCGCCTCACTTGTATTAGCTTATCTAGGCCAAAATGCCCCATTCACGGCAGCAATATTCTGAGCAAGAACTATCTTGTTTATGTCAGTGGGTAGTGCATTGCTTAGCTCTTTGGAAGGTCAAAACTGTTGTTCTTCGTGAACTGGTTTTAACAAAATATATTAAGAGATAAGTTTCGACTAATTTCTTTTAAAAATTGACATTTGCAGCATTTGTAGTAGTAATTGTATATAAACATACATATATATGTATGTGTGTGTGTGTGTGTGTGTGTGTGCGTGCGAGCTGACTCCTCATCTCCATCGATTCAGGTCATTTGCAGCATTTTCCAAATTTCTTGCTGTACTTTCAATTTGCTTGTCGTATTTTTCAATTTGCCGACCAGATTATCAATTAGCTTACCTCTTTTTCTTTTGCTTGCTGCATTTTTTTTAAAATTCACTTGCAGTTCTAATTTGTTTGCCTCACGTTTTAACTTGCCCGGAAGAAGGTATTGTGATAGTTTTACAAGCAAAGGTACTCTTATAGTTTTACATCCAGATATTCATGCAGCAATGTAATCTAAAATCTGAATCCAATATGCTCTTCCATAGGAATAGAGCGCTCTGGTGGATTAGGAATTTCTGTGTAAATAGATATATCGCTTAAACTCAGCTGACCGTCCTGTTCCGTAGTCAAGAGGTAGGATATCGGCCTCCGGGTCTGAAGCGAAGGTTTCGATTCTGTCTCGCGGTACTGGATGGGATAATGGAAAGTCGGTAGCCACATTGAAGAGATGTAATACATCGAAACAGCTGTCTGTGGATGACACAATGAAATATACTTGTATATCCTGTGAGTATAATTTAAATTTCAACTTGAGTAAATGATTATATAGAAATTAAAATGAAAGGCTTAAAAAATTAAATGTAGTCCAAATAAAGCATCACCTTTGCAAATTGCAAAATACTTCCAATTATTACTTAGGGTCTTTTGCCAACTTTATAGCGATTACAATTTGGCCGTAGCATCGACAACCTTGCACAAAGACCATTTCACACTGCTTGATAGTCTTCGCCAATGTTCCCTCTCATTCTTAGTTATCAATGTGTGCAAAAATTTATTTTGACAACATTAGTTTTTCCTGCGACAAATGTATGTACGCAACGAACGCTTGCATCAATGTAAATTTGAGATTGTTTCAAGATAATTTGGGCCGAGACTATTTCTCAGGGCTTGTAAAAACAATTTGGGCATTATTCAATGTATATAGTACAAGTGTAATTGCAGATGTTAAACTTTTATATTTTTGATTTATTTCTCCATCAAATAAAACCTATCTTCATGTGATGCAATGCCGAGAATAAAACCCATCAATTCCAATGATTTTGTTATTAAAGTTGCTGGAAGTGGACAAATCAAAACTCATTTATAACTACATTATTTGAGGTTGATGACCTTTTGTGCGCACATTCATTTACTTTGTGAGCTGTTTGTAAACCTGTCTGCGCGCAATTGCACATAACAAGAAGGAACGATGGTTTTGACGCATTTCTAAATTTGTGAGATCAAGACAATTAATCATTTATCTGTTTTTTTTCTAGAAAGCTGTTTCCTGATATGCAAGGTGGGTATTCTCTCGACCGTCAAGTGATTAATTGGGCGTTGTCAGGTGAAATTTGGTGTCTGCAACACCCTATTTTAAAAGATAATTTAATTCTTTTTCAGGTGTGTTCTTGAGGGGTTGTTTGCTGGAAAGAGTTAAGTCTAAGAAAATCAAATTTCGATTTATCACAACATTGTATTGAACTTTTTAAATCAATATTCATTTGTCAATCGATTGATAAATAACTTTGACACAATTTTGTTGACAGTTATCTAATTCTTTTTTAATTGAAATTCTGCCATTGAAAAATCTAGTGGATATATATATTATACTTACGATTAAGATTTAATTCTCAAAGGTTTGTTTCAGTATTGCACAACTCAACCCTGCCAAGAAATCCTCGCTTACTGCATAAGAAAAAACAATGAAAGATACCGTCTTCGATACAGGGTATCGTGTACATATCATCGGAATTGAACACCAGTCATAGAAATTAATGTATGGAGATCGGGACTGGTTATAATCATAAGGGTGTAGGATTTGTGCTTGGTGATTATAGCAACAAAAGTTGACCGACAAGACTAATCTAATCATTGAAATCATGAGTCGAAGTCAGTTTGGTTCATTTAGTCTAATCTCTATTTCAATTTCAGTCTAATTTTTTTCCACCAGATCGTTTAATATTTCAATAGTTGAATTTTATATAGAGGAAAAATTATTTCAGAGACAAAATAATTTTTTCTTAAAATAATCTTCACCAATTGACATTTGTTAGGTTCGGAAGTTGAGTGTGTTTTCCTACCTTGCTGCAGTAATCTATTGTAACTTAGTGATAGCGAGTGACAAAGCACTATATCAAGATATTATCGTCTCTTATTCCATAATTCTGAGATACGAAATATTTCTTTACGCTTTATATTTCTTCGCACATAAATTATTCAAGGAAATAAAACGAAAATATATCAAGAATTCCTTGGAGCAGTATTTTTTTTCTTTACTTAATAATTCATCATTTGTATGTCATAATGATATAAATTTCCATCATTCACAATTATTGAATGAATAGAACAAGATTTTTTTTAAATCAAATTAATCGGAAAAGGGAAAAATCCATGTAAAAATCTATAAAGTGAATATTTTTCTCTCTTTACCGAAAATTACCATACAATATAAATTGGCAAGATTTTTTTTAATTGCTGGAAGAACAATATTTTACTTTATTTATCAGTTTTTGATTTTTCCTGAATATGGTTTTCGTATCAAATCCCCAAAGCTGTTGGTTTTTTTTGCTTTTTTCTCAAAACAATAAGCAAAATGTACTCTGCTATGGACCTATCTTTTTATGTAAGAAACCCATTATCCCACAAAAATAATAAGTAAATAAAATTATGAAATGAATTGAGCGTTGCAGGGTACATAAGATGAAATAAAATTTTCCGAAAATCCTAATAAAAACTTCTTTTAAAAAAATGATGTTCGCTATTAGATAAGCACCGAAAATCCTATTAAAATCCAATTGATAGTTGCTTTTTTTTAACTTTTCAAACTTGCGAAAATTTGGATAATTTCAAGTGCAAATCATCTTTGATTTTTTTGTTTACGTTACTACAACTTCATTACAAGTCATTTCCTGTCCAACATATAGTCCATGTATACAAATAATTTTTTATCACACATTTTCCCTCGATCTTTTTCTCACTGATGACACAATGATTTCAACGATAAAATTATCTTTTGTGCGATTTTGGTTTCCATTCTTGATAAGTGTGTCTGCTGATTGATGGGGTTCGTAAAAAGAAGCTTCAAGAGCCACCATGCATCCAAGATTATATAAATGGTTCTGGAATGAACAAAAAATGGCTCCGAGGCATTCACTTTCAGCACCGACCCCCATCCTGAAAATCTTGATACAGACTGAATAAAGCGTTGTGGCTCATCTGTGAAAGATGTTAGTTTCACACAACAAGAAGCCCATGCGTGTAGATAAACCTACCCAAGGCTTGCAGAAGGATTGCACAAGGCAATGCACTGGGGCCCTATCAATCATAAAATCTTCTTTTTGTATCGGGTTTGTGTGTCCCTTAAATCATCATTCTGGTTTGAACTTCGACAAGTGCCGTAGGCTAACTCACTAGCATTTAAATTACCTCAGATTTATGAAGGATAAATCTTGTAAAATTGTAAAATAAATAAATTGAGAGATTAGATAGATAAATAAATGTACTCATAAAATACGCCACATATGATTCTATATTTTTGTCTGTAACAATTGTCAATGGAGAAACTTAATGAATGCTAATTAAACAATAATTCTACTTATTTATTAATTCATTTGTTTATTGGAGTGTTGAAAATAAATCTGGATTGATTCTGGTTGAATACGAACAAAAAACATTGAGCGACATATTTTTCTATATTCTCAAATACAATGCATTTGCAAAATTATCTAAATACAGTCGTCATTTTTTTTACAGCAAGGGTAAACTAATATACAAATAAATGAATGTTAAGACACTATTTTAGTACTTTTTTTTTCAATCTGCTACAGAAAAAGTAATCCGTGTTTCATGTTTCCCTTTGATTTTAGATTTGTTCTGTCTTTGATCCCGATCTTTTTCAGTTGTTTACACGCGATGAAGGAGTTTCCCAAAGGCCTTGGCCCTTTGTTCCTGGATCACTGCATAGACTGGCCACACGCAGGCGCCACTTTCACTCCAGTTTAAAGATGAACTGTAAACAACTGCGACCGCGAAGAGGGATTCCGAACGGGTGAGAATTGAAAACAAAAATATCGGGGAATAAAGGGGAAATAATCTAATGGATTACTTAAAATGTTCACATTAAGAATTGAAATATTGTTAGGGAGGAAGGAAGGTAGGTAGGTAGGTTGATTGGTAGGTAGGTAGGTAGGTAGGTAGGTAGGTAGGTAGGTAGGTCGGAACGAACGGACGAACGAACGAACGGACGGATGGACGAACGGGCGGACGGACAGATAGACGGAGAAGGGGAGGTAGGAAGAATGGTTGGTGAGAGAGAGAGAGGTCAGGTTGAAGAAAGATCGTCAGAGAGAAAGGAGAGGAGAAATGAGGCAGTGGGGGGGTTGAAAGAAGGGAAGGAGGGAAAATTAGTGGTGAAAGGGAGAGGTGAGGAAAGTTGGGTCGGAAGGAAGGGAGGGAGGGAAGGAGCTGTGAAGTGAAGGAGAATAAGGAAAAGGTGAGAAAGAAGAGAGTAGTAGGAGGCATGAGAGAAAGGGGGAAGAGAGACAAGAAGAAAGTAAGACTGTAAGTATGGAGGAAGGAAGGGATGAAGGCAGAAAGAAAAGGAGAGGCAAAGGAAGATAGGAAAGAAAAATAGAGAGAAGAAAGAGTGGCAGATATAGTGGAACGAAGGAACAAAGGAATGGATCGTGTTATCATCATCATCATCATCATCATCATCCTTTAAGCATCCATCTTTGGACATAGACCCTCTCCAAGATTTGTCAGACCTCTCTATCATGGGCATTGCGCAGCCAATACTTTCTGGACTTGACTCTTCTCCTCATTTTCATTGTTTCCATAAAGTTTCGACCAGTTCACTCTCTGAGCTTTTTCGGGTGTTAAATCTAATATCCACAAGAAAACTTTATCTCTTTTCAACGGTCTCTTTTTCCGTGTGGTACAAAGCAGAAAAAAAAACAAGAGACTCTCCCCAAAAGCTGCGATCTATATTTGCATGTGATTTCTGGGGATCCATGTTGTGATTCCTAATTTCCATCAATTGTCCAACAAAAGGTTGAAATATAATTACCTCTGTCAACGACGTTCGAGAGGTATACATAATCGGTTGTGTCTATTCGTCAGTCTGTCCGCAAAATATCTCCAAGGGTACTCTATAAATTTCAATGAAATTTTGTGTAAGACTGGACAATGGAGTAAGAAATTACAGCAGTTAGTTAAATGCTGGTGCAAATCCAATGTTTTTATCATGATTGAGAGACATATGTCCATCTTTCTTCATACATTTATGTGTACGCTCATTACTGTCCACACGATATCTCAAAAATTCTCAATGAACTCAAAACGGATCAGGGGTTTTTTTTCTGTAGAACAAGATTAAATTGAATCATAGTTGAATGACGTAACGGCATTTTTCACTATTTCTCTAGATGAACGAAACGAAGAAAGCGAAAAAGTTGGCCTACACATGAACTTCAGTAAAATGAAAATCATGTGCAAAAATCACATTGAGAATAGGAACATAACTGTCGAAATCGAAGATGCAAAACTAAGAAAAGCAGACCTCTACATCTACCTAGGACAACGAATCTCTATGAAACCCACAAAAGAAGTAGAAATCAAGCGAAGAATCACCTCTGGATGACAAACCTTCGATAGAGCAAGCTCAACCTTCAAAAACAAGACGATCTGATAATCCTAAAAAGAAGATTATACAGCCAATGAATCCTCCCTATAGTCACTTATGGAGCAGAAACATGGAACCTAACCAAGAGACAGACCTGCAAATTGGGAAGCATGCAACGTGTACACAAAAGAATTATGCTCAACCTCGCTTGGAGTGACCACAAGACAGCACAATACATCTGGGAGAAGACAGGAGTCAAGGACATCATAGAATCTATTGAAAATCTCAAATGGCAATGGGTTGGCCATGTTGCAAGACTTGCAGACAACTGATGGACGTTACGACTCACGACTCACGACATGGATCCCCAGAGACTACATGCTTAATCGTGGCCGGCAGAGTACCAAAAGGAGAGACAAACTCGACAAATTCAGAAAATACTGGCTCAGCGACGTCCAAGATAGAGAAATGTGGTGAAACTTGGAGAAGGTCTATGTCCAATACGGACGTCAAGAGACATGATAATGATGTCTTCTGGCGTAGTAAAATAGAATTCCATCTCCTGATGACGTAATAATAAAAAGATATAAGATTCATAGAATTAGGGGAGTGCTTCTTGGAAGTGATTGGGTGTTTGCTACGTCTATCTGTCAGTCAGGTAATTACTGCCATAGATGCTAGCGGGTTCTAAAAATGATCTAAAACGGATATCATACAATGTCCACCATATACTACCTACATAGTATTTCATACAAAATCATGATAATGAATTGAATCAAAACAACGGGCACTGTCGCCTGCTGATATGAATTATGTCTTTTGAAATTATATTTGTCTGGGCAAACGTATTGGTTATTTTTGATTGGCCTAAGTATTAGTCGAATTGCTGATTTGGGGCCATTTTTACTATAAAAAACACGTCTTATATTCAAAATATACAGTATAACATTATACGGAGATTATTATTCAAGACGTCAAGTAATTTTCACTTCATTAAAAGTGTGACAGTTCGCTAATTTTAGTTTTAACTCATACAAGTTTGGGACCCCGTGAGAATCGAACTCACAAAACGGTAAGGATTTTTTTAAATTGAGACTTACTTACCAATCCATTTACCCATAGCAGGGTGTCAATTGGCATATACTAAGCTTAGTTTAATCTGGTGCAAGGCCAAAAGTGCGAGGCAGCAAGGATCGAACCCACCACATGAATCAAATTTTCTCTAGACTAGATCGCTAACCCTTTCCCAACAGTGAAGCGCCAAAAGAATAAAAGGTAAATGCTAGTTTTATCTTATTTTACGAAAAACAAAACAATCGAAAAACTGATAGATTTTCAAAACACATCTAGAAATTTACAGTGTTGAAATTATATGCAAGTTTTCCCCGCTATCCGAGGTAACATTCCGTAAGCCGAAACGGCGTAGAGCAAATAAGCAATCACCATTAATTTATATAGGAAAATCACTCGACGTTTCCAGAACCTTAGAAACGGTGATAATGATACGTTAGGCCAAGTCATTGGAGATTCGGTTGGTGAGAGATACAAGAGAATAGAAGAGAGAGGAAGAGGATACAATTGCCCGCTGAATGCTATATTTGCTTTTACTCTTTTTTCTGAGAGGAAAAAAGTGGCAGGAACTGGATTTTTGAAAGTGATGGATACATGTATTTGCTCAATAAATCTTCCAAGTAAACAAGTAGAATTATATGATCGGCCATTTTCTGAATTACAGTCGTTGTGTGCGGACGTATATCAGAGTGCGTTAGCGCGGGCGTCAAAAAAACTAGGTCAAGATAAAAATATATATATATATATAGGACGGACACTTGATTAAGGAGAGAACAGCCGAAACGCGCATACCTCTGTAAACGCGATAGGTAACAGAACCTGAATGAAACTCGGTCCATATATAGCTACTCTGCACGAGAGGTAACCAGTAAAAGATCCTGAATCTGCCACAAGATTCAATTATTCTTCTATGGCCAACCCTTCCACGAAATGGATCAGCAGATATCGTGTCGACAAATATGAGTTGATACATGAATGTATGAAACTAAATGAAAAGATTATCTCAAGTGTAAAAAAATCCTTGGTCTGCTCCAAAATCAACCTAATTCTTCCTTACCTCATTTAACTCTTACCGAAAATGTCATTGAAATTCGTTGGTAACTTTTGGAAATATTTTGTCCACTGATGTATAGCTACTACGTTGGGAAGGCGACTTTAAGAAGAATTAAATCAATTCTTTTTGAGCCAATAGCCTACCATTCAGTAAAATATCGTTCAAATTCATTGAGAACTTTTGGAGATTTTGTGTAGACAAACAGACAGACAGGTACACATGAATGAATACATAACAAACATGCTTCTGTTAATCTCAGATGGAACTCCGAAGTCAGCAGAAAAATAGGTCTGATTAGTCACTCGATAGACATGACTAATGTCACTTGGCAGCATGTCGTGTGATCAACTAAATATCGGGAAAAAGGTCGATCAATGAATCAGTTACTTCTCTTGCCTTTTTCTTGGATCATGAAAAAGTAAGAATTTAAAAAAATGAACTCATCTGGAAACAAGTGGGGGCCGATTTAGCTTAAATTTACTTTGTAAACTGAACCTGCATTAAACTATATTCGCAGGGGTTTGAAGAGAAAAACCGTTTTTTCTATGTATAATGAAGAGATAACGTTCAAATGTGCAGTTGCGTAAATACATACATGGCCAGTTATCCGAACCAACTTGAAAACTGAAGAAACCTCTATTGACAGTTTTGGTAAAAGTTTTGGATGACTTATCTTAATTCTTCCAAACATCAAGATACGCTTATGGGCAGCTCTACGGCTGGTACACAGCAGTTATCAATGGTTGGTATCATGTAGAATCTGGACCCCAAAATCGATCCAAGTCAGAATCGCAATTTGTCAGATAACATCGCATATGACGTCATGCCTTACATACCCATGCAAAGGTATCATTGTTTCTATGTAGATTCTTTTCCTTCTTTTCTTTAAGTATTTTCATCGAAATCTCCATCATAATCTTTTTTTCATGAATTCCCTGATTTGATTTGATTTTTGTGCCATTTTTAGCATCGATTGTGCGCGGTTGTAAGCGTTAAAAAATTGATAACATTACTGAGAATTGTTTGCTTTGCTTTGTTCACGGAAATATTGAAGTAGGCACATAAACAATTGAAGGCTATTGGAATGTTAAAAAAGGTTTCATGAAATCAATGCTTGGAAGCAGGAGATACTTGCTTTGATTAAATTGAATTAAATTTTCATTTAATCAAAACTAGATATTAATTCATTTTGTGTTGATGAAAAGAAAAGAATTCAAAGAAAAAATCGATATTAATGCCCTGATGCAACACTAGACAGAAGACATTATACAAAGATTCGAAAATTTGCACAACTAACCCCAATCAATTTAAGGGGGCAGATTCTTCATTTGATTCCAAATGATTTATTGTTTCTTAGTCTTCAGTCTTTAATTTTTAAAAGGCGAATTTTGTCTTCAAGTAAATCCCACGATACTTACTTCAATCAGCGTAAAATGCCGTTACAGCTCGAACGTCAAGTTGGAATAAAGAAGTGCCTTCAGACAGGACTTGATATTGCACTTCACATCACATGGTCAAGGGATCGTGTCAGACCTTTGGCAACTGTGTCATTATTATTATTGTTGGTTAAAGGTTTTCTTAACCGTTTCTAATTCTTCATACAAACACAGCATTTTCTCGTAAATATTTGTTTTGTAATCATTTACTCCTACATACACTCAAACACGTGAATGTTCGAAAAAAACATACTTTCAATGAAATACACGAACACACGAACGCACACACGGCCACGATTTTCCTGCACACACACACACACACACACACAAAAGATAGATAGATAGATAGATAGATGGATAGATTGATAGATAAGTGTGCCAACTGCTAGCATCGTGAGAAGAACAGATTTTTGAAATTTCCAAAAAACAAATTATTTAAAAGAAAACCAATATAAAATCATTTTACTCAATTGAGAAGTACATTAAAAGTATGAAACAATTCTGTTTTGGTAAAATATCATACATATATACACACGCACACACATACACACACACACACACACACACACACACATATATATATATATGCAAGTTGTTTGTGAAAATAGATGCTCTCTCCCACTTCCTCTCTCTCTCTCTTTCTCTATCTCTTTCTCTCTCGATATATATATATATATATAAGTTGTTTGCGAAAATAGATGCTCTCTCTCTCTCTTTATATATATATATATATATATATATATATATATATATATATATATATATATATATACAGGTTGTTTGCGAAAATAGATGCTCAAGCTATATTTTAGAAATAATGACGCACTTTATTGCTAGCATTATTTTCGTTATGTTTTTATCTTCTTTCTTCTGTACTTGATGTTCCCTAAAATTAGCACAGTGGGGAAGAATTTTGTCACGTTGCTCTGTTTTTGCTTCATCACCTCCTTCACTTTACCCCAGCAGTTCCCTTTGTCAATTTTGTCATTTCTATTGAAAGGCAAAGCGTCTTAAAACTAAACCGTTGTACACAACTCCAAACGTCGACCCATCCCGAAGAGACGAAAAAAAAATAGAAATAGAAAACAAATAGATAAAAATAAAACAGTTTTTTTTTTCGTTTTGTTTTTTTTTTTTTAAAGAGGTTATTCAAATTGTCTTTGAGATGCTGGAGGTGTACGTGACCCCTGACAACTTTGCCGCTTTTCCAACCACTCACCTACCTCCTGTGCCGCTAGGAATGAATCCGTATAATGACGAACACAACCAGTTCTTGCTGGAATGAACTGGCCTGGATTTATTTACGACACACTGACGTTTTTACAATAACAATAACAACAATAATAATAACAATAAAAACAATAATAATAATAGATAGATAGATCGATAGATTGATAAATAAATAGATAGATAGAGGGGTAGCTTTATAGGCACTGCCATCGAATTAGTTTCTTATTTATATCCTCGCATCGATTTTGTTAAATGCCAATAATAGCAACAGCTGTAACCATATATTCTGTGTTCTTGGTAGTTATAATCTCCGTAGAACTATTATAATTTTTCTGCTTGTTTGTATGTGCAGCCATTACGCTTTCCGATTATTCATTCTCCTCATATCTTTCATCCTTTCTTTTCTCTCCCCTCGCCCATCCTTGAAATGTAATGAACAAGGGTGAGTATCGAATAAGGTGATTTTGCTTGAATGGGAACAAAAGTGATTTAGCCTTCTCTATATCTGTCTCCCTCTCCTCTCATCATTGCAATGTAATTAACAAGGGTGAGAATGGAAGAGCATGTACTTGAATGGGAGCTAAAGGGGATAAACTATCTACATGATTGCCATTCGTTCATTACTCCTCTCTCACAAGTGTGAAGCTTGTGAAATAAGTTTATAGTGGCAGTAGACCATAGGAATACAATAATATATCAAAAAAATAGAATATCATATAAAAAAGAATATCTGTCATCAGGCAATTCTGAACTTGAGAATCTCAATTGTATTTGTTTCACTGGACCTAGACTGATCTATTCCTGTAATTTGTGTAATCTGGTAACAGTGTTTTTGTTTTTTTTATGAAAGGAATATTAGAAATGAAACATCTCAAAATATTAGAATATGATATTTAAATGACCAAACTTCATCATTACAATCGAGCATGTTTGTTATAAATTGGAAGATGGGTTCGGAATGTCCATCAGTACTTGGTTGGACCTCGTTTGTCAATGGTCTCCTGAATATGTTGTGGCATTGAAGAAACCTGCCTGTGGCATTGTTTAGGTATAATCGACGCCCCGGTAGAATCGATAGCAGACAAGCTCTGTCCGATTGCTGGGATGCAAGCTGATCATATTATTTTCAAATATGCCCCATAAATTCTCAATGATGTTCAAGTCCGGTGAGTTGCCAGACCAAGGAAGCACATTAATATGATGATCAGCAGACCAAGGAATGGTAGATTTTGTGTTATGAACTGGAGCCAAATCCTGCTGGAACGTAAATTCCACTTCTCCAAATAACTTTTCCACTGATGAAATCATGAAATGCTCCATGGTCTCTTGCGTTGACTATGACCTTCAAAAAACACAGTGGCTCTACAACTTCAGATATCATGGCCAGGAGAACTTCATGCTGAACTCCAAACAACTGGGGTTACATGCATATGTAGCCATAAACTTGCTCTCATTGGAAAACAGCCTTGATCTATGTCAGCCACTTGCAACGCCACCTATCGTTGAGAAGAGGTTGGGTTCGAAGTACACGGCTGTTGAACCCGATATCCAGAAGCCGTCTGTGCAGGGTAGCCTCTGATACACTGTCTCCGGATTAAAATTGTGGCTTTTCTTGACGGTTCTCTTGAGCCTGCTACCTTCTCTCTCGCCGATGCATCATTTTCGGCCACACTTTGCTCATTTAGAGGATATTCCTCTCGACACAAAACAATGGGAACACGTAGATTCTTAAGTAATAGGGGGGGGGGTTTGTAATCTCCCCTCTATGTGGAGTTTGTAAATGATGGCTTTTTGGACAACCGTTATATCAGGAGTCTTTTCTCTAATTGCAGAATTTGATTGCTTTCTGAAATAATGTGAAGAAATTCATTAATCGAATATGCAATGACATGTCACAGTTGTTTGATTGGTGAATTATTTTATTCTAATATTCTGAGAGGCATAATTTTCAATAATATTCCCTTTGAAAACCCCTTTTGATAGATTACATCTAGAAAGATGCTTGGATTTGATTAGTTTGCGCACAGTGAGACTAATACAATTGAAATTCGAGGTTCAGAATTGCCTGATGACTGATATAATTTTTCATAATATTTTACTGAGATATTCTAAACATAATTGTATAGATAATAATATTAATGATAATAATATTAATAATAATAATATTAATAATAATAAGAATAATAATAATAATAATTATTATTATTATTATTATTTTTATCATTATTATTATTATTTCTTGGATGGACAAAGGGAAAACTCAATTAACGGACTGGCGAACGAGAAATCTTATGACAATACACAAGGCTTCACACCCTATAGATGACACGGAAGATAGACTGTGTGTGAAGAGGAAAGAAAATTGTAGAGAACTCATAAGCATAGAAGACTGTGCCCAAAAGGCCATAACAGGATGAATGAAGACATTATAAAAAGTCTCTGGTGCAGTGCAACGAACAACAAAAATGTAGCAAACAAAGAAGCAGCACAGCAAACGAAGAAAGAAAAATGGGAACAGAAAAAAGCTACACATGGAGTTCAAAAGACATAAATGGTCGCAGACGAAAGATCATTCTCAAGGCTATTCAAAGGATAAAGAGAAATAGAATTGCTCATCATGGCAGCCCAAAACAAATGCATCAGGACAAGCTATGTCAAGGCGAAAATCGACCGAAGCCAAACAAACAACAAACTCCTCATATGTTGAGAAAGGCATGAGACCGTAAACCACATAACCAGTGAATATATTCAACAAACCCTCAAAGAGTACAAAAACAGACATGACAGGGTATCAATAGTGATTCACTGAGAATTGAGCAAACGACTGGGATTCGACCACATGGACCAATCGTATCCGCACACACCAGGGACGGCCCGGTAGAATAAAAGCCACAAATTACTCTGGGGCTTTGAAATCCAAACTGACCACCCCATCCAAGCTAGAAGATCAGACCTGGTAATCCGAGACAGTGGAAGGAAAACATGTCAAATAATAACCATGGCGTAAAAAGCTATGGAAATACCAGGACCTGGCAAAGGAACTGAACATGAATTTCAGGGTAGTACCAGTAATAGTGAGTGCACTCAGAACCATACCAAATACCCTGGAAACCAGATTGGGGGATCTTGGGGTAAAAGAATGGACTATAAAGATCACAGCATTATTGAGTACTACACAAATACCGAGGAGAGTACTGGAAATATGATATCTACGACCCCGGATGTTAGCAAAGACCTAAAAGCCAAGAAAAGGAAATGGTGGAAACGATGCAAACAACTGCTCTTCTGTAATAGGTGAGTATGATATGAGAGGTGGGCTGAGGATCTGAGGAGACTTGCTGTCATTCAGCCTTCAGCGGAAACCACCAGGCAACTGGCGTGAAACTGTGATCCATGGTACTGCTGTGAACTGTGAGGGTGAGAATAGAGCTGGAGGCTTGAGGAGATTTGCAGTCACTCAGTCTCAAGCGTTGGCTTCTAGGCAACTGGTTTGAAAATGCAAAACATGGAGAAAAGGACGAGACCTAAAACCACACGACCAGTGAATGTGGTCAAAAAGCACAGAAAGAGTACAAAAAAGACACGACTGAGTAACAACACTGATACAGTGCATGTATTAATTTCATTTGCTTTTGCTAATTATTATAGTTGATTTCAAAATATTCCATAGGCAATAGAAATATGTATGCTGTAGTAATGGGGATATCTTAGTTGTCAACACCCGTGGAATTTCAACTGGTCTACCAAGTGTACTATCATTACTCGTTTATCATGGTTAAATCATGCATGCTACCTCGCACCTTACATGTACTGCTATTCTGAGTTTGTCGTGACTTCACACTTATACTAAATCTATACATATGAAGACCAAAGAGTCATAAGGAACCAAATCGATTAGGAAAAAAATAACAATAAAGACCTAGCGGGATTTGAACTTAGATCCATGGGTGTAACCGATATAATATTTAATCATCTCAGATTTCCAAATGGGCTCCGCAATTAGAGTGCCTATGCTGTAAAAAAAACTTGATAATCAGTAAAATTTAAACATGGTAATTTTTATTGTGCAGTTGTAGCCCAATAACGCTTTCGTGGACACGAAATTTGCCTGTGATGAAAGATCCATGTTCGAGTCAACACAACTTCTGGTGTGAAGTGCCCTCATGGTTGTTTTCATTATTTTCTGCGTACGTTGAATGTCAACGAATTGTACTTTGCATTCTGTATAATTCAATCGAAACACTCAAATGCGCAGAGACAAAAAAAAACAGAAATAGATTGTGATGCTGAATATACTTCGTCATTCATCAACAGAAAAGGAGGGATAATACTGCACCGCCGTCATATCTAAAGCTACTGTCAAATCTATGTAAATATCCTAAGCATATTGAAGGAAAGATGCCATGCTCGGTCATTTGTGAATGGTTCGGCAAGAACGTGATGCACCATTTGCGTAGGGCATTGCAAATGACACATTCATAAAGAGTGGCTTTCGACGATGAAAAAAAGCACATGGAAGAGCTATAAACCACTTGAAGTCATAATGCCACAATCTCTCATGTGTTGCATAGACTTGCTACCAACTCACTAAAGCTAAAAAGACCCCCATCGCTTAGAGCATAAGTGTATCTTACAAGGAGAAAGTTCGTGAAAATTGCCTTTACATAAAGACTGCCGAATAAATAATCCCGTTGACTGTGACTCAGGATATTACCCCAAAAGAATACAGAGAAGATGATGGACTGAACCCAGGAGATGTTCGTAAGTTCTTCAAATTTACTCCAAAACATGATCCAGTCATAGCTGTCAGTGTCAGAGATGATCCAAAGAAAGAGAAGTTCACTAGTTGTGCGATACAGAATGAGATAATTCAAAGAATTGCGTCTATGGCGGAAGAAGAAATCGAGGAAAATGCGGTATCATGTCACTATTTTTCTATTCGAGTCGATATAGTCAATGATCTTAATTGATCAGAACAGTCAGCTCTTGTAGTAAGATTCTTTTATGAAACTTAGCATTGTATCCTGGAGTGTTTCAAAATCATTTACTCCCACGATTATGTTGAATGTTGCGTTCATTAATGATACCATTTTGAGCTGCCTAGAGAAACAGGGTTTGGATTATAAATTGTCGCTTGTTTGCTTGGGATTTGATGGAGCATCAGTTATGAGTGGAATACTGCGAGCACTAAAATGGTCACAGACTTAATAGGGTTTTAATCGATGCTGCAAAATGTGTTCCTTGAACTGCTGATTTCGCTATTAACTCTGTTGTTCTTTGAACTCTGAAATTTCTTCCCGTACAATGAGAAACGTTTCCCAACGAACAAGTACGAGAACTGCAACATCTCAGAGACAAACGATGATCGTGTTGGGCCACTTAGAGCAAAAATGATTTGCTTTGTCAGGAACGCATAGTAAGACCCTTGAAAGAAATTTCCATAGATGAAATAGAGGCTCGTGTTATATCTGCTTGAGGAACACTTGTACAAATAGATGCAAGATCTGTTCCCTTCCAAAAGTTTCTCGCAGATATTCTTGGAAAATATCAACTTTATCTCAGCAGCTACAGGATAGAAAGAGCAGTGACCCTCATTTCTCAGCTCTGTGAAGATCTAGCTGGTATTCGAAACTTCAACTTCATAGAACGTTGCGCTGATAAGGTTGGTGAACTCTGCAGAAAATGCATCATTTCACCAAAAACAAGATAAAGGTGGACAAAAATAAATAAGACAGGTCGACAAATTAATCATGACAGAATTCATTACTCAAAGGTCAACTTTTCTAACAAAATGTATCAGCATCTTCTATTCAGTCTTAGACTATCTTATTCATGAATCAGACAGTCGTTAGAGATTCCTTTGTTATATTTGTGTTATACCAGCTTTAGAGGACACACATAATAGTCTGAAGAAGACCCAAAGGTATTCGCAGCTGCGTACTTAGTTAATATAATTCGAACAATGAGATTCCCTGGTGAGAAAATCACCCCTGATAGAGCCTGAACAACCAACATTCTTTCCATATAAAGCAGTATTTGACAGCTTGTACAACTTGCTGTTGATGGCTGCAACACTCTCGGTCATCCGCGCTCCATGTGAGAGAAGCCTCTTAAAAATGAAATTAATGAAAACAGGAATTTTATGACCAATGACAGACAGTATAACATTGAACTGCTATTGATTGACAGTTTGCGAATCAAGAGGATTGACATGTTGTTGAATTTGATAGCCACCATGATAATCCCAGGATTAACCTGGATTAAATCTTTCGAGGAGATTATTTCACGACTACCAGGTATATTGGAAAATTTTGGATTATTCATGCATATTCTAATTACCATCACCCCGCTAAAAGTTTCCCAGGCTTACACCCTTGAACGCTTCTTATTGATGGAGCCCCTTAAGGACTGTACAATGAAAATCTAAGAAAGTGTCACTTGGGCTGGACTGTAAAAGTTCATTGAGACTAGATTTTAAAAACTCTTTCTCTCCAGGATGGTGTAGACAACGGACATATAACAAGGAGAAGCGCCACTTTCAAGACCTCAACTCCTCAATGTTTCCCTGGATTCATGAAGACACCAACACTTTACAATTTGCACACTAACAAGGATTCAACATGACTCGAAATATATTTAACTAACAAAGACTTCAACCACGAACCTCTCTACAAAACTCCAGAAGGACACGAACATCTTGAAATTTTACATTCATTTTCTGTTACTAACTTACTAACATACTCCTACGAGTAACTTAATTTCACAACTTAAATTTAAAGTTTTTATATTTTGCATGGATATTTCTCTTAAGTAGTTACTCCTACTACTGCTGTTTGTGAAAAAACAACAACTTTTTTATTTAGAAGTATTTTATTTGAATTATTAAAGTATCACACCGATATTTTCCCTTAAAGTTGTGTTTATCAATTTGGTGAAGTATAGGGGGAAAAAGTTTCTCCTTACATACATTTCTAGTTTTGGCCCCAAAGGGACCCCGTCCCATTTTCTGAGTGCTAGAAACGCGATTGCCCATGACCCAAACAGCTGTAGGCAGTTATCATAGGTTCTTTTATTTCTGGTAGCAGCTGTAATATAAGTCTCAGTTTACCATATAATAAGCAGGGGAAGCATATAATGAGTGCATACGAATTGTAGAAACGTATTAGCAAAATGAACAAACTTGGAGGTAGTAAACAGCCATTTTCTTGTGACCTTTGAGATTTGACCTGAATATTCCGTGCTAGGCCAGTGGCCAAGCATGTGATGTTTGTAAACAAAAACATGTGTCTGGGTTTAACTATCTTTCAATGCAGTGAGTGCTAAGAAGTAACCGATGCATTGCTAAAGGTTCATTTTAGCATACGTGGCTTCAAACTTGACGGATTTAGGACCAGAGATTAATATCAAAACAGCAAATACCATGCTGGAGGGAAAGGTTGAATACTGAAAAGTTATGAAGAAAAATAAGTAGTCATTGATCCAGATTTAGTCAATTCAGAAGCTTTGTAATTATGTTAGAATGATTTTTTGAAATGTATCGGATACTTGTATTGAAATTCTACTGCGCATTGACGCTTGGTTATGTTTACAAACTTCGCTCACAATATCTTTTATCTCTTAATAATAATAATAATGATAATTTATCTCAGACTACGAAGTTAGAAGAGATATACGTATTTTCCTTCTATGTTTGTCTGTCTTTCTACATGACATGTCTAAAAGTTCTCAGTGAATTCCAATTAGATTCCCCGAAGGGTGGACCATGGAGGAATTGATTAAATTCTGGAATTGATCCAGTATTTTTCTCGGTTGAGAGACAATTTTATACGTTCAGACAATTGTTCGAAATACAGAAGAATCAAAACATACATTTCTCGCCCCAGCACATATTTTTTAAAGTTTTCCTTCAGTGTTTAAATCGTGTTAACAGGTGTATGCGATCTCTGAGTGCGTTCTAGTTAAATATTAACTCGTCAGAAGATATTATCTATAATTTCGAAAAGGATCATCAACATTCAAAGAGTTTTTTCGGATGATTAAATCCTTTCTTTCTTTTTTTTTTTCGTTAATACGACATTCCGACTTATTCATTCTACGACCTTCTCCAGGTGTAATATCCAAATGTGATGGTGGCAAACAGAATTCCAGTGATAGCTACTCTCTGGCGTAGGATTCGATTTCTTCCTTTTACTTGATTGGCTTGGATTTCCGTGCCTTGTCCCTGCTGAGTATTGGAACTCTACACTTGTCTGACATACATTCGATTGACATGTTAATTTGGGCAGCTTCGTTGATTTTTCTCGGTTTCAAAAAGTGATCTCTATCTATTTTACGGACTTCTTTTCCCAAAGAGAGAGAAATGTTCGCTTTTCCTCTCCGAATATAGCCAGCCACTCCAGATATATCCTTTGATTACGGCTTTTTCATGTTCGTCAAGTTCAACATTGAGAGACCTACCACTTTCACTAGTGTAAATCTTTCCACATTTAAATAAAATGAAATGAATGCAGTTACTGGCCAGATTTCTCTCTCATGGGGTATTAGAACTTCCAAAAAGCGACCCTGATGTTGGGGTATTTGAAAGCTTTCGATATCCTCTCTGCTGCACCTTCAACTTAAGGGATGATGAGGGTGGGGATAAAAGAGAAAGAGTTTGAAGTAAAATTTCGGTGACCCCCAACCCCGCTATTTCCCAGTAATGAGGTGGGTGGGTAGCTATTTCTTCTGAGTGTTGGGTATAGATTTATCGTCTCTTTTTTTCTCTGATGCTCTCGAGATAGCTGAGCACCCCATGTTTTATACAGAGGGGATGGTCTGAGTTAAACTGTTGGTAAAGGTCTGTATGCATTGCCTTTTTTGTATACCGCTGTGTTGTTACCACTTCCTGTACAAGTTACAAATACATTAAGTAACGGAAGTTTGTTGTTCCTTCCTTGTCCATTGTGAACTGTATCGATGGTCTGACTGTGTTCACATGGTCAAGAAAGACCTGTGATGGGGCCAAAATATGAATATGTACCTGAGCTAAACTGAAGGTTTCAGTGATGATGAGCCTAAGGCATAATCTTCGAAACATTCTGTATATATATATATTGGAAATAACTAGATAAATAGCCAAGCCCATCGCTAAGCCTTTTTCTGACTCATATATATTGGGACCCAGCAGGAAATGTGTAGTGCGCACCCAGAATGCTAGCAGCCCCATTAAGGTAATAACGGGGATGCTAGTGCTTTCTTCTCAATCACTGTCTTTTTTTTTCAGTTTAGCTCCTAGTATGAGCAGGGCTCCCTCCGTCGGACCTTGTAGAAGATGTTGAATACATTAATGAGGAATAGATGGACGTCTTTCTAATCTGTTTCACGAAGGATTACGAGTTCTTTACACATGACAGTGGTTCCAAGATAACGGCCAGGAAGCGACCTGGTGGGTGACACACTGTGCCAAGGCAATTGACTATGGGTCTCAAAAGTATTTCTATTTTATATATCAATGATAAGTCATATATACAAAATAGTTTTCTGCGATGTAGCGTCAACTGTCTATATTTTTGTGGTTCCAAGTACACCTTGTTCATTTTCAAGAGTGGGGAGAGATTACCCCCCATCGACAAGGTGTGGTCTTTCATGAACTTTTGTAGTTACCCGATTCTATGATATTACCAAAACGAACATTTTAAAAAAGCCATAATCAAAAGAGAGATAGAAAGATCTGGGATGGCTGGAGAGAGAAAAAGGCGAAGAAGTTCGTATAATAGACAGGGAATACTGCGGGAAAAATCAAGGACGCAGCTCATATCAATATGTCAGCTGAATGTATAAGTCTGACAAATGCAGATTTCAACCTGATGTGGCTTCCAATCATCAACAGGGACAAGTCATCCAAGGAAACCCATCCCTAACAAGGAGAAAGGAAGAAAACGATTTCCTATGCTGTAACGAAGCTACCATTGGAATTTTCTATTTGCCACCATCACATTTGAATATTGCATCTGAAGAAGGTCGTAGAATGAATCGGCTGTAACTTTGTGATTACAATATAGACAACAAAAAGGAGTTCAACTGTCCGAAAAGCTCTTAGAATGTCGTCAGACGATATTTGTCAAAAGTTTGCTCAGTTATGTTCCCATTGACAAAAGGGGGAAAACAATATCTTCACTAACTGAGCCTTCTGTGGCCATGGCCAAAACAGCTGTAGGCTGTTCCCATTAAGTACTAATATCTCGGGCTCCAGTTGTAACATTGGTCTTTATTTATTATATTATAAGCCATAGCAGCAAATGTTGAGCACGTACAAATAGTAGTAACGTATTAGCAATATGAACGAACTCGGAGATTACACGTAGCAATTTTCTCGTAACCTTTGAGATTTGACCTAAATATTTCTCGCTAAGCCTGTGGCAGAGCATGTGATGTTTGTAAACAAAGAACACGTGTCAAGGTGCAGTTATCTTATCTCTTATTTCTTAATAATAATTTTAAGGTATTTTCGTTGTTTACAGATCTGCACCAAGAAGCTTATTCCATACACATGCCTAAAGACTATCTGTGACCTCACTGTATTATCAATATTATTATTGTATATTCCATAATCATATCAGCTACAAATAGTGTGATCAAGGGCACTGAGAAGGGCAAACAGCAGGGGCATCGCACCAGGGTCCGTAAGATCAAGTGGGGGGTCTACCGCTTGTACCGTAGTAGATGAAGAGAGAATGGCTAAAGATATGCTCAACTTATAATATTCCTCTAGGAGGCCCTGATTGTGATTATGGCAATTTTTTTAGGATCATTTTGAACTGGGCATCAAAGCCACTGAACCAGCTCGGAGACTCCGGGAAGAGGAATTAAATGAAATCATATCTGACAGTTCAGCCTAAAAATGGTTCCAAAAGTTTTAAGGTTGGTAATTTACCCTTGAAATAAAGCCCAAAGAAGAGGAGAACCTGACCAGAACTTTCAGACGAGCCAGAATCATCGAAATATATCGCGCAGAGCATTACATAATCCTAAAAACATACAGGAGCTTTCGAAAGGTTCAGTGTCATTGAGGGTTGTTTAAAAAACCGAAAATATCCTCGATAAACCACATTAATTTACTGATCGTGGTGAATTCGAGTGTGTGCGAACATTAGCACTCAATAAAAACATTTTCATTTTGCAGTTAAAAATCTTAAGGCATTACCCGTTCTAAAGATACATGTTTGGAAAGACTTACTGGCGAGTGTAACAGCCTGCATTAATTGTCTCATTAAATAATTTCCGTCTGTTTTACGAAACTACGACTTCGAATTATATCTGTTACGACTCATAGTTTGGCCAATTTAGATATTCAATGCATGAATTTAGATCTTTCGATGATCCAAATATCATCATTTAAATTTAGATCTTTGATTTCAAATAGAAGATCTATAATCTGTAGTTTTTTAATTTTATTTCATTAGATTCATCGTGAAATAATGACCAAAACAATATCAAACTTGACACCGTAATTCCTAATGCACTGACAGATACATGAGAGAAATATCAACTTGGTTCAATTGCCAGTTGTCGAGTAGGAGCAGTGCACTAATACACACACCCACACACACTCAAATTTCTTCAATTATAATTGGATACTGCGACATTCTTTGTATCATCACATCGTGAAACAAATGTGAAGCAACTAAAGAGACGTTCGGACACTTCAATGTTACTACATCTACTTTCATCGTTATAAATTGTGGTAATTTGATTTAATGAGATTCAATGTCCCATAAAAGCTAAGTAGCCTGACAATTATCCTTTACTAGCTGAAGTACCGGTCAACGCCGGGTAAGAGGTCAAGATTGAGATTGCAGCTGGTTATAATGACGATAAACGATTCCTTTGTACTGGTGTTGGCCGGTAAGTGTCGTTTCCATTAGAGTCAAGTTATGCAAAACTACTATATATATATATATATATATATATATATATATATATATATATATATATATATAGTCCTGGGGGGGATGTCTGTGATAAATCATTGTTTGGAGGCACCCTGACGTCGTCTTCAAACAATGTAACTCCGACAAACTTTCAGCATTATTCAAGACAAAGATACATTTAGGCCATGATTGATGGGTGCGTTATCAGAAAAATTAAACTCTGCTTTTCCAAAAATGAAATAGTCCTCATAAAAAAAATGACTCGAAAAAACAATTAATTTAATGAATAACTAACTTGATTTTGGAAAAGATATTGATTATTTTTACTAAAAATATTGTGTTGGAATTGGGGTCGGTTCACTGTTAAAAGGCAAAATAGTAGTTCCATAACGTTTATTCTCTTTAACCTCTAACAGTCCTCATAAATATACTGAGTGTCTCATGATACAGTTGAAGTATGAATGATCAAAGATGACAAATTTTGATAAAATTTTCGGCATTTATTCATTTATGAATGAATTTATTTATGGAAAGGGTACACTGCAGAATTTTTGGAAATATTATTCCAAAGGCTAGTCCCGAACCTTTGTTCAATTTCATGAAATATTCTGGACATTGTTAGAACCACTGGTTCTCTAATCCTAGTCTTTTTCTGTCTTAAACCAAACCGCAGCATTTTTGAAATCCAAGAAAATGATCGATTTTTCTTCATCAGTAATTTTTATACCATCAGAAAAGGTGTTTGCTTTTTAAAACTCGGGCGAAAAAGAAATTGATTAAGATTGTTTTCAAAATTGATTACAGCGAACAAGCGCCGTGTATGATTGACCAATGGAGATGATCAAAATAGTCCACACTTTAAAATGCATAATATCTATACGTGGAAAGATACAATCTGATGTCGTTAAACTTTACTTTATTCAAAAGGCTTTCAAATATCAAGGTTTCTCAGGAGCATTCTTTTTAGTTTTTTAACGTTTTAGAACATAAAAAAACAATATCATTTTAAACATCATTTTTTAAAGTTTTTTTCAAGAAATTTTTCACCGTTTGTCAAGGAGTCACAGTGCATTCATAAACGCACACACTTACACACAGATTTCTTCAATTATTGTTGTATACTGCAACATTCGTTTTTTTATCACAGCGTAGAAAAATATCATTCAATTAACGAAACATTTAGACTTCTCAGTGTCCCCTACATATATTCTTTTATTGTTATAATTGGTGGTATTTTGATTTAATTAGATTCAGTGCCCCACAAAAGCTTAATAGCCTGACAATTATTCTTTACTAGCTGAAGTACCGGTCAACGCCGGGTAAGAGGTCAAGATTGAGATCGCAGCTGGTTATAATGAAAATAAATTATAGTAATTGTGGGCTAGTGTGCAAACAGCAATGATGCAAAGAAAAAAGAACTTATTCCTCAGCAAAGAGATCTACTGGTGATTCTGATGCACGACGAAGCCTCTCCTTCTGTTGCAAATGTGACTAGCAAACAATCGTTTAGTTGTGATTGGAAGTTCTCCGATGAGCGACGTATTCTTCAGACCTGTTACCTTTAGACCATGCGTGTAAGTTATATTCATGTTTGCATTGATGTTATCATTTAGAACTGGAAGAAAAATTATCAGGTTGATGTAAAGGTTCAAGACACCACATTTTCCGCAGTGTTAGAGAAATCTTATAAGTGTATTTAATGTTTACTATTTGTGCTATCAGTCAACTGAGGTGCGTCGTCTTCTAGAATAAACGAATACTTATAAAACGTATATGCTCAGTCACACAAACTTTCACGTGATTACCGTTTTTTGTCAGCATACTGATTCAGGGATGATCAATTACAATATTGGAAAAAGGGTGATCAATGAATAGACTACCCCTTTCGCCTTCTGTTGGACAGTGATCAGTAAAAGATCTGACTTTGCAACAAAAAAAAAAATTTTTTTAAACAAGCGTGAACACAGCCGGATGCAAACTAAGGGACCAATTTAGCTTGAACTCTCATTGTAAATTGATCCTCGCACTAACGACTTGACTGTAAAAACACAAGAAAAACGGAGTAAAATTCCTAAATTTTAAGCCTTTAAGCTCCGTTGGTCGGACTGGACACACGAGACATGGATGGATGAATAGATAGATAGCCAGACGGAGTCACTTGAAAACTGAAGAAACCTTCATTGACAGTTTTGGTGGACGGTTTCCAATTGCTTACACGTGAACTTACAGAACTTACATCTCTAAGCTCCCTTTTGTTTCGATCTCCAACATTAAAAAAATAACAAACACCGACTGCCTGACATGCCAGTGACATCATGAAGCGCTTAAAAGAACATTTGTAAACAGGAAATTTTCGATGTCAGCCCCACCAACATACAGATATGTGCCTTGCTTAACCATTAAGATTTCTATGGTCCAAGATGTTGAGACGCCGTCCATGAGAGACAGCTATTCCGTTTTATGATCGCTTTCACGTCAATTATTTCACGTCTAATGGACTTCACGAACTGAAAAAGATACGTCTTCACACTGAAGTTTGGAAAATAATGTCATATCTGAGAAGAAAATCCCCATTTCCCACATAAGGAGAGAAAATATTTCTTAAACATCCGAAGTCCATATTTGAACCAGAGTTAAACCAAAGTTACGAATACCGAAATTCATAAGCGATTTCTCTTAGTCTTGATTCCGAGTCGCTCGTTCAACCTTGGCTGTAACTGCCAGCGGTGATGAATCATCTGTGTTTACCAATTCATCCACTCGTTCTGATTGGCTCTTATTTTTGTTTACGTCCTTTGGCGGTGTCTTTGATAACCCAGACGCGTGCCAAATTTTACCGATTTCATCTCCCTGTCATTCATTACAACACAAGAACTTGAATTTCTGAAATGTAACACTGAACGCAATCCTTTCTTCTATCTGTTTATTTTACGAAAGAAAATGACACATTCTCTTGTTTAGGTGTGTGTTGTTTTTTTTTTAGTTACAGGTCAGCTGAAGGTAGAATTTCTCGTTACAATGTTTTTTCATACTATATACACGCGACCGATAATCCAATTTTTACCAGTAGTTTCGGCGATAAACACAAGCTTAAACGATATTTTGTAGAATAGAATAAAGTTTAGACGAGTGAATATATAGTACGTGGATGCTTGTAGAAGGTTGTTACTAAGTTAAAGGTTCGTCTGGCACGATACCACAAGTGTACATCGTATTTTTGGCACATTAGTAATGGTTAGCAATCCATAAGTTCCCGGAATTTCAACGGCGCACGCGAGCCGAGTGTAATGTTGTTGTGAGCGCTCTTGGCATTGCTGGTTGATTCCTTGGTGGGCTCGTGTACAAACAGCCAACAAGAAATTACTTCCAAGGAGACTACGTGTTAGCATAAGTAATTTGTTTCTATTGGTGAAATTCCCCGGGCCTTTGGGTAGTACATATATATATATATATATATATATATATATATATATATATATATATATATATATATATATATATATATATATATATATATATATATATATATATATACATATATATATATATATATATATTGCCATTTATAGAATAATGTTAATACAAAAAATTCAAAAATGAAAAAATTAACTATTGAAAATCTTATCAATTTTGAAGCTTTGTGTTCAAATGAACTTTTTACAAAGCATCGGATACTTTTGCTCTGACTATATATATATATATATATATATATATATATATATATATATATATATATATATATATATATATATAGTGTGTGTGTGTGTGTGTGTGTGAGAGTGTGTGTGTATGTGTCCGTGTCTCTGTATATCTGTGTGACACTTTCCAAAAAACGCACAGATAATACACTCTGATCTTAGTTCGATGAACGACACTTTCATCCTAGACAGAGTGCACAGATACTCTGATCCAAGACTGATCCATACGTAAGTAATCCCATATTTTTTACTAATGTATATATATATATATATATATATATATATATATATATATATATGTTGAGAGAGAGGGGGGGAGTGAGAGTGTGTAAAAAGTTTTACAGTTTTAAACACTGAACTGTAAAAAACATTTAAAAAATAAAATAAAATTGTATCACTTCAGCCACATTTTTCCCAATATCTGTTAATGTATTTCATGTATTTTTCTTCGGTATTTTTTCTATTTAACATCTACGTGGTTATTATGGTAAATTGTACGTGTAAATTTTCTCTTGTTTGAATCATCTGTTGTTTTTCATATAACCGCTTCGGGGATTTGGAAACAAAACGGTTATATTGACATGACACCCCAGCTGTGTTGATCGAACACCACCCCCGTTTCAGCTATGATTATAATATATAGCTTGCAGCGTACATGAATTTTGTTACTTAGTATAGGGTATTATCATAATGTATTGCATATGGATTCTATCTTATACTACACCTCATTTAATTTTTGAAACAGGGCTTACTCATGTGGGTTACCCAAAAACCGTATTCCACGATGAGGGGTCAGTAAGTATAACATCAGACGCGTCTCGCTGTTAGTGTTACTTCTGTTGAGTGTTTATTCATGTGAATATTAAATCCATTGAGTCGGTTTTAATCTCAGACTGCATGCAAACCAATTTATGATATCATCCTCAAGAATACTAATTACGCAGAAAAACTTCTTCAAATTGAATATCTACCAACATATATAACCGAAAGATTTGACAATATTTTCTCACTAACCTTAAAGTTAACTTTTCCTCATTGTAAACCATTATATATATATATATATATATATATATATATATATATATATATATATATATATATATATATATATATTACTACGAATATTTGCCTGCGCCAATCTTGAAATGGGCGTGTTTATTACCAGAATTTTTGCATTATTCCTTTGTTGTAGCCTCAGCTAGATGATATTAAAATGATTAGTATTGATTTTCAACACCTATAATTGATGAAAACTCAAAATTTTATTTTGTAGGTATAAGACAAGACATATCTTCATCGTGAAGTAGGAAGAGAGTCGAGTTTTCACTCAAAATATTAGGAAGCATCAAGAAAAACATCAGAAACCAAAGTGTACAGTCTAGTATTGCCCAAAATCAGATTAATCCATTACATAATGCATGAACCTCCACGAAACATGTATTGATCGAATTAAAATGATTAATTGGGGTTTCCTCATCTACAATAGATATAAATATTTTGCAAGACACAAGAATATACAATGATAATCCTGGCAATGTCGTTTAGTTCATTTTTTCTCTTCCACTGCCAATGACGTTGCGGGTGGTAAATTTATATCCACTCATGTCTGCCAGTCTGTTTGTTTGTCCATAAAATATCCTCTCAAATCTTGAATTTTAATAAAATTTTCTGGAAGGATGGGCCATGGGCTGTGGTAGAATCATAAATCGGGGTAGTTCTAGGATTTCTTTCAATTGAACGATAGTTTTCTGTTCTTTTTTACACTCACACACACACACACACACACACACACACACATATATATACACACACACACACATATATATATATATATACATATATATATATATATATATATATATATATATATAATATATATATATATATATATATATTAAGAACTGGTACGATATGTTAAAAATCGTAGCACCGTAATCTCGACTTCATTGTAGCTACATGCAGTCTTTATATTTCTAACACTTTCCTCAATATCTGTGCAGTTCCCAGCATTGCGGTGGTCTGTACAGTCTCAATCCTTCCCCTTATCCTGATCTCCTCCAGTCTCACCCTCTATGTCTTCGGGACAGTTCCCAGAGCGCCTACTATAACTGGCACTACCCTGGCTTCCATGTTCCACGTCTTCTTGAGTTCTCTTGCTAGGTCCTGGTATTTTTCCCGCTTTTCACTCTCCTTCTTTACTCTATTGTCTGCAGGTACAGCCACGTCGACTATTTGGCAGGTCTTCCTCTTCTTGTCCACAAATACCAAGTCCAGTCTTCTTGCTTGGATGAGGTGGTCGGTTTAGATGTCAAAGTCCCAGAGTAGTTTATGGTTGTCATTTTCCAGGGCTACCTCTGGTTTATGCTGGTAGCACTTTTCCACATGGTTGAATCCCATTCGTTTACTCAGTTCCCGGTGTATCATTGTTTCTACTCTATTGTATCTGTGCTTATACTCCTTCTGAGCGAGTTGAATGTAATATGATTTACGGTCTCATCTATTATTATTATTATTATTATTATTATTATTATTATTATTATTATTTTGGAATCTCACTCCAGTTGCCTGGTGGTAACCGCTGGAGTTTGAGTGACAGCAAGTCTCCTCAAGTCTCCAGCCCTCCTCTCCTAGTACTCGTAGGTCGCAGTAATTCTGCGATTTACAGTTTCACACCGGTTGCCCAGTGGTTATCGCTGAAGGCTGAGTGACAGCAAGTCTCCTCAAGTTTTCAGCTAACGTCTCCTCTCTCTTTCGCATATCGTGACAGAGCTACAATTAGTTGCAGTACTTATATCTCTTGCACCTTCCTCGGTATCCGTGCAGTTCCCAGTAGTGCTGTGGTCTGTACGGTCTCAATCCTTCCCCTAATCCCGATCTCCTCCAGTCTCACCCTCAGCGTTTTGGGGACAGTTCCCAGTGCGCCCACTATGACCGGTACTACCCTGGTTCTCATGTTCCACATCTTCCTCAACTCTCTTGCTAGGTCCTGGTATTTTTCCCTTTTTTCACCCTCCTTCTTTTTTACTCTATGGTCTGCAGACACAGCAACGTCTACTATTTGGCAGGCTTTCCTTTTTTTGTCTACTATTACTGTCTGGTCTTTTAGCCTGGATGAGGTGGTCAGTTTGGATGTCAAAATCCCACAGTAGTTTGTGGTTGTCATTCTCCAAAACTGCCTCTGGCTTGTGCTGATACCACTTTCCCACATGGTTGAATCCCATTTGTTTGCTTAGTTCCCAGTGTATCATCGTTGCTACTCTATCGTGTCTATGCTTATACTCCTTCTTGCTAGTTATGTGGTTTACTGTCTCATCTCTTTCAGCGCAAATGCGGCATTTGCTGTTTGTCTGTGTTCTGTCGATTTTTGTTTTTATGTAGTTTGTCCTTATGCTTTTGTTTTGGGCTGCCATGATGAGCGATTCTGTTTCTCTCTTAAGGTTCCCTTTTCGTAACCACGTCCATGATTTCTCGTCCGCTACATCTTGTATCTGTCTTTTAAACTCGCCGAACAATTTTTTCCCTTCCCATCTTTCTTTTCTTGTTTGCTGTACTGTTCCATTGTTTTCTACTTTATTGCTTGTTGCACTATCTCTCGCGCTCTTTATGATTTCTTCTCTATTTGTTTGCACATATCTTTCTAGGACTATTTTAGCTCTCTGGACACAATCTTCTATGCTGATGAGCCCCCTACCACCTTCTTTTCTCTTAACGTATAGTCTATCTGTTATTATTATTATTATTATTATTATTATTATTATTATTATTATTATTATTATTATTATTATTATTATTATTATTATTATTTGCAATCTCATATCAGTTGCTTCGTGGTTACCGCTGGATTTTGTGTGACAGCAAGTCTCCTCAAGTCTCCCGCCCTTCTCTCCTAGGACTCATAGGTCGCAGTAATACTGCGATTTACATTTTTACACCGGTTGCCCAGTGGTCATCGCTGTAGGCTGAGTGACAATAAGTCTCCTCAGGTCTTCAGCCAACATTTCTTCTCTCTTTCGCCTATCATATCAGTGCTGCAATTAGCATTTTAAAAAATCTGCTTAAAAGTGTTAAAACATGAAAAGACTTCGTTTGAGACAAAAGAATGAAAATGAACGAAATAACAAAATGGATTTCATTGTTTCTCAAACGATTGACTTTAATAATGTTTCAAAGGAATGTTGTTATGAAGTATTGTATCATGATTTGGATCACTTTTGTTAGTTCCGACCACAATGAATAACACTAGCCCTTACTGCTCACAGTACTTTTTTTTTTATTCAATATGCGTAAATAAAGGTATACAACCAATGCAACCCCTATGGTCACCGATGGAGCTGAAACATGGAACTTGCCCTGAAACTGAGAACCATGCGACGTGCACAGGAGATGATCACGTGGAGAGATCATACACAACAAACATGCTGAGAACAAAGACAAAGCGATCTCTATCTAAAAGAAAGGGCTGAAGAAAGTAGAACCCTATATCTACCAGGGACAACAGATCTCCATGAAATCTTCTGAAGAAGAAGAAATCAAGCAAAAATCATTCTAGAAGGGCAAGCGTTCTCAACCTTTAAAAACAAGAAAATCATATTAGAAGGGTATACAACCAATGCATCTTCCCGATGGTCACTCAAAGAGCTAAAACATGAAACCTAACCAAAAGACTGACCCTCAAACTGAGAACTATGCAACGTGAACAGGTAAGACATCACATGGAGTGATCACGAGAATGCACAGTATATTAGAGAAAAAAAAACAGGTGTAAGAGATATCTCAGAATCCATCAGAAAATGCTAATGATAATTGGTTGGTCATGTTGCAAGAATGGCAGATAATCGTTAGACATCTCAACGTTGATCTCTGGAGGTCATGTGCGAAATTGCAGTCGGCACAATATGAAATGGTGTGACGAAATAGAGAAGATCAGAAAGTACTGACTCTGCAACACTCATGATAAAGAATTCTAGTGAATCTTGGATAAGGTCTGTGTCCAACGAAGAACGCTAAAAGGATGATGATGATGATGATGATGATGATGATGATGATGAAGAAGAAGAAGTTGAAGACCCCGAACACTAAATAACATTTGCCCTGACTGACTAACCCAAAACTCTAACCCTAACCTCAGACCATTATCTTGATCAGATAATAACAGCTGAGTTGGCGAAAGTTTCGTCTTTTAGCAAACAAAACTACGGTCGGCTGTAATTGCAATAATTATTGAGTGTGGTACAATTATATTGTTACTTACCATACATGTGTCTACTCTCGGCTTACTACGATGAGGCAGGTCTACCGCGGCAACCGTGCCCAAACAGCTGCTTTATTCATCGAGCACAGCTGTAAACAATGACGTGAGGTTGATATGGATTATTGTGCCACAGGGTTATTCAAACTTAAAAGTACTTTTATTCAAAACATAAATAGTCATTTTGTAACGTATATGGACCCTTATCAAAAACATAAGTACATTTATACAAATTGTGTCACTCGCCCAGCGGAAAGATTTTTTTGTTGTTATTATATCTGGCGATAAGACTGAGGGCAGTGATGAGGTTAGCCTTTCCCAGATTCAACCAAATCCGTTTTGGCAAGCTGATAACTATTTGGTTACCACATGCTTCACTAACATTACTTTTTTTTATATAATCAGGCCTGGTTAGTCACTCAACGGAAACCGTCTCCAAATCAATGTTTTTTGGGAGCATAGTGTTGGGGGTGATCAATCAAAAAATTGGAAGAATAGGGAGATCGATGGATAAGTTACTTTTCTTGCCGTCTGTTCGATGACTAAAGATTCCAAATCTAAAGCACAAAAAAAAAAACATCTATGAATACAACTGGACACTAACTAAAGGATGAATTTAGACCAAACTTAACCCATCCAGCCCACAACAAAAGTTTTTCCATACGTAATAAGGAATAAATGTCTAGATCTCAAGCCCGCTAGTTCCATTGGTGGGGCCTGCACGCGTTATACATACATGCATAAATACCTATTTAGATAGCCAGCCAGACCAACTAGAAAACTGAAGAAACCTACGTTGACAGTTTTGCTAACAGTTTTGGTTGAGGTCTCAAAATGAAGCAAATGGACCTAGTGACGGTTTTTGCATAATAACCACCCTGTAAAAAAGAACCAGCCATCTTTTCTAATATGGATAACGACTTTCAAGAATCATATACACGTCACCACAAGTCTTATAATTATACTACCATAGTGACCCTAAAAATGACGGGGTTATTTACATATGGATCGGAACTTCCGTTTAGTGTGCCCTGCCAAGGATTACTGTGCCACTCTGGTCCTCTACTTTGGACTTTAGGGGTAGCATCTGTACGCTCATTGGAATTTTATACTTATTTCGTTTTTTATGCGAATTCAAATACGGTCTGGGTGGGGATATCGGTGACTGAAACAAAAGTCAGATAAGGCAAAAAACATCATAGGAAAAATTGTCATAACTTAGGTTCATTTCCTGGTTAGGGAAGAAGTCTACAAAAAACAATGAACACTCGCTATTTTACAATGACTTTTGAGTCCTACAATCAATCATTCTAACGTCTTCTCCTAAAATACTATCTCTCCCGAGGGCATAGTTCCCGCGCAATGATGTAATGTTTTTAAATTATAAATCGTGAGACGAATTGTAAACAGGGGTAAAACGTTGCACAATCTATACAATTTATTGAAAAAAAATTTTGAAAAAATGAAAATGCTAAAAATAAATATGAGTATTTTTTTCATTATTTGAGAATATTCTTTTGTGTTGAATGCAGAAAGACGATGTAGTTAACTATCATTCGTCTTGAGATCATTCACTTAATTGCAATAATTAATTTTTCTTCGGATCTTTGTAAATTCAAATCAACAAAGTAAATAAAAAAATCCAATTTAAGTTTTTGAAACAATTCCCGTTGAAGTACAATGTTTATTACATCCTAAGAACCGGGTCTCGGCTCTTCAAATTAAAACATTAATAAAAATTGACAAGATTTTCAGTATCAATGGGTAATTACGAACTCTTAAGCATAAAAATATTTTTGTTCAAATCCTGCTTTTGATTCCCTTATAAACTTTGTTTAAAAAAAGATCAAATTTAAGAGGAATGAAAATCCACAGCTTACTCGGAGGAAAATAATTTTTGATTGCACAAAATTAATTTCTTGAAATTGGGAATAAAGAACGTGCAGAACGCTGGAGTTTGTCTTCTAGGGTGGGGGTGTTCTAAATCTCGAGAATGCACAATTTTTCAGTTATTATGCTTGAATGTGCTTTCGGGTTAAAAAAAGGAATTTTTTTTTAATTAATTAAATTACAGAAATTTAACTGAAACTAAAAAAATCCTACCAACTCATCCTACCAACCGCAATTCATTTAACATACTCTCTGAATGTGGTTCCAATCATGCCAGATCTTCATTGTTAATTTTATAAATCTGTTTGGACTCTTTGACCTGAACAAATAAATAAGCAAACAAATTTGATGACACCAGTCTTTATATCTATCGATCTTTCTTGTGAAAAAATATATGTAGCATAGTTTTCGTGAAAAGTGACAGAATATTTATGTTAACTATGGATAAATTATGGATTGATGCAACACACTCACCTGACCCTATTTCCCTCATTTGGCTTCGTTTAGTACACCATAAGGATGTAAACAGGAGCAGTGGCAGGTAAGATAAAGCTCTAATTAGCAGCAGCAATTCCAAGTGTGCATGCTGCTTGCTTGCTCAGTTGCTGAGTTGTAACTTGATTTCAAAAGGTAAGGATGATCTAACGGATATGTTACTTGCCTGCCTACCTCTTGGTCGGGCGTTCGAATCACAGCGAAATTTCCTTAATTTTATATATATATATTTGCTATGACTTAACGTGAACTAACCAATAATGGAAAAAGCAAAAAAGTGACAACGGCTTTTATTTCCGAAAAGGGTACCACTAAATGTCGTTTTCCGTCAATTTAACGTGATGAAATGCTTTAGTTCCTTAATTGAACTATGACCAGCGCTGCTGATTAATGTATTTCAGGGTTCCCAGGGTTTGGGGATGGGGATCTTAACAAAAACCTGATCTAAGTTGGAATCGTAGGACTTCCCAGAAATCTTCCATATTGTTTTAGTTAGATAAGGAGTCAAAATGCTGTTAATAGATCAAGGCGAACGAATTACATTTTCTCTTCTTCACTTTGTATCACGGTTTTACCCCGAATATACAACAGTTGAGCATTCCTGAAAGAGCTTTCGTAAACCAATATGGCGTAAAGCGACGTAGCAATGCTATTAATTTGAATGGGAAAGTTTTTGAGCGTTTTCAAACCCCAAAATAACCTTGTGTGAGGTTTTCGCGGCGAATTATAGTGTTGTAGTGATAGCAGAAAAGTATGACTTTAATTTTGAAAGGGCGCGTATGTTTAGGGCACGTAACGAAGTAGGTTGGGAATGTCAATAAAAAAAAAACTGGTAGCCAAATGCACGACTCGTAGCAGTCAAGTATATTGTCGTAATTTAAAGCCTTCTACAGCAGCCTCAACAGATGACAAACCTTGACCTTTGACATTGAAAAAAGAAAGTGGCGGCTATGGCCTGGTGCCAAACATTATCAATGTTTAACTAGCACTTTCGTTTTCGTTTTATCTTTATTTATTTTTTGTAGCTTTTTATTAGAACTTATCCAGACCACCAGTCTATGACATTGAGTAAACAGTACATATTATAGCACCGAACGATTGGTGAAGAATGTAGGATGAGTTGAAGGCTGAGATTTGATCTTCTGCCAGTCGTAAGAGATATAATAGCACAGACTGCAGAGAGGTACCGTACACGGGCAACTTCCCGAGATGAAAAGGGACGTGAGTTCGTGTCCCACAAAAATTTTATACATCATTTCTCACTTGTGCTGTTTGCGCACAACCGTAGACGGACGGTCTGAGTAGGTTCCAATTAAAGTAACCCCCCAAGATTTAAAAAATAGTATTCATACATCAATAATGATTGACAATATTTCTTCCAATGAAAACAATACCAGGATAATATCATTGCCTGGTATTTTTGTTGTTCTCTGGGTAAGGTCACCAGCTTGAGGCTTTTACGATTGTGACACCGACTGCTATCACAATTCTGTGAATCTATAACGTCCATTACGGTAAAGAAAATACTAGCATATTCCATTAGTTACATGTTATTCTGACTGAATTAAAATTTGCATTATATTCTCGATAGAAGAGAACATTTTATCAGAAATGGTCATCCCTGAAGTTATACACATCAATATGGATGCACACGCACATTCAAATGTACAGGATAGAGCAGAAACACCTGCCATTTTTTTTTAAATTCAAGGCACTGGATTAGTTAAACAATTATCTTGTTAACGCAGAAAGATCCATAAATGCATACATACAGTTCAAAATCATATGTTATCAAGGTTTTAAAATATTGAAGAATCTACCATTAAAGTCAATAATTGGATAATCGTAGCGTCAAAATTTAGAGCCATGCCAAATAAATTCCATCGGGAAATGGATATAGTGAGAATAAATACTATTCATGGCATAATTGGCGTTTTCCACAAGAATTCGTCTTAAATAGAATTTTAAAAGTATCTAGATTCAGAAGAATCAATGGACCTGTCAGAATAAGGCCACAAAAGAATTCTTTTTTTTTTTTTTTTTTTTAAGTCGCTTGGAAGGGGTCTAGTGGAGTTCTGATGCTAATTTTCAAGTCTGTAGACAAAAACGATATGACCAGGAGAGCTGGAACATACAAACACGATGATAGAGAAAACTAGCCCACCAAGGACAATGACGCCTTAGTTTCCTTCAAAGTACTCTCTTTAGGATCTCACACACATCTGAACATCCCAGCTACTTTTTACGACAGTCTACAAATATCTTTTCTGTGACAACCATCATTTGCTTCGTTGCTTTCCACTTAATCTCGTCCACGGTCTCAAATCTAATTGTGAAAAGCCAGAAGTCAAAGGGAGCTAAATATGTACTGTAGAGGCTGAGACAGATCTGGGCGATGAGATGTTTTGCCGAAGAAATTCTGACGAAACACGATGAGTGACATGTTTAGTCATTCTGATTGCAATAATCTCACTCAATGTCATATTAATATCAACTGAGTTACCCTAAGGGAGAGTATATGACCCTGCATGCGCAGTAAAGTCCCTATTTGATGATCGGTCTGTTGTAATAAGGCAGTGCAACTGGTTTACGAAATATACAAAATGGCTGGATACTTTCCGAATAGACATCGTATAGAATGATTATCAAGCGATTCAGCAGAATTTTTCTTCGTCAGATTGTAGAGAGGACCAGTTATACAACATGAGCATCTCCAGAAAGTACATGAAAAATTCTGCGAGCTATTTTCTAAACTGTATTCGTCATGAGATTTGAAGGTAAATTAGATACTTTGCTCAAAGCTATATGTGCTTATATTTTTATTTTGAGTTTTTTTTTTATAGGCCCTGTGTCACGTGCCCCAGTTATATTTGATAATAAGTGGCAAATCCATCCGGTAATCTTTTTTATGGATGAATTACGGAAACATTAGATCTGATCTGATTTGATCCAATATGTCATCGAAAGGAGGCCTTTCCTCCCCTTTTCAGAGTTTGTTTTTTTTTTTTCAATTTATTTCCTTCGCTCTGTTTATTTCCAGTTCTCTCCCCCCACTCTCTCTCTCCCCCCTCTCTCTCCATTATTTTTTTTTTCTCATCTTCTCTTTCCATCCCACTTCCTTTTGATTATAGTGGCCCACCCTTTCCCCGTTTTTCTTCTGAGACATTCTTCTTGCAATGACCTCATTCGGCTACTTTTGACTAACGCTTCAATATTCCGATTAAGTTTTTGCGTTGAATCGACATTAAAGATTAATCTTGATTTTAGAGTAATTTTGTTTTTATTTGTTGGTTTCTTTAGTCCTTTCTCCTTTGTGTTATGTTCTGAGCTTTTTCAGTTAATTTTTCTGACTTTCTATTTCTCTCTCTTTTCTATTACTTATTCATTTTTTTTTTTTGCTGAGCGATTTGTTCGTCCACAAGCACTTTGATAAACCAAGTGTTCTTACTGATACTTCATGTCAGATATCAATGAATCATTAAGAAAAAAAAATCATTGAATATAATGGGGTTTTGTTTGTCTGTCTTAATATATATATATATATATATATATATATATATATATATATATATATATATATATATATATACATATACATATATATATATATATATACATATACATATATATATATATATATATATATGTGTGTGTGTGTGTGTGTGTGTGTGTGGATTTTGAAAAATGGATATATGTGAGCCGACAGAATGAATGATAAGTAGCTTTATATTACATAGAAACTTATTTTAGATGATCTGCAGTCATTACAAAGTTGTTATATTTCTCAATTTAAACAACATTAATGTAATAAATAATAATCATATAATAAAGAAAATGGAGCCGTTGCAGGAATCGAAAGTAACACCGATAGGATAACTGCTTTCACGATGAGATTCTCTCACGATTGAGCTGAACAGCCGCCGGTAATGTAAAGGCCCAAATAACTGTTTTCAACTCAAATTCTCATCTCGTTCATTCTTCGTCTATTCGCTTCCATCAAAACACACACACACACGCACACGCACACGCACACGCGCACACAGAGTTTAGTATCCTTCATATTTCGATATGCGCTATTTTCTCATCTGTGTGTGTTTACAGCCAGATGATTAGGACCATAGACTAATATGAGATAGACCTTATATACACACACACGCACACACATATATATATATGTATGTGTGTGCGTGTGTGTGTGTGTATGAGATCTATCTTACATGCACAAACACACACATATATATATATATGTGTGTGTGTGTGTGTGTGTGTGTATGCACGTGTGTATGTGTGTACACTAAGAGAACTACCTAATTCAAAGTCCTCACGTTTATGGCCATTTTGTTGTATTTGTTTACAATGTCAAGTGATTAGAACCTAACTGATAGGGATTATTACAGATGCTGTTAAGATTAATCAACCATTAACGTAACTGTAAATATTTACTTAACTCAGCTTAACTTGATGTACTCAGGCACAAAGAATCGAACTCTCCAGTATTAGATCATCTTGCTCCTAGATAAATACAACTGACAGCATTTTTCAATCAATCCATTTATTGATTTATCCTAGAGTGAGTTTGGTGGTTGAGATAGATGCATATATCTTTTTATCAACCCCGATCGAAATTCGATCATCGATAAGTACCAAGATTTTGATTACTGACTTTCCGGATATATTGGCCATTCCAATTGGGAGGTTTGACGTTACATCATCATTGCAACAAATACATTGAGGTGATTAGTCATCATTTCATTTCTTGCGAACGCCAACGGAGAACCAGACGAGTACAAAATAATTCTAAGCATTAATCTGCTTGCAAAACTGAACAAAATAATACATCAAAACAAAAACAAAAAATACTTTTAAGCGTCCTTGTTGTGATCAGTTCCACTTAATCTGCAGGATTGGGTCAAAGATAAGTGATAAGTGGTTTAGTCTAATACAATTGATGCTATCCGAAAACCAAAATATATTATCGGGAAGATTTAATAATCAAACTTGCTATAATCCTTTCACTTTATCAACCACCCATCTAAATGTCAGACACTTGAGACTTTAAAAAAACAATTGACAAAATCCTTTATCCGCCTTAGGACCGCTTTATTATGTGCTGAACTTATGCCAAAGGACCCGGGACGAACCATTTATGTGAGAACATAATTCTGTTTCATTATTAATAGTAATTTTGTCTAATAATTCCCTTCGTCTAAATTTAGTTCCTTTTAATCAGGTTATAAATCCACTGCAGTGAGTAAAGATCACAGTTGATTAAAAATAAAAGATAATCTCCCAGCGAGGCTTGAACTCACGACTAAGTAAAAAAAAATTCATGATGATGATGATGATGATGATCATCATCATCATCATCATCATCATTTTCTCCAGTCTTTTGTCGTCCATCGTTGGATATGGACCTTCCCCGGGATCTGCCACATTTCTTTATCATGGGCGACGCAAAGCCAGTATTTTCTGAATTTGTCGCGTT
Source organism: Thysanoteuthis rhombus (assembly GCA_963457665.1). Lineage (NCBI taxonomy): Eukaryota > Metazoa > Mollusca > Cephalopoda > Oegopsida > Thysanoteuthidae > Thysanoteuthis > Thysanoteuthis major. The sequence continues at coordinate 23,323,921 of OY735199.1, read as the reverse complement.
CAGTTCTCCATCTTGCATTCTGTCAGCCTCGGTTTTGCATGTGATCTCTGGGGATTCGTGTTGTGAATCGTGGTGTCCATCGGTTTTCTGCCATTCCTGCAACATAGCCTGCCCATTGCCATTTGAGTTTTTTAATAGTTTCTATGATGTCTCGAATCCCCGTTTTCTTCCTGATATACTGTGCTGTCTGATTATCTCTCTATGTGAGGTTGAGCATGA
>OY735199.1:23276202-23318702 GCA_963457665.1 Thysanoteuthis rhombus | reverse complement strand
TCATCATTAATAAACTAATTGCTAGTGTTCATTGCCAAAAGGCTATATTTTGGTAGCATCTCTGGACAGAATATTTGTCCAGGGGTATTAATATTTGTCCAGGCATTCTGTGGAAGAGATCAGTCGTTTCTTTTTAATCTATCTCCAGCAATGGAGTCCTCTTTGGCTTTTGCTTGAAGGGAAAAGAACACTTTACTCTAAGTTGAGGATGGTGGTGGCTCCATAATATTATGCATTGCTTTGCTGCCTCTGGTACCGGAGGCCTTGACCGCATCAAAAGAATCGTGAAATCAAAAGATTACTCAGGGTCTAAAGAGAAGAACGTGCTATCCAGTGTAAGAAAACTAGCTTTATTCCGAAGATCATGAGAGCTACAGTACAATAAAAACATAAAGGCCACATAAAAAAGAACAAAACAATAGTTGAAAAGAAGAAAATTATTTTTTTTAAAACTTGCCAGCAATTAGTCCTAATCTCAATCCAATAGACAATCCTTGTAGGAAATCTGGAGTCATGGTTTCAATGCATACCATACACCACGGGAGTAATGTACACATTCAGCTAGAGCAAATTGCAAAGAAAGACTGGTTGGAAATACCAGCTGATAAGTGCAAAAACCTTGAAGATGACTACAAGAAACGTTTGAAGGTAGTAATCGGGATGAACAACCAAATATTAAGGAAAGGTGCCAATATTACTGCCCTGGTCATATTTTCGATTTCTTCTGTTTAATTACTACAGGTAAGTTTTTAAAAAAATGATTTTTTCTGTTGAACTACTTCGGACATCCTGTTAAAATATTCTGATTATAAGAATTTAATCGATATCAATTTATTTCTGAAGATATTGTACAGGTTATACAAAAAATCAAAGGGTGCCAATAATCATAGGTGGTGCAGTTGCAAGTAGATCCGACAAAATGATTGTAAATTGCGTTATATCATATAGAAACTGATTTGAAATGATCTCCCGTCATTACACGATCAATGCATCACTCACCCTAGACAACATGAATAGAATGAACAATTGAAGAAAATGGGGCTGTTGCAAGAATCGAACCTGCTATCGATAGGGTAGCCGTTTCAACGTAGCAATTACCGGCGGCTGTTTGACTCAATTATAAGAGCATCGGTGACGGGTTCGATTTCTGTAACAGCCCCATTCTCTTTAATTGTTTATTCTGTTTATGTTGTCTAGGTCGAGTGATATATTAACCGTGTAATGACGGGATATCATTTCAAATAAATTTCAATATAATATAATACAATTTATAATCATATAAACATTTTTAAAAAAGATGATATGTGTCTGTAAATATGTATGTAGACAGAGAGTGAGGTTCCACTATGATATTATAGTTACATTGTTGATAGAGCTCCTTTTAAAACCCTTTATTTATTATTACCTTAAAATCTTTCCTTACGTGTGTTACCTCTTTCAGGACTAGCCCGACCTGTTCTGTTAAGTGCCTCGAGGTGCTATTTTCCCCGTTGCTGGACCGAGTAATAGAAAGGGAACCCGAAAGTTCCCAATGCGCGTAGCAATGCGCAGTCTCAGTATAACCTCATTGGCTAATGCATTGCACTGGTGCACTCGGTCTTTGATACCAACCACAACACAATGTCCGGCCCATTCGACAAGCAAGTTTCAATACCGGCGCCTCGGTCTCTGCTGGGGAACAGATATTACACTTTGATCCTTGCCGAAAAGGCCAGAAATCGTGGTAGTGAATGGTCTATTTATTTTCTGCTCCATTACAGCAAAACGTGACACAAGGTCGAGGCTTTACGTGGGGAAAATAGGAGACGTCCATCCAAAAATGGCTCTAGCCAACTCGGCTTTGTTTTGCTAAGCAACCGAAGCAACCTCCGCCACGAAAGAGTCAGGACTAGCCCGACCTGTTCCGTTAAATGCAATGAAACAGTGCTGCCCCAGGGTGCCATATTCCCCGCAGCTGGGCGAGATAATGGGTAGTCTATAAAGACACTGTGGAGTTGTAATACAACGAAACAGCTGTCCGTGGAAGACACAATCATTTGATTATTATTATTATTATTATTATTATATATATATATATATATATATATATATATATATATATATATATATATATATATATATATATATATATATATGTGTGTGTGTGTGTGTGTGTGTGTGTGTGTGTGTGTGTGTGTATCAATAGACATTTCTATTCATCTCTCTCTCTTTCTGCATTAAAATGGTTAGTATATATGCATGTGCAGCACTGTGTGTGGGCGTTAATAATGTGCATCTAGTTTTTTGTGTTTTAAAAAAGTTCTAGTTCCCATTTTTTGTCCCTGATATTTAGGCTCTAATAACTCAGTCGATTTTTTCTCTTTCTTTCCTTTATCGTTTGCTGCTAATTAAAGGAGTCTCTTTTCTCTCTCCTTAAAAAATTTCTCTCCCGCTGCCTTTTGGATGAAAATTAAAATCTGACAAATCAGAGCAGAAGGGATGGGTTGTCTAATGCAGCGGGGTTTATTATGAAGACGCAGGTGTCTCTTTTCAAAGAGAAGTACAGGATTTAAAAAATTAAAAAAAAACAAGGAAAAAAAGCGTTTCTGTCTATTTTTTAGAGTCGGGTCGGGTTAAAATATTGATTTCTATGAAATACATTTTATTTTATTTCGCCGTTCCTTTATCTTTATGCTTATAACTTTTGCAGGGCAAAGTGATTGACAATACTTCGGATGCCTGTCGCCTCTAAGTTTATTTCATACAAGTCGCTTCTAAGTGCTATTCACAAAACACAAACAGACCGAGTGATATGATATGTGGATATGTGGATCGCAAACGGTCACAGCTCCAGTCGTAACTGTAGTACGAACACTACTTACTTACTTTTTTTACCTTTTCAAGAGAAGACAAATAGAATAAGAATTTGTATTTATGAAGAGAGTTTCTATTGTGATGACGAAACTTAATAATCCCGAATGTGAAGGAAAATCAGCTCCAGTCGAGGAGATAAAAGGCCAGAGTTTATGACTTAATGATTGAATTATTTATAAGTCATTATTAGATACATTATTCAAAGGTGGACTTCGGAATTTTCTAAAGGGGTTTCTAATCGAAAAAATATTTTTTACAAATATATACTGGAAAAAGGAACTTATTTCGTACATGTAAAACAAGAAAGTAATACGTGATCCAGCATTTTTCAATTACTTTTGGGTCGTAGCTTTTTAGCGCTAGAATTGACAACAGAGTAATTTTAGAAAAGTTTAATCAAAGAGTATCTTTTAGTTTTGGGTATTAGTACTGGGGATTACTTGTTTGTTTGTTGTCTTGTTGTTGTTGTTGTTATTTTAGGGCGGGTATAATATCTTTATCTAAATATTCGAAAACTACTTTTTGTAACTGTACTGGCCAAGCAATGGGGGGGGGTCGGACATCCAGGACCACTCCCTCCGCCCTGGAAGTAGCGTGGAAGACGAAACGAAAGAAAATAGTTGAAATTGAAAGACTTGGGTTGACCATAAGGTAGAGGAGAAGGAGAAGAAAAACTGAAAAGAATGAAAGAAATAACAATAGTAGCAGCATGGACAAAAGAGAATTGAAAGAGGATGAAGAATTTTTAAAAAAAAATATGAAGGAGCAAGCAAAAAAGAAAATGAAGAAAAGAAATGAAAATTCAGCAAAAAAAAAATGGTAAAAAATAAATGAAAAAATAGAATAAAGATTGAATGAACAAAGGAAAATGGATAAAAATTCTCCCTCATAAAATGGCGCCATCTACCTTTATTTTGTTTAATGGGTAATTCAACGTTTAGGATTTGGGTCTAGACTCCAAGTCGCGGCCATTTGAGAATTGCCTCTTTATACTGTAAAAATCGATTACTCAACAACATCCAGCCAAGTTTGATGGAAAAATATGTTAAATGTCGGCATAGCAAATAGACAATGAAGAACTACATCTTTGATACAGATGTGCAGTTAATATATAATTTGACAGACAGTAAACTCTGGTTATTACTACACGCTCAGATATTTCGCGTTATAACCGGTGAATTTTATGAAAAGTGTATAGTACGGTCGAAATGAACTCCTATCACCCTTTCAAAATCTAATGCCCCTTATACGGACCAAAGGTCTGCAAATAAAATAAATGAACCGTTTGGCAATAGGTTGGCGAAAATATAAAAACGAAAGTGCCGTTAAAACGCCTGTGTCATCGGACAGTGCAGTTAGAACGAGTGCCGTTAGAAAGAGACTTTACTGTAAAGCACTTAGAGAATGAGGAGTCTAATAATATTTTTGTACATAGAATTTTGTATATGTATACATATATATATATATATATATATATATATATATATATATATATATATATGTATGTATATATGTATGTATATATGTATATATGTATGTATATATATATATGTATATGTATGTATATATACATATGTATATATATATATATATATATATATATATATTCCGTGATATATTTTCAATTTGTTGTCTGCTGTTGATGTTTGATGACGGTGCTCTATATTTAACACAGTAAATAGAAATATTGATATATAAAAATAAGAATTATATATATATATATATATATATATATATATATATATATATATATATATATATATATATATATATATATATATATATATCTTCGGATGGACAAGGTCAGGGAGCTTTGAGCTTTACAATTGAAATCATCACCATCATCATCATCATCATCATCAGTCTTTTAGCGTCTGTCGTTGGACATAGACCTTCCCCAGGATTTGCCACACTTCTCTATCATGGGCGTCGCAGAGCCAGTACTTCCTAAACTTGTCTAGCTCGTCTCTCCATCTAATATTTCGCCGGACCCGGTTGTGCATGTGGTCTCGGGGGATCCATGTCGTGAGTCGTGATGTCCATCGATTGTCTGCCATTCTTGCAACATGGCCAGCCTACCGCCATTTGAGATTTTTAATGGATTCTATGATGTCCCTAACTCTTGTCTTTTCTCGGATGTACTGTGCTGTCTTGTGGTCTTTCCATGTGAGGCCCAGCTTTTTTTTTCGTGTGTACGTTGCATGGTTCTCAATTTGTGGATCTGTCTCTTGGTTAGGTTCCATGTTTCAGCTCCATAAGTGACTATTGGGAGGATGCATTCGTTATACACCCTTTTTTTTTAGAATTAGTGACATCTTTTTATTTTTGAAGGTTGAGCTAGCTCTGCCAAAGGCTTGCCATCCTAGTGAGATTCTTCGCTTGATTTTTTCTTCTTTTGGGGGTCTCATGGAGATTCGTTGCCCAAGGAAGATGTAGTGGTCTGCTTCCTCCAGTTGTGTGTCCTCGATTTTGATCTTAGTGTTTTTATCTCCGATGTGGTTGTTGCACATGATCTTCGTCTTGCTGGAGTTCATATGCAAGCTGACTTTCTTACTCTCTTCATTTAGTTCATCTATCATTTGTTGGAGGTCGTGTAGGTTCTCTGCGAAAAGGGCTATGTCGTCTGCGAATCTGAGGTTGCTCAGATACACGCTGTCTATTTTAATTCCTTTACTATCCCAGTCTGGTCTTCTGAAGATCATCTCGAGGCAGGCTGTGAAGAGTTTAGGTGAGCTGGTATCACCTTGTCTTACTCCTTTCTAGAGCTGAAAGGGGTCCGAGTCTTTATGTAACCTGATAAAGGAGCTGCCGTGATTGTATATATGTTTCAACACTTCAATACCTCACAATTACGAATCCAAGTTTCAAACCACTCACCACGTCATATCAACATCAAAGTCAAGTGATTGATACAATTGTGGAATTGTTAAAAAAATCCTTAAATCATTTTGCGACGAGCGCTCGGTAAGATATCACCTTCGGACAAATATTACACCTTATGAATCCAGATATACGCTCTCTGGTGTAGAAACAACACAAGTTAATAAAAATGAATAACGATATGTTCCTTGTGCGTCGTATTCAACCAGACAGCACCTCTCAAATGTGATTCCTGGATGACCCACCATAGAATGTGGCCTTGTATCGTGATATATCATATGCGGTTCAAAACTGAGAAAAACTGTCTTAATCTATTACGGGTAAGCAAATAAATATTTTCCCTCTGAGTTCTTCTCTCTCTCTCTCTCTCTCTCTCTCTCTCTCTCTCTCATTCTCTCCCTTGTTTAATTTCCAACTCTCTCACACTCTCTCCCTCTCTTTATCCAGTCTTCTCTCTTTTCGTCTTTCCTCTTCCTCTGGCTCTCTCTCTCTCTCTCTCTCTCTCTCTCTCTCTCTCTCTCTCTCTCTCTCTTCCCACATTTTTTATTTCTTCTTTTCCTCTGTCCCTCTCTTACCTTTTCTTTTTTCCTCTCTTTTTTTCTTTTCTTTTTCTTCTTCTCTTTCTTAAATCTTCTTTCTTGCTTTTCTATATCTCTGTTCTCCATCCCTTCCACTCTCTTTGTCTCTTTTTCCTTCCCATTCTATCGTTCCTTTTATCTTCTCTCTTTCTCTCAGTCTTTCTTCTTTTTCCAGTCTCTTTCATTGTCGTCCCCCCTCTCTCTCTCTCTCTCTCTTTCTCTCTCTCTCTCTATTCCTCCTTCACTATCACTCTCTCACTCCATTACCCCTTCTCTTTCTCACCCTTCTTTGTCCATCTCAACTTCCCATTTCCTCACTTGATTTCTCTCTCTCCTTCCTTTCTTTCCCTTACTTTTTTTTCACTTCTCATCCTTTCTCTCTCATTCTTCCTTTCCTTCTGTCTATGACGACTCCCAATTCCTATTTTTCTCTCTCCCTTCACTCTCTTGCTTTCTCTTCCCCTCCCTCTTTTTCTCTCCCCCCTTTCTCTCTCTGTATCAATCACTACTTCCCATTCCTGCTCACTTCATCATTTCATCAGTCTATACCCCTCTCTATATTTTCTTCTATAATTCCTCTCTCTCTCTCTCTCCCTCTCTCTCTCAATGTACATTCCAAGAGAAGCAAGCAAAACTAGAGGAATCAGCAAAAGAAAATGGTTAAAGAGGAAACAAAAATTAATTGATTGCCAGAAGAATTGCCATGTAGATGTGAATGCGAGCAACGAAGGCTGCACACATACGTATAAACTCTTTAGAGCTTCAATAAATGTTGGCATTTTTTTTTACCACAGAATATAGGTTAATGGTCAAGGATAGCTGCTCAGGACTAAGCTCATTAACATAGATAGATAGATAGATAGATAGGTGATGCTGAAATAGATGTCTTAAAAGAAAAATGAAGGCTGTAATAGACATTAAAAAAACTTGTAAAACCTGGAGAGAGGTGAAAAAATGACATAGAAAGAAAAATACATAGATAGCGACAGACAAAGCTGAATAGACTGAGATAGATAGATAGATAGATAGATAGATAGATAGATAGATGGATAGATTACACTGATATCTATATCATCACAGTGGAATTGGCCTAGATGTTAAAACTTATCAAATCAATCAAACGTATTCTATATGTTCGTGCTTGAGTAAAACATATCAACTTCGTACAAATCTGCCTGGACATATGTGTGTGTAAGTAGCGTGTATGTGTGTGCAATAGGAGTAGATAAGCTGATATGCATATATGTGAGATCTTGAATGCGTATATGCTGTACTCATTATCAACATCAAAGATTGAATTAACATGAATGTCTATTGATCTTGAAGTCTGGCCGAGGATATCAATAAAGTGAATGAAGTGATTGATCAAGCACATTAGTCGTGAATGATCGGGTTCACTATGAAGTATAAAAGTACCTCTCACATCGATTAAAGTCATTTTCTATTGATTTTCCTTCTCACCGCCGTGACCTAACTCTTTGCAATATTTCTTGTGTTGTCATTGGAGAATGAAAGAACCATTATTCATGTAAGTATGTAAATATACCAACAGATTTTTAAATATGCCAACGAAGCTGGATAGGTATGTGTATTTAATCGCGACTTCCGGTCTGTTTTTGCCTCAGTCGGTCTGTCAACACGATATCCAACCAATAGATTTCGATGCAATACTGCGGCGGGGTGGACAATGGGCTACAAAAGATGTGAACGAATTTGTGGCGAAACGATGCAAAATTAGCTCCCTTATGTTGTATTCAATATATACCCAGACTACATATTATGCCAAAATTCCATGTCTGCCTACTTGATATCTCCAAAAGTTCTCAATGAATTTCAATGAAAATTTATGGAAGATCGGACAATAGACTATGAAAAAAGGTGTGTAAATTTTGAAATGGATCCAAGCAAAATTATTACACATTACAATAGTGTTGGTAGAAATAGGCGCCCTCCGAGTGCTTTTTAGTTTTTAATGTAAATGTGTATGAATTTTCGAGTGGTATTTGGCTCCTTAGTATACGAGGCAAGAAATACGAAACTTTATCTATTAACTTCCTAGAATAGTTTCATGGTTATATCACAAATTTGTTTCGTTGTTCGGGAGGGGTCCTTAACTGTATGTTTGTTGACGACGAAAGAGTGTTATGAATAAGAATATTTTTTATGCAAATCAATATGCTATCAACAATGAGTCAAAAAGGTGATATCAACAATGTTTTATGGTCTTCCGGATCGACTTACCTTTTTTCTTCGGTATTTCTCTTTACTCGTTATATTTCATTTCTTTCTAACAAGATCCATATAAAGAATTGCTTTACAATTCAAAATCGTTTAACCCATTAATGGATTATCCTGAGTATAGGCGCTATCTTTTCATGTTTCATTTTTTCAAGAACATCCAGGGTTGAAATAAAATGACTTTTGATTTTAGACTGAACTAAAGATATTTGCGCATGCTATTACATTTACACCTGGCAGCACCAATAAGGTGAGATCAATGACAATAAACAGGATTACCATCTTAGTTTTTTTCTCAGGTAAATGTGAAAGGTTTTTTATGGCTGTTAAAAAATGTGAAACATTATTTGCGTCTTGCTAACGAGGATTTCAGCTATAAAAATAAGTACGTATTGCACGTATACAAGTTTTAATTCTGTAGCATTCTAGCTTTATGGGTGAACTCTGGCAAATCATGAATGCTTGCTTTGTGTATTTAGAAATTTTTATGGAGTGCATATTTTTATGTTTATAGCTAAACATTAAGTAAATGAGAAGACGAATTCTCATAAGTCCTATACTACATACTTTCAATGCTAGACAAAATGAAAGCAAGACAGTTGGTCTCCACATGAACTTCAATAAAATAAAAGTCATGTACAACAAACATGTAGAGGACAAATTCAACAAAAAATCGAAAACGCAAAACTGGAGAAGGTAGACCATTACATCTACCTAGGACAATGAATCGATATATATCCAAAAGAAAAAGAAATCAAATGAAGAATCACTCTAGAATGGCAATTGTTCTCAACCTTTAATAACAAGGAAATCTCATTAGTTCCAAACAGGAGGGCATACAACCAATGCATCTTCCCGATAGTCACCAATGGAACTGAAACATGGAACCAAACCAAAAGACTGACCCTCAAACTGAGAACTATGCAACGTTCACTGGTAAGAATTATGCTCAACGTTACATCACAAGATCACAAGACTTCACAGTATATCAAGAAAAAAACGGGACTTAGAGATTTAGAATCCATCAGAAAACTCAAATGACAATGGCTTGGTCATGTTGCAAGAATGCCAGACATCCGCTGGGCGACTCACAACGAGGATCTCCAGAGATCATGTGCGGAACTGTGGTCGACACAAATAAAGATGGCATGACGAACTCGACAAGTTTAGGAGATACTGGTTCCCAAACTACGATGATTCAGAAGTCTGGCGAATCTTGGGGGAGGTCTATGTCCAACGACGAAATTACATGACATGACTTCAAACTATTGTTCAATTACTGACTTTGATGATGAGTTCTATGTTTTTTTTAAACAGATTCTTACGAATAGGGATCCAAAATCAAAATACCAACACGACGGTTTCCTCTCTGCTTTAATCAGAAATTGACTTCGTTTTCCTCCGTAATAAGAACAAGAAGAATTAACTGTTTACTGTTCGTCAGTCCTGTCACGTCAAACCATATTTTAAAATCGAATATATATATATATATATATATATATATATATATATATATATATATATATATATATATATATATATATATATATATATATATATATATAACACAAAAGTTGTAGTAATCTTCATTCGGAATAGAAGTAAGAGTGGAGTTTACCCTGCAGCAGCCGGACTCGTTAAACATCTTCTCTTTGTTTTATCTCAATTTCGTAATGTTATCCACTATTGGCGCAGTTTCTGGTGTATGTACAACAAGGATCTATTAACAATATTTCTTGGGCCGTCATTGGGAAAAGAATCAGCATTAATTCTCTGCTTGCGAGGATTTTAACTATACAAATAAATATGTATTGTACATACACTTGTTTCTGTACAACAGCATTTAAGCATTAGGGATAGAAGAACTTGCACTATCATTGGAAAAAAGGACTACTGTCTCTCATGTAGATCAAAATCCTTTTCCGTAGTTTTTGTTCTCTCTGTATTAACTCTGCTCGTCGCAATATTCATTGAAAAAAGTTACTCGGGTACTACACTGCCAATAGATCTTCATTTTTATCTTGTTTCAATAATATTTGGCCGATCTATTCTACAACTTTCTTCGAGTGAAATATCTGAGAGTATGAGAGGGTTTCTTTTCCTGGTAGTGCATAGCAGAAATTTTAGGTAACATATTTTGAACGTAAATATAAATGCTTGTGGAATATGTAATTTTATTTTTAGCGACGCATGAAGTAAATCTTGTTCAAAATAATAAATCATAATAACTTATTTTGAAAGTATATTTCAGTTTTTTTCTTTATCAAAGTTCAACACTGGCAGTCAGCTTGGTGGATATCAAAATGGCCGCCTCGTTATCAGACTAATTTCGCAGATCATTGTTTCAGTGGTAAGTATGATCCTCTCTTGATGCCTTGCATTTTTTGCCTTGTGCCCGACTAAGCTAAACTCATTTTATTTTCATTACTATTGTAGTGACGTAGCACCAGACTAATCAGTGTCCCTCAGTGCAAATGTACGTCGTGCAAATGTACGTTGTGCAAATGTACGTCGTGCAAATGACTTTTGTAGTCACAAGTGGGGTGTATGACTGCATTGGTCATTATGTATTCGTTGGCAGATGCATGTCATTATTTATGTGCTTTTGTGGGGACGTATATTGCGTGAATGGGCGAAAGAGAACGAGTGAGAATAATGGGATAGTGTTAGAAATGCAGACAGGATCGATTGTGAAGCCAGGATCAATTGTGTTGAGAGTGGTCTCTATTTGCCCAAGGTCTTCATACCAGCGATGATGGTCGACCTATGAGGTCACGGTCTGCTGAGTCGACATTTAAAAGCGTCAATCGAAAAGGAAAAGAAAAGAAAAGAACGATAACGGTGAGTCAAACCTCAACAAATTGAGTCAGTCGGTCCTTAAACTACCTCCCTACTTATTGTAAACAACAGCAAGGGACTTGGTTACGAAAGGATTTACATTATTATAAATTGTTTTTTGTACTTGACAGTTTTAACCGATCTTTATCTATCTTTCCTTTCAGTCTCTGTCTCTCTCTCTCTCTCTCTTCTTTCTCTCTATCCCTTCTCTTTCTATGTCCTCTCTCCCTTTTTTTCTCTCTGTCTTTCCTCTGTCGCAGTCTCTATATTCTTCCTCTCTCTCTCCTTCTCTCTTTCTCTCTGCCTTCTCCGAACCGTCATCCACTCTCTTTTTGTTTACGCCACCTTTTTCGTCATTTTTTTCTTTCGATGCATTTCTATATAGATTTATATTAAGCTTATCAAAGTCTGGCTCCAGAACAAATCAGAGGAGCAAAGATTGTATTGCACTGGTTCTCCAAATGAGGAGGACACGAATGCCAAGGAAATCAGCATTTGAAATCCTGGATTTTCCCTCGAGCGCTACATTACATTTTGAACACTCATATTTGAATCTTTTAGTTTCGATGAGTCCGATTTCTTTTATTGAGACTCCCGTTATTTATATTCACTAAACTACACTTAGTATAGAAGAAAACCAAATGGGATATATATGAGAGTAGGGAGATAATCTTTTGCCATTTTTATAAATGAGGAGGATATGTCCACCTAGAAAATCTGCGTTGGAATTCCCGGCTTTCATCTTGGAACGAACACTGTAATGAGGGGGGACTACGTGATTATATCGAAAATCAAAAAGGCCTCCTTCACCTCATTTTCATGGTTCGTGTCTCACTACTATTTCTATTTTTCCCTCTCATTTACTCTCTCTCTCTCTCTCTCTCTCTCTCTCTCTCTCTCTCTCTCTCTCTCTCTCTCTCTCTCTCTCTTTTCCCCATCTTTCTCACTCTCTCACTCTTTATCTACTTACGTAAAGAACAGTGTGAATTTTTTTCTATTTCTCATCAATGGATTCTTCCTCTAACAAGCAGTAATTTTGCTGTTGAAAATATCTGCTACCCCTTATTTGATACAATGGATTCTTCCACTGAAACAAATTCAGTAGCTTTTTCTCTGAAGAAACATTCATCTCATAGAAATTCATGTATATTTTTTTCACAGGGATTAACCAGTTTCTTTACATCGAGCTCATGTGTATATCCGTTCTTAACAAAGATTTTAAAAAGTACACAAGTCAACCTCTAAAAGACAAAATGTTGAAATCAAAACCAAAGATTTTCTTCTGACTAAAAGCACGATGACAGTTCTGACCGCCGATGGTTACCAGAAAGCTGCTCTGGATTAACTATTAATCAAAATAATCACATGACCACGGATTCAAAACAGAAGGGGCACCACGTTTTTCTTCTTTTTTTTTTTTTTTTGCAGTTTCTTACATTAAATGTGGTTTAAATTGTTTAGATTTGAATTTTCCCTTATACAGAGACAGAATTAATTCAAACATTCAAATTATTCAATCGTCTGCACAAATACTACCGTAGAAAATGATTCATTATGCAAGCTGAAGTTTCTTTGGTAAAGATTTGGTACAGTGAAATAGCATTTTTTTTTCATCTATTTTTTCGTACATATTACGATGTTGTTTTTTTTTTCAAAGGAATATAAAGATAATTTCTTCGGGAATGTTTCATTCTTAAAAATCAGGTCAGTTGAGCAATGGGAGACTGAGGTGGTGCACCCTTTAGGGGCTGTGCCCAGTGCATCGAGCTCTTAACCCTGCCCCGCCTCCAATGTATCGCTTCGACTTCTTTTACTTTTCATTCAGCACATTTTCCTTGGACTTCATTTATGTTTTATTCTATTTCAAACAAACCACTTTTTTCAGTTTCTGACTCCTCTCTATCTTCTTTTACGCTTTATTTCTTTTTTTGTATCCCTCTGTAATCTTTATTTACTTAGCTTAGCTTAGTTTTTGGCACAAGACCAAGAGTATGGGCTTATCCAAGGAACGAACTTGTCACGCAGTAGCACGGATCTACAAAACTAACTTTATAGTTACCTCAGAACAAAGCGTCCCGAATCCTGTGTAATATCAGGCTTTTTTCTTTTCTTTTTTTTTTTTTTTTTTTTTTTTTTTTTTTTTTGTTACTGATTTATTAATGCTCTTAATTCTTGGCTCTCTTTTCGTTTTTATTTTCTTTTGAGGGGGGAACACAATTGACTGGGTGCAATAAACTTTGAAATCAATATAGTTGGGTCCACTTCCAATGAATGAATGTGTACACAAAACTGCTACAAAGACATTTTTGGTGTTTTCATGTGATTGTTAGTCTGAAATGTTCCCCGTTCTATCATGAACCTTTCTATTCAGTTTTCAATTCTTTTCCGTCGGAAATTCCTTTTCTCTCTTTTGTCTCCTAGCCTTTGTCAGTGAACACACGCCAATGTGTACTCGCCTGAGGTGTACACAAATACAGATGCCAATATACAAAAGCATGAACTAATATATGTATATATATATATATATATATATATATACATAGGGATGAATCTCTATCCTTTGATCTCTTGAAACCATACTCTCTTGGGTTATCTGAACTCAACTCTACATCTTTTCGCTAAGGATTATAAATGAAAGCCAGCAATTAGCACCTTGTCTCCTTCTCTGACTCGAAGCAGCGTTTATCAAACCAGACAACACCAATTACATGCACTGATTTTCCTCCTTCGAACAATCATCACAAGACTTTGATGTCGAGGAGTTTTTATTACTGAATCGGCATGCGGCCATTTTCCTCCCATCTCTTCTATTTAGCGCAACAATTAGACAACATAGTTCACGCCCACAAATATGCTTTCAATTCAGTTATATATATATATATATATATATATATATATATGTGTGTGTGTGTTCTGGTCGGTGAAGTATTCAAGTAGTAAAAAAGGATGAAAGCTTTCAGACAAGTAAATCAGTTCCCTTCCACTTGGGGTGTAGCTAGCAATCCGGCTTGGTTCCTTTATGGCTTCCTCCAACAATTAATGATAGTTTCCATCGTATAATATCAGTAGAAATGCATCAGATGAATTATCATTGATAAGGCCTATAGAGGGTCAATACATAAGGCCTCGGGGTCGTTTTAAAATAGCCTTCCTCTCTCAGTTACGTCTGTCTTCATTTTTGACTCTTTATTGAAGAAAAAGTTTCCCTTAACTTCTGACCCTTGGAGTGGAGGGATCTCCTTTCAATTTTGACCCCTTGAGCCGGGAGACTCCCCAATTATTACTGAAAACCTCAAAGGGAGGAAAAGGTCTCCCATTTTTTGCCCTTTTAAAAAAGTACCCTGTTTAGAAAAGGTCTCCGCTAACTTTTAAACCTTCAAGAGGGTGTCCCATCGCTTTCAACTTTTTGAAAACTTAAATATAAACACATAGAATAAGGAGGTATTGATATTAGGCTGAAAGTAATGTTATTATACTTGAATTATAAATAGAACTGCGCCTCGAAAACACTCAGAAAGTATTGGACACCGTAAAGTGGGCAGATATTCCCTACTCTTCTGACCCATTAAACCGTGAATAAGTATCCATTATTTTTGACCCATTAAAAAAAGATTAAAAGTCTTCAGATCTCTTATGATCACTCAAAAGGAGCAAAAGTCTCAATTCATTTTTTGAGTCTGCGGAAGGGGGAAAGTTTCCTTCATTTTAGACTTTTTAAAAGAATAAAAGATCTACCGTCTGAAACTTTTTGTTTTCAAAAATCCTCTATGTCTTTTTGGGTATGTATGGCAAATGTCTGCTTCATTGTTTTGTGGGTTTCTTTTGATTGCTTTTTTAGGAGGTCTAGCAGAGGAGACAATCAGATACCTCTAATATATGAAATATATTTACAATATATGCAATACATATAATATAGTAGTAGTAGTGGTAGTATCGTCATCCGTATAATATCAATAATGATTATATATATATATATATATATATATATAGATAGATAGATAGATAGATAGAAAGGACTTTTTATCTTGAAACCTCCTCCAGATCCTATTGGATAGACATGCCCAATTTCGCTTGGCTACATCCATGTTTAGGTATTTTTTTTTTTATAGTATGACCAACAAGCACACACCTCACACCGTTTCTGCTGTTTGGTCATCTTTAGATGGAGTAATGGTAAATGAAAGGGTTTGTCATATTCAATTCAATTTTAGGAGTTTGTTGTTTTTCTTTTTTTGTTTTAGTTTTTTGTTGTTTTTGCTTGTTTTCTGGGGCTTTTTTTTTGTCCGCCAGTAGACCTCTCTTATTTCATTAGCCAGGCTCTATCTGATAGTTGTACTATTAGTTGGACTCCTCCTATCTTATCTTCCTGTTGTTTTTTTTTGGGGGGGGGAATACTTTTAATTCTAAAGAGGTTATCGTGAAGTCAATTGCTGTTGGCATAAAGCAGGTGGACAAGTGTGGATTCCCATTCAACCCACATTTGAAGGTTTTGTCAAGTGTCTGGGTGTGGGGTATGGAGTTGAATTTCGGAGGCTAAAGATGGAATGTTAGGTGTAGTACCAATAACATGCACCATGATATGTCGAGGTTCCATTTATTAAAACGTTTGATTGTTCGAAATAATTTAAATCAAATAAAAATCCGAAAAATGCATTAGATTCATATTGAATTTTATATCAGATATTTACGTTATTTTGTAAATGTTTTACAATTATATTGAAGTTGCTGAAGTCAGTGAATGTATGAATAAAATATGTTCCTTTGCAGATGTATCTGGCTTTTTATAATTGATTTTGTTTATGTGAAGTATGATATAATGTTTTAGGGTGGTCCAGTTTTTTTTTATTGAGACCATTGAAGGATAGGGTTTTTAGTTTTAAAATACATTATCTTTGTATGTTTCAAATGTCAGTAAGGTGTCATTAGCTAAGTATTTTGTCATGATTGTAAATTTAAATCACTGGTGAAGTCATGGTATTCCAATTGGAAGTGCTGTTCTGCAGGTAATAGTTTGTTGTGGAACTGAATTTATTATGTATCTATAGTTATTTAATTTATATATATATATATATATATATATATATATATATATATATATATATAATACAAATCAGAAATTTGATATAATATAATATTCAATTAATAAAAAAAACACTTGCCCCCGAGAAACCCACTGAGTAAAATATTCTAAGAAACTGAAAATAAGCCATAGTTATTTGGAAAATTCTAATACGTTCATAACAGCACATAGCAATAAAGAAATTAGAAATAATACTAAAAGGGAAAGCATAAATAAACAAGATTGCAAGCGTTCAAACAAAAATGGATGCCCTTTGTAAAGCAAATGTCTCAAATAGAATATTGTATTCCAAGCTGAAATATCAAACTAAAAGAAACCCTTGGAATTAAAATACTGTATAGAGATATCGAAGATACACTTTTGACTAAGATTAGCTAACCATATATGATCATTTGTAGATAAAAATACAAAAACAGTACATCATTGTCGACATATTTTTGGAAACTAATCGATAGCAACCTTAAACAGTAAAACAGAAAATATCAAAACAAATGCACATAAGCCAAAATATTGAAATCCCACGTTACCAACCCATGGTGTCATAAATAGAGTTTGTTCTGACCATATTTACTCTTCAAAGGAATTTCTTTGCATGATTTCAAAACTTGATGCTAAGTTTCTTTTAAATTGGACTGATTGGCTGACTATGTAGGTACGAAGGTATGCATAGGTTTCCTCAGTTTTCAAGTTGGTTTGATTCGCTGGCTATGTGTATATCACGCATACAGGCTGCACCAATGTGGCTAGATGGATGAAATTTTCATCTTTAACCCCAAAATGCCCCCTAAAGAGGGTTTTCAGAGCGAGGTGTTCAATTTCCTATGTGAGTTTATGCTAAATCTGTCCTTTAGTTTGTGTCAGGTAGTATTCAAAATCTTTTCTTTCTTTTTTTTTAAATTTGGTCTTTTTGATGATCACTGCTCAACAAGAGGAGTGAGAAGTAACTTATTCATTGATCAACCCAATTTGACATTTTTTTAATTGATCACCCCAACACAAAATGCTGCTTAAAGATTTCGGTCGCATAGCGGTTTTCATTCAGTGACTGATCAAACTTGTTTATTACTTTTTCATCTCATTTTTTTTTCTTTTGTTACCGTCCGTGTGATCATCAAATGGAAAAAAGATAAAGCGATTGGGGAAAAAAAAGAACTCCGTCCGTAGAGTACAAACATCAAAATGCTTCTCTTCAAAGCTTTTCACAAACGCAGTCACCTCAAGTTGTGTTTTATCGAAGAGACGCGGGATTTGGACATTCCTTTTGTTATTTAATCGTCCTCGGAGTCTTGTGGAAAATTCCATTTGGGTGGCGATAAATCTTGCACTCATGACCGCTGTTTGTAAAAGTGCAAAACAACAGTTGGAATAACTGGTGCGCACCTGCAACTGCAACTACACTAAAAGTCGAAAAGTGCATCCGTTGAAATCGAGTATGGAATTTTTTTTTAGTTTAACTCATATTTTGGATACGTTTTTCAACTGGATTTGGTTGGTTAGATCTGTTCTCCTTAGACTTTAGTATAGCTGTTTGATATCTGATGCTTTGATAAATTGAATAAAGCGTCTGAATTTTGTTGAACAATGTGTTTTAATCGTAATGTATGGTTGGTTCGTTTTTGTTGTTTGTTTGGGTTTTTTTTTTTCCAAAACGTTTCAGCCGTGTACACTCATGCCTTGTCTTGTTGTGTTCCAGGAAGTCGTAAAGTCTTCTTCAACGGAAGGTTACGAGAACAGGAGTCTGGCGGAAACAAGAAAAAGAACAGACTCTATTCAAAATCTCTGACATTGTACCAACAATTTCAGACAGCATTTGGAAACATTTGTCAATATTTGTTTCTGTAATGAAAAAAAAAAATGAAAATACATGAATAGTATAAAGAAATAAATGTTTCAATTGATTTTTCAACTTAATTCCTCTAAAAACGTCCTAAATAAAAAGAAAATTATCATTGCATGAAGAATAGCAGGAAAAATATCGTCAAAACGAAATATAATTCATTGACAGAAGAAAAGGTTTGTTTACCTCCTCTCGCTTACTATCCCCTCTTCTTGAGATAAAGCAAAATTCTTTCTTCGTCAGGAACGCTATCTATCTCTCTTTAACCACTCTCTCTTTGAGTCACCTAATTCCTAACCAACGCTGTTGACCTATTCAAGTCTAGTCTTAAGTCGCAGTTAACAATCTCTTGAACACACGAACGCAGTACCACACGACGTGTATGAAAGGAGACGCACATCCTCTCTCAGGACAAAATTTGGCGACATTTCAGATCGCAAAAGGCACTGGGGGGGAGGCCAGACACTACATAGCCACTGATAAATAAAATCACAAAAAAACAAAGACCAGGAAATTAGTCCAAACCAATCCCATATTATAATTAAAACGCATCTTATGAAATCCAGACAAGATGGTTCTTTAACATTAAAAATATCGAATGGTTGTAATGCAATGTATATTAGTGTGTGTGTGTGTGTGTGTGTATGTGAGATACTTTTCACTGATTGCGCAGATATCCCACTCTGATCTTCGGTGAAAGTGCCGAGGAATAACATTTTAAACACAGGCAGAGAGCGCAGGTACTCTAATCCAAGGCTAAAGTGCGAATTCATATAAAAACTATGAAGCACGCTGGCTGCACATACCTCTGCCGATACCATTGTCAAGAGCAGGTAATTGTGCATGCATTCGACCAAAAATTTAACCAGTTTTTCTCTCCATAGCCTATCGTCTACTCTCCCTCAAAATATATTGAAAATCATTCAGAACTTTTGGAGATATTGAGTGGACAGACATGAAACTGTGGCAATATTATTTGGTTTGGACATATAACTTGATATTGAGGGAGTAATGATCTATGGATCTGCTCGCTCAAAATTTCATTGAAATTTATCGACAACTTATTAGGAATGTCCTGTGGACACCAAGGAATGCAATTTTTTGAAAATTGAAAAATGTCTCTCAATCAAAAAGAAATTCCTTGATCCACACCCAAATTGCCTCTTTCAAACCCCATTGCCCATCTTCCCATAAAATTTCATTGAAATTCATTGAGAACTTATGGAGATATCGTGTGAACATAGGAACAAACAAACGGAAAGATGCGACCAAATACCTTTCTCTCTTTTCAATGTGTTGACAAAGGTAAATAATCATGTTATTTTCTTACAGTTACTCGGATAATAATAATAATAATAATAATAATAATAATAATAATAATAATAATAGCAGCAGCGATCAAGTAAGACCTATTAGTGTTTCGAACCCGATCGTATCTGTGATCGTTGCCACTCAATCATACGAGTATTGGGGATGCCCTAGAGAGCCCACTGCCATGTGTCCTTCATGAGTGGCGTGTGCAGGAGGAAAGACCGGGTGCACATTCCGTTCCTAGCCAGTCAAGAAGCTGTGTGAATCAGCACGGGCTGAGACGGCCGCAGAACAATCTTGTTGCTGCATACGACGCCTGACATTCACAGACGGTCACCCATCTCGGGTAGTGACCAGGCTCGACATCAGTGATCTCACGAGAACTGGTGTTACATCCTGATTTGGAAGAACTGTATTCACATCTTTACTATTTTTTGTTAAGTGCATTGTTAAGCAATCGAGTCTATGATTCATTTTTGTTTGCTTGCATTTTACCTGCATCGTCGAGATTCAGAGCTTTTCAAAAGCATAATCAACAAGAATATTAATCGTAACAACAAAACAACATTGCTTCCTACATTACTTCCCCAGCAGAAAAATGGTAAACACCATTAACTGAATTGGTTGGGTATTTATGTGGAAAAAATGAACTTGATTTGTTTGTCGTCTGCAACTGAGAACTTACACTTAGGTTTAGTCACAGTCTCAGGCACCAGCGAATAATACAAGGAAAGGAGGAAAACTAAATGCAAGCACTAGACATGATTATTGTTATTGAAAGCTGTTTAGGGTTATTGCTGGTATCAGTAATGTATGTTCGGGGGAGTCTCTTACGATACGTGTAAATAGAATGGGTGGAGTTGGAGATAAGAATCAAAGTACTGTTTCGTGATTGGAGAGTAAGATCGAATCTCTAAGAGTAGTGGGAGGAGTATATGAAAGTGGAGATGTAAGAGGGAAAATCTATGGCAGTTTGAATAGTCCCGGGAAGTATGCGATATAAAGAAGAAAATATCTTGTGCCGCCTCCTTTGTCAAGTTGTTTATTCTAGAAGACACATCGTGGGGCATAGGGCTGTAACCATTCTGCTATAGTTTCAGTGGCAAGTAAGCTTTTTACAAGTTGGAGATACCGTATTTCATCAAGTACAATCTGCTAACATAGATAATCTGCTTGCATAGATAATCTGCTTGTATAGATAATCTGCAACTTCGATTTAGCTTCCATTTCGAATAAAAAAAAATGCGTTATCCCGTGTATACAATTGTATATAATGATTGTGTTTTCATGGATAATACGCAATTGGAGCTTTAGCGCATATCCTTCGAGGAAAACGCGAATTATACATGGAGAAATACGGTACTAGCCCCACGTTCAACCAAACTTTGTTACACGGACTTGGGACCTGCTGTAGATTTGTTTTATGTCAGAGTGGATGGACTGTCTCACAAGACTAAAGCACACCAAGTGCCCTGCTGTTTACCCACAGCTGTAGATTAAAGTTGATTCATGTCTCTTCTAATGGCATTAGACAGAAACGAAAATAAACAACCTCGGCCAAAACTCCAACTCAGTCCGCTGGTTCCGTGTCGGTAACCGTTAAGCAACTGGACATAATCTTTGTTTGGTGAACTGGCCAAAAAATACAGAGATAAATTATTTAAAAAATGTATACGAAATAATTTTTCAGGATCGATCCAAGTATCCTGATTACAACTGGCACAACTTTCACTTTTGCTGTTGGGCAGCCCCACATTCTTAAAATGTCCACTCTCAATTTGGCATGATTCTCTGCTTCTTTGTGTGTAATGTTTTTCATTGCGACATCAATGATCTCTCTCTCTCTCTCTCTCTCTCTCTCTCTCTCTCTCTCTCTCTCTCTCTCTCTCTCTTGCACAATGATATCTGGTCTTCGGTGTTCAATAACCCTAACAGTCTATCCCATAGAACTTTTGGTTTACCAGTTTCCTTTATAAGATTGTACCACTCATTCGAAGCGTTTTAGCTGCATTTCTTACAGTGTGCCAAGTGCAAATTGAGAAAGGGCTTATCATGTTTTCGCTTCTATTCAGTCTGAGCCAACATTTTACAATCAGCAACCATATGATCAATATTTTCAATTCGCTCGTTGCACAAATAGCATTTATCGTTATCATTATCATTATTGATGATAATGATTATGATGTTGTAGTAGTAGTAGTAGTAGTAGTTCCCCTGTATATATGCATATTACTGAAACCCATTATGAACGGCACTCGGAAGGTAGAGTCTTTTTAGGATTTTTTTTATTTCAAGCTATTATATAGGGGGTCGACGTACGATATGACTATAATGCCGAAAGCAGGATCATAGATATGTTCTATATCTATCTATCGATCGATCGATCTATCTATCTCTATAGCACTCTTTAGGTAGGGCAACCCGTCCATTATAAGTTATAAGCAATGCTCTTCCAACTCCAGAATGGAGTACTCTGGCGGATGGGGTATTGTGCATAAGTAAATATATCGCTTAAATTCAGTCCTACTGACCCTCCAGTTCTATGTATGGCGGGGGTAAAATTATCAAATATTATATATAAATATATATATATATATATATATATGTGTGTGTGTGTGTGTGTGTGTGTAATGTAATCAGATGTAAATTTTTTCAACAATGGTGGATGATAGTATTAAGATTTTAACAATTTTGAGGTATTTTCCAAGGTCCCCGAAGTCTGTAAGCAGAAATGGAATGATGTCTGATCTTATTCCCGAATACTGATTTTAGAGTTTCAAGGGTGATGACCACTCCATTATATTAAGAGCCCAGTAGTGGGTGACCATCAGTTGTCGATTATGATGGTTTAAAACTCAAAGTAGAAGAGAACATGACCACTTGAGCACTACAAAAACCTTTAGTGGACCTAGGGCTATTAAAAGATACCATTTGTAAAGCATTGAACTGGCTCCGTGGCGCCCATGATAGAGAAGTGTGGCAAATCCTGGGGAAGGTCTATGTCCAACGACGGACATTAAAAGACTGATGATGATGATGATGATGATGATGATGATGATGATGATGATGATGATGATGATATAAGCTTTAAAAAAAGATACAGAAACTCTCGAGAAATTCCCCATAAACATGAGTTAGTTAAAAAAACGAAAATATTTTCGATTCAACCTAATATATTATAATGTTGGGAAAATAATCTGAAATTTTTGTGTTCAGAAAGTAATTACGTATTTCACTACTACGAAATAAAAGTCAATGGTCAATGGTACGAAATAACGCTTGGATTTAGTTCATCATCTTTTCGATCCAGCAATGGATCATTTATACTGTATAGTAATAAAGTTCAACCCCACGGAGGATAGAGAGTTTGAAGAGCAACGTATTTGCCAATGCTTACTGTATGAATTTCGAAAGAGTAGCACTGCTACCCAGACAATGAAGAACATCGTCCTAAAGAAGTGTGTCCTGAGGCAGTTGAGATTTGAAAAGGTTTATAAACGGCGATGGTGATTTGAAAATGCGTAATAGCTTCTCGAACTTCGTGATTACTTTCCGAACAGCCTAACATTTTTGAAGAGTCTTTTCTGAATTCATGATTATTAGTAGCGATACCAGTCTGAAACGTGTGGCCTTGTGCCAAACAAAGTGAAGCTCATGAGGTTCCATCTGCAACTATCTTCGTAAATATCTATGATCATTATTGATAGATATTTTTAAGTGTTACCATACATCATAAATGTCACACATATTTATGAGAAATCAATGAGGTGAAATTTACAAGGGCACAAGGTGATACATCGTTTTGAAGTAGCTAAATTTCTAATCTAGATGGATATTGCTGAGTCGACTTTGAGGCTTAAATATATATTCATATTCTTATTGCAAAAGATCTAACATGAATATCAATGAGGTCCTGTATTTGCCGGGATATAAAACGCACTATTGGACTTTTTCAAACTATGCAAATATTACACAGCGTCCGGAGCGATGGTATTATAAGTAGGCGTCCGTCAACCGAAGTTAGAAATTGATAGCCTCGATGAGTTGTTACTCTTGTAAAGCACGCATCTTATACACCAGTAAATACATTGATTATAGGCGAGCGATGAAGATCGGAAATGAGTAGAGATATATGTTATAAGGATGTTTTGAATTCCATAAGGAAATAAATAGATAAAATGCGAACACTAACTAGCAACTTGGTATTTACTCTAAATTCCGGTTTTGAAACTAGCGTAGCTTTGATTTTACATCTCGAACTGCGTCCTGAGAGCATCAATAGGATCCGTCCTGTGAACAACGTCAAGCTTGCCTCAATGACTCCGTGTTCACACGCGTCGTGAGTTAGGGAGCCTTGAACAACAGGATTCGTCCTGTGGACATAGTCCATCTTGTCCCGGCCTCCTTGCGAAATCATGCGCAAAGAATCGGGTCGCTCACTCTGCCAGCACGTTCTCGAACGTGTGGGACCCCACCTTAATCCGACTTCGTGTCATATTTGCAGTCGTGGGGATGCAAATGAATAAACTCGAACTGGAGCTTTATACGGACCATTTTAGGGATGTAGTAACGAGTAAATCTTGCACCCTATCACTGTTCAGTCATAACTAAGTGCACCTCATTTGTGGCCTTGTGCCAGACTAAGCCAAGCATAGTAACGCCTCACTGTGAAGTACGTCAGGTAGAAAGCAGGTCTCGCAAACCAATTAGCAGGCAGAGTGAGTTCGATTCTCTCTGAGTGTCCCAAAACAGTGACCTTGTGTTTGAAGCTTAGATTTATGAATAACCTTAACCCTAACCTTTGTATTGAACTTTTCTGAGTCATGAAATCGATTTTATACGATCAGGTCATTCAGAGCGAAATGCTGTCCTTGTCTTAGCAAACATTTATAGCCTAATCAATTACATAATCGCCGTTGATATTTAACAAATTTGTCCATCTTGAAAACAACTTTTCGATATGTTCGTTGTAAAAGGAAGCTGGCTCTGAAATCTAATACACTGTGTTTGACTGCATCAATTGTATGGCGCAGGAACTGGTGTCCGATCTGGAGATAGCCAATAGTTTACCCGCTTTCTGTTATCATACAGAACATTTGGTACTCATCCTCTCCTTCAATTCTTCTTCAAAGAGTAAACGATTCATAACACAAAGATTTCATGATGAAATTAAGTTTTGTGCGAGTCTCTGTTAGGTTTTGATTCCCCGATGACATTTTTGTTTATTGCATTTTTATAGCTAGTACTACAACTGTATGCTTATCATACGGTATTCTAACATGTTTAATTGAGTACTAACCGACCAATGCATTCTCTCGATAGTCACTTATGGAGCTGAAACATAGAACTTAACCAAGAGACAGGCCTGCAAACAGAGAAGTATGCAGCATGCACATGAGAGAATCATGCTCAACCTTACATGGAGAGATCACAAGACAGAACAGTATATCATGAAGGAAACACGTGTTCGTGACATCATAGAAACTATTAAAAAAACTCAAATGGCAATGGGCAGGCCATGTTGCAAGAATGAAAGACAACCGGTGGACATCACGTCTCACAACATGGATCCCCAGAGATCACATAAGAAACCGAGGCCGACAGAACACAAGATGGAGAGATGAACTTGACAAATTCAGGAAATACTGGCTCCGCAACGCCCATGATAGAGAATTGTGGCGAATCCTTGGGAAGATCTATGTCCAACACGTACGTTAAAAGACTGATGATGGTGATGATGAACCATCCAACAGCTCATTTGAAGATAGCTAAAATAGTAAAGTATTACAGTAAACATATTAATATAAACATATGAGTTTGTTTTTTTTCAAGAATTTATTTTTGAGGTATGATAAAAATACAAATAAACTATTTTCAAATATAAATAGAAGTAGATTGTTGTTGGGCAGCCAGCATTGGCAGTCCTGCTATTAGGATGATCATCAATGGGTGCTTCATACCTGAGTCCTTGTGCCAGACTAAGCTGACTTGATTAAGCACAAAAATTATTTGAATACTCCGGGGGTTTACTGCTTTACTGAAAGCTGTACAAAAACAATTCCATTTGTAGAGATTAAAGAATTAGCCAGAGGGAAAGCCACTTGCTTATTGTTTTGAATTTGAAACAAACATGTTTATACCAAAACTTCCCGTCAAAACAAAATGCTTGGCAAAAAAAAAATCCATAACACTTTCCCTAAATTGGCTGTAGGAGTAGCTTTGAAAATATCTGTGGTTGACAGAGTTTGGAGAGAAAAAATTAAAGCAATTGTCTTCCTCAATGGGAACCAGGGAAAGGATCACATGGAATGATAAAAACGGAAGAAATGATGTTTAACGATTTAAAAATATCAAACTAACAACTGTTTTATGACTACTAAATCGCCTGTGTCAAGTTTCGCAAGAATAAGATTAACTGTAAACAATTCTGTCGACAAACCCATCTATAAAAAAATGCGGCTAAAAATTGAATAATGGTTAATTAAAGACTTGCTTTCATCTGTCTAACATACACAACCTTTGTGCTTTGAGTCGTTGTTCAATCGATTGCTCTGAACAACAGATTCCATTTTTTTTATTCCTCTTTTAAATTATCAAATTAGAACTGCTCTGTGGTGTTTATGTTTACAATCATTTCAATTTGTCCCACCGTTCCCAAAGTGTCGACCAATTTTTACCAAATAAAATCGGCTCCCATGGACAACTGCCATTCAGAGAAAATATTTGTTTTTCATCGCACTCGATTTCAGTATAAACGCACTGCCTTTCAATATCCATACATCGGTCCTGGGAAAAAAATTTCTCTACCAGCTAGACTTCGATTTTTAGAAATATTTTTCAAAATGTCTTACATGAAGCATTGTCAATAATTATCAATTACACCTTAATTTTAATTGCTCTTTATTCGAACATAGATCGTCATTTTACGATCATTAGCAAGCAAAAATTATGAATAATTCCCTGGAGATACTCTAATTTGCATGTCTTAACTTTAGGATTCATCCGTCTGTGACAGCTACTATTCCGATTAGGCTACTATGGCCAAGCAGTTACAGTTATTCAAATCTAGTCATTTAGTATTTATTTCTTGTTTTCCCCAAACATCTTATACACGGCCCTCTAATGCACATATTTGTTTACATAAACTAGAGGTATTTGTTGTAATACAATTCAATTTCTTAGATGAATTAACAATTATTGATTTTTTACTATTATTTTTCAAGTTAATTTCAGTTGTTGCCTTTCAAATTTCTGATCCACACGGAATGATTATCTGGAAGTAAAGACATATGAAAAGATACTAGTCAAAAATTAATCGTAATCTATCGTCCTTATGCTCGAAAACATTCCTTTATTGTTTTCACTATAAGTATTATACATAACCTTTAAATCATTGCAAGTTGCACTGACGTGCAAACTTATCAACATTGACAATGAGGAAAATTAGTATTATAAACCTTTCGGATGGGTAGAAAAATCCACATCACAGCTGGTATATCTTTTAGATGAAGAATCAAGTCTTGATTATTTCATTTTAACGGATTTGATCTTTACTCCTGAAACAGGGTGATATTGCTAAATATTATCGTTCATTGGCAGCGCTCAAAAGATACAAATTTTGTCAGTGAAGATTCGTTGTTTTGCGAAAAGGAAATTTGTCAACTCACCCTCAGGCAAGAAAAATTATGTCTACAATGATTTATTCGGAGTAGTTTGCTGCTCGGTGTTGTTTTTATCACAACGTTTCGGTCTCTGTATCCTCCAATCCTCCACAAGTGTTTACATGTTTTGTGACTTTCAGGGAATGTCAAAAAGAACCTTTTAATTGTATGCTGTTCTGACTGATGTCCTTCCTATGGAATTTTATGACTCGTAAGAATCAATTGATCTTTATGATACCGTTCTGCCTCTGCTGTGACTGGTTTATATTTCTATACTACACGACTTGAAGATTGAATTCATAACCATCAAAGAACCAAACGAGCTTTACCATCACCGGTCACCCAGCAATGTTTACTGCCCATTTTAGGGTCCAAATTTACCGAATGATTTATTTATTCAATTTGTGTCCTTAAAATTAACAAGGCATCGGATGATAGTTTGGTTAGATTCCGGTCAAGTATGACATTTGAAATAAAGGATTTTTTAGCTGCAACTGCATGGTAGATAGGGTAATTATGGGAGAGTGATTTTTCCAAGTGCTCAGTCACACACTCCTTTGATTCTACCCTGCCAAGGATGAATATGGGGTTTGTGACTTTTTAATGCTACTGTCCTAGTATGTAAGGTAATAATGGGATGATGGTCGGCTCAGGTGCTTACTTACTCACACTTCTCCGTCGGACATTGTGGCATGCTATTCATGAAACATTTTGTAAAGATATCTGGTGATGAAACAGAATGCAGAGAGAAGTGGATTCATGCCTTACCGAAGGGCTTGAGTGCTGAGTGAACATTTCGATCTGGGTTTTCGGGTTGATAACCATTACGCCACTCCCTGATCCCAGTTTAGTCTGACATACGGCCAAGGTCATAATAATCATCTGGGAGATTGATTGTTAACCATAACCTCTCATCAAGGCACCCACAGAGACTTGTAATAGACACACGAGTACATGACGAATATCTAAAATGGATGATGGTTTGTTTCTTTAATATTTTCTTGTTTGATCCCAACAGCTCCTACTATCAACTGCAATTAGCGGACGGCGCCACCGTAGGTTTGAATATGTCTTGAGGCTCTCCACAACAAAACCTGCGTCATTAAATGAACACCAATAGACAAGAGGAAGAGGGCAATCCAAGATAAGTTGGATACAGACTGTGGAGAGGGACCTGCGACTGGTCAACAGGAGGGGGTTGATACCAGCAGATTTGCTAGGTTTATTTATTTGCCTCACCATGGTGACGATGGATCAAAACATTGAGTCGAGTTTAGGCTGAGGTCCTGCACTGCGTACGTGCAGGCGGTGCTGAAGAATTCCCTAGACCCCACAACTGATGACACCAGGATTTTAGGGCAAGCTTGGCTTAGTCATAAGACGATATCTGTGCAAGCTAGACTTGGTCTTAGGACGAATTCTGAGCATGCTCGGCTAGCGGGGTCCCGGGACAAATCCCAGGCTGTGTTTTTACGAACCGCTAAGCCATAAGCCCGGAGGAACACATACTACACGTTGATCTTGGCCACGCAAGGACCGTACATGGAGGAGCTCCTTGAATGTCTCATTTTTCGTGTGACACAGGAGTAACCGAGTTGGAGTCTATGTCGGTCTTATTCTTGACTGCAATGATCTTCAGTAGTTTCTGTTCAGGAATTCATTTTTCTCTTTCCGTTTGCCCAGTCGTTCTATATAGAGATTATGAACTCGTGTTACTTTCTAAATCTTGCTAAATCCCTGTGGATTGTTCCAGTGAAGATAATAATTCTTTACCTCTCTGCTTCTGTGGACCCTATGCTTCTGTTCTCTTTCTCTTTATTTTGCTCTCTTCATTTAGTTCGTCTAGCATCAGTTGGAGGTCATGTAGTTTTCATGGAGATTGGGTTGTCCCGGGTAGATGTAGTGGTCTACTTTCTTTTGCTCAAGGTTTTCGATTTTGATAGTTGTGTGCATCTCTTTAATACGTCTATAACTACCTTTCTTTTTGATCTGTCTGTCTTCTTTCCCTTAGTTTTTATTTTCCCGCTACTTTCCCTCCTTTTTCTTCCTTTTTCTTCCTCTCTTCTTCTTTTCCTTTTTTTCTCTCTTTCTGTCTACATTTAGTTTTGATTCATCATTGGTTATAAATTTGTTATCGAAGAAATGAGTGATATTTAGTTCTGCATGACGTATATAGATGTTTATGTCCTTTGAAATTATTTTCCAGTGTGCACTGTAATAACTTATCTGTTTTACTTCTTACCTTCTTTCTTTCTTTCTTTCTTTCTTTCTTTCTTTCTTTCTTTCTTTCTTTCTTTCTATCCTTCCTCCTTCTTTCATTATTCAGTTTCTATTGCCCCACATACATATAACTACTCTGATTTCACTTTTACCCTTATTCTCACTTTCATCTCTATTATTCGATTTCCGTTGCACCCTCTCTCTCTCTCTCTCTCTCTCTCTCTCTCTATATATATATATATATATATATATATATATATATATATATATATATATATATATATGTACTAACACCTCTCCTCCTGTTCCTACTAAACAACCAAACAACACAGAAATACCCACATTCTCTTCTTTAGCATCAAACATGTAATGAGCAATAAAAAAAAATTATTTCTGTGAACTGCTAAAAGTATTTTCTCTCTGAAAAACACGGTGGGCCCCCGTCGAAATGCATTAAAACACTCCCTTGGAACAATAGAATAGTTTTGGATGTAATACGTATCTCTTGAATTTTTCTCCCCTCCTTCCAATTATCATTTTCATCTGCATTCTATCGGATCATTTCAAAATACAAACATATATATATATATATATATATATATATATATACGCAAATGCCCAAATAACTGCTTTCACGCCGGATTCTCATCTCGTTTATTCTTAGTCTATTCGCCTCTTTCAATGCGATAGTTATGTACTAAGAAAAGGACATTTGTGGTCCGATAGAATGATTATAAATTGCGTTGTGTTATATAGAAACTCATTTAAGACGGTTCCCTGTCATTACACGGTTGATGTATCACATGCCCTAAACAATGTAAACAGAATAAACAATTAATGAAAATGGGGCTGCTGCAAGAATCGATCCTGCCACTGCGTTGAAAGAGACGAATAGCCTGAGAATAAATGAGATGAGGATCTGGTGTGGGAGCGCTTTGCATTTGGGCCTTTGCATTTCTGGTGGCCATTTAGCTCAATGGTAAGAGCATCGATGTATCTATACACACACACACATACACACACACACACACACACCCACACACACACACACATATATATATATATATATATATATATATATACTGCTTTCTTTCTTTCTTTCTTTCTTTCTTTCTTTCTTTCTACGTATATTCTGTCTATGCTCTTTCTCTTTTTCTCTTTGATCTCATGTCTGTTTTCTCTCTTTTTGCGTATAGTCCGTTAACTCCATCTCTTTTTCCCTTTGATCTCACGTCTGCTTTCTCTCTTCTCTGCTATTCTATTTCTATTCCTCTTTCTTTTATTCTTCTCTTCTTTCCTGCTCTCCCTTATACAACCCTTTAGACTGCATTCCATCAACCATTCCCGCCATTCTCCATATACAACCATCGCCCTACTCAGGAACCTTGAAAGAGAACAAAATCAGCGTAAAAATATCAAGCAAGAACAAAAAAAGCAGAACTTAAGTAAAATATCCCAACCCAATGTCTTCCCTCCACCGACAGATATTGCCTTTTTCTTTTGTTATTGGTACTTCCATACATCTCTTCCGCACCATTGTCGGTTGTCCATCATTAATGAACAATGTATCTTCTGCTTTACTGGAGTGAACGAAACATTCGTTCAGTCTCCAAGAAAATTCTTCTGATGTGGCGAATATTATCCGATTACCAGCTGATTTTTTCCATTATCCTGTTTTCAATATGGCTAACAATAATTCCTTTCCCCTTCAACTCCGAACGCTGTTGTCTGCCTACGAATCCTTCGTTCCGAAATTTATTTTCTTATTCTCTTCTTTTTTTTCCATTTCAATTGTTCCTTACAACTCTCTTTCTTCTCCTATGTCTTTCTTTTTTCCCATTTCACAAACTTTTTACTCTTCCCGCATAGTCACTCAAAAAATTCCCCTAATTCTTCTCTCTCTCTCTCTCTCTCTCTCTCTCTCACACACACACACACACACACACACTATCTATCTATCTATCTATCTATTTATCCATCTATCTATCAATCTATCTATCTATCTATCTTACTGTAGATTGATTTCCTCTCTTTGTTTTTTAATCTTTTCGGCGCTCTCTCAACAAGATCTCGCCAAGGAGAGTACAAGTACCAAGTTCAAACTCCCGTTGAAGCACTTAGCGTTACCTTTGCATTAATACCCTTAGGAAAAAAGTATTAATCCGTCTCTTTCACCTCCAGCTTATCCATAGCTCATCCGGTCATTCGCCCCGCTTTGTGAGAGGCTTGCAACAGACAGAGTAGAGAATGTGTTCACAAAATATACGGTTAACAGGTTTCTGGTTTAGCTTTGACAGGCCTAGCAGGTCGAAAATGGATTATGCTAATATGCTCAATTTATTACTCTCCTATAATGAATGTTTCCCTTCTGTTCTTTTCCCCCATTATTTATTGTTGTTTCGATTTTCTATACATTATCCCCAGTTTCTCAAAAGTTCGCTACATGTCACTTTTTCGATTTTACAAAAATAATGAAAAGTGAAAATAACATTCAGTATTTGTTTTACAGCTAGCTGTTATAGAAGCAGCGTGCATCTGTTTCCTCTATGTCTTAAACCCAATTCAGACAAACATACCTTCATTGCCATTTGTGGGGTCTAAAACATTCTAAAAGTTGTTTCCCATTTAAATTGATAGCAATTGGTTCTTAGTTTTACGTCATAACATCTGAGACAAAAGGTGCAGCTGTATCATATAGAGGTAAGATGCCAGACTCTGGGACTGAAGCGAAGGTTTCGATCCTACCTCATAGTACTGGATGGGATAATGCATAGTCTATAGCCACACGGGAGAATTGTAATACAACGAAACAGCTGTCTGTGGATGACACAATTATTTAATTATCATATTTGTATATGTATAATGGATTTAATATTCACATGGGTGAACATCAGTAGAAATGATACGAAGAGCGAGTCATACCTGTTGTTATACTTACTGATCTCTTGTTTCAAATAATAAACATGTAGTATAAAATAATATCAATATAAAATACATATAAAACCTTATATAAAATGACAAACTACATGTATGGCAAAAACTATATAATGATGGTAGATGGTGTTTGATCAACACTGCTGGGGTGCCATGTTAATATAACTGTTTTGTTTTTAAAATACCCGAAACGGTTACGAGGTAAACAACTGATGATCCCAAGAAGAGACAATTTATACATTGTACAATAATGATATAGTATAGAGGAAACAGGGAAAAGCACATTGGAAGATTACATAAATTGCGTTGGCAGATATAAGGAAATGGGTGACTGAAGTGACATAAAAAATCCATTGAAAAAGTTCTTTAATGTTTAAAGCTGTAAAACTTTCTAGACTATATATATATGTGTGTGTGTGTGTGTGTGAACGTGTGTGTGTACTAGTTGTCCACCAGAGGGGTCTGATAGATGTAGGAAGTAAGTAGAAGCCACACTGGTTGGAGATTGTTTTATATTTAATAACTTCGATATTTAGTTGAAAGGTTTTGTGTTCATAGTTTCATTTTCCAGCTTACAGAAAAGATCTCTCTGGCCAGATGCAATGAGAATTATCAAGAGAGATGTATTTCCAGGATAATAGATGTTGGAAGATGGATCCTATAATAAATCTGTCATCTGCGACTTATGGTCAGTTGTGGGAGGTGTATGGATGAATGTATATGCTATCATTCAGCATAGACTCAGGAATACGGAAAGGGGCCACACTGGCTACTCCCTAATTCTATCAACGACTCCACTACACTACTGATATTATTATTATTATTATTATTATTATTATTATTATTTGTGTGTGTGTGTGTGTGAGAGAGAGAGAGAGAGAGAGAGAGAGAGAGAGAGAGAGAGAGAAGTATGTAAGAATTGGCCACACCGGTTTATGATGTGCGCATGAAGAGTGGTTTGAAGTATAAGTCTGTAAAAAGCGAAAATACTTTTGATGCACTCTGATAACTTATCCCCCAATGAAAACCTTTCCCTTATGTTATTGCTTTCTTCTTTATTTCCTCTTCTAATTTGCTAACTTTTCTTTCTTCTTTGGTATGTGCGTTTTCTTTTTGCGTTTACTTATTTTCCTCTCCTCGTTACCCTGGCCCTTCTTCCTTCCTTCATGACTTCCTTATTTCATCACATTCTTTTTTTTTTTTTTCTTCAGATCATCTTCTAATTTTAATCCTTTTCCTTTCTTTTTCCTCTTTTCTCTGCTTTGTACACTACTTTCTTCCCTTTCTTTCTTTCTTTCGTTGTTCGCTTTTTTTACTTTGCTTTTACCCCTCTTTCTTATTTTTTTTTCCATTCTTTTCTTTGCTCGGCCACGTTTTTTTCTTTCTTCCTTTCGGACATTTTTACTCGAACACTTCATCCTTCCTTGCTGTCTGTCTTTCTTTCTTTCTATCTTTTTCTTTCTTTCTTTCTTTCTTCCTGTCTTTTCTGTCTCTCTTTTTATCCTCGCTTATATTCTGCCTCACTTCTCTCTTTCTTTTTGTTCTCGAATAAACTCTGTTTTCTGTCTTTATTTCATTCTTTGCCTTTGTCCTATCTTCATTCCATCTTTCTTCCTTTCTTCCTTCATCCTTTCATTTTTCTTTCTTTTTTCTTTTTTCTTCACTTTATTTTCCCTTTTTTATAACTTTCTTTCTTGGCTTGTACTTTGCCTTTAATTCATCTTCTTATCATTCTGTTCTTGGCTTATGCACTTAGTATTTTGTTTTCCTCTTCCCTTAGTTGCCCTTTCTTTTCTTTCTTTTTTTCCTTTCTTTCTTTCTCTCTTGTTTCGCTTCTACTTTGCTTTACATGAGATATCCCGAACGTCCATTTAATTTTAAACCTTCCCCAGAATATTCTCTCCTTGTTTCATCTCTTATCATAATTCCATTGTTTGTTTGTTTTTTGCTTATTTATTTATTTATTTATTTATTTATTTATTTTTGTTTTTTTTTTCCTTCCTCCCTCTCTTCACACTTTTACTGGTTCTCCTCTGTTTTGTTAATTTTGACACTCTCCTTAATTGATATCATTATCATTCTAGATTTCTCGGCTCTCCAACCGCTTCTATCTTCTTTCTTTGATTTCTCATTTATTCTTCCTCTCTCTTTTTACTGACTGAATGGGGAAGCCATTGTTTTCAATCTGCTCGCAAACATGTGATATATCAAAATCGGAATTTATGGTTTTCAAAATCGATAATCGCAATCATCAAAGTAGAATCAAATAAAATGTAAGAATTCTAATTATCAAAATCGATAACTGTATTCATTAAGATCGAAAAATTTCATCATCGAAATTGATAAATATCATCAACAAAATTGATATATGTAATTATCAAAATTGATAGAATTATTTATCAAATCAAGAGTTATGATTATCAAAATTGCTAAATGTAATTATCGACATCTAGAACTATAATGATTAAATCGAGAATTATAATTATCGGAAGTGAGTATTACGAATTAAGAATTACAGTGAATTTTATTCGTGTCAATTCCAGAAGATGAATATATTTATTTATTTACATTATAAATCCATCTATTATCCACATAAGTTGTAAATGTATACATATATATTTTCTTTTCGTCTGTTGAGTTATCTAGCGTTTCCCATGTCTCATTGGACATTTTGCTGATCTCTCGGGGAATAGAGAAGTCATTTTCCAACATTCTTTGTACCCAGGAAAGAATGTGTACATGTGTGTAATAATTCACGAGATTACACACGGTTAAGGCATATGTTTATATCTGTGTCAGTGAGAAATAGATTGGTCGGGAGGAGAGGGTTCAGGGGGTGGAAGGATCAGGATGAGAGTGATCAGAATCAGTTCATCATAACATTAGCATACAATATACACCCCTTGAGAAACAGTATGAGTACACCCTTTGGGAGGACGCCCACACAGACACAGGGACCACGCACTTAGTTTCACCCTACATCAACAAAAAAAAGGGAACAACACACCTTACTTTCACCCTTCCATATATGTCAGCACCTATCCATTAAATACCAGGCAGTACCTCTCCATTATAAAAACCTCTACAGCTTCACAAACATTCCCAAGAACTGATATAATCATGTGTGTGTGTGTGTGTGTGTATGTATATATATATATATATATATATATATATATATATATATATATAATCGGTGTTTCATATATATAATCAGCATTATTATATATATGTAATCAGTGTTATTATATATACATATATATATATATATGAATATATAATCAGTATAATTATGTATATATGTGTATATATATATATATATATATATATATATATATATATATATATATATATATATATATATATATATATATATATCCAGCCTCATTTTGCCATTCAAAATGGCCGTTCTCCGAAGTGTGTCATTGCAAAGATCACCAGACGTGATGCTACTTCCAAGTCAATCGCCTCTTTTCACCAATATGTGAACCCTACACCGTTCTCCTATGAAGTATAATCGATGTTATTGATCAACTGCAGCGCCCTCCAATGATTGGCTCCGCTTGCAAATGTGTACACGTAGGTTATAAATGCATTATCTTTATTTGAAACTTTATTAGAACTGATATCCCGTTATTACACGGTGAATGTGTGATTTGGTCTGGACAGTCTAAAACTTACACAGTCACCGTGTAATTGTGGGATGTCATTTCGAAAAATTTATGATTATTCTGTCAGTTCTATATCCATTTCTCTATATAGTTTACGAAGGGACATCGATAAGTTCGTTGCTTAATGATAAAAAAGGGGCATTTTTAACGCAGCAAATATCACTCACTCAATATAATCTCCTTCGGTATCAATGCATTTAAATCCTCCGCTGGATATTCATTGCTTAGATAGAACATTGTACAGTGAACATTTTGTGCCAAAATTCAGCTAATAACTGTGTCAGGCTATGGAGTTATTGTTTCTCTCGTATGTCAATAGTAATATCGATCTTTCTGAACAAATCTACGAATTGGTTTGGTATGCATGTATGTGCGGAGGAGAACACATGAGAGAAACAGACAAAGAGATAATGTATGTGTGTGTGCGTGTATGTGTAATAATGAAAGGGGGTTGTGAAAGAGAGTGAAGGTGTATTTATGAGGAAGTATGCGTGTGGGAGAGGGCGTTGCATCTGTGTGGGTGGGAATGTGTTTGCAAGTGTGTGTGAAAGAGAGAGAGAGATGGTTCGTGTGTGAGAAGGTCTGTGTGTGAAAGAGTGCGTGGAAGAATCTGAGTGTATTGGAGAGGCAGTTTGTATGTGTGCATGTGTGTCATATTTGCATTACAAGTAATGTATAGTGTATTTTAGTGACTGTATGGACATCGTGACTCACGACATGGATCCTCCGAGAACACAAGCGCAACCGAGGCCGGCAGAATATTAGATGGAGAGACGAGCTAGACAAATTCAAAAAATACTGCCTCCACGACGCCCATGATAGAGAAGTGTAGCAAATCCAGGGGAAGGTCTATATCCAACAACGGACGTTAAAAGGATGATGATGATGATGATGATGATGATGATGATGATGATGATGATGATGATAGAGAATGTGTTGAAGAGAGCATGTGAGAGGGTCTCTGTGAACAAAAAAGATAGAAAAAAGACAGAGTGATGCGTATATTGGTATCACATTGATTTTTTTTTATAGTGCATAAGAATGTACGTCAAGGCGTGAATAAGTACATCAAAAAAGAGTGTATGTACGAATGGATTTGTGTGAGATAGTATATATATACATATATATATGTGTGTGTGTGTGTGTAAACCATGGGGTATTTACATTACGAATAAGCCAAAGGGGGTGGCGGAACGGTTATCAGCTCGGAAAACGGAATCGACGAATTCGAATTCTTGTCTGATTGTTTTATATTCATTTCGTAGTAATGCCTTTGCAAAAGGTCCGACTCCGGTAGCAGCCCTATTTTCTTTAATTATTCATTCTATTCACATTATCTAAGCCAAGTGATACATTAACCATATAATGACGGGAGATCATGTCAAATAAGAGTTTCTGTATGATAGAACGCTATTTATAAACATTCTGTAGGATCATATATCAATTTCTTTGTACATAATTGTCACGTTGGAAGAAACGAATAGTGCAGATAAAGATCGAGAACAAACAGAATAAGAATTTGGAGAGAATTTAATTGGTCTTTAGTATTATCAGCAGCTGTTTAGCTCAATGGTAAGAACAACACTACGTTGAAGCGGCTACCCTATTGGTCGCAGGTTCGATTCCTGCAGCAGCCCCATCTTCTGTAACTGTTTATGTCGTCTAGGCCGACTGATATATTGGTCGTGTTATGACAGGAGATTATTTCAAATGAGAGTTTCTGTATGATATAACACATCATATATATATATATATATATATATATATCAATGTATAACGAAACAGCGATCCTTCATTTAAACATACATTTTTAAAAATAACAAACTCAATCGATCTAATTTTTCGTCAATTTTTCTTGTTTACGTACAAACCTTTCATTGATATCATCGAAGTTTGTTTTTTTTAAATGTGCCAAAGTTGGTTGTTCGATATGTTTTGACCTCATAAGATTTCGACTACATGATATTGTATCCCCTTGTCTCACTCCTTTTCCAATCTTTATCTTGTTTATATTTTGATGTAGTTTAATTATTGCAATGTCATTATATGTTTTGAATGCTGTATGCAATTCTCGTTAACTCCTTGTCCTTGCACTGAGATGAAGACAGCCGTCAGTTCTAGCAAGTCAAATGCTCTCTCATTATCTACAATGGCCGAACAACGTGGTTTGTTGTATTCGGACGCTACTTTTCACCCCAGCAATCCCAAACAGGAATTCTAGTGAGAATAAATAAACATTCTCCCTCTCTTTCTTTTACTCCATCGCAAAAAATAAACATAGCCCCCACTCCCTCACCTTCTTTCACTCTATCGTAAAACGAAATAGACATACCCTCTCTCCATTTATTTCCTTCTATCGTAAGAAGAGATGAGCATCCTTCCCCCTCCATCCCCTTTCTTTCTGTCTAAAAAAATAAACAACCCCCTTTTTCTCTTTTTGTTTCTCTCTCTCTCTCTCTCTCTCTCTCTCTCTCTCTCTCTCTCTCTCTCTCTCTCTCTCTCTCTCTCTCTCTCTCTCTCTCTCTCTTCCACTTTAACCTAAAAAGAAATAAACATCTTTATTGTAGTATATCGTAAAAAAGATCGTTCCTTGACAAATATGCCTGGGACGGCTCATAGGGTAGTATGGCTGGAGTAAAAAATAGCGACAGTTGTGTTACGATTATTAGTTTATTGCACACACACACACACAGACACATGTACACAAACACAAACACACACACACACACACATATATATATATATATGAATATGAATGCATTATGTAATTTTCAAACTCAATTGGAAATGAACTCCCATTATTGCATGGTGAATCATCATTTGGCTTAGACAGTGTAAATAGAATAAACAATTAAGGAAAATGGGATGCCAATCATTGAGGGAACCAGCTACTTAATTTCATTGTCGTAAAGTAAGTTTCTAATACTACAGAATACAGCCGTTAATCTATATCAGTGGGAGAAAACATTATTAATTTTCATTTCTAAATTAAGGAATTTGTCTAGATCGGCACCAAGATACTTATTTCATAATTACAAATTGAATAAAAAATATTTATTATCTTATTTAAGATATCAATGATTTTTTACAATAAATTAATTGATAAATATTACTCATGGAATCACTGTATCCCGACAAATTGCTCGCCTGCCCGACCGTCCAGTCGAGTAGACTACAGATTCGTTTGTTTGTGTACAAATGATCATTTGAGGAGTGTTATGAAATATATACGAACAATTTATTATAAAAAAAATACAGAGAACCTTATATATACCAGGTGCTACGTGAATAATCAAGGATTCTATACTGCTTGATCATTTTTTTTTTCATCTGTTGAGTTATCTAGCGTTTCATGTGTCTTACCTAACATTTGGCAAATCTCACGAAACGAATCCATCGGGAAATGAAGGAGTCGTTATCCGATATTTTCTGTACCCAGGAAATAGTGTGTCCATATGTGTAAAAGATAAAGGGGGCGGTGAGCCTTACCCAACCACGCTGGTGCATGGTGTGTTGGGGGGGGGGGGAGATAGATGGAATATGTGCTTCCCAAGGACATTGGAGCTAAGTGAACGCAATGTGTCTTAGCTGGAATTTGAACTCGGCTAGCTGATTCCATCATCCATGCTTTTAATCGTTCGGCCACTCGCATCACATTGCCACCTCATAACATGTTTACATAAAACTGTGTCTCAACCAAAATCCTAAATTATCTCCCACATATGTGCTTAAGCAGTCTAAAAGTTTATTGCTGCGCGCTTTCAAGAATTACAGAATCCCAATCAATGAACACAATTATCATGATTATTTCTCTGAGAGTATTTAGTTCCTCATCATCATCATCATCATCATCAAGTTAGCGTTCGTCGTTGGACATAGACCAACCTCAAGATTTGCCTGATCTCTCTATCATGAGCGTCGCTAAGCCAATACTTTAGATATGAACAGACTGAGATAAATAGATAGGTAGAGAGATAGATATAAACAGAATGAGATAGATTGATAGGTAGATAGATAGATGTGGACAGAATGAGATAGATAGATAGAGAGATAGATAGATATGGACAGAATGAGATTGATAGATAGAGAGATAGATATCAACTGAATGAGATATATAGATAGATATGATTAGGATTTGATAGATACACAATTTAGCTTGATACTGAATACAGAAGGGTGTAAAATGTGGAGTTGATTAATATAATTTTTCAAATTTACAAAAGAGGAAAAGGGAATGAATATTGTATTGCACCAGACTTTCAACTGCAGAAATCCTGCCTGCAATCAGCTTTCTAATTCTCTGCTTTTACGTGAGCTCGAAAACCAACCACTGTTTGCCACTATGAAATACGCAACTACTTCACATACAAAGCAGATCGATAGATATATGATGATCGCGGCCACTCGATCATGCCAATACGGTGGCTCGGGGGAGAGCACGCTGTCTCATTTTCTCCATGCTGCAGTGCATGCTTGAGAAAGGGCCAGGTGCACGGTCCAAACTTGGCAAAATGATCCGATAATTGGCGGCAGAACAAGGGCTGAGACGGCTGCAAGACAATTTTGTTGCTGCATACGACACCTGGTATTCCAAGACAGTCACCCATCTAAGTAATGACATCGGTCGACGTCGCTTACCTTCGATGACTTTACGTGAACTGGCGTAGCCAACACAATTTGCCAGCCAGCCAACCAGCCAGCCAGCCAGGCAGATAGATAGATAGATAGATTTTGTAGACACTTAAATAAACGAAAAAACAAAAACGTGATTTGTTTCATAGACTCCACAATAATAGACCGACTAGTTGGATAGGTTGTGATTTCCACAGCTTTGAAAACAAGATGTTAATTATTTCCTTGATATAAAGTTTTTGGGGTTCTTTTTTTTGATTATCCATTTATTTTTCTAGTTTAGCTTCTAAAACTCATCATTAAACGTTTGCACTCGTTTCTCCACCATCAAATCACGTCTGCAGATCAATATCTGCCACAAACATTCCAATTCATTATTTATTTTTATTAGATTTTTTGTTGTTATTCTAAGTGTTATTTAAGGCGTCAATCTATTGCAGTGAGTTAACAACGCAGATTTGAATTAAAGTGAAAACCTCCCGGATAGTCTCGAACTCACGTCTTTCTTACTACAGGGGATCCTGGGTAAATGTGACAGCTTCTATCTCGGCCGGGGGAACTTCGACTGCCTGCAGGAGTTCAAATCCAACATTTCAATCCAGCCTCGTTTCTGTACGAGTAGTATGAGTAAAGCAATTATTTCAATATTCATTCTTATTAGACGAAGTATTGCAACCCATTATTTCTAACTTTGAATACTATCACCCTCGCCTTCATAATTTTTTAATCCAAACTCAATCTAGACCGTCAAATGCATGGCTGTGGCAAACAGCTCGGTTCAGGAATTAAGAGAAAAAACAAAGATTGATAATTCCAATTCCTAGTTTATTGCCGTCGATCTGAGCGCGCTAATCAGTGTTCTATGTGCGTATCGATCTAAATACACACAGCTTCCCAAATACACATCCACACCTACAAGTCAAACTTACAATCCATGTAAGCGAAAGCATGTCTGCTTTGAATTTCGTCCCTATATATAAAGGCGTACGTGGGAATTTTAATGGTGAGCTTTGGCAATCGTCTCTTTTCTATGGCGTTTGAGTACGAAATTTTGGCGCATTACTGAATTATGTTCCAATTAATTCTGTTGTTAGAAGTATTTTGGTATAAAATCCCTTTGCGAACGTAGTCATTCGAGCGCATATACGCAATACATACGCGCAGTGATTCATGAATAAATAAGGACTATTCACACAGAATTATCCATTACAAATTAATGCGACACGACGTGTCATTTAATTTAATATTCGTATGTTTAATTTACTTTACTAAAAGCTTGTGTACTTCATTTCATTGACCACCCTTCATGAGAGGGTAATGCGTAACAAGCTGGTCTCATATGTTATAACTACGGAGTAGAGAGATCGATCCTTATCAGACGACACAGACTTGTGTATCAAAACTTGGTAATTAACTTATAGGCACCCAACCATGACTTAGTGATGAGTAACCTATGACGAAGACTGTGTCTACGATAGTAAGTTCGATCCTCGCCGAGTATCAAACTCTTTTTTGTTTGTACCAGAATTGGTTGCTTTGCATTTTATTATCACTGAATCGTGGTTTTGCTTTGAATTTTGTCCGTTCCAATACATCATTTTGATTTTTGGTTTGATCTCTGTTGGTTCCGATAAAATAGATTACCGAGGGAGAAAATCTTCAAGTTTATTATAATCTTCATCGCCTCCCTTGATAGTTGATGAATAACAAGAATGTTAGATGCAATAAATAATGATTTTATATATATATATATATATATATATATATATA
>OY735199.1:23181202-23273702 GCA_963457665.1 Thysanoteuthis rhombus | reverse complement strand
AAAGTTACATTTTGGTGGAAGGTTGTGTCATGAGGTAAGGGAAAATTGGTTAAATTTTAAGGTGGATCCTGGATTTTTTCCGATTAAGAGATATTTTTCGATATATTACAGCAATAGTTCGAAATATGAAAAATCGGAATTCGCACACAGTAATCTCCCCAGCATCGTAGCAATGTATTTATGAATTGATTTTCATTCACTTTTAGGTTTTTGTGTAGTATTGGCTGAAGTATCTGCTTGATGAGCTCTTTTTGGTTAACGATGCATTTTCCTTGATAACTAATTACTTAGTTGATCCAAGTTGCTCTGTAAGACAGTTCCTCTTACACATATTTGACTGAATAGAAGATTTCAAAACGAATACTCTCCGATGCACATTGTTATGGTTAAGGTTAGACTCAGATTAGTCTGGCATTACTACACAGTAGTAAGAAACCCTGTGAGTTTATTACCAATCTTTATTGAGTCTGGCGTAAGGTTATAGCAA
The DNA here is from genome assembly GCA_963457665.1 of Thysanoteuthis rhombus. Lineage (NCBI taxonomy): Eukaryota > Metazoa > Mollusca > Cephalopoda > Oegopsida > Thysanoteuthidae > Thysanoteuthis > Thysanoteuthis major. Next base: position 23,273,215 of record OY735199.1, on the reverse strand, counting down.
TGGGACATCCACTGAAGTTATCTGATAATTGACACTCAGTCCAGAACAAGGTTACTGTAATATGAAATTATCTAGTACACCTGCTTAAGTTTGGTACAAGGCAACCAGTGATAGGACACCTAAAGTGTTCATTTTGTAAACTTAGTTGAGTTTGGCATGTAGCCATTGTGATGAGAAACCCAGTGAGAATCGAACTTAATACACTTGTTATCTTCATCCCACTACAAGTGTTTACTCCCCAATGCACATGCAAGATGATGTTGTTTAAACCTTAATTATTTCCTAGAATAAAAAGTCCCCTTATTTTGCCACAAGTGGTGAGCTAATCATTATTTATTATTCTTTGCTTGTTTATATCTCGAATATTTGCATCGCTAAATTTCTCATCCATTATGGCGTCCGTTACGACCCCAGTCTCCATTGATGTTTTCAAATCATTTATAAAATCACTTTTAATTTCAAAGAGCAACATTTTCATAATTGTTATAACTGGGAGTCTGCTAAACAGATTACTGCTTTCGTGGTATGAATCATTCGTCGAACCTTATTAAGCACATTCAAAGTGTTTTTCGGACATTTTAACCCATTGTTCTTGTTTATTCTGTTGTACCCACAACCTTTCAACCGATTCATTTTTAAAATGGGGATGTCCTCAATTACTTTCTTTGTCAATGAATCCCATCTCATAGAGCTAATTATGAAACATGCTGCATCGACTACGTTGCTGGAAAAATATCTTATTTTATGAGAGTTTTTTGTTGGAGTCTAAATTTTCAATTTATTACCATTTTCGTTTTGCAATACCGGATAAAAAAACCCTCTTTGCTTATGGATATTGCATACTATTGTGCAAGTGTAATGGACAAGCCTAAACATTGCGGAAACAATGAAAATAACAATGACAGGTCTGGTTAGTCATTCAATAGAAACCATAACCAACTTCTTATGGCAGTATGCGATGTTGAGGGTGATCAATTCAAAAAAGGGGGTGATCAATGAATAAGTGACTTTTCTCGACTTTTGTTGGATCGCTGAAAAGTCCAATCTCTTCAACAACGAAGAATCAGGAGTTAATGCCGGTCACGAACTAGGGACCGATTTACCATAAACTTACATTGTAGATTGAACCCTCACTGAGGAGACTTTTTTTAAAAAAAAACATAAGGATTAAATGTTGAAAATTTCAACCATCCAGCTCCACCGATGTGGCCTGTACGCATGATACATAGATAAATAGCCAGACAGCCATACTGATTCGGAAACTGAAGAAACCTTTGTCCGAAACACTAATTGAATGTTAAGGACTCTTCTCATTTTACTTTGCTGATATCTTTAAAAATCGATACATTTTGAATTGGATTGGAGCATTAGTATATAGATGTATACGAGAAAACAGTATAAAACAGTATACGTATGATAATAAAAAAAAGAAAAATAGATGTGAACGGACTGCAATGGATAGATAGATTCCATAGATAGATCGATAGATAGATAAATAGTTAGATGAACAATTTGGGATAGATAGATAGATAAATAGATTGATAAATAGATAGATTGATGCCATTACCGTCAATGTTGTCTTTTTATAATCATTAAGGATATTACGTGTGCAGACACGATAGAGATCAAACGCTACGTTACCAAGTGCTGCCTGTTGGCACTGTCTTGTATTTATTGCTCTTGGCTCGATGCCTTGAATCTCTGTTACGGCAGACGCTATACAAGATGATGTAGGCATGTAAGATGGGGCAAAAGTTTTTTTTTTAACTATTTCTCTATGTATGTGTGTGTGTGTGTGAGTGTGTGTGTGAGTGTGTGTGTGTGTGTGTGTATGTGAAGAATGCTTACGTCTCAGTCAGTTGCATTGTGTGTAAGCACAATTATGTCACTATTTGATTCCCCCCCTCTCTCTCTCTCTCTCTCTCTCTCTCTTCTCTCTCTCTCTCTCTCTCTCTCTCTCTCTCTCTCTCTCTCTCTCTCCTTTTTTCCCCGATTCCTGGTCTACTTAACTGCGTTCGCAAGGGGAGGTTTGTATTTAGGCGGAGGGTGTGCCTGCATGTTAGTTTCTTTCTTTCTTTCTTTTTTTCTTTTCCATCTCTCTCTCTCTCTCTCTCTCTCTCTCTCTCTCTCTCTTCCTTTCGTTCTGTCCTACTCTCTTTACTCTCTTCCTCGTCTTTTCTTTTGTTCGTTTTGGGTTACTGGCAATCACGTCTGTATTTCTACATTTAGCTGTCTGTGTGCGCATGTCCGTACATTGCATCTATTCCCTTGAACTTTTTCTTACGTACATAACACTAAGCCTCGCTCGCTGTTTATATGCGTTTATTCTGCATACAAGTTTGAATGTGTAAAAGAGGCTGTGTTGCCCGTTATGTCTAACTGCGCATGTACGTATATGTCTATTTCCGTCTCATAATATGCTTCTTTATTTTCTTCTCTAAATGTCTGACTACATCATTATGTATGAATATATACACACACATTTAGATGATTGCATACCGTTCCAAGGCCACGCACACATATATATATATATATATATATATATATATATATATATATATATATATATCACCTAAGGCCATTCATATATATATATACTAATCACCCAAGGCCATATATATATATATATATATATATATATATATATATATATATATATGGCCTTGGGACCATATGCAATCATTGTTAGGTGTCGGTAGAGCTTCCTGTTCTAGGTATAGACATTTTGCACACTCACGTGTACATACAAACAGATACATTTAAACTTACATACATCAAGAAAAATAATTCCTCTTTACCGACATCCACATATACTTGAATTAGGATATACAAAAGCACATATGTATAAAAACATATATACTAACTGTAACACCAACACGTACGCTCTTTCAAAGATAGATAGATAGATAGATAGATAGATGGATAATAGATAGATAGATAGATAGATAGATAGATGGATAGATGGATAGAAAGTGGGGTCAAGTTGATATAGGCTGATACGCAGCAATGATCAAATTATGAATCTCAAACATTAACATATTTACAAACTGACTTATACGCATCAACTGATTGGTACCTATGGGACAGTAAATACAATAGAAAGAGACCAGACTCAAGATGGAATGAAAAGGTTTGCTAGTTTGACTTATCAGAGGTCAGTGCCATAACAGTTTTTATGAAAAGGTGGTGCTGAAGGCCTCTTTCCAACAGTGGACTTATATTAGCTGATTATATATATATATATACATATATATATATATATATATATATATATATATATATATATATATATATATATGATAAATGCGTTATATTACTTTAAAACTCTATTTAAAATGACCTCCCGTTATTGTGCGGTGAATTTGGCCTAGACAGTGTAAATAGAATGAATGTTAAATAGAATAAACAAATGAAGAAAATGGGACTGCTGGGAATGTTTATTGTTTATTTTAATTCTTTATTCAATTTGACTCTTTTTCTCTTTATTTCTTTATTTTATTCTCGCCATTGAGGTCAGCGGATACAATCATCTTGTAATAACGGCAAATCATTTGAAATAGTGTTTCAAAGTAAATCGACGCATTCATAATTATTTCTGTCGATGAATATAAATTGGGTTATGTCATATCATAATTCTATTCTAAATTATCTCCCGTTACTACATGATGGATGTGTCTTATGGCCTAGACAACGTGAATAGAATAAACAAGCTAAAAAAAACTGGGACAACAGCAGGAATCGAACCTGCAACGATAGGGTAGCTGCTTTGACGTAGCGTTGCTCTTACCATTGAGCTAAATAACCACCGGTAATGCAAAGACCTAAATTGCATTACTGGCAGCTATTTAACTTCATGATTAGAACAACACTACGTTGTAGGTTCGCTTCCAGCGGCAGTTCCACTTTTTTTGATAGTTTATTCTATTTATGTTGTCAAGGCCAAATGATACATTCACCGAGTAATAACGGGAGATCATTTCAAATAGGAGTTTTAATATAATACAACGCTATTCATGATCATTCAGTCAGATCGTACATCCATTTCTTGTTAACATTGTATTCAAAAACTTGAGAAAATCATATTTGGATAGCATTTTTTTATATATATCATTAGCCATTATAAGTCCCGTTCCCAATGAAAATCCTTCCCCATCTTCAATGACAACTGCCACTGCGCAGATCTTTTCTATATCTTAATGGTAAACCTTTCCATCTTATATCTGGTCTTCTCCTACAGTGCTTATTGTCCCGTACGTCCCAAGCGATTGATGTATGTACGTCAGTTCGTTATTATGTTAATATTTGACTTTCCCAATATGATCATATCTACGTATCAGTCGATATAAACCTGACCCCAGATTGTCTATCTATCTTTGAAAGTAACCTTTCGTGTATATATTTTTATACGAATGAGTTCATGCCCGTCCTATTTCAAATATATGTAGATACTTACAAAGAGAAATGCTCTTATTTATGTAAGTGAGTTTAAATGTACTTTATATATATATATGAAAATGTACGTAAGTAAGATCACAACCTGCGTCTCAAGCAGAAAGCTCTACCGACACCTGTGATTGCATATCAACCCAAGGCCATTTATATATATATATATATATATATATATATATATATATATATATATACGTATATGTATGTGTGTGTGCATGTATGTACATAAATATATATGTGTATATATGAATATATATTCAAATACATATTTTCTCAATCTCCATGCCCTGGGCATATATTTATGTGTGGATATATTTGTTTGTATATATATATATATATATATATATATATATATATATATATATATATATATATATATATATATATATATATATATATATACATGTATATATGTGTGTGTATCAATATATCTACCTGTCTATGTATATATGTGTGTATGTATGTACGTACAGATGTGTGTATATATACATGTTTATAAATATATATATATGTTTATGTGTATATATACATATATATATATATATATATATATATATATATATAAATATATATGTGTGTACGTATATTTGTGTATACATATGTATATATGTGTATCGTGACTTTGGGAAGGAAAATTCAAATGGCACCCTCCTTCTCACACTCTTCACTACCAGACCACTCATCATTACCAGCATACTCTTCCAATAGGAAGACAACTAGGAAACAACTTGGAAACACTTGCAATCCGTCCGTTGTCACCAGATCGAATTCATCATCATCCGTCAGCGGGACTGGTATGATGTCAAGTTGATACAGGCTGATAAGGGTGCGACATTCGTCTCAGACCATACGTCACTATTTAACACCGACCATGGACTGCCTGACGGTCACTGAGAGGATGCCCGCACGTGGGGTTCCAGTGAGCTGTCGCTGTGTTTAGCTTTGCTGATTGCTGGATTGATGAGAACGATACGGCAATCAGCCCCTTCCTTGACGGTCTCTACACTGCATGCATTGACTACGTCGTCAACAAGAACTTCCGGGCCAAGATAGACCATTACACACCGGATCAAGCAACAGGTGCAAGCTATGTTGGGGAACATGAGTGACCTGTCGTGGCAGGACAGGGCAAAGGAACTACCAGCTGACGCTGAATCTAAGGACACGGAGACCTTTTGCAAGAAAAGGCAATGTACGGGCCCCAGACAGAGGGAATCAGCTCCCTATTGGAGACATGGTCATCAAAGAACCAAACCTCAGAGCACTTCCAGCAGCCCCAAAACATTCTTGCCACAATTTGTGAAGAAGACACTCTACGAATTAACAAGAGTTCTATTATCGACCTGCTCAATATTACTCGTATGATTGCAGAAGCAACTTGGGCAATTAAGTAGATGGCAAGCCGTAGAGCACTCGGGTCTGACGGTTCTCCATCAAAGGTATATAAATGTTACAGCGACACACTAGCGACAGAACCAAACAGGCTGTACAGGGTTATCTGGGATATCAAACAAACCACCCCAGAACAAAAGGCTTGATCATCCACTTGTACAAGTGCAAGGGAGACAGGTGTGCATGCGACAACCATCGAGTAGGTTTTCCAGCACCGTCAGGATCCTCACGAAGATTATTTTCAAGCGTATCGTCGGCCATCTTGATGCTGCAATAAGATCCAACACAGAAACTCATTACGATGATCTCAGCTAGACAGGGAGTAAAACAGGGAGTAAAACCGTGACCTCTACATGGTCTTAGTGGATCTCACAAAGGCCTTTGGCCGGGAAGGTCTGTGGAAGCTCCTGTCAAAGGACTGCTGCCCCGATAAGATCGTCAACATCATTCGATCCTTCAACGACGGCATGATGGTAAGTAAACAGGACCAAGGGAACGTCAGACCCATTCCTGGTCACCAGCGTTTGTCATTATCTTCTCTATCATGCTTCTCGATGCTTTCAAGAGCTATGACAAAGATGCCATGATCATTTTCAAGACGGGGGGATATTCAAACCCCAACGCCTGAAGGTATGCCTGAAGGTGTGGTTCATGCTACTGCTGGAACTTCGCTTCGCTGACGACTGCACCCTAATGGCTTACACACGGAATGACGCCCAGAGCATCGTCTACAATTTTTCGAAAGCTGTCACGGGCTTAACATCATTACAAAGAACACCGAGGAACTTTTCCAGCCAAGACCATGAGCGCCACTTCTAACTTTGCGTTCTGAATAGTCTTTGTGCTCTAATGTGGTGAGCTGGGTGAGCTGGGCCAGGTCGAAAGAGGTTGTCTTTTCAGTTAATGAGTTCAAATATGACCGTATATATCCACAAAAATGACTATTCAAAAGAGAAAAAGTAAATGAATAATGCTTAGCTGGCCCAGAGAAAAGAAAGCGGGAATCTGATGCGATAATTGCGTACAATAAAATGCCTGATGCATTTCATTGGTGACCTTGGTGGCACTATATATATACTTGGGTGAACATATGGAAGACACATAAATTGAAGTGGAATTAGAAAATGAATTCATTTTATTCATTTTTTTAAATTATTTACTTGATTAGACAGTACATATATATATATATATATATATATATATATATATATATATATGTGTGTGTGTGTGTGTGTGTGTGTGGGTGTGTGTGCGTATGGATATGTATGTATGTATACGTACATATATGTATATACATATATATATATATTTATATATATATGCGTGTGTGTGTTTATCTATGTGTATATATATATATATATGTATATATATATATGTGTGCGTGTTCATCTCTATATATATACATATATATACATGTATATGTGTGTATGATAATAAATATGATAATGTACATAAATATGTATATACATATGTATAAATATGTGTATATATCTCCCAACAACCTTTGCTTGCGAAGCCAATATATATATACATGTGTGTGTGTGTGTGTCTGTGTGTCTGTGTATGTCACACTCATAGTATCAATAGCAGCCATCAACCAAGACCTTATTACAGACTTATAACAGCTGTCGGCAAAGTCCCAATGAAAAAAGTCTGTTAATCTACATTCTGTGAAATCTAGCCAGTTCTATGTGCCTGCTCATTAACTCGTCCTTGAAACAGCAATCGGTATAGAACATGACTACAACAAGCAGAAAATTTTTACCATCTCTAATAGATATATAATTTCAGTATGAATTTCCAGCCCTGTATATTTTTGGCGGTAGCAATGCATGAACGAACGTTAGCATAGCTACTGGGAGGAGCATTTCTATCCAGAAGCTTGATTTGAGGGTCGGGATCGGACGTGGGGGTGTGATGATTTTTGGACCAGAGCCAAGCAGGTTACTGTGTGCAAACTAGGCGGTTTTCCTCCTTACTTCCCCACCTCTCAGACTGCAAGCCATAAATACCAAACTGAGAGATTCCAAAATAAACAGTGACGAAGAAGAGGAAAATGAAGTAGAAAGAAAAAGGAAAGGAAAGAAGTTGATACGAAAAGTAAACATTCTCTTCTAACGATCAGCCTCCACTGCTATGGAAGAGCAATGAGATAATATTACTTTTGTCACTGTAGCTAAAGTTATGTAACTTAATTTACGGAAACTTAACCGTTCTAAAACATTTGCTTAAGGGATGTTGAGATTATTTCTTTCCTTTTTTTTTTTTTTGTATGATTAACATTCTCATTGAAATCCTCAAAATGAAAATAAATTGAATGAAGAATCTCTCAAGGTTGACAGGTTTTTGGTAGAGCAAGCTCAACCTTCAAAAACCAGAAAATCCTACAAGTCCTAAAAAGAGGGTCCACGACCAATGCATCCTTTCGACAGTCAACATTGGAGCAGAAAACATGAACTTTAATCAAAAGATTGGCCCACTAACTGAGAACCAAACAACTGCTGGACATCATGGCTCACTACTTGGATCCTCAGAGATCATAAGGAAAATTGTAACCGACAGAAAATAGGATGCCGTGACAAGCTAGATAAATCCAGAAAATACTGGCTCTGAGATGCCTCCGATAGAGAGTTCTGACGAATCTTGGGGAAGGTCTTTGCGAGCGCTAAAAGACTGCTGTTGCTGTCATTGCTGCTGCTGCTGCTGATGATGATGATGATGATGATGATGATGATGATGATGATGGTATTCTGTGTTTTCCTTCCTTCTTCCCTATCATGTTTCTGGGATTGTCAGTAAAATAACTTGCCTGGTTCAGTCAAACACTGCTATCAAAATTCTTTGTTCCAAGAAGAAAAAAGCGACGAAAATATCATGGCCTTTGATGGATATCAATCAGAGGGACTATGATGTAACAAAACTCAATCTTGCTCTCTTTTTTTGAAAGATCGTTTTCGCCACGTTTTCGCCTTAACGAAAAATACGGAAAGCGGAAATAAGGTTTCGAGTTTGTTCTGGACTTGCTTACGATAGAAGTGGTATGCATTCTCTTCGTGTGTCTTCTGAACCCCAGTCTCTTGAACCTGTCAACAGCCCAAAGCCCCGACGACTCATCATGATATACCATCATCAACATCTTTACGTCTGGGAACACTAATAAATGTCTCATCTGAATTGATGACGATAATGTCTTCTCCGTACGCTGTTCCAGCTTACAAGAGATTAGGTATTTTTTTTTTCTTAGGAATACTCTACTTTTGAATAGTGGTACAAACTTGAAATTGTATGCTATTTAGTAGCTGTTAATATCATCCGAAATATCACGAATCTACTATAATTATGAACGGTGTGATTTTTTCTATCTCTCTGTTGTCTGTAACAATGGACTCTTCCACTCTAAGGGAAAATTTTGCTTTTAGAAATATCTCTATCAGCAATTCGAAACAATGGACTCTTCTGCAAATTCAGGAGTTTCTCGGCTGAGAAAAATAATCTCATAGAAATGCAAATTTATCAGTGGATTTTTTTTTCGCAAGGATCAACTAGTGGGGTATCTATACACATCAAGAATATAATTCACTCTAATGATAAGACTTTTTAGACCTCCCCAAGGATTCGTCAGACCTCTCTATCATGGGCGTCGGCACTAGTACTTTCTGAACTTACACTATTTTTTGCCAGGCTTAGGTTTGCATATGATTTCTGAGGATCCACGTTGAGTAGCGATGTTCAGTGATTGTTTGTCATTATTGCAACATAACCAACCCATCGTCATTTGAGTTTTCTAATGTTTGATATCTCGGACTCCTGTTTTGTTTATATATATATATATATATATATATATATATATATATATATATATATATATATATACTGTGCTGTTCTTAGATCTCTCCATGTAATGCTGATTCTCTCCTGTACACGTTGCATGGTTCTCAGTTTGAGGGTCACACGTAAAAAAAAAAAAAAAAAACTGGCTCGTCCTAAAAACTGATAAGCAAGTGAGTTTGATCCTCACCGGGATCCTGTTCTAGTCTTAAAGCTTCGTAAATACTTCGGCAATTGGCCTAAAGCAGCGATATTCAAACCCCAGAGTTCTGCGCAAACTTTTCAGTTTTCGGCGAAACAAAGTAAAATTTTTGCAAAATACTCAATAATTCCTCATTATACATCAATTCCGTCACAGCTTTAACATGTGTATGTTTTGTCTCTTCAATACGAACAATACTTTTTTTTAAAATGAGAAAAAGAAAATATTTCGCTTTTTGAATCATAAACAACTTGGTTATTCATGTGAAATGGATGCTGTTCTGTCAGGTGTCGTTCATATCACTATTCCTGCTAAGTAAGCTTCGTTCTCAGTGGGTGTTCTCTATTCCAGTTCATACGCATTTAAATAATTCCATAAACACGGCCGAAATCCAGTAGTCATATATATATATATATATATATATATATATATATATATATATATATATATATATATATATATATATATATAATGTTAGCCACAGACAGCTATTTTGTCGTATTAAGACGATTCAGTGTGGCTATGGAGCTAATAACCACTCCAGTGCGGCCTGGCAGGATTGAAACCTTTGCTCCATACCAGGAATCCGGTATTCTACCACACCTTTACGCAGATATAGACGGACAGACGGACCAAATTAAACGTAATATGTTTTTTACGCATACGTCATAATTCACCGTCTACCAGAATGCTCGATTCAGGAGTTTCACAATTGCTTATATATATAATCAAAAAGATTTATGGTTGAATAGTTGCATAATGCATAATAATTTTCAATTTTATTTACATTTTGAAATACTTTTATGAAACAATGTCTAAAAGAATGCAATCCGAACATTTTCTCTAGTCTTACAATACAAACAATGTTAATAAGAGAGAGATATACGATCAGTCAGAATGATTATGAATTGCATTATATCATATCAAAACTTTCATTTGAAATGATCTCCTATTATCACTTGGTGGGTGTATCATTTGGCCTTGACAACGTAAACAGAATAAACAATCAAAGAAAATGGGGCTACTGCAGGGATCGAACTTGCAACCGATGGGGTAGTCGCTTCAACGTATCATTGCTCTCACCATCGAGCCTAGCAGCCACCAGTAATGCAAAGGCCAAATCATTCTTTTTACCTCAAATTCTCATTTTGTTTATTCACAGTCTATATCTACCCTTTTTTTTCTTCCAACACGACAATTATACAATTAAGAAATGGATGTAAGATCCGACAGGATGATTATAGAATGCATTATATCGTACAGAAACTCTTATTTGTATGATATCCCATTATTACACGTTGAATGTATCATTTGGCCTAAACAACGTTAATGGAATAAACAATTAAAGAAAATGACTAGTAGTAAAGTCAAAAGTATCCATACATTGCCAATTATTGTCTCCTTTTGGAATTTAGGAATAAAGAATGTAATAGCATGAAAGTGTAGTATTATTGCAGGACTGCCTTCTTAGTTTTGAACAAGCTACCAACTGGTCCCCTGTCAGTATCTTATACCACTAGAGTAACCGTGTGTGAAAACTAGCATGGTGAAATCTCAAGAATACAGTGAGGATGTCGGAATTCGAGTTTTTACTTTAAGCAAGTTTTTCCGAACGATTCCAAATTCTCGGTCCATCCATACACTCTCAAGTTGGGAATTTCAAGTCGACTAGAAATAAGGTTCTGGCTCTGCAGAACGTTTGAGTTTCACTGACACCTTATCCTTTATTTTCAATCCGCTCTTACCTGCTTGAGGACAATGACCAGAAGTGTAAGGACCAAAGACTTTTTTTTTTAATCAAAGTGAAGTAATAATAAAAAACAAGTTCAAAATTGGATAAATTTTCAACAAAAAAACGACCCAAATGACAAAAATACCATCAACCTGGCTGGATTAGGACAAAATTACAGTTCTAGAGTGGCCATCACAGATTTCTGACCACAACATCATAGAAAGGAGGGGGTTAAAACCCGAGTGTACTCGAAGTTTTGCAACAAAGGACAACAACAAAAAAGCGACCAAATTTTGTTTTAGTGTATGAATACTTTTGAGCCCTCATTCCATTTTCGTTTTGTCATTTCTATATAGTTTCTATGGTAAAACTCAAAAAAATCACATTTGAGTTGCCTCCGTTTTTTAATAGTACTACAATCCAACCTTGTTGGTTTGTACACTTCACAAATACATCGAATTGAACATGAAATTAAGAATCATTGCGCTGTATGTAAATTTTTAACCTCAGTTATACATCAGATCTTTTCAGTGGCCGCCTCAAACTAATATCATACCGACAATTTTGCAGTCTAATAAATCAGATTATTAAGAGAAAAATTATATTGCAGAATAACCCATCAGCGACTATTAATGATATGTTGGCTCTGTTGATTTCGTTTACGTTGTAGAAAGTGATGGCGAGCTTTAGATCAGCGAAATCTCCAAAATTTGTCCGTGAGTTCCAATGATATTTTGTGGAAGGGCTGGTCAATGCAAGGAAGAATTGATTCAATTTGGCGGGGAGATCAAAAAATATTTCTTGAGTTATATCTCACGCATTGTAGCTTTATGTCTATCTACCCAATAGCCCCAAAGGTTCTCGATGATTTTCAACTAAATGTTTTGAAAGGATAGCGAATTGGGTGTAACCGTCACATTCTCCACGCCTTGTGTGCGTGGTTTGTTTTTTTTGGGGGGGGCTATTTGTTTTGTTTTGTTTTTTTTGTAAAACAATGCATTACCCGGGTCTGTCAGCACCATGAGACAACTGATGGGGATTCTGAAAGAGGACTTTGATGGCTGTGACTTGAAGCTCGGGAGTACGCACTTTGAAGTGGGGCAAGGTGGGCTATTTTTCCTTGATATCAAATGACTGGATACCTCCTGGAAAGACCTGGTACATTCTGAAATTACCGTAGCTGTTTTGAGTCTGGGTTTTTTCTTGAAGGTTTGCCGCCTAAAATGAGTCTCGTTGAAGGACAAGTAGAAGCAATTACAGTAAAGATATTATCGAGCAAGCTCTTTCAATAAATAATTCGTAAGTAAAATTTATGCGGCAGTTATTGCAGAGTAGATAATCAGTCGAATTCTCTTGGGTTGTCTGAAATGTAGATAAGATATCGGTAATTATACCCGAATATATCAAATTAGATTTTGCCAACATAACTTTTAGGTTCACCAAGTATATTGGGTGTTCATTATGATCTGCATCGTGATCCCCTCTGCCAAGAGTATTAAATAAACAGGCAGAAATATTACAGGCATCCTGTATTTTGTTGCATAATTACGTCTAAAAAAAATGCGTCTTCTACGATGCTGAGAAGCGAATAAATATTTATGGATTGGATTAAATAAAATATTATAAATGTGAGACAAAACATTACAGGCACACAATTTCTTATTTGAGGTTCTGAAAATTGAAAATGTCCGAAAATAATCTCAATGAAGTGAAGGTTCGGTTTTCGGGGCATTTTTTTCCCCCCACTTTAAAAAAGTACTTATATATCTTTTGTATTACTTATGAATAAAAAAAGATACCAGTAATTTTATAGTCTATCTTATTCTCATTTCAGTGACACGTGCGTAAAAAACAACTGATGGTCATCTAAGTCTTATTCTTGATTTACTCCCAATCAGTGTGAATATTTACAAGGTTTACAGTAGAGGCTGAATTGTCTACCTTATGTACTATGAACTATAAATCCAACGATTTCCGACTTCCAAAACGTTTCTGGCCCTCAGGTCTTTGGACAAAAGATTTTGTACCTGTAAGTAAATTTGGATCTGAACATTTCACTGTGTAATGTTCGATCAACGGGATTAATATTCACCAGTGAATTAAGTGAATTGAAAAGGAACGAGATCGTGTTGAATAAGAAACATTGACAACAAAACTGTCAACATAGATTTCTTCTGTTCTTGACGTGGTCTGGCTGGCTTGCTGGTTAGCTATGTATGTATGTATGTATGTATGTACGTATGTATGAATAAATGCATGTATGTATATTTCACTCGTACAGGCCACACCGATGGAGGTAGAAAGATGGAAATTGAAACATTTACATCTTGATACGTCTAAAGAAAAGTTTTTTTGCTTGCCTTCTGAAAATTCCACTCTTAAATAAATTTTTAGAGGGGGTTCAATGTTATAATGAAAGTTTTTGCTTGACCCCTTATTCTGTACTCGGGTGTTTCTTTTGGGGGGGGATTCAAACTTTTTAGTGATCACCGCTCAAACAAAACATAAGAGAAGTGACTTAAACATCGATTACCTTTTTTCCAATTTTTTAATTGATCATCCCGAACATGACATGTAGCTAAAAGACGTCGGTGAGTAACTAACCGTACCTGTATGTTGTTTAGTTTGTTTGTTTGTTTGTTTGTTTGGTATTTGCTGTGTCACTATGCATGTAATCGATTATGAGGATATAAATGTTGACGTTTCAGAAATCCTACCAATTATAATGCAGGTTACATAAAGAGCTTGCTTTAGTTAATGAATGTCGTGAATTTTTTTAACAGCGTCGATTCGAAATGGAAATAGTATCGCTCATCAATAATTGAGTCTAGAATTTCAGACTTAGAATTGGCCATGGCTTCCACTGTTTTAAACTCCTCAAAATATGCAATAATCTGTCCTGTTGTTTTATTGCAGTAATCAATACGAGGCGCGGTTTCTAAGCCAAAAAAAACTTTCAAACCATTGCCAAAATTATGAAATCATATTGACAAAGCTGGATCATTTCTAGTCGTAATGAACAGATTTAGCGAATTAGCCGATATAATCACCCGGCTTACTCGGCAGACATCAGCTTCTTAGAGTGATTATAGGGAAAATGTCACTCCAGCAAAATGCTTATCTATGGGTCTGTCAGAGTTGAATCGACAAGAGATTATTAACTGAATATAATATGTATAATTAATTGCTGATAAGGAATTTCAAATCAACCTGACTGAGTTACACGTTGGGTGCGATAAGTCTACTGAATGGGACGACGTGGAAGCTGCAGCGTGTATTGCTATCACCTGGAAATAAATATTAAAATTATACCATTGACTACTCCTTATATTTTATATATATATATATATATATATATATATATATATATATATACACACACACACACACACATATATATATATATATATATATATATATATATATATATATATATATATATATATAGAATATACATATGTGTTTGTGTGTGTGTGTGTGTGTGTGTGTGTGTAGGACGGTTATATATAGAAAGTTCATGTGGATATCTTTCTTAAGTGAATGCACAATCAGTAATGAACAATTGAAAAATCTTAACTTATCATATATATATGTGTGTGTGTGTGTGTGTGTGTGTGTGTGTGTGTGTGTGTGTGTGTGTGTAATTGCTTGCAAGTGCGTGTCCTGGTGGCTGTTTACATACCAACTAGAATATTATATATGATTGTATATATTATTCGATAAAGTATACATAATCCAGTATATATATATATATATATATATATATATATATATATATATATATATATATATATATATATAATAGATATGCTTGCACACTCACACACACATATATATATATATTGAGAGAGAGATAGAGAGAGAGGTAGGATTAGAAGCAGCGATAAAAATATATATAACCCATGTCGTAATGCAATCGTTAGTTGTGTCATCTCATTAATTAGCTTGAATATTAATTTCGATCGTCATATGGCACCCAACTACTAATGGCACTGTGATAGACAATGCTAAGCTTAGTAAACTTGACTTACTCAAGGGAAATGGTCATGCACTTTTTTGGCCCTAATACTACGTATACGTACAATTGAAGTACATTGTATACCCTTTCGTCAGCTCCTAATTTGGACGACTTCTATTCCAAGTAGGAGTGGACTGAGGAAATGCTCCACCTGAAATTGTTCCCAAATTGGACAAAGCTCCCAGATTGTCTATTTTCCTGGAGCGCATCTTGTGCAAAATAAGAGCCCAACCGGTATGTCGTGGCAGGAATGATCTTTAATATAGCAATATATCTCTTTTTAAAAATTACTTTGTCTTGATATAAGCATCATCGTCACTCAGGACACAGTGCGAATTCTTCTCTATTAGAATTGAGGGAGTTGTGATTGGCAAAAAGTTGTCACTGGGGGAATGGAGCCAAGATAATACAACTGGATTAACTTAAATAGTCGTACAGGGGAAAAAGCTTCTGAAGTTGGTCGTTGGGAAAATTGCTGCTTTCAATGCCATAAAGATCTGCAATACAGCAGGTGGCTATTTGGAAAGTTCCAGACCTTATCAACTGTGGGATTCTGATGAGACTTCCATAATGAAATTGCTGAAGCAATTTAGCCTCACGAAACAGACGATCTGTAAAATGTTATAGATTGGTAAGTGCGCACCCAATTCGCCAAAGAGCATTAGGATTTGAGTTCGTAAAAGTATTCTAGAGTAATGTAGAATAAATCGAATTTTAACATATTTATGTCTGATGTTCTGAGGTACATTAGATGGATAGGCGAGAAGCACACACCCAGTACTACATTAGTGCATTGGTTAAACATGTAGGGAGGTATCATGAAGTGGTGAAGTGTGGCTATAAACGGTGTTGATCCTTTGTATCGAATCAAGAGAATTTTAGGTAGTACGTCTCATCAAGAAATATTGTATATAACCTATTGCTCTAAACCATTTTAGTCGACTGTAAGTTTTCACAGCATGATAACTATTGAAGACAATTACACTGAGGCGTCGCAGTTGCTAAACCAATAACAAGAACTCAACTTCATTGAGAACTTATGGTAAATAACATCCAACGAGACCACAAATACAGATGATCTGGTTGAATGTTTGAAAGTTTCAAAGAAGCTTTTCGCACCGTTGCTCCGTACATGTGATTATCTATTTGAAATTTTGATAACCCAACAAGGTATAGGTTTTAAAAACCGTCAACCAAAACGGCTGGCTGGCTATGTATGCATCAAACGTACGTGCCACACGAATGGAACTAGAGAGCTGAAAATTTCATTTACTCATCATTATGTCCTACAAAAACTGTTTGTTCTTAGATACACCCCATACTTATTTTAGTGAGGATTCAATTTACAATGTAATTCCATGCTAAATCGATACATTACTTTGTTTTTGTTTTTTTAATTCAGACTTTTTTTAGTGATCATTACACAGCAAAAGGCTAGAAGAATAACTGATTAATTGATCAACCCTTTTTCAATTTTTTTAATTGATCATCTGTAACATGGCATGCTGCCAAGAGATATTAGTCACTTGACAGTATCTATTGAATGTTTGTTCTTTGTTCCACTCTTTTTATTTGATTTAGCGCACTTGTTATTGAATATAAATGATTGATGAGTTGAGTGTCCTTAAACAATCTGATCGCGGTATTTAGGACAAATAAACATACCTCAACATTCCTAAACATTCACTTTAAAATACAAACCAAAAATGTAGAATATGTACTTGTCTTTATGTTTAAGAGTATATATATATATATATATATATATATATATATATATATATATATATATATATATATATATATGTATAAAATTGAGATTTTTAAACCAATATGTTCTTGTTTCTAAACCAGATGACTCCAACGTATGTATATATAAGCAGGTATATAACAGAAATTAGAAAAATTCTATCTTTGTTTTCAAGTTATTATACAGTGAGAATTTACATAAAAATAGGATTTTTCCATGCTGTAATTTTTATGCCAATAAATGGAAGCAAGTCTGTAATCAATAATAACATTTAAAATATAAATTTGCATTCGTGATAATTGGCCTAATCCATTAAGACAATTATAGGATGATTGAACAGAAAGCTGTAATGCAAACATTACTTGCTCAGCACTTTGATTACATGGAAACAAAATACAGGTTTCTCCCGGAATTCAAAAATAAAACCCTTTCTTAAGCCAAAATGACGTAAAGCGAAAGAATACGATTTATTTATCTGAGGAAAATTGTGAGCGTTCATTCACAAAGACATAACCTTCTTCTATGTCTGCCAGTTTTACGTTAGGCGTAGATTTCTTACAAGATCTCTTGGACTTTCCTGATACCTTGGGACACATCTTGCTAGCGGATGTGCTAAAGAAATTGAAACTAAACACGGATGCTCACGTACATAGTTCAAAGTCATGCTGGATTTTGGTCTTCCGTGAAAGCGATATGGCGTAAAGGAGACTATCTTAGAGCAAGGGATATGTAGATAGTATTCTCTCTTGAACTATTTTCGTTTTGTTGGATACCTCAGGGTTTTAATGCGAGGGTGATGATAAAATAGCATTTGTATTTTGATATGCAATTAATTTTTTTTTTTTTTTTTTTGCATTCTTCATTCAATTCATCTAGTATTTTTCTAGGGGTTATGAAGGTTCTAAGCAACAAGGACAACATTGTCAGCAAATCTGAGTTTACTTAGGTATTCGCTGTCTACTCTGATTCCTTTATTTTTCTCAGTCTGTGTTCCGGAAATTCATCTCGAGGCAGAAAGAGTTGAAGGTCATATGCTATGAAATTCCACGGAAAGAACACACTAAATGTGACAGATAAAGGAATAAGAACACAAATATACAGCAGCATATTGGAGAGTGGTTAACATCGTAGGGAAGAGTTGATGGTTACGAATATTGAGATCCCATAGGAAGGACACCGGACGTGACAGGTAAAAGGATGAGAAAAGAAATATTCACCGGCTTTTTGGTGAAACAAATATTTATCATGGAAAACAATTGATACGTATGTGTTCAGAAATTCCCTATAAAGGATATTGGACTTAACAAGTAAAGGAATGAGAACAGTTTATTCCCATGGATCAAATAAAGGGTTCTGTATGGAATATTGACAGGGTTACTGAATGCGACAGGACCTTAGGGAAAGGCTGGAAGATTGAGCGACTGAAATACTTTGATAAAAATAAAGACAATTAAATTGGTTCGAATGAAAACTGTAAAAGAGTTTCTACTTGTTTGATGAGTTTATGGAAATTAACAAAAATAGATTGAAATAAAACCTTTGCGTTGTAGAATAGCATTTCTTCAATGCCATGTATGTGTAAGCGTATTTATGTATGACAGAAATATACAACGGCACACGGAAGAGACTGATTGGCACCATAGGGAAGAATTGATGGTTACGAATTCTGAAATCCCCAAGCTAGGTATAGTATGTGTATTTGTGTATGACAGAAATAGATGTATGTTTGTGCCTTCTTTCAGTCCTTCCGCGAGTCTATTTTACGTAGAGATGAAATATCTGATTCCTTTGTGCGTAGATTAAAGAGAATAACGGATTTGGCGCCTTCTTTACGTTTTTCTTTATCCACAAATTATGAATCACCAATTATTCTTATGCAATTCAATTAACGATAAGACTAATTATATTCCAGTAATAATTAAAATCGGCTCTGACTTTGAAATCAGGCATTTGTTTTCATTGTTTTGTTTTCTGGTTCTTTTTTGTTATTTTTCACAAACCCATTTTTAATGTCTTTGCTATATGTGTCTTCCTATGTGTATGTATAGAATGTCTCCTCTGTCTCCAAAGGCCAGTTTTCTCCGCTGTTATTCACTATTTTGAGCACGAATGAAGTCTGCCTTTCATGTATTGAGTGTATCAAAAATATTTTCGTTTTTTAATTGACTCTTTATTCAATAATTACAACAAAAAAAACGTGTAATACATTTCTTTCCTTTTTGATTACATTACATGAATCATGAATAATCATTATTTTAAATATTTTCATAACTACCTTTTACTTTCATCCTAATTCATTATTTTTTTTGTTTTGTTTTTTTTTATCACAACTTTTCACTCAAACCGATTTCCCTCCGGTAATGAGTAATTAGCATGTGACCCGAAAATGTAATGATCCACATATGGTATCCTTCGGTAATTCAAACTCTTCAGGAAGTCCATTTCCATTATAGATATAAGGATCTGATTCTGTTAATAACACTTGAACTAATTCCTGACCAGTGATAATCCCTCTCTTTTGAAATGCATCATAAAATATCTATAATAAAAATAATGATTGTTAATGATCAAACTAACAATACATATTGTCCATGATTTCACTATAGCGATTCTGCAAAGGATTTACTATGAAAGCACATTATAAATGATTTACTTTAAAAATTCATTGTTAATGATTTTACAATTAGAATTCCTTATAAAAGATTTTACTGCAAAAATTCATTGTGAATTATTCTTACCATAGAAATACATAGGAAATTGAAAAAACGGGTTGTCAATCGTTAAAACTTAAGGCAAGCGGCACTATCAAAATGGGGATAGGAACAACATACTAGTTAAGCCATATTATCAAATGTTTAAATAATTTGCAATTCAAAAACATTATGTTGCTCAGTATTTTCTTGTTTATATCCAATACTTCCTGAATATTAAACTGATCTAAAGGTAAAATTCATTGAATAAGTATGAAGTGTTATTTTTCAAGTTTAACATAACATAATAGTCTTTTTCTACACGTCCTCAGAAGAGACTATTATACGAAACTGGGAAAAATGCCAAACGATTTTTTTTTTCTTGAGGGGATGGGAGTATAAATGAAGGATATATATATATATATATATATATATATATATATATATATATATATATATATATATATATATATATATATATATATATATATATATACATACATATATATACATATATATATATATATATATATATATATATATATATATATATATATATATACATATATATATATATATATATATATATATATATATATATATATATATATATATATATATATATATATAAACAAAGAAATGTTATGCCTCCCTCTTTAAAAAAATGACAAATGATATCATGAGTGAATATTTGTTGAGTTTTATTTATGATATTTTACATCGGTTGATTATATTCCTAAATCGTCAAAAGTGTCGGGTACATAGAAAAGGATATTCACATATCTCTATGAAGAGGACTTTTCTAGTGACGTCGTGTTAAGCCCCCAGAACATTATGGATACACATTGCATTTGATATACGTGGATCATTCTTTCCTTTCTTTTTTTTTTTCATCAATTGCATAAATTAAGGTCGTAAAATCATATAATCGATCACTGGTCTTTTCAGCCAATTATTTTACAAAATGTTTGTTGTATGTTAAGTAGTATTTTGGTAATTTCATATTTATGAATAAATTTCACAAAACCATGATTTTATGACAAACTATATTCTCTTTTCCTCTCCTTTTATATATAGGAATAAGAATATAGGGAGTAAAGAGTAAGAATGTTGTAAAATTATATTTTTGTGAAATTTATTCATAGATATGGCACTACCAAAATGAAATTAACTTCAGCTTTTTGAATAGAATTTGATATTGAATATTTTCTACTAATTTAAGACTTTCGCAGCGTTTACCTTCCTGACTGAGGGCCATGAATATTCCAGAACACAGTGAACACGTTTACCAATTATGCACTGAGTGGATATTTTCTGGGTTTACTCATGCACCAAGCCGGTAGAGAAGGAATGAGAGTAGTTCGATTGAGTTGCACCGAACAGATTTATGGGGTCAGCTTAACCCCCCCCCCTACAAAATTGGCTTTTACTACCATTCAAACACTGATCACAGAGCGCTGGTAGGAAATGCGATACAACCTTATCCACCAAACGTCCTCTTTATGCTCTTCTTATACGTCTATTGACAACCCTGTGATCTGTTGGGTCCCCCTTAGAGAGAGAATTAGTGCAATCTGATGTGACCAGAATGATTTTTCACACATTTGCAAGTGAATAAATAAGGGAGACTATTCTAAGATGAGTATTTGATAGTCATCTCGCATAATAGGTCGGTTATTGTAATAAAAATAGGGTGAGCGCGAACGCAGACCCTACACCATTATCATTAAGTTGCAAATCACCCGGCTGCTTTTTTCTTCTTTGTATCCTTCAAGTTAGTGCATTTTAAGGGCACCTTAATTCAATATATCTGTCTAATTAGAGGTCACAAACAGATAAACAGAGTCAGACATAGTATGATATAGATGCAGTGGTTGTACAAGTTTTTTATTTATTTTTTTTAATTCGAAAACATCTTTTTTATAGAAAACAGTGCCGATTTTTCTTTCATACGTTCCTTGCAGACAGCCTATCCTAACACTCCCAACAATATCAGAGATTGATTTGGGGGTGGGGCAAAAGCAAGTAGAATAGAACATTGCAACAATGACATTTCAATTCATTGATCACTGCTACGTATTTACCAACCAGGAAACAGCATTGTTTGATGTTCGCGCGCACTAGAGCCGGGTCATTCTGACATTCAGTTGAAATATCGATCTGTTCCACAAGAAACGGACACATTGACACGATAACATGGCGTCTGGTCTAGGCTCTCTTCAAATTATTTCACATTTTTACGGACTCTCACGAGTTCTGGAATTCAGCAACCCTCATCTTTATATGCCTCTCAATATCATTGTTTTAATATCACCTGTACCCGTTGAACTTTGATGGTTTCAGTGGATATCAAGTGGCAACATGTCCCCTCAATACAGCAGCTCTCGTTTTAATATTCATGTTGATTTTTGTAAAGGTCTGTTATTTATACACATTGAGTTTTCACATTAGTAGTATCGAGTGACTTACATTGGGGGATAAGGGGTAGCAAGTCTTTTAATACTGCAACAATCTTCTCGGAATCCTAGCTGATTTTAGTCATACTGTCGTCTGGATGATATCGATTCTTCCCAGGATTTATTGAAAAGCTATTCAACACTGTTCCAAGCGCATAATAATGATAAGCACTACAGTTACCAACATGCCCCACAATTGAGAGTTTGCAAAATCATTTTCATTCACACAGAGACACTTGAAGAGAAGAGGTTTAAAATCACTTAAACTTTTATTCGAGATGAGAATCGAAGGAATTTTACAAATTTAGTATTGAAAAAATATAGATCGATGGAACAAGGTTATAGAAAGAAAATATATTAATGATTATATGTATCTTTATTCTCTATTTGTGTTTCTGAATTAATTGAAACATCAGATTGATCTTTCGTTGGAACCTGACAGTGATTCATCCATTCACAAATTTACGTACGATTTTAGAAACTTATGACTCTATTACATTAAAGGCCAGTGCATATGTTTGTACTACCTGACCCATTTTTTTTTTTTTTTGATCAACGTCTGTTGGACATTGTTGTTGTTTAATTCTCTACAAAATACGTACGTCAGAGATGCTTGTTGGGTGAACATACAATGTTCCTTCTACGTAGACATTCATCGAAGTTGATATTTCCCTATGGCATCAGGTCGAGCCCTGGAAAGGCTCTTCAAAACACCGTGATCACACCTTTTGCCTGGTAAAGATTCTTCATTAGAACAACAATGAAAGCTATCATTTCGTCATTCACAGTCCATTGATACGATTATGATTCCATCCTCACTGGGTCTCGAACAGTTGTGGCTATGTACTAAACTAAGCTAAGCTTAGTAAATATGTTGAACTCTGGGGCCTGCAGTAATGGTTTGTACAGCAGTGAGTTCAGTTTTGCCTGGGGGGTAGACTACCTTGCCGACCACTACTTCGCACCGGGGCACTCGATTTTATTTTGATATGGAATCCAATCAAATGATTGGTACATAAACTAAGAACCATGCAACGAATATCATATGAAGAGATCAAAAGACAGTTCATCATTTTAGAGAAAAACAGGAATAAGAGATACATCATAGAATCCATAAGAACACTCAAATAGCAATAGACAGTCTTAATAAATCAGAAATACAGGCAAGAAACCTTGAACGTGTTTCAAGCTCCAAGAGTTTTTTTGACAATTGAACTCCTTATTTGTGTTATAAAAACGAACTTTCAGTCGATTCATTCTCCGCCATTCCTCAGGTGTAATATCCAAATAAGATGGTGGTAAACAAAATTTTCCCATGATGGTACTAAAAAGGATATTCCAACCCTACCAACATTACAACGTAGGATTCGGGTAATATCGATCTCTTTTTTCCTTGTTAGGCTCAGATTTCCATGCCTTGTCCCTGTTTAGTAGTTGAAGCCACATCGGGTTGAACTCCACATTTGTCTGACTTCAGTCGACTTGTTAATATGGGCTTGATTTTTCAAACTGCGCCCTCTGTCTACTGTACTTACTTCGTCCTGGAGAGGAAAGTGTTCGCCTTTTCTTTCCTAATGTGATCAGCCATTTCAGATATTTCCATCTGAACTGTTTGATATTACCCAAATCCTATAATGTAATAATGATAAGTCTGGGATTCCATGTGGATGGATATGGGCAGGGGTAGAGCATCTGCCTCTTGGTCTAAAGCGAAGGTTTCAACCCTACCAAGCAGTACTGGAAGGGATATTGGATTGTCTATAGCCACGCTGAAGAGCCGTAATATAACGAAACATATCATATATATATATATATATGTGTGTGTGTGTGTGTGTGTTGATAAGAAATCGGTACAAGATCCGACAAAATGATTAAAAATTGTGTTAAATTATATTGAAACTCTTATTCGAAATGATTTCCCGTTATTATATGGTGAATGTAAATAGAAAATGAGGTTGCTGCCGGAATCGAACCTGGCACCGATAGGGTAACTACTTGAACGTTACGTTGCTCTTGAAAGCAAAAAAAAAAAAAACTTGGGGAAAAGTTCTTATGGCATCTCAATAGGATTGACCTCCCTTTGGTTGGGGTTGAAAGAAAAATATTTTTCATCTAAAACGGAATTGGTATAGTGTTTCTTTGTATTTCGCTTTTGCAGGGTATTTTGTGTAAATGAGGTGGTTGGATGGGATCTATGGGCGGAATGGTTTATAAACATATTGTTATGGGGTCGGAGGTTTTAGTAGTCTGGGTCATAAGAGTAGGCGTGGTAATCATAATTGATTATTTAAAATGCTTTCGGTATGTGTTCAGTTTAATTTAATTCATTTTTTAAAATTGATGTTTACACACCGATTGGCAAAATTGTAACTTAACTTATTTTCACCTTTTAAAGAATATATTATCATTGTATTGTCTTCGTTCAAGTTTGAGTATCAAAGCTATATTGGTATTGAATTAGTTATAGTTTCTCGGAGTCGAGTCTGAATCTGTAATAGGTTGGTAGTCAGGTGCCTTGATGACTGTAGGTCGCTTTTTCGATTCATTTGTGGTAGTATTAAGCCGTTGTTTTGTGATTATATATACGTTATGAGTTGTATCTACCATTTTGATTTAGGTAGCTCAATATTGCCAAATCTAGTTGAAACTTTTGGGTTAATTTTTGTGGCCGGTCTGAAGGAGTGTATAAATTTTCCCAAGTTAATGTTGTGTTTAACTTTTTTTTTAATTTCCTGAATACTTCGACCATCACTGCTCTTTTTCGTGAGAAAAACTGCGGAAACATGCGAGAAAATTAAATCGAAAAAATGTCGATACTTTTCAATGAAATTCGCATAAAGGAAAAACATGCTATATATATATATATATATATATATATATATATATATATATATATATATACGTATATGGAAAACGGAAAATACTTTTTTTTTATTATAAGGTGTAATAGCTTACGCACGGTTCACCCGTGACAGCTGAGATTCGTCAGAGCTTTGAAAGTGTAAGTTGTTTTTTCACTTTTTTCCTCTAACGAACTTACGCTCTGAGAGCTCTGACTTACGTAAGCTATTACAAATATACGTATGTGTGGGTGTTTTGTGTTTGTGCTTGGATGTGTGCGTGGGTGTCCTTTGAACTATTGCCATGTACACTAGGTTGCTGCAAATATTCCAAGGATCATACTCTGTACAATGTTAACGAAACTTTAGAAATGTCGTTGAAGTTTACACGGCGCTTTATTGCTTGCAGAAAAGTGACAAATGGTTTGCGAAGATTAAAAACCAGCTGTTTAGCTCATATGAGTGTCTGTATGTGTGTATTCTTATGTATTCGTGCGTAGGTTCCTTCGTATATATGTGTATATGTACGTGTGTATGTTTGTGTAGATGCGCATATGTATATGCGAATATTTGTGAATGTGTGTGTGTGTGTACCATTTATCTAACAGAATGAAACGAGCGATTGTATGGTTGTATATTTTGTGTGAATCTATCTCTCTCGCTATATATATATATATATACAAACACACACACATATATATATGTGTGTGTGTTTGTGTGTTTGTGTGTGTGAGTTTGTACAGAATCATAAGGAACAGAGGCTTTCACTATTTACACTACCTTACTTTGACGGGTTCATTTATAATATCTAGATTCTGGCGAATCTAGATATTTCTAGATATTTTTTACTCTATTTTAGATCTTTTCCACTGGTATCATCAACTACATCCTGGACAATCTAGATGTTTCTAGATATTTCTGCTAAATTTTAGATGTTTTCCAGTGGAATTATCCGCTAGATTCTCCGGAATCCAGATATTTCTCGACGTTGTTTTACTATGTTCGGGATATTTTTTTTCCAGTGGAAAACGCCAATGATGTCATAAATAGAATTTCATCTGACCATTTATATTCTTTGATGGGATCTTTTTTTCATGACTCCAAATTTTTACGCTACGGTTGTTCAATTATTGACGGTGATGGCAAGTATGATTTAACTTCCACCTGTGTTTTTCCTCGGAGGCCCTACGTTTCTTTGACGCCTACATTTTGCTGTGAAAAAGATATCGGATTCATCGCCTCTTACGGTTTGTTCTGTTTACATCCAGAAAGGAAGGCTTAAGTTACAAATCAAGACGGATCTAAGATTAGTAAGCTTTCGTGATGAATTGTTTTCAGTTGAAGACACTATGAACTTGATATGAGAATCGAGAAATATAAATAACCACACACAGAGACTCGCTTATTTGACGCGCTTGTTTGACTGCCTAGAAGGGCTAAAAAGCGCTAAACTTTTTTTTTTTAAATAGTCAAAGAACGCTGAAAATCGCACAAAAAAGAACAGTGAAAAATTGCTAAAAATGGTTAAAAACACTCTCCAAAATGGCCAAAATGTTCAAGTACTCCTGCGCAGATTGAGCGCTTTTTCGCTTTTTCGCACTATCAAATCAAGAAACGTGCTGAATTTAGTGCAAAAGGCGCTAAATCTCCAACACTGCATTTGCTGCCTTGCAATGATTAGCAAGCAAATCTGATACACCATTGATATTGTGTCGAGTTTCAAACTGGCCCTCAAGATGAGAAACATGCAACGTGCCCAGGGGAGGATCATGCTTAACACCACGTGCAAAGATCACAAGACATCATGTTATATTTGAGTATCAGAGATAAGGCCCATGTCTTACTACTAAAGGTAGAAGACTGATTATGATATCAGACTGTTATGCTTAGAAAATACTAAAGGGCTCCTCCAACGAATTGGTGGTTAACAAACTAGTCTCGTAAACTATTTCAGTCGGATTGAGCTCTATCATTACTGGATGACCCACAACTGTGTCTCTTTGCCATAAGCTAAGCTAAGTGAATATCAAATGGAGCCTAAAAGTAAACGGTAAGCAATCAAGTGACATGAATAATTACTGCCTTGCACCAGTCCAAGTCTTGTTTAGTAACAATGTCGGGTTAATATTTTGACTGAACGAGCTGCAACCTAGGACCCCGTAATCAATAGGGAGCCTCGGCCTCCTGCAAAGAAAATAACGTTTAACATTAATTTTATTTCATCCGTAGTCAGGAAGTAGATCCAATTTTACAATGTTTATTACGAGAAAAATATTATTTTTCAGAAAATAAATCGCCAAACTGTAAGAAAAACTAGATTTATCTTTTTTTTTTAAATATTTGCGAGTAACATTGAGCCATTTTCACAATAAGCACCAGAAAGGGTATATTTTTGTAAAGAGACAATGAAAAATCACACTGGTAACATAATTATTCTTTTAACAATATTTTCAAATATTTTTGCAACCCCCACAAATCTTTATGCAATCCCTGGGGATCCCTAGCCCTGCTTTGAGAAACTATTCCAGCAAAGTGTCACCAGTTGCTTTAATTCGGCACAGGAAATCAAATGAAGAATCATTTTAGGATGACAAGCGTCTGATAGAGAGTAAGCTCAACCTTCAAGAAAATTCCATTCGTCCCCAAAAGAAGAGTTTACAACCAATGCATCCCTCGATAGTCACCTATGGAGTTGAAACAAAGAACCTAACCAAGGAACTGACCTGCAGACTTAGAACTATGCAACGTGCACATGAGAAAATCGTGCTCAACCTCACATGGAGAGACCAAATGACAGCACAGTATATTAGGGGAAAAACAGGAGTCCGAGACATCACAGAATCCATTAGAAAATTCAAATGACAATGGGCTGGTCATGTTGCGAGAATGGCACACAACCGATGGACATCACGATTCACAACAGGGATCTCTGGAGATCCTATGCGTAACTGAGGCTGGCAAAATATGAGATAGCGAGACGATCTGGACAGGTTCAAGAAATATTGGATCTGCGACATCCACGATAGAGAGGTGTGGCGAATCCTGGGGGAGGTCTACGTCAAATAATGAACGATAAAAGATGATGATGACGACGATTATGATGATGGGCAATAAGCAAACTCCGTGAGTCAGAGATGAAGAATAAACTGTTGGTGAGATTCGAATTCAAGTTTCTTTTACCCAGGGAAGCCAAGTAATATTAACCGCTTCTACTACAAGAACATCATAAAAGATCGAATCTAACCCCGAGTCAAGTTTTCATAAAGAAATACAACTGAAAAAATTAAGATGAGGGATAATAGTAGTCAAAAATTAATGATTATTGTTCACAATACTTCGTCGAATATCTAAAAAAAAAACCTATCAAAGAAGATAATAAGATCTTGTTTATTTAAAAATTAGCACAGAAATTCAACCCACATCCCCTCATAATAATTAGCAATGTGTATTTTACTTCTGTCACGTTCACGTCATCAGTGACGTCAGATGATGTAAATATCACACACAATTCTCATTATTCATCCTTTATGTTAAACTTAATAAATTGTATCTTTTACCTTTAGATTGATTCAATACTCTGGAAATATTGAACATAAACAACAAAATGCTGCGCAGTATTATGATATTCTATAAGTACCATGCGATTGCAAAATTATTTAGTTATGGCCGCCATTTTTTGACAGCAAGGGTAAACGAATCTTGGACTAGGATATACGTACAGTCATGAAATATTTATATGATAAACAAAAGATATAGATTTTCACTCCGTTAGGAACGGTTTAGATAGATCTGACCATATGTCAAGCAGCGATATTGAACTACCGAGATAATAGATACTAACAAAAACTCTCTTCTGTTTTCCTCTCATTAGCACTTTTGCTCTTTCTCTCTTTCAATTGCTCTCTTACTTTCCTACTTCCCCCTCAATAAAATCATTTATTTTTATTTCTATTTTCATTTTTCTCTATATGACTAACTTATATATATATATGTGTGTGTGTTTGTGTGTGTGTGTGTGTGTGTGTCTGTGTGTGTATCAAGAAATAGATATATGATCTGAGAGAATGATTATATTATATATAAACACTTAATTGAAAGTATCTCCTGTCATTACACGGTAGATATATCACTTGGCCCAGGTAACGGAAATATCGGTCACAGACTCCAAATAGAGACGATATAATCCGATGAATAAACGAGATGAGTGAAAACAGTTAGTTACACTTTTGCATTACTGGCAACGCTACATTGAAGCGGCTATCCGATCGGTCACAGGTTCGGTTCCTGCAGCAGCCCCATTTTCTTTTCTTTTTTTAGTTTCCGTTGTCTTGGGTGAGCGATACATTAACCGTGTAATAACAGGAGATCATTTCTAGTTAGAGTTTCTATATGATATAACGCAATTTATAATCATATATATATATATATATATATATATATATATATATATATATATATATATATATATATATATAGTAGATAGTGGATTCTCTACACAAACTAGCTCATGTTTCATATATACATATTGAGCTGGAGGGAAAATATCTCATGGAAACGAAATTTTGCCCCTTGGATCAGCGGCATTTATTGTTCTTGTTGAAGATGTCTCAAGTAAATGTCAGTACTCAAAGATGGTCATATGCATTGTACACTCGATGAGAGTCGAAGAGCATATCGACAGTGGAGTTATGAGAGAACCAACTGAAATTAGAAAGCCCCCAGTGAGTGCGTAGCTCTGCCAACACCGTATACTAACTAAAAACTGGCTCAAAACCAGTTAATATAAAGCTAAGATGAGGGGAAATCAACTGTACAAGTTTCGATTTTACACAATTTTCGACCGTTGTCTTGATAAATGGAAAAATATAACCAAATCATTAGAGATTCTTGAATCCACCTGAAAATTCAATCCATTTTTCCTTAGACAGCTGACCTTTCCACAAAATGTCATTAAACTAAATTGAGAACTTTTGGAGGCATTATGTGCAAAAAAAGAATGGAAGAATATGAGTGAATATGAATAAATGGTAGAAAATGAAATGAATATTTCTCAATCGAAAAATTCCCAGATCTGACCCAAAATTGAATCAGTTCTCTCCAACCTCATCATCTAACATTCCGTGAACTGTAATTGAAATTCATTAATAACTTTTAGCGATATTTGTTGAAAAACCATGAGCGTTTACATATAAATATTTTTTTTAATGAAAAATGGAACAATATCTCTCAAGCGGAAAAATCGCTGAATCCGCCCCAAAATTTATTGAGATTCGTTGATAACCTTGGGGAATCTTGTGCAAACAAACAGGTACGAGTGAATGCATAAATCTGTTCCAATATCTTTGACAGATGTAAAGATACCAATCGAAGAAAATCGTAGAATAATCAGGACTATCTATGAAGAAAGAGGCTTTCAATTAGGGTTCTCCTTCGTGAGTTATATTTATAGTTAGAAAAAACTGTATTTCGTCTTTTGTTTAAAACCAGATGTTGATTCACCGTTTCTCTTGTATTCAACGGTTGAATTTATCCGATTGAGCCGTAGACCTTCTTTCTATGTAAAGGTTCAGTAATCATGTTATGGAAATATAATCCCGTAAAATCAGGACTTTGTATACTGAATGAGATGAATTATGAGCATCTTGTGTGCGTCGATATCAACACCGAATTCCACTTGATCTTGAAATAATTGGATCAGCATTCGAAGCTGTTTATAAGAGAAAGGCTTGAGGCTGTGTGTCAGTAAAGCGTCTGGTTGGCCAAAACATGTTCTTCTTCATTCAAATCGGTCACACTGGATTATCGTAAATCTTCAACGGAGATCATCCAGGATTTGTTTTATGAGAGATTCAATCCTCTGACCGCGTTAAAGGAAAAAACGGTGTAATGCATAATTAATTGGATACTTTGGCTTTTTAGAAACTGGCAACCATAACTGTCAACATCAACCTAGGTTTCTACTGTCTCTAAGTCGGTCTATGTGTGTATCACGCACGCAGACCGCAGCAATGGAGCTGGAGGGCTGAAAATTTGTGGTTTTACATGTCTAGAAAAAACTTAGAATAGGTTTCCGGGGGGTGCAGATTGCAATATACGTTCGTGCTAAATTGGTCGGTTAGTTTGTGTTCAGTTTTTGTTTTGTTTTGTTTTTGTTTTTGAAAAACAGGACTCTTAGTGATCACCACCCAGCAAAAGCAATTGATCACCCTCGACACAGCATGCTGCCAAAAGACGTTGGCGGTTTCTTATGACGGACTAAACAGACCTGTTTCTTATTTCTTTCAAGAAATTTATAACGCACATTTCACTGAATAAGCTGCAACCAACACAAGGTCCTATTTTTATTCAAATTCTTTTGCTTTTCTTTTTTTTTCAAATTTTGATACTAATAAATTATTCTTCCTTTCTTTTTTTTCTTTTCCTTCCACTCTTTAAGGTGGCATTTTTCTTTTCTCTTTTTTTCCTCCTCAGTGAAGGTGCTTTTCGTTTTCTCTTCCTTCCTTTCTCTTATTCTTCCCCCTTTTCTTATTCTCTGCTTTACTTTCTCACTTTTCCGCTTATTTCTGTTGGGGTGTGTTTCTTTCTCTTTTTTTTTCTCTCTTTCGTCGTTTTTTTCTTTTTTTTTCAGTGGACGCACTTCGCTTCACTCGTATTCTTTCTTTTTTCCTTTCTTTCTCACTTCATTCCTTTCTTGCTTTCTTTCTTTTTCTATATAAGCACGTTTCTTTTTTCTTTCTCTTGCATTCCTTTCTTTTCTTTGATGACACTTTTCTTTCTTTCTTCCTTCTTTTTCGTTTATTCCTTCACCCTTCATTTTCCTCTTTTTTCCTTTCTTGCTTTATTTTCTATAAAGACACGTTTTCTTGCTTTTTATGTATTTCTCTCTCTCTCTCTCTCTCTCTCTCTCTCTCTCTCTCTCTCTCTCTCTCTCTCTCTCTATGAATACACTTTACTTTCTGTTTTTTTTCTTTCCTCTACTATAAAGCACATTTTATTCTTTCTGTCTTCATTTCCTTCCCTTATTTGTTTCTTTTCTTCTTTCTTTCCTCCTTTTCTTTCTTTTTTCCTTTCCTACGGAACATGTTTCTCACTTTTACTCCCTAATCTTTTTTCTTTCTTTTTATGACATTTATTGTTTTCTCTCTTCCGTTGATTAGATCGTTTTTTTTTTTTCTTCTTCATCTCTTTCCCGTTTTTTTTATTCTCTCAACTTTCCGGTATCAGTTACTTCTTCCTTTTCTTTTATAGATTTTTCTCCTCACTTTTTCGCCCTAACACAAATCGAAACATTTTTTTTGGTGGGGGGAGGATTACTGATCTACATCGTCTTTCCTATATTTCTTTTCGCCCCCCCCCCATTTAGGCTTTTTGCCCTCCCTTCTTTCTCTCTTCTCATTTTTGCTGCTCATTAAAATTCTCGTCACAAACGTCAAATCCGTTTTCCTTCATAGATTGTTTTTTTTTTCCAATTCCCCAGAGCTTTCCACTGTGTAAGAGGACAACATCTCTTTTGTGTTGTCAGAATCCGTCAATAAAAAATATCGACGTAATTAACATAGCTTTCTCCAGTTTTCAAGTGACTCTGGCTTGCTGGTTGGCTGTCCATGTGTGTATGTACCGTGCGGACAGGCCGCACTGGAGGGCTGGAAATTTATACATCTACTCCACATTTGGTCTAGAAAAACGTTTCTCAATCCTAAATCCGACTCGAATTGAAAAAATAGAAATTCCTCCAAAAATAGTTTTTTTCAATGATGGGGGGGGGGTTAATATGCAATGTAATTTTATGCTTAATTGGTCTCTTGGTTTGTGTCCGGTAGCGTTCACACTTGTTTGTTTTTCTGGGTTTTTTTTTGGGGGGGGGGGTTCAATTCGGGCTTTTTAATGATCGAAAAGATTCATTTATTGTTCACGAGATTTTATCCAATTTTTTTTTAATTGACCATCACCCAACATGGCATGCTGCCAAAAACTGTAGGTCACGTGATGGTTCTATTGAATTGACAAATCAGACCTGTTTATTTTTATATATATATATATATATATCATTCTTGATATTCATTTCCTTTTATTGATGAAAAAACGCGAACAGTGATCAAATCTCCAAGTTTCAAGTCTGAGAAATTACGATGGATTGCTGTGCTTGATACATTCGTATTATGTCATTCTCTGACCCCCACACACGTTCCTTAAACCCCCTCAACATCTATTTTCAATATCCCCCCCATCCCGTTTAATTAGCACGCGAGAGTACGTATCCCTTATTCTGACCTTTTGGCCTGAAGCCCTAAAATATATATAGTCCCAGGGCGTGATGGGGGCGTCCTCTCAGGTTACATCTCCCATCGCACTTGCAGAGATGGGGTTAGAGTCAATCCCTGATGCCTGAGGTATACTGAATGCTAGTGTCGAGAGAACTAAACGAATTCTTGTAGCTCTAACATATTCGCGTGATTGTCCCCATACAAAATACAATCTTGTATCACATTCTGCCCTCGTGAAGAGATCGATAAATACTCCCAATTCTTTTCTTTTACTCTGTCTTCTATTCACTATGTTAGTATCAGGCCTGTCTGGAATAAGAATAGGACAGTGAGAGGATAGATTAGGATGAAAATAGCCAGATTTCAGGAAAAGTTAGGTTGGCTGACAAGCCTGATGAGCACAAACACCCCCTGGACCCTTCTCTAACAGGCCCTTCTTATTCAAGACCAAACTTGATTCCCAACTACACAAATCCCACTGCTACCACTACCAGAAATATCAACAACACAGAAATATGCCCAGTTCTTTTTTAAAATCTCAAATATGTAGGCAGCGTACAGTTTTCTCTACACTGATGTAAGTTTCTCTGAAAAAGGTGTCTGGCAACATGCCAGTATGATAATGAAGATTTTCAAGATGTACACCTGTTTTTCTCTTTAATTTCTCTCTACGCCTTCCTGTTGTGATTTCCATCAATATATATATATATATATATATATATATATATATATATATATATATATTTCTTGGTCGCAGGATTGGTCAACGGTTTCAAGACTGAACGGAAACGCCCCCTTTTAATGGATCATCAGTGGAAATAAAGTATTCTCCAATTTAAGGGGGTTACAATGAAGAGCCCCCTCCTCCTTTCGAGAGTTCTAAATCGGAGGCAATCTTCCCCCCTTTTTTCAGGTGTAAAAAAGGGTCATGAATACTTCGCTACATCGGTAAGGGGTTAGAATTTAAGGGTTTTTCAGGGGTTGAAATAGAAGGCAATTTATTTCACTATTAAGGGGAGCAAAGTGAAGGGAAACCTTTCTCTTTGAGTCGGAAGACTTTTGTCCTTGTGTTTTTATTCCCTCAATATTTAGCACAACATGAAGGGGTACTTCAACTTCATCAGTAGCAGCAGCAGCAACAGCAGTAGCCTTTCAGTGCCCATCTTTGGACATATACCTTCCTGAAGATTTGTCAGACCTCTCTATCGTGGGCGTCATGGCGCCAGTACTTTCTGAACTTATCTAGTTTGTCATGCCATATTTCATTTTGACGGTCCCGGTTGTCTGTCATTCTTGCTACATGACTAGCCCGTTGCCATTTGAGTTTTCTTATAGATCCTATGATATCTTTCCTCTGATATTCTGTACTGTCTTGCGATCTCTCCATGTTATGCTGAGTATCATTCTCTCATATATATATTGCATTGTTCTCATTTGTTTGTCTTTTGGTCAGGTTCTATGTTCCAGCTCCATGGGTAACTATCGGGGGTACATTGGTAATATACTCTTCTTTTTAGGACAAACGAATTTTCTTGTTTATGAAGGTTGAGCTCACTCCACCAAAAGCTGGCCAGCCTAGTGTGATTCTTTGCTTGATTTCTTCTTCTTTTGAGGATTTCATGGAGATTCCTTGTCTTACGTCGATGTTGTGTTGGGCTTTCTTCAGTTCTGTGTCATTGGCTCCTTTGAAGTAGTAGCGTTTGGCATGTATACTGTGAACTTACGAAGAATACAATTCACAAAGAATAACGGCAAAAGTCTGCACTACATTTTGATTCCATGAAAAATGCTCACACGATGAAAGCCTTCGCGAAAACTACCAACAGAAAAAAACTACAATCATAAACACACATATGAAATATTGCCCACCTGGGAAAATATCAACAAAGAAAATTGCCCGCGCAGAAAAATGCCCGAATGGAAAACTCCCACTTGGAAAAAATAATTGCATTGTTCATTTATTTGGGATCTTCATTGTGAATCCTATCCAAAATTAAATTTTGAAAGGCTGACGAATTACCAATGCTGTAAAAAGATTTAAAAAGCGGATGAAAAGAGAAATCAAGTCTGTTATAAACTTCAAGCACTCTGACCATTTTTTGTTTACTGTTGGAACTTTATGATCAATGTTTGGAAATGATTTAATTTATCCAACAGAATGGTTTTTAAAATACAAAGTGAAAGGCAAAGCTTGTTGCTAAAAGGAAACAATTTATTACATTGACATGTTCTGTCGTGTAGTCGACTTCATTATGAAGTGGGGAAAGTACAACTATGTCATTCTTATTGAAGACTTCAGAATAATAAGATGTTATCAACTTAGGGAGATTATTGATCAAAATCATCCAATATGATTTTGTGGGTATCAGTATAATCCAGTTGATATCCTTTATCTCAGTCCTTGTGGTTAAGATGTTATGCTTTGGTATCAAATTACATGCCTTTGTGTTTGTCTGCAATTCTAAGCTGAATGAATTGCTAGGCTTCACGAACGAAGATTTTGCGAGGGTTTTTCACGATTATGGGATCCTTAAACGGCGGGATCATGAATGTGAAATAACCCTCCAACCTGCGCCATGAAGGTTCAAGGTGAAGTGCAACGCGTGCACAGACGATCTCTCCATTATATATACATATATATATGTGTGTGTGTGTTTGTGTGTATAATCTCATAATTCTTCTGTGACCTGATTACAGTTCTTGCATGCGTGTTCGCCTGTGCGTGTGTTTTGTGAATGTGTGTATGTGTGCATGTGTGCGTTTGTGTTGGTATACGCGAGTTTATTTCTAATACTATGCGAAAGTCTCTGATGCGTGTGTCTGTCTCTGTGTGCGGGCATCACTTCCATAAGGCAAATCCCAGAGCTCTGTTATTGACTTGATCTTAGGATCAAACACTGGCTTTTTTGGAGAGGGTTTTTTTTTTTAATTCCAACACAATCGAGTTTTTAGCAAGATGTTTGATTTACAATGTAAGTATTTTATGCTAAACTGAACACTTGTTTTATTTGTGAATATTTATATCCTTGAGGGAGAGAGAGAGAAAGACACTGAGAGAGACAGAGAACGTTTCTAAGTACGAGAGAGAAAGAACGTTCATAAAAAACAAGTGAGATAAAGTTTATGTGTGCAGCAAAAAAAGGAAATGTGTGAAAAGTGAAGGAAGAGGTCAAAATTGAGGGTTCAGGAAGTGTTGGTAGCAGAAACGGTGAATGTTTATATGTATGAGAAAGAGAAAGAGAGAACGTTTCTATGTACGAGAGGGGAAGAACGGTTTTATGTACGAGAGAGAGAATGTTCACATGTTTAGAGTCAAAAGTGAGTGAAACTTTTTCCCCTGATAGGAGTCAAAAGTGAGGGTGTGGGAAAAGGTGTATGAGAGAGAGAGAGAGAGAGAGAGAGAGACAATGATTCTATACATGAGAGAGAAGGAGTGAAAGAGAGTGAGAGATAACGTTTCTATGTACGACGGAGAAAGAACTTTTATGTGTTCGAGAGGCGGGGAACATTTATAATTGCACCAGAGAAAAAGGTCATCTTGTTCGTCAAAAGTGATGAAAACTTATTTTCTCTTTTAGGGGTCAAAATCGGAGGAGGGGAATTCCTTTCTCTTTTGAGGGTCACAATCAAAGGAGAATTCTTTTCTCTTCTGAGAGTCAAAATCGAGGGAAATTTGTTTTTCCTTTCAAGAAATCTCTACAAAATATCGTTTGTTTTTCTGTGTTTTTACATTTGAAGCTACTTTCCCTGGGCAACGCCGGTTATCCATACTGGAACAAATGTTACAACTTGCTGGTTCGAGCGAAGGGTTTGCGTGCGCAAATTAAATCGTCAACTACGACAGCCGATGTTAATTTCAAGCTTAAAAAATGTGTGTAATCTTCAATCGTAGCCGTGCTGTCATTAATGGAAGATACTTTTTTTGAGCTCATTCACCGCAAAGACGACCGTGAATCCGAACTGTCGTTCTGATACATGACCGTGTATATTGTCGTGATTTTCACTCTGAAAGCTTCGGTACGATTTTCTGGTATTGATATGCCACTCTTTGTAGAAGGCGCCTGCTGCAGAGCATTAATCTGAAAGTCAATCTCGCAGATCATTGCTATCATGTCTTAGAGCTATGGCTGGCAGTCATGTTGCTCACTGAGCGTGGCTTCCATCCTCAATGTGTTCCCACTTTTGTGGATAG
Source organism: Thysanoteuthis rhombus (assembly GCA_963457665.1). Lineage (NCBI taxonomy): Eukaryota > Metazoa > Mollusca > Cephalopoda > Oegopsida > Thysanoteuthidae > Thysanoteuthis > Thysanoteuthis major. Next base: position 23,235,405 of record OY735199.1, on the reverse strand, counting down.
GTCATCATGTAAGTATTCCTATTAATGCCGTGGGAACTGCCGGTGGCCTAACGGTTTGCGACAGCAAGAATGAAATCAGCAAACATTTTCAGAATCAGTCTATGACAGTATGCATTCTCTTTACACTTGAGCATTGGGAAAAGCATGAATTCACTTCTCCTCCAAGCTATGGTAATATATGTGATTTGGGACCCTTTTGCCCCGTTATGAAGTCCATCTTGGACGTTAGGCCAGCATCCCGACCCTGTACAAACCTACAATTACTACAAACAATGGTTTGATCTCCAATATTTACTAAGCTTTGTTTAATCTAGCACAGGTACTGGATAGCCAGCCAAGATGGAACTTAGTAATAATAATGGTCTAATATACAGGGTGTTCCAAAAGAAACAGCATTAATAAATACTACAAGCATGTGAACAACATTCTTTCTTTAAAAACGCTCTATACCAGTTCACTGACCATTAGCCCATAGCGGGGTGACAAAATATCTTCCAAGTTTTTTTTTATGCTTAAAGGCCAGATTCATATTCAACCTTTCAAGATGAAAGAATCATGTTCAGCCTCTCATGGAGATATAGCAAAACAGCACAATGTATTAGAGGGAAAACAGGAGTCCGAGACATGATATAATACATTAGAAAAATAAAATGGCAATGGGCTGGTCATGTTGCAAGAATGGCAGACAACCGATGGACATCACGACTCACAATATGGATCTGCAGAGATCACATGCAAAACCGAGGCCGACAGAATACAAGCTGGAGAGACAAACTGGACAAGTTAATAAAGTATTAGCTCTGCAACGCCCATGATAGAGAGATCTGGTGAAACCTGGGGAAGGTCTATGTCCAACGACGGACTATAAAAGATCGATGATGATGATGAATAAGGCTGAGCACAAGAAATCTTCAGTATGTTTACAGCAAAATCTCAAGTTCCAAACATTTGGCAAATAACCCATGTCCTGATTTAATTGGTATATGCTACTTGGTCAAAATTGATATGATACAATACTTCATCTAAAAATAGACTCGAAAAAAAAATTAAAATATCGTTGTATCATAAAAGAGTACTAGATCTACTTTGTAAACATCAACAGGCCTAGTGATATCGGTTGTAAGGAATACAGTTCGTTTAACTATTAAAAAAAAGTCCCGGTGGCTTAATGGTTAAAAGCGGCCAGGCGTATACTGGGCCCCCTCTGGCTAGAGGACGTGAGTCCGATTCTCATCGTGGGCTTCCTCTTTATTTTTCGATTGTACAGTTTAATCGTTGCCGTAGGATTATGATTCGATTCAAACTTGTAATAAAAAGCAACTGAAAGTTAGAATGAAGGTAAAACGCAGGTCAAAATCAATGATAATGTTGTAATGCTTCATCAAGAATAAATTTGAAAAAAATGAAAAATATTATCATATTAAAAGACTATTTGGTCTCAATTGTAAACAAGCGGGGAATATCAGATGTAAGGAGTTACGTTCAAGATGTAAAATCAGCTTCTATGCATTTATGAAGACCCCTGGAGCGGAATGGTTAAAAACGGCCAGGCATATACTAGATTTCCTCTGGCTTGAGGGTATGAGGTCGATTCACACAGTGGACTTGCTCTGTTTAATCTTTGCCGTAGGATTAAGGTCCGATTCAAAGTAGTGGTAAAAAGCAACCGAAGTTAAGATGAAAGTAAAAGCAGGAAAAGGGAAAGAAGAGCTTTACCAACCTTTTAATGGAATTTAGATTGCTTTCTGCAAGAAAGTATCGGGATATGAAGGCCGTAGAAGGCTACATGTGATGGTCTAGAACAGGGGTAGGCAAACTATGGCCCGTGGGCCCTCTGACACGTCGACTTCATTGAATGTGTCATATTGCATACAAGAATTCTTTATTTTCCTTATCTATCTTCAATTATTGAACATTTAAATCCAGTATCGAAAGTTAGAACCAAAGTCTCATTTTTCTGTGACCTCAAACGAATCAATGCTTTGAAGCTAAAATGCTTCAAGACTGAACCTTCCTGCTGATCCATAATTATACACAAAATTTGAACCACAGCTGAACAAAAGTTTATCCTTCTTTAAAAGAATATCACAATTCTCATTGATTGATAGTACATATTTATGGTATACAAATTGATGTAGGTATATGATCTTATTACAGAAAACAATGAAGTAGTAAAAAGCAAGTTGCTTCCATAGTCCTCGATGATTATACTTTTCTTTGCCCCCCCCCCCCAAAAAAACATAAAATATTTCTTTTCTGGCCTGTCTCCCATAACGTTTGCTGATCTATGGTCAAGAATGTCGCACGCGACCTTAAGGCCGCAGATTCCCCACCTCCGGTCTAACATAAGGCCACAAGTATGGGATACTTAGTTAGTAGTAATGGTCTGATATGCTAGCTCGCTAACCATTATCAAACACTGGGACAATCAGTTGTGTAATATTAACATACAATGCATTTAAAAAATAGACGCTTCCTAATGTTTCTCTTTGAAATCTATACAGCCATTATTTTGCGTACACACACAGAACTGAAGTTTCACTTTAAAAAGATAAAGTTAGACATCAAAAGCTGTTCTCGACAGGTCAGCTTGGTCACTCAATAGAAACCGTCGCGTGGCCGATGTCTTTTGACAGCACGTGGAGTCGGTTGATCAATTAAAACTTGGAAGAAGTGGTGATCAGTGAATCAGTTTTTTCTCTCGCTTTTTGTTGGGCACAGATCATTGAAAAAAGTCGGAATTTTCAAAAAAAATTTAACTGGATACAAAATAAAGAATCAATTTAACTTGAACTTACATTGCAAATTGCCCCCCTCCCCATTTATGGATGGTGGATTTTAAAAAAAACTGGAAAACCGTTTTTGATTTTTTTTTTCAAGACATAATAAGGAGTGAATTTTCAGACTTATTTTCAGATTATCACTGCAAACTCCACTCTTGATTCATGCATAAATAGCCAGCCAGACCAACTTAGAAACTGATGAAACCTATGTTGACAGTTTTCGTTGACGGTTTCTAATGAGTGGAAAAGGCGAACTAACCGGGACATTCACGAGTTGGACACATGAGAAGTAATCAACCGTTTTATTGATGCCTTCGGTTGATATGAGAGAGACTCAAGAAGATCGATTTCACAAATGTTTTCTTCTTTCTTACTCAATTGTTTCCTTTCATCAGCGGAAGATCTTAGGATAGTGAGGTAAGACTGAAACCTGAACCTCCCCTTTCTTGAAATGAGGGTCAAGTTGGTTGAGTCAACGACACTCGCAATCTTTTGAGGACATAAACTCATTCAGTACGAGTACAGTCTTACGAAGACAAATTAAGCAAGAACTTCTGGACGAACACATAGATATAAGCTCTCTCGGTCTCTCTCTTACTCTCTTTTCTTAAATATGAATGTGCATGTGTGTGTGTGTGTGTGTGTGAGCATGTGTGTATGTGTGAGCATGTGTGTGTGTGTGTGAGAGCATGTGTGTGTGTGTGTGTGTGACCCTGTGACTGTGATATAAGCATGATCTTTATGGTAATCAGCTACATGCACTTATCCCGATATATGTTAGCAAACTGATATGCCAACAGATTTCCAGGCAGGCTCATTTGTTTGTAGACACGGCCGAAATTAAAAACACGTTTTATCCGTCTCTCCATTCTTTAATTTTTATTACCCACCAAAATTATGATTAGGAATAACATCTTTTCTCTTCTTTCTGTTTTCAAATCAACATTTTTTTTCTATTTTCCTCAGAATCTCGCTGACAAATTTCCGGACTGAAAAACAAGTCTGCAAAATCCATTTCTTAAGCATTGACTCACATTGGAAAGAATAAAACTGCTGCTTTCAATCAAGTACACATCCGTTTAAAAAGATTAAATGAATAGTGAATTCCATTCAAATGAATTATAAACTGTTTACACCATTCTATTGGCAAACATTTACAGATCCTGAATGCTACTAGCACGTAGGAATAACATAAGAAATATTTGATAACAAACGTTATTTGTCGAGCCAATGTTTACGCAACACTGGGGGCGTTTAAATGTAATTTCGCTATTACAAATTAAAATGTGATGTGCTACATTCGATATGTATATTAAAGACAGTCATGAAAAGCAGGGTTTATAGTTAGATTATCTCAGTTGTTCAAAAAGATTGCTACAGCACATCATTATATACGCTACGCCGAATAGCTGAAATAGCCTAATTGGCGAAGTTCAAGCTCTTTTACAGAAAATAAACGAATAGGCGGTTTCAATTAATCAAAAAAGGATATAGAAAAAGTTTTTTTACAATCAGTTTTGTATGTAATCAGAGTGAAATCAAACTTCTTTTTTTTACAAAAATTCAAGTAAACTTCGTCAATCAGACAATGTAACTGAGTCGGCATAACATACATGCATAGACAGAAAGAGAGAAAGTAGATAGATAGATATGGTTATACATATTTATGTATGTGAATCCCTCAATTTTTTTGAGAAATAATGATGCAATCATTTTCAGAAAGAAGACAGTATGTTTCAAACATACTCACATACACACACACACACACACGCACACACGCAAACACACAAAATATGAGGGTATATTTCTCTGTCTGTCTGTGTGTGGGCGGGGGTAAAGCATGTTTGCTTCTTACATAAATTGATTGCATGATTATTTATCGAAAAATATTTCATCATATACTTGCACGGCGTACGTAAGCTTAATATAGCATGGACTCTTACTGCTACCCTTTGTAATCAATAATTTTGTGAGATAGCTGAATACATGCTCGAGAGGACTGCTTCGAAGAAGACGGTAAATAATATTTTTCGTGATCAAATTCTCCGACAATTTCGGTTGCACCTAGTATATATATATATATATATATATATATATATATATATATATATATATATATATATATATATATATATATATATATATATATATATTCAATAGAAATAGAGCACTCTGGTGGATGAGGAATTTCTGCATATTCTGCAATAATTATATCGCTTAAATTCAGCCTTGCTGACCGTCCAGTTCCGTAGTCCAGAGGTAGGATGTCGGCCTCTGGGTCCGAAGGTTTCAATCTTGCCTCGCGGTACTGGATGGGATAATGGAAAGTCTATAACCACACTGAAGAGATGTAATACATCAAAACAGCTGTCTGTGGATGACTCAATAATACACACACACACACACACACACACATATATATATATATATATATATATATATATATGTATAAATATATATAATCATATATATATATATATATATATGAGTGAGGTAACTCGTTCATTGTTAGCGTTATGCAATGCTCTTCGATAGGAATAGAGCACTGGTGGATGGGAAATTTAAGGTAAATAAATATATCACTTGAATTCAACCTCACTGGGTCTGAAGGAAAGGTTTCAATCCTGCCTCGTGGTACCGGATGGGATAATGGATTGTCTATAATACAACAAAACAGCAGTCTGTGGATGACACAACAATAGTACTGATAGACCTGAACCATTTACAACGAATCTCAAAACGGCCTTTCGCACCTGAGACAAAATGGTTAAAAAATTAGACGAGAAATATTTTAACTGTTTATGATTGGTTGATGATATTTCGATCAAATCAGAAACATCAGATGAGTTAAAAGAAACATGTTGAGAGAGTAAAATCAATAGGTTTGAGGATGAAGATGAACAATAAAGTCCCGAAAGAAACATCAGAGTTGAGCTTTAGAAGAGGTTGAGGAATACGTCCATCTAAGTCAGTTGAAAAAAAAAACAATGAAAGCGAAACAAAGCTACGAATAACGATTGGCTGATGAGCATTTGGTATGAATAGAGACATATTGAAAAGCAACTTATGAATATGTTTAAAAATAAAGTATCAAATGAAAGCCCAATACCAACTAAGATGCGCGGATGAAACCATGGAAACTGACAAAACGAACTGAAAATCAACTCAAAATCGAGACTTGGGAAAGAGCAACGCTTGGATTAACTCTTATTCATTCATTTTTACTTTAGTGTTACTGTTTTGTGCAAATTTGAATACTGTCCACATTGAATTCGACATGAGCCAATTGTTTGTTGATTTGGTGTCACATGACAAATGGTGGACGAATGAATTCTTCAGTCGTTGAATACATTCAAGACTTCTTGCCCAAACCGAAAGATGATTTTTTTGAGTGTTAGATTTTTTGTTCTATTTTATAATAAGCGCTTCCATCATCTCAAACCTTTTTGCAGTTGATCTTATATATTATGCTGTTGTTGACGCGGATTCGATTTAACTTAAAGGAATTCGGAGTGGTATATGTTGGCTCAGGTAGATTCGTATTGCGCAATGATCAGAGAGCTGGCACGGAAGGCGTCTAGATAAAGTGCTTGTGGTTTGTCAAATTCGTGAATTCGATAAATAACTCAATTCATGCACTTGTTAGTTTCAGCGGGAGAGGTGTATCAGCGTAAAAGATGTTTTAATGCAGACTCATCTTGTTCGTAGTTCTGGTGCATCTTGTTACAATAGGATAGATTTATGGTTTTGTTTTCATTGTTGATACTGTTTATGTCATCGAAATGGAGTTTGTTTTTCAAGCTAATTCTATTTAATTGTCAAAGACGTACTTGGATAAACCATTGTTCATAAGTGCTTTTATTAATATCTGAAGGTTTTTTTATGGAGTATTGTGGAGGAGGAGAAGATTGATTGTGCTCTGTTGATGAAGTTCTTAATAAAAGCTATTTCATAACGCTGGTGGCATTCATTATTGTAATTGAGATGACAGGAATTCTTGCAGGTTTTTGTATCGGTGGCAGTAAAAGTTAGCAACGATTTTTAATATGACTGAATATATATATATAAGTACTTCGCATAAATGAATCATCGTAATCCAAGCGGGTGTCAAAACTAATTACCTGAAAAAATATCTTTAAACGATAGATCTAAAAAGAATACCAGCACAAGATTTAAGCACAAAATGACCATAGAGACCCCTTCTTCTTTCTTTCAAATGTTTTTTTTTTTAGAGTACTCATACAAATTTTCAATTTCCCAAAGTGTGACCAAGAGACATACAAAAATAGACGAACGAAGAGAGGAAAATCTGTGACCCATTTGACTGGTTGGTTGGGCTGGCCATTTGTTAGGCTTCGGTGATTCGATTTATACTTGAATATTACTCGTCATGTGGTGGTATTTTTATACTTGGCAGACAATAATACATTTTGAATGACATCAAGACCTCTAACCATTACGCTACCTGTACAATGCACCCGGTTCACGGGTTCGCACATATGGACACTACTTACAGTCGAATCTCGTTCAAAGCTAAGTTCAGCAGATCTGAGTCTGGTGAGTGCTTAGATGGGTGACCGCTTAGGAAGATCACGTACCATGAGCATTTTTTTCTTTTAATCGGTCAGGTGAGTCATTCAATAGAACCCTTTGCGCGACCAACGTCTTTTTGGTAATATGACGTGTAGTGAGTGATCAGTTAAAAAAGTGGATAAGTGGGCTATCAATGAACAAGTTACTTCTTTCATCTTTTGTTGCGCGATGGTCGCTGGAAAAGTCTGAATTTCCAAAAGAACAATAAGCGTAAATGCTGCTAGACACAAACTAAAGGTTCAGTTTAGTGCGAACTTACATTGCGAATTGAATCACCCTACTAAAACCCCATATGAGGGTAGGGGGTTCATAAAAATAAATAGAAACATTTTTTTTTCAAAGCATGAATAGATGTAAATCTTGAAATTTTCCTTACTCTAGCTCCATAATGCAGCCTGTACGCGTGACACATGCATGCGTAGTCACCCAGACCAACTTGAAGACTGAAGAAACGTGTGTTGACTGTTTTGGTGACAGCTTTGGTTGACTGTTTTTAATTACTGTGCAATTCTTTCTTTTGGGAAACTTTCTGCATGGTCGAGGGGAGGGGAATGAAACTTGGGCACAACACCTAGCCCATACTAAGCACCCAGACATAGCAGCTCGAAGTCTTGAAATTACTAAGACCGTCTACCAAGAGGGAAAAAGCTATATATACGGACATAGACACGACATGAATTCGATGTTATAAGCCCCATGATGAAAACAATTCATTAACGTTCGTTTTATTTGTTTTAATAACGTCTAGACCTTTTTTTTTTTTTTTCTTCTTGTTTCCTTTTCTCTTTTTTGGATTTATTAGACTAAGTTGCCAATTTCCCCCAGGCATGATTTTCGTTGTCTATTTGCGTTGGTGGAGAGGGTTGGTGCTGACAAGCTTTTCCTACGTGCTAACCTCATCAACCATACCGGTGAGACGAAAAATTCGTTGACAACCAGCGAGAGTTTACGAGACCTTGCCTTACTCGTTTTTATTTTGTTTTTTGGTTTTGGGTTTTTTTTCCTGTAGCAACTAACTCGCTATATCTATATTGCTTTTCATGTGCAAAGGCCGGGAGACCGGGCCACCGTGTGTGTGTATGTGTGTATGTGTGTGTGTGTGTGTGTGTGTGTGTTGCTATGATGAACTTTGATCTGAGTGGGGGGCACGTGTATCCCCAACTATGTACGTCACATCCAGTACCTCTTGGAATTAGTCCGAATGAACCATGAGAAATCAATTTTGCATCATAAATCATTGAATAGCATCACGTATACACACAGATACGCACATGCTCACGCGTGCGTATATATATATATATATATATATATATATATATATATATATATATATATATATATCAAGGTAAATCAATAAGTCTGTTGCTGGATGGTTATAAAAGCATTTATTTTACATGAAAAACAATTGTTTTTCAGTATAACTCCCCTTCTTGTCAATTCACTTAATTCATTGATGGATATTAATCCCATAGCTCGAATGTTATACAGAGAAAATTTCATATAAAATTTCAGCTCATTACAATGCGTCAGGCTATGGACTTATTGATCCATCCTCGTGTACGTGTGCACGCGTATGTAAAGGGTACCAATTTAGATGCTTTTTCATTCCGTTCTAGTTTCCGAATTTGAGAGTCTGGTGTTGACAATATTTAGATGGACTTTTTTAATTTTTTTTTGATTGGGGGTGTTTGTTTTTGTTTTGTTTCTTTCGTGTTTCAAATTCTTGTGTTGCCAGTTGAGAATTTTTTAATTTCGTATTCGAGAGTGACTCACAAAATCGTAAAAATGAAAATCATTTCTTAGTTGGCAACTCTGGAGAGTTCAATTCAAAATCCCCAGAAAGTTAACAATTACGACATACACCTGTAAGAGGCTAGGGGAAAAAAGGCCCGAAATCTAGTGACTATAACAACCAAGACGAGGAAAATATTCTGAGTTTTGAGCATCTTTTTAGCGTCCATTATTGCACATATACCTTCCTCAGGATTCATCAGACCTCTCTATCATGGGCGTTGTCTAGTTCATCGCGACATCATGCTTTACCTGCCATATTTTTGTATATGACCTCTGGGGATCCATGTGAGTCGTGATGTCTATCAGTTGTCTGAAATTTTTGCAGCATTACCAGCCCATTGCCATTTGCAGTTCTCTAATGGATTCTATGACATCCCTGACTTCTGATTTTCTTCTAATATACTGCGCTGTTTTGTAATCCTTCCATGCAATGTTGAGCATGATTTTTTCATGTGCTCGTTGCATGATTCAATCTTTTAGTTATATTCCATGTTTCAGCTCCATAGGTGACTATCGGGTGGATGTATTGGTGGTAGACCCTACTTCTCAGGACTAATGGGACTTTCTTGCTCTACCGAAAGTTTGCCATCCTAGAGTGTTTCTGCGTTTGATTCCTTCTTCTGTTGAGGGTTTCATGGAGATTCGTATTCTTAGGTAGATATAATGGTCTATTGTGTACTGACGAGGCCAGGAAACAATATTTAACTGAAGAAAATTTCTATTGATTAAAAACAGGAATCTTTCTTTTATTGTGATGCAATCTACCCGGAAAGCGGTGCATGTGATTTAGAGACAAGGGAAATACTTTGATGAATGGATAATGATGCCATGAATTTATATGAATGGAAGATTTTGATTAAAGAAAATGCTGGAAACTTTTGCATTGCATCAACCTAATGATTCCTCTACAAAAAGTATTTTAGTAATGCCGAAGAAACATTGAGTGCTGTGCTTGAGTCAAGTAATGTATTCCGAGGAGACGTATTAAAACCACAAGGTGAAATATCCATCCAACCAGCCTTTATAAATTGCAGAAAAGGGGAAACCCTGTAGCTAAGCAGCGTAAAGTCGTAATTCGAAATAAAATGTAACTACTCCATCTTAATTGATAGAGGCGGCTGGCAAGGTAATTAAAAGAAGCCGAGCACAAAATCATGTGTCAATTTCAAGATGAATTTTCAAGATAAATTCTCATTGTAAATCGATCAGCTCACCTGAATACATATTTTGGGGGTTGATTTTCAAAATCTAATTTGTTACAAACCTTTCCTGTGCTCACATCCGTGCCCAAAGACAATTTCCTCGAGTTATGTCGAGTTATATTTGCGATACGCTGTTTCATATGGATGAACAGACGGACGGACATTTCGTGAATTATTATAAGATATGTGTTAATTAATCTATAAAGCATATTTTTCAAACAATGATTGGCAAGGGCAAAAATATTCATTTAAATGGAGAAATTATCTCAGAATACTTTAGCTACCTACTGAAATATTTCCTTTGTCGTTAAAAAATAACTATTCATCAAATTAATTATATATCTGAAAATAATTTAAAGACTAAGAATCAATGTCGATAAAGAAGATAACAAAGTCACTTCAGTGGATAGCGGTATTGATTTGCTTAAAAGAGACCAAATGGTGGGTTTTCTTCTGACGCTTGAACCACCCGCTTCAACGGGAATGAAGAACAATTGCGGTCAGGAATGTGTTGGAAACTATAGAACCAAAAGAATGGAGATTATTGTCATCGTTACTGATACGGGAACGAACCATGGCAACGAATGCAGTTGGCATCAAACGAGTCAGCCGTTGATATTCTTACCGGGACAAAAGACTGATATCTTGACTTCAGCAAATTCTAACAGAATCTGCCGACAATGAGAGAAATGTGATATATTTTGTTATTACATGTGATTCGTATCCTTTTTCAAGCATCTTTTTCCCAACCATATCCAGAAAATTTTACATGAAATTCTTTTTGTCCCTCGAGTCCAATAAGGATAGAACGCATTACACTATAGTAAGTGTTTGCTAGATTAGCTCGTTAACTATTACCTCGTGACGCGCTGCCCATAGGCATTGATCAGATTAGTCTTGGAAGAAATCACAAGTGTGGAGCATCCATTGAGGATAGAACTCACTACAGTTGTAATAATCCATCAGATTAGTTTACTAACATTACTCCATGTCGGGGAGTACAATGCTCCATGGCAGGAAGTACTTTACTAAACTTACCCTAGTTCACAAACCTGAAGCGCCCAGTGAGGATAAAATTCATGACGGTGATAATGCTCTGGAATATTAGCTTCCTAACCACTGTCCCTAGGTAGGACACCAAAATATACAATATCTTTACCAAGAAAAAATACATAAGCACTTGTTCAGGATTAGTAAGTCTGTCGCAGCAGGAATAATAAATTTGAAGTACAATCAAACTATTTTGTCGAGAGATTGATCGCGTTTGACTAGATTTTATCCGGATCAGTTGCTTAGCAATAACAATTGATATCCGATAAATAACGAGACTTGAGTATCTTAAAATCACGTACTCCTTGACTTCAATAAATACAAGGTGTCTCAAAAGAAATGATCAATTTTCATAAATGTTTGGAATTTCTTATTGAACTTTAGTACTTTGATACAATGAGTGAAAATCTATTTTGGTGACATAGATCGATCTTGAATGTCTGTTATTTCAGGATTATTGTACGCTTAATTTCGTACAAACTACATGTCTTTACATTTCTGAACATGTATTTTCTTTCCAGATTTATTATTGACCTACTTTGTAATAGTATTATTGAGGCAGTTTGAAAAATCACACCTTAAATACTTGGAAGTGTCTTCCGGGAAACAGTTGATCGTTTTGTGATCTGTAGAGACATTAATGGTCGCCTCGTGGATTCTGATTAAACTTGACTCCGTATTTTATATATATATATATATATATATATATATATATATATATATATATATATATATATATATATATATATGATAGCCTGCAAAAGTATTCTACCTCCTTTGAGTTTTCCATATTCTGTAACATTGCAACAAGTAATCTAAATGGATGTTTTTCAAATTATGACATGGACCCAAACAAAATAGAACAAATTGGTGCAGAGAATTTTTTTAATAATCTTGCTTTGAAAATTCTTAAAGAATTAATTATGTAGTTGTGTTGCAGACTCTTGGGCATTTCTTATGTCTGTTTTTCCTTCTGCATTTATTGTCCCATAGACATCATTCAGTAAGTCTTTTTCTCCACCTGTTGTCCTTTCTACTTGCTTAGTGTCCAGCCAATCTCCATTTTGCTGTTTGATCATCTGTATAAATAATTTCTTTCGTTTATCTTCTTGTATCTTCTCATTTTCTATCCCTTACAGTTATCCCTATCATTGCTCTTCAAGGCTCTTTGGGATTCTGAGTTGGTTTTTAGTTCGTTATATCAGTTTCATGTTTAGCATCAGTTCATTATAGCAAGTATCATGCATTTTTTGTGTACTATACGTTTTAGGCTTGGCGCCTGACTGGGTTTCTTTGGTGTTAACATCGAAGTATTGCTTTTAATCAGACTTGGTTAAAGGAATTTCTTTACTAACATTGATAGTTTGGAACAAATCGTTTTTTTCTTTTTGCTTAAAGTTTGGACTGATTCTACTCAACTCGTCTTATTGGCTGTGGATAGATTTCTCTCCCCATCTCATTTATATGACCACGACCAGCCAATGATATATCTTTAAACAGCCTACTTCCGAGAGGAAGGAGGAGATGGCCTCTAGAAGCAGTTCTTCGGGTTGAATTTAAAGTTACTTTCTTTTTCATTTTATTCAGTGTATATGGAGTTAGAGACAAATTACATTAAGGATACTTGTAATCGGTTTGTTATTTTTATTATTGGCTGGCGATGTATATTTCCATCTTGCTCTGCTTGAAGCTGAGGTTGATAGTGGTTGTCTTAGTGAATAACATATAAACAGCAAATTTTCTCTGTGGACCGCCGAAAATATATCTCTCTGAAAAAGATGGTTGGCCCCCGTCGACATGCATCAAAATAAGCCCATAGAATATTTTGAAAAAATGAGATATATCTCCTATCTCTAGAGTTTTTCTCCTCACCTTCCAATTGTCATTTTAATCTACTATCTGTCGGATCACTTCACTTCTGCAGTACAAACATATATATATAAAGTACAAATCTGTAATACAATATGATATAATGCAATATCCAATGTGTGATGGGTTTATTTCATAAAGTGTTCGATTCAGTCAAGTTAGGGTAGAGCTTGAAATATGATGGAATAAAAGTTTCGCTACACAAACACGTTTATGCACCTGTCTTGTCTGGGCTTCTTAGAAGCATATTGTCTGTCACAGTGGCCTATGAAGCTTTGTATTTTGGTTCTGCTGTGTTCTACGGATGCACAAAAACGTAAAGATATTTTAATGTATGTAAAAAGCAATGAACAGCTGAAGCCTTTTTGGCACAATCGTCCCGATTGTAGAAATTAGAGAATTAATGGAAGACAGAATTTGGTTTGGACATTATTATCAGCAGATAATAGTGTTCAATACAAAACGTTGTTTTTCATTCATTAATTCTCGTTTCTTTTTGTTTGTTCGACTTCCGTAACACAGAATGTGCGTAAGTGTGAAACTTGACAATTTACAATTGGGATCACTTTCGCTATATCTTATCAAAAAAGTTTCTACTGTCCGGTGCTTTTCACAGACACTAAAATATTTTTGCATTTTTGTGCATCCACAGCACACAGCACACCCAAGATACAAAGCACCGTACACCACTACTCTGTCAGAATTCATATATTGTAAAGTCTTTAAGAATTATCCATACTATCTTGAAGGTTTCTCAATAAGATTTCAGTAAGTCGTGTGTTCTCAACCTTTTGTTTTCTCCTAGCAGACTCATTAATGTTCTTGAAAAATATGCAGACCCCTAAAAGCCTTAATTCATAGATTTTAAAAATATTTTAAATTACAACGTTTGATTATTTTTTTTTGTTTTGTTTTGTTTTTTGTTGTTTCGTTTGTTTGTTTTTTACTTTAGTAAGCGAAAGTATCAGACACTGAAGAAACGACTCCCGATTAGAGAATTGATGGCCGGTGACGAAGTTTCAGTTTCTTTTGCAGGCGTCAGCCTGAGTGATCCTTGCTAGTTTAAAGTCTGGTAGAGACAAGGACTTTATTCTTACTAGTTTTTATGACTACCCCTGAGCAGGATGTAAGTCTACCGAAGGTAACCCTCCACTAAAAACACACAGCTCTGCTTATTTGACTGCTGCGTGCACAGGGAACTTCGTCCTAATGAAGATATTTCCTCACTCTTGGCTCACATCTGGTATCGAACCCAGGACCTTCTGCGGGTGACTTTCCTTCCAAAAGCCGTTTAGACTACTGAACTCCTTTTTGTTGCCATCTTGTATGTTTGAATAAACAATCCAAATCGAAAGAGATGAATCCTATTGAAGGACTAGTTTCAAATAATTTCAATTGAAAATTAACATTTACTGCAACTGTAACAGTGACTGTAGACATGTGATTACTTATGTTCATAGATTCGGTTCACTTATCTCATTTGTTTGTCGTATTCTTTTATTTACTTACCTTACTTTTTAAGCTGCTTAGGGAAGGATATAGGTGATTCACATTTGTGGCCTTGCGTCAGACTAAGCTAAGCTTAGTGAATATTTAAAATCCGATATTGAATTGTGTCCATGCAGTAAAATCATATGTACCTTTTGAGAAAAATCTTTTTTGCTGGCGTTCATTTTTAGCATCTTGTTTACTCATGTGAACTCACTGAGGATAATAGGGTCGTAACCGCAACCCAGCAGTAAGTTTTACGGGGAGTGGTTAGTAGCCCTATGTCTATAGATTTATTGTAACTTTCTTTTAGTTGTACTGCTTTACAGGGTTAAAGGATTCCAACCGTTTTGCTATTTACCCATAGCTGGGAGTACGGGATGAATTGTAAGTAAACGTTAACGGCCAAGACCAAAAGTTGAACTAGGTTCGCAGATTTCGTTTACCGTGCCGGTAATCGTTACACCTCTATGCAGCCCCCGTCTCTCGTTGAGTTCTTGTAGAAATCTTACCCTTGAAATATTTACATGCATTCCAGTATCAACCATCTCCTCTGCAGTCACACAGACTTTCGACGTGCCCATAGCAGGATATTCAGTATGAAGATTTTTTTTTCATTAATTATTTTCCCGTTGAGATTTGGGTGTGGTCCATTTCTTCCTGCCCTCAAGGAATGCTCATTATTTTTCTGCTGCGACGTCCATGTTGGAAAGAAGTAGAAGCAGCAGGAATTTCCTCTTGTTTACTAACATTCATTTTAACTCAAACATGTTTTTTTAATTCCTTATCATTAGACTGGTTAATCCCCGTGAAAAAAAAATACGGATATATTAGAATATCTATGAGATGATTTTTAAAGAAAAAAAATGATAAAATTGTTTCAGTGGAAGAGACCATCGTTTCAAAATATGGGTAGGAAATAATTTTATCAGCAAAACTGTTACCTCTGAATAGAAGAGCCCATCGTAGCCGACGGAGAAACAAGAAAATTACGTTATTCATTTTAAAAGCATATTAACTTGGTAGGATTTAGGGACATCATAGAATCCATTAAAAATCTCAAATGGCAGTGGGCTGGCCTTGTTGCAAGAATGGCAGACAATCGATGGACATCACGACTCACAACATGGATCCCCTGTGATCACATGTACAACCGAGGCCGGCAAAATGTTCGATGGAGACGAGCTAGATAAGTTCAGGAAGTACTGGCTCCGTGATGTCCATGATAGGGAAGTGTAACAAATCCTGGGGAAGGTCTATGTCCAACGACGGACGTTAAAAGACTGATGATGATGATGATGATGATGATGAACTTGGTAGGATTTGGTATCAGACAATCGTAACTGGGAAATCCAATGAAGATCGAACCCGCCAACAACGGCTAGTAATTTTAGCATGATCGTTGCTATACGACTTGCGTCCTGATCGATGATTTTCATATGATTTAGTGGACAATTACAGAGAAGAAATTCAAATACATATTTGAATTTCTGTGTGGTGTTTTCTTCTCTTTTTTTTTTCCAAATTACTGAATTCGTTTGATTGGAAGAGTTCATAGATTCAAACGATTGGTTGGGTTGTTTTTAATCATCAAACTTGCTACCTTTAGATGGAAGAATCCATGGTTACGGACAGAAAGGTTCATTATACGCCTAGGTTGTTGTTGCGGCACTTCCCATGGAAGTATTCCTTTGAAATGAAAACAATTATGTCTACGAATGACCAGCGATGTGAAAACACAGTGGAATTTGTTTTTTGTAGTCTTAGGAAACCGTGAACCAAAACGACATAGGTTCCTTCAATTTTCTGGCTTTCTGACTGGCTCATTATGTGTCGACCGCACCAATGGAGCTGAAATTGTAAACATCTATTCTTTTTTTATGTCTAGAATAAAACCTTTCTCCGTAATTTGAAATCCACCATAATAATTTTTTAGAGCTGGGCCCGATTTGCAATGTAAGTTTACGCTAAATTGGTCCCTTAGTTTGTATCGGGCAGCATTCAAGCTTTTTATTTTATTTTTATTTTTTTTTTTTAATTTGAACTCTTGTTATGCTCACTACCCTTCTAAAGGCAAGAGAAGTACTATTCATTGATCAGCCCTTTTTCAATTTTTTGCTTAACTGATCACTTCCAAAATGGCATACTGCCATAAGACGTTGGTCACGTGACGGTTTTTGAACTCCTCTGCTATCTATTGATCAGCTTGGGTACTTAAAACGAAACAGTGGGACAAAATATAAACCTCTCTGCTCCTAAATATATTGAGATAAAACAGGGATTTTTGAAAATATCCCGCGGTGCAGTTGAAAAGTTGGATGAAATCTAATCCCCAATGCTTCAAAGAGTTGAGTCTGTTGTGCCTTTGTTTTCTAATTACCTCAATTATGGCTATCCCCAGAATTAAGCGAGTTGGATCTGCATGTGTCTCATTAGACTGGGATTGTTTGTTGCATCCAGTCAGGTTTAGGGCTCGAAGGAGTGAATAAAAACTAAGATTCGATGAATGTTTTTTAGTTAACTTGTTCTTTACATCAAGATCTTCTTTTTTTTTTTTGGAAGTTGTTGCAGTAAGTGCAGTATCTAAGAGATCTAAAAGGTCATGATACACTTCGAATTTAACCGAAATCAACAAAGATGTTACAATGTTTATTAAGTTTTAATAATGAGTGTGTGTATGTGTTCGCATCTTTATTATCGCCTCTGACAACGAAGTTGGAGAGGTATATACATTCGGTGGTTTCTGTCTGTCCTCAAGATATCTCCTTTGAATGTCGATCGAATTTTGTGGAAGAGTGAACAATGGAGTAACGGAGAATTGGTTAAATTCTTGAGCGGATCCTGAAACATTTTTTTTAATTGAGAGATATGTTCTGTGTTTTTTGTTTGTTTGTTTGTTTGTTTTGTTTTTTTTATACATTTATGTATATGCTTATGATTGTACACAAGTTCTCAATGAATTTCGATGAAATTCGGTGGTGTAGAAAATAGCATAGGGATGAACTGATTAGATACAGGGGCAGTTCCAAGCACAATTACTTTCCTGGTAATGTTGGTGTCAGAGGCATGCGCACTCTAAATGCTTCCGAGATATTCTTGATTTTTACACTTGTATCACTAATTCATAGACGATTATATTCGTCGGTTGGTATTTATATATTTGCAAACTTAGCGACCAATGTCAGCACAGAATTGCAAATGTTATGAATGCCAGACACTAGCTATGAATAAAATTCATGCGTACATATCCACAAAAGACAAAAATAATTCAGGAAACACGCTTCTTAATAATATCAGCAGGCATGAAGCATTGTTATTCCTCTTAATCAAAATTCGATTACCGACAAGCATGCTTTTCGGGGTTATTTTCCATCATCTCTGAGAGATTTTAAAATTGATTCTTCTAACAATTCATACACAAGTATATAATTAATATTGTGGTTGCCCATACGGCACCTAAATTTTACTGAACAAAGTCACCTTGGTCGGCCATTTTTGCTTTGTAACTTACATAACCCTGGATAAAACATTTGATCTGAATCGTGTTTATTTGTTGGGTGGGCGGACAGAACTCTACCCCCTCAAATTACTCAACATACGACCGGGGTAGAAGAATCCAAGTACGCATGCGCAGTTGAACTCGTTTCAATGTTTATATGCGTAGACTGCATGAAAACTGAAGGTCGATTTGGGCTGAATATCTAAGGAAGAATGGAAATGTCTGCCGCTTTCGCTTACATCAAACTGAAGCTCACCGCTTGGAACTTCCAGCGAGGGGTCGACTTCGTACACGTTTATGACTTCAATATTTCTCTCTTTTTTTCTTACTGACTTGATGACTCTTATCCAATTACTTGAAAAAAATCATTATGACATACATATATTCATAGTTTAAGTGGTAATTATTAATTCTCCCTATCCCTCCGTTTCTCTCTTTTAAAAGATGAGCATTCATTCTTTCAATCCCCGATTCTCACTTTCTCTCTGTCAGTTCTATTCCAGAACCAAATCGAAATGATCAGCGAAGTAGGCTGCGTCATAAACACCTTTCTTCGTGCAGGCACAAATCGTGTATCCATTTCAGGATGAATTAACATTGTAATTCGAATGCCCCCTACCCCAAAAAATCATATCATAAGGATTTCATGATAAGATACCAGTTTAACTTCGGTATTTCAACTTTCTGATTAACTTCACTGTATTCTATCTATCTATCTATCTATCTGTATATATATATATATATATATATATATATATATATATATATATATATATATATATATACTCACGAGTAAAATCTAGATACTAGTACAAGACTAATCATACAAATATCCGTTAGTTAACGCACTTGATATATCTACGTATTAATTGTAGTCGCTGTCAAGGTTGAAAATTCGTATAAGAACCGTATTTATTTCATTTATTTATGGGGGAGTGGTTTTCCCAAGCGCCCATTCGCCCATTCTCTTCTCAGTCAACTGTTTTGTCATTTCCAGACAAGATATTCTTCGTCAAGATATATAATGATGGGGCAGGGCGCAGGGATGTGTATTCATACCTTTCCCAAGGGTATTTGTGCAAAGTGAACACAACCAGTCCCAGCCGAAATTTCAACTCTTATTGCTGATTTATTTTTCAATGCTTGTAACAATTACACCACCAAGACCCAATAATCATGAAACTAATGTATTCTACAGTTTTTTAATGCTTTGAACATGTATTGCATGGCAATACAAAATAGCAGTGAGTAATATAAACTATTGTGTTCAATAAATCAAGTCTCTAAATGAATATCAGTTTATTTAAAGATGCTTATTCCTATACAATTGCATCTGTGAAAAATGGCTCCCATTACATTCATGCGAAAATTTTATCAAGATCGAACAAGTTGTCAAGGGTTTGCATCAAATTTCGCGAAAACTAAAAATTGTCATTTTGTAATAAGCTAACCAGAATTGGGAAATTCCAAGCAATTAGTTTTTTGGGGTTTTTTTTTTTTTTTTTTTTTTTTTTCACAGAGTTGCTGTTCTTCCAAAGCCAGTGAGAAATAAGTCGTTTGTATAATCCTTATCAATCTTCGCTAAACTACAAACTTAGCTGTATCTGCTGATCCAAGATAGACGACTTTGAATGGGGGCTATTTGGGATCCTTCTGATCGAAGCCCTAATGTCCGCCCTGGAAAAATGTTTGAGAAAAACAAACTTCGAATTGATTTTCGGAAAATATGATTAAACTGACCCGACCCCTAGTCCCACTTTTTCGCCCACGCCATTTGAATTTGTTTGCGCAGGAAAACCCATACCTGGTAATCAGTCACATGATATGACGTAAGGTGCGTGGTCAACCCTAATTATGATTGCGTAAGGCCTTGGCCAAATGGGATTATCGAATTTGTCTTGAAGGAGTGGCAGGTGGATTCAGGAAAAAGGACCATTATTAGAAGTGATCAATTAGCTGATCTGGGCTGTTTATTACATCCCCCAGTGACGTCTGTCACTTTCTGAGATTTGAGCAATTTTGTTAAAAGTGGCTAGTTTTTCGCTTCAAATAGCTGCAGAGAGACGCCCGGTGTATACATCGTCCGATCGACCCATGGGAAGTATAGCTTTTGTCGAAGTCCGGCAATTGACTGCAAAGAACTTGAGGAACTAACTGCAGAGTTACCAATGACAAGAGGGAATCCAAATTTATTGGTGGTGACAAAAGTTTGTTCTTGCCTTTAATCGACCCAATGTTGTTCTGTCTGGAGTCTCTCGCCGCTATAAGATCTCTCCGAGTATCCAACCTCCTCGACCAACCAACGTTAGATAGGCGTATCACGTTATCTCCAATAGGGAAGGGTTGATTGCTCAAGACCTCGAGGAAGTAAATTCTGCACTTATTGATTTTCAAACAGAGTTTTCCTGTGAATTTTTTTTTTATTTTTGTAACCCAGAACCTGCATCTGCGTGCATTTCGACCAGCATCTAACGAGGTCCTTGATTATTTTTTTTTTTTTTTTGCACAACGGGATAGGATGACGACAGGTTTGAAGTGTTCCAACCAGATACCTGTTGTGGCAAAAGTGTTATAAAAAAAAAAACATTTCAGCTTTATAAGAAATCAGGCAGTTAAAAAAAAATACTGTGTGTCACTTGCCCAAGAATTCTTAGGGGGATAATTTGAACTTCTGGTCTGGATTATTATAATTAGATTGTTGCATATAAAATGTTTTATCAGCAGTACGACAAAGGATTATATTAATATCAAAAAAAGTAAATATCTAATCAAAAGCTTGAAACAATAACCTTTTTTCAACGATTCTCTACTGAGAATAAACAGTCTCTATAAAGTTCTATAACTTCAGTGTTCACACATTTTTAAAGGCTTGAATTATGGTTTCCCTATTATTGAACTCTTTATCACAGTTATGAAGTTCAAAATGCTTGAAAAGATGATAATCTGTTGGAGAAATGTTAGGTGTATGCAAAGGTTGATGCAAGACTTCATATCCCAATTCCCCAACGTCAGACATAGTCATCTTAGGGCGTGGGTTTCGGCACTGTCATGGAGCATTTCATTCAGGCCGGTTCAGAAAGGGCTCGAACCGTTGTTTGCGCGTCGTTTGCAGCTGCTGTCGATAATTCTTCATCATTAATAACGGTTTGGGGCTTCCCCGAGGTGCTATTGATATCCATGTTTTCTGATCAAGTGCCTTGTTGACGTTACCAGCATATTGAGCAGCATTGTGTCCTAGTTTAAATTTGTACTTGGAGATGAATTTAACTTCTTGTTTAGACCTCCAGTAATGACTAATTACCCACCATCTCAGTCAATAATAGAACAACTGTAGCATCAAATCTTCAAATCATGTAAAAATTCTAATCGAAGAATGAATATAGTCAAAATAAATTTTATTTATGACATTACTGGCTTTTCCCACGAAAAAATATCTAAAATGGAGTGAAAAAAACATCTAGATTCTGGAGACTATTGATGTTATGAATGAACTCGCCATGTGAAACAGATTCTCTTTTTTCCAGAATTGCAAGTTTATAAAAAAATGGGTTACGATTCGGTTTAGCAAGCCAGAGTAATTTCCTATGAAAATGTATTACTTTTTTTTAATATAAGTAACAAAAAAAATAACATTACTCATTTTGTCAAAATACTTTTATCACTATAAGTTATTTCAATTAAGATATCACTTATATTATTTAAGAAATTAATTTATTTGATTTAGAAAGAACGGGGGTAGAAAAGGAAGCTAGATACTTTGCTGAATGGAGCGGAAAGAGAAAGGGGAGAAAGAAAAGTTAGGTAGTTTATTAGGAGGATAGAAGGCAGAAATGAAAGGTAGTTCACAAAGAGATGAGAAAGTTTTTACATATGAAATTAAACCTTACTAATATAACAATTTGATAAAATTATGTACCAGTAACAGATATTGGAAAGGAGAAATGAGAGAATGAGGAGAGACTAACAGAGGATATGAAAGAACAACGGCACGAGATAATGGACAATCTTACTTGTTCGCACCCATGGAATAGCCATAGCTTTTTTTTTCAGTAAATGAATAAAAACTTGGCCTCCCCGGCGGGGAATCGAACCCCGGTCTCCCGCGTGACAGGCGGGGATACTTACCACTATACTACCGAGGATTGACCTGCTCACATTACATAACTGCTGATATTTAAGCACAACTTATAACTAGGCTGCATTCCTTAGAAGAATGAAAAACCTCTGTGGGCGGCCGATTGCTGCTACAGAAGACTGCGTAACAAAAATCGAATTTTAAGCAGCTGAACTCTATCGTAACTTTTGTATTTACCGAAAAAAATGTTTCATTTTCACCAACAGACGCATAGATTTTGTATTGTGATGTATCTTTATCTCTGGAGATTTGAGAATGGCGGGTTCAACTCAAAGGTTGAAGCAACGGGCGACCGCGAAGAGGTATATATCATTGCAAATTTTTTTATTTTTATTTTTTTCAACTATCGAAGGAAAATGTTTCGAATCGGATCAAAACTTAATTGCTTCCGTAGCCAGCTGAGTCCTCGTGAAAACAGCTGGATTGCATGTCAAATCCTTATTATAATGATCCGATTTCTGTTCATCGGTTTTTTTACCGTTACAAAGCAATCATGGTACATCGTAGCGAGATTTTCCTTGCTGCAATACCGTCTGAATGCTAATACTGGAAGAATAAAGCAATTTCCAGTCCAATTTGCAACTTAGTGATAAAAGTGTGGAATGTATGTTCACACTCACCTCGAAAATAACAATTTTTGTTTATGTTTTTATTACAAAAGCCAAAAAGGAAATCATATCAAGTTTGAAAGAGGAAAATAGATTAAAAGATTGCTGATGGCGGTAAATAATTATGATACCCATGAAACAATAATACTTTATTTTGTAATATTTCTACGTATTTGTATACAGTATTTTTTTTTATTTTAATAAAATAAAGATTTTTTCCATGAGTATCATTATTGATGCAACCATTATCAGTATTTTTATTTCTTTTCCTCTCCCATCATGAACATTTCAATACTTTACAACATATAATGATCCAATATCTGTATGCTTGTATGTTTACTACCGTAGCACAGCAAAAACGGCACGTCGTAGAGAGATTTTTGTGAGTGCAATACTGTGAAAATACTCCAACTATAGAGAACAGAGCAATTACCAGTCAATTTTGCAACCAAATGATATTAGTGAGTGGTCTGTGTCAAGCCCATTCCCATTATCTACATTATAATGATCCGATTTTTCAAGGGAGATAACTCCGGGTATGGTAAATGCTACTTAATGAGTAAATGGAGAGCTGGCCTTCTAGGTGAGATGGTTGCATATTTTCACCGTGACCTAACGGTTAGCAACACGGGGAATAAAATCGGTGAACCAAGTTTTAGTTCTGACTGAGATAGTTCGTGTTCACTTCGCTGTTATTCTCTACCCCAGCTGTGGGTAAATAGTTTGGGCTCTTCTGTCGTTATGAGAGCATTGCACACCCTTTTCCGTTTTCTCCACTTGCTCAGTCTCCTATACACCCTCGATCCTAATCTCTGATGATTCCACCTATCATCACCATTTCTTCGATCTGGGATCGCTCAATATTTTTATTTATAGAAGTTGATGGTAATTCTTTGATTTATGCCGTTTTTGCTAACGATTTTTTTTTCTTAGAATGGGGTATTAATATGGTCAGTGAGACCCTTTGATTCTAAAATGGCCTCCTATCTATATGTATCATTTTTTGTAATTTTCAAGATTTTTATTCATAAATGCAATTCGTTCAGAAAATGTTATTTTGTTTTGAACAGATTGAAATAGATGGACAGAGACATACTGTGGTAGATAGATAGATAGATAGATAGATAGATAGACAGATAGATAGATAGAAAATGAATGAAAGTGGATAGAAAGATATGTCGAGGTAAATGAAAGGTGAATAGATGTACATCTTTAATTTCATAATATGATTAAAGATATTTTAGATGAATTATATATTAAGCAGAATTCATATAACCCAATCTGTACCTGCATAAATGTGTAATCCTATCAACATAAGTATTTATCTTGCAGCAGCCTATTTTTCTCTAATAGTTTATTTCTATTTACGCTGTCACGGCTGAAAATATATTCCGACCGATTATATCCATTTTGTAACAATATGATTGTCTACTCGAGTAACTAACAGAGCAGACACGGACAGTAAATGAAAAAAATGGGGAGAGTTGGTATAAAGCGGTTATTTGGACCTTCGCCTTTCCGTCGAGCTGTTAAACTCAATGTTTAAGAGCAACGCTACGTTGAAGCAGCTACCATATCGGTCGCAGGTTCGATTCCTACAGCAGCCCCATTTTCTGTAATTGTTTATTTCTATTTACGCTGTCTTGGCTGAGTGACTCATTCTCCGTGTAACAACGGAAATTTATTTCAAATTGAGTTTCGAATATTATAATGCATCCATACATACACTCAAAAACAGTAGCGGCAAAGGTCCGTACTGCATTCGGTCCGTACGCAATGTTTGAATTATCCGAAATTTTGGGGGTAGCACCACGTGACTTTTAGAGCATATCCTTTAAGCGTTCTTGAGAAAACCCATTCATTAGCTTTGCAAAAATGGAATTTCCATGTATTCATTCCTTCACCATGAATATACATATATACGTATATTTATATATATGGTATTCATTTTAATGTAGTGCTGTTCTTACCATTGAACTAAACAGCTGCCGGTTATGCAAAGACACAAATAACTGTTTTCACACCGAATTCAATCTCGTTTATTCTCCATCTATTCGTCTCTTCAATGCGACAGTTATCTCGGAAGAAATGGGCGTATTAAGTCTGACAGAATAAATTATGAATTGCGTTGTATTATACAGAAACTTGCTCGAGATGATTTCACATTGTTTAATGTATCACTTGCCCAAGACAACTTGAATAGAATAAACAGTTAGAGAAAATGGAGCAATATATATATATGTGTGTGTGTGTGTGTGTGTGCGCGCGCGCGCGCATGTACGCGCGAGCGCGTAACTATTCATAAGTTGGTCACCAAATCTTCATGTATAAGAGAAGTTAACACTTTTAACTCCATGGACTATTTAATTTCATGCTATCCCGCCATCCCTGATGAACGATCATCTAACCATTGTTCTCTGACAAAACCATTCATTTGTAAAACCCCCCACGAGACTCGGTTGAATAATTTGTTATCACTAACCCTAATTGAATAACAATATGTTGCTGCCGTTCCCAAAGTATTTCTTTTCCTTTCGAAAAAAAAAATAGAATTCATGTAGATATGAAAATAAAAGAAATGAAAAAAAAAACGTTGGGATCAATCCACTGATAACGACACAGAGCCGTTCTCTATTTCCGGCTGATTGTATCTATTCATAACATGTAAATATCAATTAGCTAATTAACATGACTAAAATAATGTATACGAACACTACTCGAAAATAGATATCGCGGTACATTTTAACAGCTCGGTAACCCACTTATACAATGAACAGTGTGAATCTTTCTGTTTCTCTGACCGTAGCAAGGACCCTTCCACTTAAAAGTAACAATTTGGGAGATTAGAAAAAAATATCCTACCAACCATTAGAAAAATTTGACTCTTCTACTGGAAAGAATCCAGCAGTTTATTTTTTTTTTTTTTAGAAAAAGATCTTCTCACCGAAATTCTAATATATCTGTGATTATTTTTCACGGTGAATAACTATTGGCAAAATAATTCATATGTATAAACTTAATCCTTGTCTCTCTTTTTACTTAGCTTTGTAGATCGTCAGGGTATCATGCTGGGTACTTGAGTTCTTTCTTGGGGCAATGGGCGTTACTTGGCGACGCCCACCTCCTTTCAAAGTAACAGATAACAGGTTGTACTGGATTACATGTTACCAGGAACAGAATTACCTGCTGACATTTTTTGGAGAGATAGATCCATTTTAAAAGGCTTAATAATGCACACAAAACTACTTCGGTGGGATTTGAACTCGGTTCACTGACCACCGTGCAACTAGCCGCTAGGACAACCCTGCACCTCCATAAATCCAGTTGTATAAATCGTTAAGTGTATCCACGTGTGTATTTTTCCTATGAGCGTACAGATACTTTTCTACGAGCCTATACAAGAGCGTCAGGAACTGACACGCTGATTCTAGACATAGCGCAAAGATATTCTGATCCTCAGCTGAAGAGCTTAGTCACGAAGACGATCACACACACACACACACACGCACACACACATACATACATACATATATATATATATATATATATATATATATATATATATATATGTGTGTGTGTGTGTGTGTGTGTGTGTGTGTATATATATAGTTTAGAAAGCTTTACAGCTTTAAACACTAGATATTTAAAAAAAACTTTTTCAAAAGGATTTTTTGTGTCACTTCAGTCACTTATCTCACCAATATCTGTTGATGTCATTTTCTTATTTTCTTCAGTGTTTTATTCCCCTGTTTCATATGTACTTTGTTATTATGATACAATGTATAAATATTCTCTTGTTGAAATCATCAGTTGTTTACCATGTAACATTTGAGGGGATTTTAAAAACAAAACAGTTATATTAACATGGCACCCCAGCTGTGTTGATCAAACAGCGTCACCCTTTCATACTATATAGCTCATACTATACACATAGTTTGTCATTTTAAACAGGGTATTAGGTGTATTGTATATTGATATTATTTTATACTACAGATCATTCATTTTTTGGAACAGGCTTACTCACGTAGGTCACCCAAAATATGTATTTAACGACGAGAGATTATATATATATATATATATATATATATATATATATATATATATATATATATATATATATATATATATATATATATATATATATATCTCATTTATTGCTGGAGAGTGCGGTAGGCACAAATTAAAACCCAGATACCGTTACATGGTAAACAACTAATGATTGCGACGTGGAAAATCCACACATAATACCATGATATCTAATTATATGTAAAACATAGAACCCTCTGAAAGATTACATAAATTAGATTAACAGATACTCAAAAGTAATTGACTGAAATGACAAACTGTTTTTTTAATAGATTTAGTGTTTGAAGCTGTAAAGCTACCTAATATATATATATATATATATATATATATATATATATATATATATATATATATATATATATATATATATATATATATATCATGTTTATTGGGTTAGACATTTATGTGGGTACAGATTGTCTTGTATGAATTCTATTTTATATATAATTCATTTAAGATATCTTTATTTAACTAAAATTATTCATGTACTTCTTTTCACCTTTCATTAATCTGGACATATCTATCTATCCACTTTCATTTATCTATCTGTCTATCTATCTATCATAATTGGTCTATGTCTATCCATTTCAACCTGTTAAAAACAAAAAAAAACACTCGTGCGAACTATATATATATATATATATATATATATATATATATATATATATATATATATAAGTATATATATATATATATATATATATATATATATATATATATATATATATATATATATAAGTATATATATATATATATATATAAATAATATGAGATAATGAAAATTTTCAAGCTGAATACTGCGAGAAAAGGCCCATCTTTAGGCATTTGCCAGTCAATTTCTTGGCTTGTTTAGCGTTTGGCGATGAGCCCCATCAACCCGTCAGTTACTGTCTTCACATCTGTTCTTTTTTTATTCATTTGTTTCTAATGGGTGGCACTATACGAGCAAGGACACGCACTGACAAATTGTTTCCCTTCGCGAACAAGAGAAAAAAATTAGTTAATGGCCATCCCCTGGGGACCAGAGATTCCCTGGGAATTATTTGTCATCGTGTCTGTCATTATAAGCGTCCCCGCCCTAACCTCTTCGTTTTGTCATTCATCGCTAACACAGCAGGAACAACAGTATCAATGCAACTGACTGTTCTTCCTCCGTCAAATTCTCTCTCTCCATCGCATCAGTAGCATCCTAGTCTAGAATAACAAGTCCATCTCTGGTGATCACGGCTAACACTACCATTACCAACTACACCAACAGCAGCAGTAGCCTTTTTGCGACCGTCCTAGGACAGAGACTTTCTCCAAGATTCGCCAGACCTTTCTATCATGGGTGTTGCGGAGCCAGCATTTTCTGAATCTGTCCAGGCTCGTCACGCCATCTTATTTTTCGTCGGCCACAATTTCGCATATGATCATTTGGGATACACGTTGTGAGCCATGATGTCCATTGTTTGTCTTAAATTCTTGCAACTTGACCAGCCCATTTCCATTTGAGTTTTCTAATAGTTTTTTCATATCTCTGACACCCGTCTATTCTCTGATTTACTGTACTTTCTTATGATATTTCGATTTAAGGTTGAGCCCGATTTTCTCCTGTGCGCGTTGTATGGGTCTCATTTTTAGGGTCAATCTTTTGGTTACGTTCCATGTTTCAGCCCCATAGGTGACTATCGGGAGAATGTGTTGGTCGAAGACTCTTTCTGGACTTGTTGGATTCTCTTGTTCTTGAAGATTGAACTTGCTCTTCTTCTTCTTTTGGGGATTTCATGGAGATTCGTTGTAATAGGTAGATGTAGTGGTCTACTTTCTCCTGCTCCGTATTTTCGATTTTGATCGTTGTAACCTTGCCCTCAACATGTTTGTTGTACATGATAATTGTTTTGCTGAGGTTCCGGTGAGGGCATGTTTTTCTTTGCTTCCTTCATTTTATACGTCTAACATTATTTAGTGATCATGGAGATTCTCAGCAAAAAGGATGATGTTGGAAGCAGAAGCCAGATGCCTCCGAGTGTAGGTATGAAGTGCGTATGATGCCTCTTAACTAATAATTATGCATTCCCCAAGGATGAAGCACAACTCTCCCAGGAGCTGTCCTTACTTCCGAGCACAGAAAAACCCTAGCTATATCACTTGGCTGAAGTTCAACCTCTAAAGGTTTAACAAGAATCTCAGGTTCTGTCTATAGTTTGGGGGGTCATTTACATTCGAGAAGTTCTTTCAGACGATTGAACTCTTTTTTGTTTGTGTTGTCAACACGACGTTTCAGCCGATTCATTCTATGGCCATCTTCATGTGCACTGTCTGAACGTGATGGTGGTGAACATATTTTTCTCTCCAATGGTAGCAACGTTTATAACGTAACGTTGAGTAGCGGACACCACATCAAGTTGAACCCCGCACTTGCCTGACTTAATCGTTCAGTCGACACGTTGATTCATTCTACTGAGTTCAATCGTCCAAAAAAATCTTTCGAAAGGGATGTTCAATTGCAGTAGGAGAGTAGAGAGTCAATATAATCATATTTTACATTAAACTATCCTCGTCATGGAGTAGTGGTTGAGCTAATCCCCCAGACAAGTATTAATGTAATGAGTTCGATCTTCACTTGGAAGCCCACACGTATAGTCTTGTGCCAGACTAAGCTATGCTTAATAAATATCCATAATGCTGTTTAAGAATGGAGCAATAGTTAGCAAAGTACTCTCACGTATGATTATTGCTGTAAAGGGTTCAATCCTAACTGGGTGCCCAATAATTGTGATATTGTACCAGATTTTCTCAAAAGCATAGCCACTAAAACGTTAGGATTATAACAAAAAATATCAGAATAATCTCATAGTCCAAATAATTCATGAATGAGCTACTATGCCTTCAACAACGTGGGGATAGGACATGATTGTGTGGTGTCATTTTGCCGAAATATCTTGTCAACCGCTACAGGATAATCACTGCTTTCATTGTCTTCAGTACTATCTAGAACTTGTCTTGATTCGATTCACTGAGTAAGAGGACCAAGGACAATTCATTTCAAAGGACAAGTCATCAACCTTGAAACACTTAGACCAGTTCTGGGCTGTATGGTTCAATATTGTTTCATTCCCTTCGACTTTACGAATTCTACAAGAGCATCTTCAGTAGCTTTGACTCCCAGTTTGATATAATGTTTTTTAATGATACATATATATGGTATTGTTCAGTCATAGATAGAATTGTATATGGAATAAGGTTTGGAGTAAAGGTCTGTGAGACACGAAAATGTTTTCGATACACCCTAATGCTTCGCTTGTGACCCTTCTGATATCCTACGACACCACCTCCGTCAGGACAAGTTTCCTTTCCCACAAGCATAAAACTTTTTTTTTCCTTTTCACTTCAAGCCGACAAAGGAATCTCTGTCTCTAACATGAACTCGCAGTGCCGCTGTCATGACAACTGCTGTCATCTTCAATTACATCCCCCTCTATCACCATCTTCTTTTCCTACGTACTACTGCCTCTTTTTATCAACATCAGTTCAAATTATGGACACCGGCAGTGTGTCTCTTTCCTTGAAAGACATCAAGTTGTGACTTTATCTTTCATTGCGAGTGAACACAAAAGCACTTGAAGCCTCGTGCGTACATTACGACTGCACTGAAATCAACCGTGGTGCTTTGAAAAAAAAACTGTTTAACATCAGTGATCAGAGACGAACCGGTGCTTACAGCGTGATTTGACCACAAGCAGAATCCGATCTATGGATTTTTTTATAAATCATATGACTCTAAGTCGGAGTTGCCAAATTCAGTCATATTTCGGTTAGATCTAGCCGAACTGTCCTCAACTTAGCCGATAAAAATCTGCATTAGCAGATAGCCCCCAAAAATTAATCAGCCGATTCAATTTTATTTTATATCCAACTCAAAATATGTATTAAATATCTTTAGCCATAAAGATTGAAAAGGTGGATAAATTTTCGATTTTAGCCATTTTTTGATGGTCAGTCTAAGCACATCAAAGCACATAGGAAAAAATTGTTTATAGTTTTCATTAATTTTTACCTGAGATCGATAAACCGAATTTTAATCGAAACTTCCAGAATATATTATGGGGTCGGATACTAAAAATCTTTTTAGAAAATATACAACAAATCTAGTAAGTTTAATGTAAGAAAATATACAATTTTCATTACTAGATATTTGTCTTGGAGTTATTTGATAAATCGTCTTTGAATGAGTATAAAACGTTTCCAGCCAAAAAGTTAGATTAGCCAAAAGAAGAACAGTTTTAGCCGGGCAAATTTCAGTTGGCAACATTGAATTGAATCTCTGACATTTTCGCACGCTGCTCGGCGAATGAAGCGATATTTAGGAATCTTATTACCATTAAATTCTATTCACTGGCAACATTTTTCTTTTTTCGAGTCCTATGCCAACAGTAGTTAGTCCCTCGGAATTTATTTCGGTGTCTCCAATTATGGAAATAAAGAAACGAAATGGTTTAAGATATTGAAGATGAGAAGATGGATTTGATCAAAATATTTCTATCTTCTTAGCGGCCGGGAAATCCGTTCGATTTAAAATGAGAGACAGCATTTTTCATTTTCGACATTAACTTTATTGAACCTAATTTTTAACATTTTTATTGCATTATATATCGCTATCTTTCAGACTTGTTCATAATTACGGCATTGGGATGAGAATAATGGAGAAAACGTCAGTTGCCCAAAATGTTTGTTCTGATTTGTCTTTAGATTGCCTTAGGAGCGTTCAGTTTCGACTTCATTTTAGAGGAATGCTCTTGATTGTATTCGGACAAATTGGTGTATTTTCATTCATTGATTCTAACATTGAAGATCGAAGAAAATAATGTTTTGTCATACACTTTTTTCTCTTAAGAAAGATTTTTTAAAATGCAAATCGAACGTAAAAGAAAAAAGACTCGCAGTTTATTGATGAGGCACTGCAAAAGATCGAACGTGTCAAAAATGGTTTGCAAAATTTTGTACTAGAGACTTCTCGCTAAATGATGCTGAGTAGACCAGTTGGGTTTGATTTTAACCAAACCAAGACATTGCTCGAGAATGATCAGTGTTATACGACACAGAGAATAACCAGCATACTAACGATGTTCAAAACAAGCCTTGAAAATCATTTCTACTGGCCAGCTTATGAAAGTGGTTTCAATGTTTAACTTCCATGTAAGTAATGAAAAAAAAACTGACTGGGCGAAATTTGAATGTTCATATCCGAAAAAAATTTTGACGCCAAATTAAAAGTAGACACTTTCAACAAAATAGAACGCAGGAGATCTCTACATGGAGAGATAGGAAGCGAGTCCCGTTCAATAAGCTCTATCCAGAGAACCAGATGATCAATTCGGACCAGTACTGTTTTTTAAATAGCTCAACTAAAGGCAACAATCGACGAAAATTGTCCAGATTTGGTCTGGAGAAATGGCATAATATTCCATCCGGATAACGCTAGACCGTATGTTTATTTGGTGACGAGGCAAAAATTAAACTTTGTTTCGTCCGCCATTTTCAGAAGATACTACAGTTTCAGATTACCGCTTGATGGGAAAATTTGAATTGCCAGCAAGATTTTAATAGGCACGTAGAATAGTTCTTTGCTATGAGAGATGAAAAAAAAGTTCTGGGAGGATGGAATTATGAAGTTACCTTAAAGAGGTCAGAAGATAGAGGATCAAAACAGTGAATATGTTATTCAATGAAGTTAATATGGGAAATGAAAAGAAAAAAGACATTGTCTTCATATCAACTTAATGTAATGGACAACTATTTTTGTCACGCAATATGCATCAACTATATAGTTGGTAGAATATATCAATCTAAAATGGCAAGGTTAATTATGTATGGATCGACCCCAAGGAGCCGAAAGCAATTTCAGTGGGTAATTTCTTATTTAATAATTCAAGTATCCTAATCCAACTCAAGGTATTTCAATGTGCGATTAGACGTAAAGTCTCAGGAATTTCTGTGGCGTAATCTGTGACGTAATTGTCATGTCATAATAGGAAGGTAAATTGACCAATGAGATGCGTCAGCGACACTCAAACAGAACAGAAATTTTCAGATATGATCATTCAGCTACAAATAAACAGAAAAATATGCACATAAGCTCGTAATATGGTTAGATTCACTGTGAAAAAAAATGACGGATATATCTTGACTTCAGTGATTGATATATATATATATATATATATATATATATATATATATATATATATATATATATATATATATATATATATATATATATATATACTGGATGGGGTAATGCATTTGGCAAAATTATCTACCTGTGTTTCTGCAGACTTTGGGTGGTTTCTCCATATTCTCTCGCATAGTTCTAGGTTTAATCGTTAACTTCTTTAAACCTTTTAATAGAGTAAATAACTAATTATGTCTAATCAGTTTCTTTTGTGGTTTTATCAAAAAGTGCCCTGAACTCGTTTACACGGAAGAGTCATTGTTTCAAATGCTGGGTAGAAGATATTTTTATCAGCAAAAATGTAGACCTTAAATTGAAGACTCCATTGTTACGGAAAGATGAATAGAAAAAAATTTGCTCATTATCATAGTACCAAAAGATTCCATGGAGATTTCTAAAATGATCATCAAAAATTATGTTTATGTTCACTTAGCACTTAGGAAAAGGCATGAATCTTTGTCTCATTGCCAGATATTTTGAATAGAAGTTATTGTCTCTGGTATGCCACGATAGTTGACAGAGAAGAGAGTTGGCAATTAAGATTGAGGAAAAATACCACTTTCCTATCGAAGCGGTATCAAGAATCTGTTACAGTTATTGTCAACCTTCACAGCGTCCAGTCAGTCATTAATATTCCCTTACTCCATATCTTCGTTTCCTATTGGAGAGAATTTCGGAACTCTATTGACAAAAGAAATTCACATATTAATTTTCCATGCTTTGAAAAAGAATGGACAGTTGAATGAATTTATCAATTCCTCTCTATTGTTCTTGTTTCTTGTTTTTGCTCTCTCTCTCTCTCTCTCTCTCTCTCTCTCTCTCTCTCTCTCTCTCTCTCTCTCTTCATCACCCCGGTTATGTCTGTGGATGTGTGGTCGATTTGTACAGCTACATGTGCGGGATTATTTTAATTATATGAGCGGACAGTCCCGTTCTCTCGGCCTCCAAGGTCATTTTCCAGTCTTACGTGATGAAACGTCGCAACTGGCAGGACTTTTCAGTACCAGGAGTTGCCTGAAAGAAGAAGGAGGTAGAGTTTAACACCATTCCAGCTTAAGTGATCAACTCCTGGTTTGTTTTGATTTTTTTTCCGGTTAACCTTTTTTTTTTTGTTGTTGGAATAACTTACAGGGTTAAAAGGTCCCAACTGCCGTGCTATTTACCCATGGCCAGGGAGAGAAATGGATTCATTCCTTTCCCAAGGGCATTAACGCGAAGTGAACGCACTGTGCTGGTATTCGTTACGCCATCCCAGACATCATTACACGTTTAAAACTCGCAAGTAAACAATTCAGCCATGCAGACCCTCAAGGAGAGAATCATGCTCAATATCATATTGAGAGATCAAAATGCAGCTCAATACATACGAAAAAAAAACAGGAGTCCAAGATATCATAAAATCAAATGGCAATGGGTTGGCCATATTTTGCCTTTATTGAATGACAAACGGATATACCGACCTATACGGACTCTTGATATAAGAGCCCTTAATAGTTAGAAAATAATGGTCATAAGTTCTGGCTCATGAATAGCGTTGAAGCAATGGGTTAGTCATATTGCGAGAATGACAGACAACCGATGGACATCATGTCTCACAACATGGATTCCCTTAAGATCACATAAGAAACCAAGGCCGAGAAAATATAAGGTAGAGAGATGAAGTAGACAAATTCAGAAAATACTGACTCCACGACGCCCATGATAGAGAATTGTGGCGAATCTTGGGAAGGTCTATGTCCAACAACGGACGTTGAAAGGATGATGATGATGATGATGATGATGATGATGATGATGATGATGATTTGACGAATCCACATTATCTGCACAATTTCCTCCACTTTACAGACTTTCCAAACGCTTAAACTGGTCTTATTCCAGGGGAAGCGAGCTACCCTTCCTCCTGCCACGTGTGGTATGTCATGCTTTATTTCTTTGTTTCGCTTTAAATACTGGTGCACAAGTTGCATATGTAACGTTCACATGAAAGATTTATCATAGAATCCATTAAAAAAACTCAAATGGAAGTGGGCTGGTCATGTTGCATGAATGGCGGACAACCGATGCACATTGCGACTCACGACATGGATCCTCCGAGATCACATGCGGAACTGAGGCCGGCAGAATATCAGATGGAGAGACGAGCTAGATAAATTCAGAAAGTACTGGCTCCGCGACGCCTATGACAGAGAAGTGTAGCGAATCCTGGGAAGGTCTATGTCCAACGACGGACGTTGGAAGACTGATGATGATGAAATACTGGAGTACCCGTTTTTTGCCAGCTGTTACAGGGACAGCGCGTACCCTATCTCTCTTTCTACAACACCAAAACCTTTTTATTCATTTGATTTGGAAAAAAAAGAATTCACTTTTTTACCCAATCCCGTTGTCTTGTTGTTTTGATTTATAGAAAAGAAAAAACTTCCAGAAAATATGACGAGTCATAAGAAATCAACAGAAAAATAAATTTCGTTCGAGGTGTGCGTTTTCCGTTGTTAGTCATCATCATCAGTAGTAACAACAGCCTTTCAGCGTCCATCGTGGGACATAGACAAACCCCAAGATTCGCTGGAACCTCTCCATCATGGGCGTCGCGAAATCAATAATTGTATAGTTGGTCATGCCATCTCATATTTTGCCGACCACAGTTTTGCAAACGATGTCTAGGAATCCGCGTTCCGGGCTGTGATGTTCATCGGTTGTTTGACATTTTTGCACCATAACCAGCCCATTGCCATTTGTGTTTTTCCATTGTGATCAGATAACTCTGACTCTTTTTTTTTTTTTTCGTTTTTGTTTTTGTTTTTTTCTTGAATGTACTGTGGTGTCTCTTGATCTCTCCGTGTGATATTGAGCATGATTCTTTCCTGTGCACGTTGCTTAGTTCCCAACTTGAAAGTTAATCCTTTGGTTAGCTTCCAAGTTTCAGCTCTACAGGTGACTATCGGGGATGTGTTGGTTGTTAATCATTTTTTAGGATTGTGGTATTTTCTTGTTCTTGAAGTTTCAGATACTAAAATGTACATTTGTATAAATTATCCATTTGTAAATGATCTTCTCAGAGGACTAAGCGAGTTGGCTATATAATTCCCCTTGTATCCGAAAGACTCAAGTTGTTCTGAGATTCTAGCATGAATATTTTCGTTGTTTTCATGTAACGGTCAGTTTGGACCATTGTTTCAATGGCTGTTATTCACAGCCATAGAAAGTTGAATATTTATTAAATTACATAATATTTTTCCACGGGCATGTCCTTTCCGTTTGAGTGGATAACTCCTTTGCGTAAAACGCTGGTAATCTTGGCTTCACGGTTATAATAAACGGCTCACCCATCTCCTTCTCAAACATGTTCACATTTGGTGCTCTTTTACATCTTACGTAAGGCTGTACCAAATTAGCACTATGTGCTGCGTGAAGTTGTTTATTCTGAGATTTGTTTTACGTCTTGTAATCTCAAGCGATTTTCTTTTTTCCTTGTCTAGTTTTCTTCTAATTCCACCTTCAGTGCACATACTTTTTCGTTCATTTTGCTTATGATTTTGAATGTTTTAATCATGTCCATCGTCAATCTCCTGTATCTGAAGGAAGGTAAGTCCATCTATTAATTTTTTTCTCTCGTATAAAAACAACTACAATTAAGATGAAGATAGAAGCTAATCAAATTTAATAAAGATACTTCTTTCAATAATAATAATAATAATAATAATAATAATAATAATAATAATGATAATAATAATAATAACGGAATCGCTCATCATGGCAGCCCAAAACAAAAGCATAAGGACTAACTACATAAAACAAAAATCGACAGAACACAGACAAACAGCAAATGCCGCATGTGCGGTGAAAGAGATGAGACAGTAAACCACATAACTAGTGAATGTAGTCAACTCGCCCAGAAGGAGTATAAGCATAGACACGATAGAGTAGCAACGATGATACACTGGGAACTAAGCAAACAAATGGGATTCAACCATGTGGAAAAGTGGTATCAGCACAAGCCAGAGGCAGTTTTGGAGAATGACAACCACAAACTACTCCGGGACTTTGACATCCAAACTGACCACCTCATCCAAGCAAGAAGACCGGACTTAGTAATAGTAGACAAAAAAGAAGGCCTGCCAAATACTAGACGTTGCTGTACCTGCTGACCATAGAGTAAAGAGGAAGGAGAGTGAAAAACGGGAAAAATACCAGGACCTAGCAAGAGAGTTGAGGAAGATGTGGCACATGAAAACCAGGGTAGTACCGGTGATAGTTGGCGCACTAGGAAAAGTCTCCAAAACACTGAGGGAGAGACTGGAGGAGATCGGGATTAGGGGGAGGATAGAGACCGTACAGACCACAGCACTACTGGGAACTGCACGGATACTGAGGAAGGTGCTAGAGATATAAGTACTGCAACGAATTGTAGCCCTGACATGATAGGTGGAAAAGAGAGGAGACGTTAGCTGAAGACCTAAGGAGACTTATTGTCACTCAGCCTTCAGCGATAACCACTGGGCAACCGGTGTGAAACTGTAAATCGCAGAATTACTGCGACCTATGAGTACAAGGAGAGGAGGGCTGGAGACTTGAGGAGACTTGCTGTCACTCAAACTCTAGCGGTTACCACCAGGCAACTGGTGTGAGATTCCAAATAATAATAATAATAATGATAATA
The DNA here is from genome assembly GCA_963457665.1 of Thysanoteuthis rhombus. NCBI lineage: Eukaryota > Metazoa > Mollusca > Cephalopoda > Oegopsida > Thysanoteuthidae > Thysanoteuthis > Thysanoteuthis major. The sequence goes on along the minus strand of OY735199.1, from coordinate 23,197,427 downwards.
ATGATAATAATAATAATAATAATAATAATAATAATAATAATAATAATAATAATAATAATAATAATAATATTTTCATTATTAATTGTATTGCTTTTTATCACAACGTTCAACGTTCATACTCTCTAATCGTCTTTATGGTCTGCATGAAATCCAGATAAAGTATTAGTATTTATTAAGATTTTTGTATAATTCACAAGTATGAGTCACCCAATGAGGATAAAACTAACAGCAAACTAATGAGGATGATCCGCCAACCATTATCCAAGGTTTGACCCCAATCAGGATAGGGTAAGTGTTTATACACATTTCCACTTGGGCGGAATGTTGCACAGAGACTTTTTTATGTGTGTAATGGGGAAGGGAAAAGGTTGTTTCTGCACGCCAACCCTCAGTGAAAAAGGAGGTGCAGCCTAAGAGATTGGTTCCCCTATTTTTGGTACACAGAAATTTATTCGTCTCCCCACGAGATCAAATTCGACATGTCAGGTTAAATGTACGCATACGTGTTGGTAGGGACAAAATTGTCTCATTCTCTCGATCTTACCTTTTGGCATGTCACAGACTTCGAGGAATTGCCATGACACCATCTATCTTGGTGCAATGGGGAGGTGCTGCCTGGGGGGGGGACACTAAAACCATACGTTGTACCTTGTCATATAAGGTGTGATTTCTTTTTCAAGGGACTTAACTCTCTTTTTTTATATATAAGGGACGTAACTTTTTTCAAGGGAGGTAATTGTGATTATAGTGCTTTCCCTTGCATTAATATAAATAATTTTAAACGTTGTAAAAGTTTTAATGTGGCAATCGTACAATATGAAATTTAGGCGTAGCCTATGGAGCCGAGCCATTTATATATAATCACCATCAACCGTAATGAGTCAACCACTGGCAAATGGAATTCTCATCTTCTCACGCACAAGTATTATGTTCACTTACATTGAGTGAGTATATCAAGCGTTGTTAAGGCCGCTAAAAAACATATTGTTGACACTAGTTGATTTGAACTGTGCTAAAATATTTGATGATGTTCAATAGATACATTAATCTCTTCTCTAATGTAATCTCCAAGATTTTCTATGATTTAATAAGGAGTTTATTGATAACAAGAATATTTCCATTCTGCGCAGAGCTCCAGAGATTCTCTGATTCATTTGGTCTACAAACCTCTAGTCGTAAAGAGCCTCAGCTATGGCTTGGCTCTATAAATTGAGAGTGTACTGGATTTTCAATAGAATTGAGAAATGAATGTTGGTTTTGAGAAAATGCAGGGTCCAGCATGTCCAAACCCACCCCTACTTGGGCAAAGCACAATAGATATTTCTTTGAATATCTCGATAAAGAAATTTCATAAATAAATGAAAAAACAAAGTAATCATTAATCAACCTTGGATAAAGACTATTTTTCATCTTATATAAGTAATAAGTCTTCCATCTCACCGTTTTTGTGTTAAATTTCTTTGATTAATAAATTCGTTTTATTCTTTTGTCAATTGTGTTGTCAAAAAAAGAAAGTGAGAAGTGCTGGATCACAAATTACTTTCTTGTTTTTGATATCTAAAAATGTGTTTTCTTTTTCGCGTATTTATTTGTAAAAAATAGTGAATCCATTCTGCTCAAAAACCTGAGTGTAGTAATCCGTACTCATTGTTTCCGTATCAATAGTACCTGGAATATCACCAGATCACGCGACAAAGAATCTCCTCCACACGTCAAGATTCTGTCCTTATTTGTTTCTGCTTTTGAGTCCACTTTATAATATCCCTCTCGTTCTTCTGGACTATTACGAGCCAAAATTGTCAAAATAGGTTTCTTCAGTTTTAAGGTCGGTCTAGCTGCACGTATGTATCACGAGTAAAGGCCGACCTAATGGAACTAGAGGGCTGAAAATTAAACATTTACTCCTTATAATGTCTACAAAAAATCCCCCAAATATTTTTTTAGTTGTGGGGCAGGCATTTCAGAGAGTGAGTTTTTGGTTAATTGGTCACTAGTTTCTGTCTGCTTGTTTTTGCTTCTTTTTTTTTTTTTCCAATTGTTACTTTTTTGTGATCCAACAAAGGGCAAGAGGGGTGCCTTATTCGTTGATCAATCCTTATTCCTATTTTGATTTATTACCCCCAACGCTGCCAAGAGGCGTTTGTAAAGTGACGGTTTCTATTGAGTGACTAACCAGACCTTTCCTTTTCTTAGTTTTCACTCAGCTCAATCAATCCTGCCTCCAATATCCAAAGACATTTGTAGTGTTCTTCTCCGTCCAATTTCTTAATGATTAGGTTGTTCTTTCTGTTGACTTCTTTGTCTCCCTTTGAGCGCATCACCAACGTTGCACATTTCTTGATTTCGATCTCCATTTCAACATTATGGCGGGGATTCTGACTGCTTATCAAAGTTTCCAGTTTCGTTTATTTGGGGTGAACAATTTCAGTTCATCCACGTACATTGAATGTTTGAGTCTTTCTGGTGAATTAGTCTATATCCATCTTTACATCCCGCAAGAAGCCATTGAGCAATGCCTTTACTGATACGAATTGTAATTCGGATAGTGAGTCTTTTTGAGAAATATATTCTTGGGCTGATCTCAGCAAGGGATGCTTTTCCAACAGTCAATTCTACCCTCGCCCCATTCTTTTTTTTTTTTTTTTTTTTTTTCACTGGATTAGATGAGATCCCATGTTCTGTAATGTTTTGCTTACCTAAACATTTTCATATTTACACTTCTACACATCATAAGCTTTTTTCCTTGGTCATATACCAACATCACCTTCACCTACACGAGGGCTTCCATCAGTGTTGCCTTTGCACCATTTTCAATGTGCACAGGGGGTGACTTCATTGTAAACACCGAGATCCTCAAGTCAATCAGGACCGGAAGCATTAAGGCTATACTGAAAATGACTCACCTGCAGTGGGTAGGTCACGTGATAAGGATGAACGATCATCGCTTGCCAAAAACTCTCCTATTGGAAGAACTAGTAGAATTGGGAACCCTCAGACGAAATACAGGGACTCCTTAAAAAAGGTCCTCATCTACTGTCGGTAAACAGCAGTGGAAACTGACGGGAAGACATGGTGACGCAAGTTCTTCAAAGAGAACTCCCTTCTCCAAACTAACCACAGAGGATGAGCGGGAGAGAAATGACAACATCCCAAGTTGAGAGCTTCCTGCGTCTGCCAGTCCTTCTCCTGCAACCGTTGACTTGCTGACTACCTCAGATTCTGCAACATTCGTAGAAAACTTTTCTCAATCATCATTCACGAAGCCAAGCTATAATGATGTTGACGACAATGCCATTGCTAGATTCTTTTTTTTTTTTTCTATCTTAACCTCTTTCAGGACGACTTATTGTTATTTAAGTAAGAATCGTTAACCTCTAACGAGCAGGATCTTTTCAGTGATTTCTTCTGGCAAATGTAAAGATTAGTAGTTCTGTTACACGAGTTTTGAATAATGCAGTAATCTATAAACAGGTATCATTGGCGACCAGAGCAGCTACTTCAAAATAAGATTCCGTTGCAATCCTAAGTCACATCCGGCTCATTGAAACTGACCAATTCAAAACTGGTATTGACTAAATGTCCAGCCGAGATCCATGGCTATGATTCGGACATCATGAGATATAGATCTCATAATTGTCCGGCTTTCTATGGAGTGGCAATCTTTGTTCGTTTCCACTGATTCATAAATCGATACTTCGAGATTTTTGATTGGATTCTGACCAAAATGATTCTGGTGTCTGAGACGGATCTAACTTGTCAGTTCCTGTTTCCGGATAATGGAGATGATGAAGTCTTCTTGAATATGTGTGTGTGCGTATGAGAGAGAGAGAATTTGTGTGGAAGCATTTGTGCATGTGTGTGTGTGTGTGTGTGTTTGTATGTATGTGCTTGTGAATATGTATGTCAGTATATGTTCCGTCTGTGTGCGCCTCTGTGAATGTACGTGGGTGTATGTGTGCGTAGTTTGCGAGGGTAAATGTCAGTGTATCACTCAGTAAACGAGTTTCCCCACGTATGGAACGAATTGCCAATTCATGCTTTTTCATTCGATTGTATTTCCATGTTACTATGTGTGGGTGTTGTCCATAGGCAAATTGCCACTGGTTGCACAAAAGCATTTATGTGTATAAGTGCTCAAGTATATACATACATGTCTGATTAAATACAACGGGCATTGAAATATTTTCTATTGTTTTCCACACAAAAGAACGCATGTATGGATTCATAGTTCGTAATAATTGTTCAAAAGAGATATCATGCAGAGCGTTTTCAGTTAAACAACGAACCATTTTTCAAGAACTTTGAAGATTCTACAATTATTTTAGCCATGGTGAATTTGAATTGGTCATTAGTGCTGATATCACATGGTGGGTGGTGTATTTAACCAGACATATATTATATGTTATTATAAATGCGTCATTTTTTTTATCGAAAACTCTATTTGAACCATCATCCCGTTTTTGCTCAGTGAATTTGTTGTTTGGCTTTGGTTATGCGAGCATTTATAACTAATCTGTCGAATAATATATATATATATATATATATATATATATATATATATATATATATATATATATGTGTGTGTGAATTTCAGAGATGAGGTTTTATCATTATTATTTCGATTAATATTCGGACCATCCTCATCTTGGTTGTTTTTCATACCTACCAGATGATACCTGATGAAGGCCGTAGAGTGCAACGGCCGAAACGTTGTATGAAAAACAACCAAGATGGGGATGGTCCGAATATTAATCGAGATATATATATATATATATATATATATATATATATATATATATATATATATATATATATATATATATATATATATATATATATATATATATAATTGTCCGCGTTGAGGAACATAAAGATCATCTATGGACAATGAATTAACAAGATAAGATTTTGTATACAGCAGTTATTCGGGCCTTCGAACAACTAGTTGGCTGTTTAGCTCAGTGGTAAGAACGATGTTGCGTCAAGATCTATATATATATATATATATATAGAGAGAGAGAGAGAGAGAGAGAGCAGTTTGTAGTAGAGCTATTGTCATTTGGGGTGTTGAGGAATACCTCTTAGAAGCTAACACTCAACTAAACAACACAGAATCTTACGAAGAACTCAATAGTGACCCCTTCACTAAATGCCAAAACTTAATAACTCACTCCCTAATAGAGATGTACAACAGTAACATTATAGATAAAAGAACACTTGACACACTTAGATCCACTTCCACGAAAACGGCTACATTTTATCTACTTTCAAAAAATCTGCGAACCAAATAACCCAGGTAGACCAGACATTTCCTCCTCTAACTACCACACCACCAAACTATCGAAATGCGTGGACTGCCACACTCAACCCCAAACGACGCAAATTGAATCCTACTTACGAGACACTACTAACCTCTTAAACAAAATCAAACCAAGTTAAACACATCAAAACAATCATAGAAAAAGTACTTCTATACACTATGAATGTTAAATCCCTATATTCTAATATTAAACACGAGGAAGGCCTCAAAGAAGCACTTAACATTGAAACAACTAAAGAATCCAAAACAGAAACAATTACCATCCTTGTGTAACACATTCTAACACCCAGTGGCTTCAACTTCAATAATAAACACTTCCTTCAGATGAGAGGCTATGCCATGGGTACAGTAGCAGTTCCCTCCTATGCTAATGTCTTCATGGGAAAATTCGAAGACACCTACATATACCGAGAGATAGACAAAGACTGCATCTTCTATGCCATATATATATACATGACATTCTTTTCATATATACAGGAGTTGAAGCCAGACAAGAGAAATTCTACTCACATAGACTGTACATACAGTTCTAAACCTACAGGCACTCACAACTACCTTCACTCTAAATCGGCCTACCCCAAACACCAGAGAAAAAACTATCATTTTCACAAGCACTTTGAATTAGGAGGATTTGCTCTACAGAGTGTGAATTCAACAGATATAGCTATAACCTACTACAACATTTCACTAGACGAGGATATTCACTACAAGATACAAATAACAAAAAAAGACCACTACAATATCCACAGAAGAAACCTTTACACTCTGTAATAAAAAAAAAACTTGACCACATACCACTCATAATCACCTTCAACAACACATCCCCATTCTTCGTCACATATAATTAATAGGAGATGGAATATACTTACTCTCTAAACAGAACTCAAAGGAATATTCCTAGAGTAATGTGTCATTGCCAATCGCAGATCCCAAAACATCAAAGACATGATTAGCAGTAACACTATAATAAAAAATGAAGTCTCACTTGACAACATCCCTAAAACCGTTAAATCCTTCAACCGTGCATCAAAAGAAATAGTATATGCTGCAACCACCTTAAGCACACCAACACCTTCACCAGCTCCACCGCTAACGAGACTTTCTACATATACCATAATTCTATGAAGGAAAAAATGTTATTTACCTCCTGGAATATAATAGATGCAAATTACAAAACATAGGCAAGTTCAAGTGTCAATTCAACATTAAACTTAATAACTATAGACACAGAATCAAATTACCAAAATCATCCAAACCTACTCCCAGTAGAACCACTACATCCCAGTCATTATTTCGGTACGGACGTGAGATTCGCAATCATAGAAAAAAATAGAAAAAACACAGCTTCAGGTACGATAAAAATTCTGGAACGACATGAATTATCGATTAACGAGCTTAAACATCTCTCTCCTAACAGACCTAACACAAAACTTAAGAACCCTTACCTCATCGATCTGTAACACAAAAATCCTCTCACCCATAGCGACAACATATCCACACCCTGCCCCCTTCATATTTATCCAATATTGGGAACTTCACAGTCTCACAGACCCCTACCTATTGAAACCTATGTATGGAATTTCATTTATACGAAGCATCAGACTTTTCAGAACATCCACAATGATCAACAAGGATTCAGCACGTACATTTCCGTAAAAATATTCGATCATTCACAAAAAGGACCCCCTCACCTAACTATCTGGACTAATACCATAGATAGCTTCATCCCAACTTACCAAGCACCCACACAGTCTAATTCTAAACTACTATCTAGCTCTGTTGTATCCATGACAACCAATACTCCCTCTGAGCAACACAGCCAATGAAACACCCAGAACTGCTGCTACTACTTCCAACAAGATATCAAGACATACCAACACAGAATTCACCACGGATAGTCCCGACTCATCCTTACGGCCTTAAGGGAATGCTTTTTCTTCGTTTCCATTTTTGCCTCCACAGCAAAACAACTGATGCTAATTTTTTTTTCTACGGAAACCTTATAACCACCGAAATGGACACACATGCTGCTGAACATGAGAACCGCTTCCGAAACATGTATAGCATATCAAATAATTCATTTATGAATGTAATAATCAAGTCTCCATGTACTTTTACTCCTAATTCTGTCTCATTCCGTATTTTTACATATACATACACAATATGTATCCTTACATATACATAGTGAGTCTACTTGAGATCAGTGTATAGTACATTTGTGCTCACTGAAAAGTGTTACACACACACATATATAGATTGATATGCATAAAGATTCGCTACACAAACACTTATATTTCTGTCCTTTTGGGGGACTTCTTGGAGCGAATGATTCGGTTTATTTTAGATCCCTATTTAGGACATTTTGATGGGGTCTGTTTTCTTAGGATGTAAGATCTTCCTCGTATTCTATTTATTTATCTTTTCTTCTTTTTTGTTCTTAGTTTAGTGGTTGGTCATTGCTTGTTTTGTTTTCGGGGTTTTTTTCTGTTTTATCCAACGGAGACATTGAGCTTGTTGTTAGTTATGAATTATGAATCAGCAGGATATAGTGTAGGCATTCTCTTAATCAGTATATTGTTATACCATCAGATCTTTGTGGTAGATCTGAGAATATTCAATTCTCACTAAATTATTCTTCTGTTTTCCAGTGTTAGGGTTCACTTTTACATGACTGCAATCGTTAGTTTAATTACTCAAGGTTTGGTCTGTTTCTACAAGTCTAAGGTAATTATTGTGATTTGGTTGCTCTATACAACGAATGCATCCTCCCAATAGTCACTTATAGAGCTGAAACATGGAACCTAACCAAGAGACAGACCTACAAAGTGAGAAGCACGCAATGTGCACATGAGAGAATCATGCTCAACCTTACACAGAGAGATCACAAGACAGCACAGTATATCAGGAAGAAAATGGGTGTCCGCGACATCATAGAAACTATTTAAAAACTCAATTGGCAATGGACAGGCCATGTTCCAAGAATGGAAGACCACCGATGGACATCATATCTCACAACATGGATCCCCAGAGATCACATAAGAAACCGAGGCTGACAGAACACAAGATGGAGAGATGAACTAGACAGATTCAGGAAATACTGGCTCTGCAATACCCATGATAGAGAATTGTGGCGAATCTTGGGGAAGGTCTATGTCCAACGACGGACGTTAAAAGACTGATGATGATGATGATGATGATGATGATGATGATGATGATGATGATGATGATGATGATGATGATGATAAAGTGGCTGAAGGTATAAAATGATGATAATGTTAATAGTAATAACGATGGGAATAAGATAGCTGTGGTGGCTAATTTTAGTATATTTATGTGTGGACTTCTGAATTGCGTTCTTTATTAGAAGTTTTGAGCGGTGCTGGTATTTTAATGCTACTTCATTTTTTCTATTTGATAATTCTGTTTTGGATTTTTCTATAGTGGCAAAAGTGAGGATTTCAAATTTCTCATTTTGGCATAGGTAATGTGGGGCTCCAATATTCTGGCATAGGTATGTTTGTTTTAATATTTTCCATTCTATTGTGAGAATGAAATGTTCTCAGACAGGAACATACCACAAAAAGTTGATGGTTTAACAACATACTGATAAAGAGAATGCCTACTCTATATTCCGCTAATTCATAATTTATAACTACCAAAGAACACTATGTCTCCACTGAATAAAACAGAAAGGCGTGACAAGCAATGAACAACCAATAAACAAAGAAAAAGGAAAAGAAAAACTAGATTAATAGAATACAAGGAAGATCCTACTACCAAGAAAAATGAACACACACACAAAAATGTCCTAAATAAGGATCTAAAATAAAACCTAATCATTTGCCGGAAGTTTGTGTGGCGAATCCTTTACTTTATTATATTTATATTCTCTGACTCAAGCTAATGTTTAATGTTGAATATCTCAAGCGCTTTATGAAATAAACCCATCTCACACCGGATATTGTATCACATTACATTGTATTTCTGATATATATATATATATATATATATATATATATATATATATATATATATATATATATATATATATATACACTAGCCGGGGTACCCAGCGTTGCCCGAGGAAAACTTCAAATATAACAACACAGGAAAGCAAATATCTTATAGAGATTTCATAAAGTCAAAAAAGGAGGTAACTCGACTAAATTTGGTGAAAACAATATTTTTCCGAGATTCCATAAAATTAAGTAAGGTGGGTTGCGCTAGTAATTGTAATTTGAATCCTAAGTTGGCCTTTTAGAACCTCGTAGATCAATGCCACCGATCTTATTTTAATCCTGTCAGCCCAATTGACAAATGTGCATCGCACACATTGAAACTGCTTCGCTGGCAATAAAAAAAAAATTAAATCGGCAAGCAAAGACGCAAAGAAACAAAGACACGAATAAAGAAATATACGTCGGATAGATGGATTCGCATTGCATTTTATTTATATGGATATTTTTTACAAAGCTAATTTATCCCTTTGTCTTACTGTGATTCGAGGCATCTCCGTGTGCGCGTGTGTGTCCACTGAGACAACTCGACAACTGGCCATTGTACAAAGTTGATATTCGCCAGATATATTTGTCAGCACGCCGATCATTGCCGTGTCAAATTTGAAGTCGTTTTGATCAGCGGTTCTCGATACGGAGGGCATATCGATTTACAATAAAACATACATCCTGAAATTAATACATATTTTGTGCCCGTAATAAGTGCCGTGTTTGTGACGTGTCTCAAATCATTTCGTTAAGGTTTTGGAAAAGAATTGAGGGAAAGAGTCTAACAGCCAGTCAGAGACAGACAGAGATATAGGGTAAGACAGGAAGGGGATAGAGAGAGAAAAGATGTTTCTCTTTTCACAAATGAGAGAGAGATTCACTTTTTCGATCGAATGAAAGTGAGAAAAAATATTTTCTTTACTCTACAGATTATCCTTTTTTGACAGCAATTTATAAATTCTAGTTGAAATTCTATTTTGAGTTTGATTTTAACTGTAAAGTTAAACTAAATTTTGAAATATGTAAACAGATTTAAAACGAACACACAACTGCAGCGTCTATGAACCAATTTAACTTTCAACGTTAACCCCCCCTCCTTCGTGTTTGGAGTATTAAATCACCATTTTAAAACATTAAAAGAAAATCAAAAAAGAAAAAAAAAAACAATGTCTGATTTCCACCTATTTATTTTCCAAACATAAACCTTTCGAACAGGCATGCCTTAGCTTGTTCCAATTTCCGTAAAATAATGAGCTTCTAATCATGTTTATATTTTTTCTTTCTATTTCATATTATCTTTCCCTCTCTATCATTTTTCCTTTCTCTGATTTTCTCTTCTTGCTTTTTCCCATCCTTTCTCTTTCTCCTCCTTTTCTCTTTCATTCTTTCTCCATTTCTTTTTATCTACACCTCTCTTTTTCTCTTTGACTACTTTCCTCTTTCTCTCCTTTCCTCTTTCCTTCACTCTCTCTCTCTCTCTCTCTCTCTCTCTCTCTCTCTCTCTCTCTCTCTCTCTCTCTCTCTCCCTCTTTTCTCTAGTTCCCACTCGTGCGCATATACTCAAAAATTGCATCGTCTTTGTGAAGCAATAGTAAGATGAAATAATGAAGAAGAGAGGATAGAGAAACCACGCAAGCGTGCGTGTGTGTGTGTGTGTGTGAGTGTGTGTGTGTGTGAGTGTGTGTGTGTGTGTGTGTGTGTGTGTGTGTGTGTGTGTGTGTGTGTGTGTGTGCGTGAGCAAAACTGACAAGTCCTACGTATTTACGAATGTATTTTTAATATATGCAAAACAAAAGTTGCAGTAATCATCTTCAGTTGGAATAGAAGTTTGAGCGGTGTTGGACCCTGCAGCAGCCAGGCTCATCATACACAAATTTACACGGACAAGTGTCCTCATCTTGATTGTTACAGTCAGATTGTTTCGGCCTTTGAGCCTCTCCGGCTTTCTTCAGGCGTCAATCGTCACCTTTACTCAAACGACGATTTGCAATTACATTTAACACCTGAATAAAGCCGTTGGATGAATCAGTGAAAGCGTTGTGTCGACACGGTAAAAAGATATTAGATTGTCCGAATAAGAGATGGTATAAACAAACTCAATAATATTTGTAATTGTAGAATTATCTAATTCATCTTATTAGCAATCCACGCAGAGAGCTAGGGGCTATAAACCGACGGTCTGGGTAGTTGTAATGAAAAGAAACTAAAATTAGGATGAAAGATACACAAATCAAAGATGTCAGACAATGTTTTATCTTATCAAAAATTAAATTGAGTTCATATTACTGCTATCATGAATCTGAAGATAGCTTGAAAGAGTTCAGGTTGACATCGTTAGAAAAAAGGGAGAGGCAGGAAGACGAAAAAAATGATAGAAATGTTTAAGATATTGCGTGGTATAGAACTAGTTGATCTTAATGTATTTTTCTTACCGAAAGAGAGTAAAAGGGAGTGAGAGGCCATGCATATGGGATGGAAGAGAATTAGAGAAGACTGAATATCAGAAAATCCCTTTTTAGCAACAGAGTGGTAGGATTATGGAATAGATTAGCGGAGTATGTTGTGCTATCTGCAAACCAAAATCAGTTTTGAAAGAATTATAATGCTTATTACACCGACGCAAACGCAAACGTCTATGACTGAGATATTGACTGAATGTGCTTATTTGGTGAGCTTTTATATACAACTTGTATAGTTTTCTTCACAGTACAAAAATATTTCCAATGTTTCAAATATTACTTGTGTACGTTCAAAACAGTAACACATGCAGTACCGACCAATCGGGGAAACTGAACGGTAAAGTTTATATGGTTAGATTTATTCTTCTGCCGGCCATGGGGTTTTCGTTGCTCAAGCGGAAATGCAGCTGGTACAGATATCCAGGCTTCCCAAGGCAAAAAAAGATGTGAGTTCAAGACTAGCTGGGAGCTCATCCTTTATTTCTGCTTCACGCTGATTGTTAACGACCGTCGACTGAGACTGTTATGAAATTAATTCGTTTATTCCTTGAAAAGAGAAAACGGGATTTTTTAACGAACGAGCCTGGATGCTGCTGGGTTAAATTTCACTCCCGCTTCTCTTTTGGCTGATTACAGCAACTTATGTATTGTATATAGAGAGAGAAATAGAGAGAGAAATAGAAGACTTGTCAGTTTAGCTCAGTTGAGAGGTGAGCTGCCTTCAAATCACATGGTTGTAATTTCGAATCACGGTTGCTGAATGTTGATTTTATAGATAGGTTTGGTGTAAGGTGACGCGATCGATAAACTGTATAGAGTTAACTCCCTTGAATTAGGAGAGGATTGTTACTGTTGTTGTTACGAGACGGAAACAAAGTCAATTCCAACTTGGGCCGGAGTTTAACAAGAGAATTCTGATCATGCTAAATTGACATTGTCCTATTTTTAAATGTTTTACTCCAAATTTATTCCGATGATTTGATTAAATGGAAAATTGAAAGTGTTAAATCGATTTAAATGGGATTCTGTTGTGAAACCTTCTTAGCTATTTGATCTTCTCTTGAGCTTATTATACTGGTTATGGACTTGCATTGCCATTACACAGTTTCTCTTGAACAAATCAGGGCATATTTGTGTTAATCTTCTCTCAAATTTGACAATATAGATCTATTGTGAATCTCTTGCCTCGCTCTAAGATCTCATCTTCGTATAAAAAAAAGAGCAGTGAATGCATGTCGTAACGTATGTATGTTTATATGCATGTATGCATATTCAAAGTTGTAGATCACATTTATTGCACTTAGGAAGCTGAGAATCAGTTGTCAAATATCCAAGGCGAGATCTTAACCATGATATTTAGACAGTTTTTGTTGTTTAAGCTGCTGCTGTTGCCATTTCTGCTGCTGTTGTTTCTGCTGAAGCTGTTGTTGTTGTTGTCGTCATCGTCGTCGTCGTTATTGATCGGCAAATAAAAAATATTTGAGGAAAAATAAAGGGAGAGCATTCTGTAATGAGTTTCAAATGAGTTACTTCCCTTAGCAGAGGAGAAAAAATTATTATATTATTTCTGACTGAATAAAAATCATCAAAAAAATAAAACTATAAAAAAAAACAACTAGCTCTGTCTGTCACTGTCTGTCACTGAACTTTGGTGCAGCTCAATCAATCGAGTAATCTCACCATCCTTCACAGAAATAAGTCAAATTGTTAAATAATGTCATAAGACTCCAGTGAAAATTCTCAAAATTTCACATGATTAAAATTTGTACATATTTGCTTTTGACATTGAATTCGGCTTTAAAATATTCCCTTATATAGAGAAAATACATTGCTCTAAATTTTTCATATTGCTAAAATGATTTGTTATATCTTCATTGAAATTTTGCTCTTCTACAAGATGGAATAATGATAAGAATATTCAAATTATGATAATAATACTAATAGTTGTGCTAATTGGAAATATTTTGCTCACATTTAAAAATTGACTTTTATGTTAATCATTGACTTTAAGCTTGAATTTTCAAGATTTAGAACAAATGAATATTTTGAACATCAGTTTGAATCTCTGAGGAAAATTCAGTGAGCGTTTTATTTTTCCAATTTTTTATTTTTTCTAATAATTAATCTCTTTTTCTTAGCCAGAGTAAAGTGATTAATTGTGTGTAGCCACAGACCAATCCAGTCAAACAACTTCCACATCTCTCTTTCAGACGCTTGAAAGACTAGACAATAACAGAAGAATCATGGATAAGAGAGATTCATGCTCAACATCACGTGGAGAGACCACGGGACAGCACAGTACATTAGAGAAAAAAAACCTGAGTTGGAGATATCATAGAAACCATTAGAAAGCTCAAATGGCAATGGGCTGTCCATGTTGCGAGAATGTCAGACAACCGATTGACGTAACATCCAACAGCGTGGATCATATGTGAAAATGCAGTCGGCAAAATATAAGATAGCTTGACGTTCTAGACAAGTTCAGAAAGTATTGGTTATGCAACGCCCATGGTAGAGAGGCCTGGCGAATCTTTGGGAAGGTCTATGTCCAATGACGGACGCTAAAATGCGGTTGCTGCTGCTGCTGCTGCTGCTGCTGATGATGATGATGATGATGATGATGATGATGATGATGATGATGATTTTTTTTTTATGTCTGTTATCGGCTGCTGATAGGAATAGATGAAAAAATATCAGCGGGAACTTTTATTAGCGGCACTTGAACTTTATCCTTTTAATCAGCTAATTAACTAATCAGATAACACAACTGCAAGAAAAATTATATATAAGATATCTTTGTGCTCGTTTGAACGAGGAAATATCAGTTTATTCATTTGATAGAATTGTTTAATTACAATACACTTAGTATATTCAATGATTCCGCTACCTTAAAGTAGTATTTTATATAATTAGATTCAATGAGCATCTTTTTTAAAGACTGATATCTTGTGAAAATAATGTGTAGATTTTAGAGCGTATTGCAACTCAGCACTTGAAATAAAACCTTGCCAATCAAATTAATGTACAATAATTCGCTTCGGCAAACATTGAACAGATTTCATTTTATTTTCAGATGAATTACTGCTGCACTCTCGGTCTTCTATAAAATTGAACAATGTCTTCAGGACAGTAAACCCAGATTTTGAAATCTACTGGGAAGCAACGCCATAAAGTATCTGAGAATTTATTAAAAAAAAGATTTTTAAATTTCTTCATTTACTTCAATGATTCGGCAAAGATCTTCCCTTTATTTTTCTTTGCTCGCTGAAGATGTAGAGAAATTCCCAACAAAATGTCCTTGAATAAATACCGATACATCTGCAGTTTTCTTAGTTATATATATATATATATATATATATATATATATATATATATATATATATATATATATATATATATATATATATATATATATATATATATATATATATATATATATATGGGTGCTGGAATACCTTGCAGGTATTGATTTAGTACAGTTGCAGTATTGCGGTTCAAATTAATGTAACTAATTATAAGCTAGAAAAACATTCAATTATAATAGTGCCTTGGACAGTACAGAAATTTTGGGACCAAATTAACAGCAAGAATCAAGGTATACATGTATGTATGTAGGTATAATTCAGATTTTACGGTATCAATATGCGCGGAAGATTACAAATTATTCCCCTTGCGAGATATGTTGAGATTCTTTTTCATTATTTATGAATCTTCAACGGATTATTAAAAAAAAATAGGTATTTTAGTTCTTTTGCATAATTGATAATGATTATTTTCAAGAGAAAAGATTTACAGGCATGAACAATTTTGAACAAAAATTTTCAACGTTAATATCGATACCCGATTTGAAAACGTGATAAAAAAAAATGAATTCTGTTTTTAATTTTTTAATGTTTCGCCAAAAAATAGATTAGAATAAATTTTTGTATAATCAAAAAGAAAACATATTTTCAATAATTATAACGTAGATTTTGATTGCTATAAATTCAATGTTTCCTTTATTCAGTAAACATCAAATAATGACGCCATTATTGATGACATTGTAACAACAACTTTGGAAATTTCAAATTCCATAGTTAAAAATCAACCAAACTCAAGTTCTAGGTTTTATCATTGGTCAACTAAACTCCACAAAAAAATTAGGTCTATATTCTTCATACCATTCAGCTTTTATTCCATTTATGCAACAAATATATGTCATTTAATCCTGATCAATAATAAAACAATTCTTTAATAAAAAAAAAGGATTTTTTTTTTAATTTGTAAATACACAAAAAACTAACAAATAATATCAAAACACTCAAGTTCCTACTATATATCCGAACGGAGATTTTTTTTAACGAGTACTTTTGGTAGATAATGCAGGGAATATTCAAACTAGTTCGTACACTGGAGAGATTAGATCATCCAGTCTGTCCAGAAAAGGTGAAACATGATATTAG
>OY735199.1:22858702-23178702 GCA_963457665.1 Thysanoteuthis rhombus | reverse complement strand
GTACTAGCAGAATTACCTCCCTTAGAAAAGAAAATACTCGAAACCAATAAAAAAAAAATCATCTGTAATTTTTCTGACCAACACATGCAAATAGAAGTTGAAATAAAGCATAATATGATATGATATAATAAACATGGTTTGCTTATATAATACACGATGTCTATGCCTATATTTCTTGTAATATTTTTCAAGGGAGATAACTATTAGATCCTAATTATAGGGTCCCTAATTTCATCTATCAAATGCGCAAAAAAAAAATCTTCATTCTTCTTGGTTAAACCTGTACAAGAAAATAAAACATAATATATATGATGAGTACAAAGTAATTGCAAAATTTCATCATCCTCATCATCATCATCATCAGTCTTTTAGCATCCGTCGTTGGACATAGACCTTCCCCAGGATTTGCAACACTTCCCTATCATGGGCGTCACGGAGCCAGTACTTCCTTAATTTGTCTAGCTCGTCTCTCCATCTAACATTTTGCCGGCCTCGGTTGCGCATGTGATCTCAGGGATCCATGTTGTGAGTCGCGATGTCCATCAATTGTCTGCCATTCTTGCAACATGGCCAGCCCACCGCCATTTGAGATTTTTAATGGATTCTATGATGTCCCTAAGTCTTGTCTTTTCTCGGATGTACTCTGCTCTGGTGGTCTCTCCATGTGAGGCCCAGCATTATTCTTTCATGTGCACGTTGCATGGTTCTCAATTTACGGGTCCTTCTCTTGGTTAGGTTCCATGTTTCAGCTCCATAAGTGACTATTGGGAGGATGCATTGGTTATACACCCTTCTAAGACTAAATATCACTGTCAATTGCTATCAACTTGATTTTGACTTCTAAAAATGAAGATAAACGTTCTCGTTTGTCACAATCAAGGGGAGATAAAACCATCCCCCCATTCTGACCCCTGAAAGTAAAAATGAATTTTGGGGGGAAAAATCTTCCCCTCGATTTAGACCCCTAAAAGTGAAAAAATAAATCTCCCCCTCAACTTCAACCTCTAGAAGAAAAAAAAGTCCTTCTCGATTTAACCATTAAAAATGAAAAAAAGGTTTCTTTGCATTTGACCCCGAAAAGCGGAGAAAAAATAACCTCTCAATTTGGACCCTGAAATTGATTTTAAAAAAATCTCCTCCCCTGATTTTCACCTCTAAAAGTAGAAAAATCCCTGCACACACACACACACACACAAACACACACAGACTTTCGACACCTAAATGTAAGAAAAAAAAATTCCTTTGATTCCAACCCCTACGAGTTGGGGAAAATGTTCCCTGCAATTTTGACATCTGAAAGTGAAAAAAATCACTCCCATCCCACTTCGAAATCTATAGTAAAAAAATCCCCTTTAGTTTGACCCATAAAAGTGGGGAAAATCTTCCTCTCAATTCTGAGCCCATAAAGTAAAAAATTCCCATTAATTTTGACCCTTAAAAATGAAAAATATATATATCCTTTGCACTAAAAGTGGGAGAAAATCTTCCACTCAATTTTGACCCCCAAAATTGAAGAAGAAATTTTCCCCTCAACTTTGATTCCTGAAAGTTAACCCCCCCCCCCTGAGTTGACTCTTAAAAGTGAAAAATCCCTTGCATTTTGACCCCTTAAAAGTGGGGAAAACCACCCCTCAATTCTAACTTCAAAAGGTGAAAAAAAATCTTCCCTTTGAAAATTAAAAAAAAAAATCCCTCGGACTTTGATCCCCATAAGTTAAAATAATACCGCTCAATTTTGACCCCTGAATGGGGAAAAATTCCCACCTCAAGGAAAAAAAGAAAGAAAAAAATCCCCCTCTTCGATTTCTTGAAAAAGAAACGTGAAAAGAAATTTTCCCAAGATTTTGATCCTTAAAAGTGAAAAATAAAAGTTTTCTTCGTGTGATCGACATAATCTCTGATCTCCAAATTTCGTTCTTCAGAAAATTGTTCCTTAACCGTAATAATGAAAGCATGCACTAATCAAAACACCACTATGCAAGGTATCCATGTACGACCAATGAACATCGGGATTTGAGATATGTAGAAAAAAAGTTTGTTTTGTTTTGTTTTGTTTTTTCTGAATAAAGAATGCAGTCTACGTCACCTCTTCATCTCCAAGGATTGGATTGAAAGAAAAAAAATGAAAAATATTATTTCATTACGTCTCATCTTTATCTTCTTGAATTGATTTATGAAAAAAGAATAAAAAAATGTTCTTTTATTGCTTCACCAAAAATTATTTTGACCATTGATGAATAATCAAATAAATAGACTAACCCCTGCTATTTGAAACCCCCCAAAACATATTTGAGGGGGGGGTTCAAAACTAATTAGCTGAAAACACTTTCTAGAGATAAAATCTGTACACACAGAACATTTTATGGATTTATATCAAGCAGTTTTTGCGATAAGCGTGTACAGACAGACAGACGGACTTTTGGCGAATCATAATGAGAAACTACCGTAAGAATCGTCGGGATGCGTAGCTAGTATCATTATAATCAGTCACTATAAGTCCGTTGCCGGAAAAAGGTCTCCCCCATGTTTTACCGGCAAACATTCATATCCCATCCGTCCATCTTTTCCGGGTGTGTTTACTGTCTCATGGGTACCAATCAGTTATCTTTTTGCCCTATCTGCTGTCATCTCTTCTTGTGTCCAGCCCTTCTACATTTTTGGCATAATTTTTGTATAACATCCTTCACTCTAGTCTTCCCGCTGATTCAGGTTGATCTATTTTTATCTCTTAGACCTATTCCAAGCATTGCTCTTCCAATGACTCTCGGTGCGATTCTAAATCGGGTTTCAGTGCCTTTTATTAATGTCCATGTTTTGCATTTGTAAGTCATAGCTGGTATTATGCATTCATTGTACCCCTTACCTTTTAAGCACATTAGCAAGATGCTCTTCAATAACTCTCTATTCATGCCAAATGCTTTCCAATCTATCGTTATGCATCGTATTAGTTTGCTTTCAAAGTCTTTCTTTGACTATTTTACTTGTCCTAGGTAGACGTATTCGTCAACCTCTTCTATTCTTATGGTCTTTGGGGAGGGGGTTTTATCGTTAAACATTACTTTTTGCTTTGTTCTGTTCATCTTGAAAGTACCTTTTTTTTACTTTCTCTATTTAGATCAGTGAAGATGTTTTGTAATTCTTCCGACGCTTCTGGCGCCCTGGAAACGTCGTCAGCGAATCTCAAATGGTTTGAATGTTTTCCATCTATGTTTATTCCCATTCTCTTCCAATCAGTTTCCGAAGGATGTTTTCAAGGCTCGATGTAAATAGTTTAGATGTTATTGTATCCCTTTGTTGCTAACACCCTGTTCTTGCATTGAATTGAAAACTGCCATATGTTCTACCTAGTCAAATGCTTCCTCATACAAAGCGGTTTGTTGTATTCTGATGACTTTTCTATTAGTTGATTTATTGTTCGTAGACGGTCTATTGCTTAATAGTCACTTCTGAAGACTGCCTGTAGTTGTCGAGCTTGCGATTATCTCCCTCACTCAAAATAAGTAAAAAGAAGTTATCCGCTTACTTAAGTTTCATTTATTGTCATCAAAATCTTCTGGCAAAGCTTATTTATGAACGGTCCATTGAAATACCCTCTTATGATAATGGCAGAAGCAATGAGCAATTTGATAATGAAATGATAAGTTCAAACAGCATACAATCAACAATAGATGAGTTTTTTTAATGAATATAAAAATAAGTTCTTGTAAGTCAGACAAATACTTCTTTCAGTTCAATGAATTCCATATCATTTTATTGTATCTATCAATCAATGTAAATGTAGATGATTTACAACTTAGTGATAATAGTGTCTGGTCTGCGTTCACGCTCAGCCTGATTATTATTATTATTATTATTATTATTATTATTATTATTATTATTATTATTATTATTATTAAAAACTCTCCTCCTCCAAGCAAGGACTACAAAACAACGGACAGGATACGCAAGACTCGAGAAATCGGTTCTAGCATCTCCCAGAAGTTACACCATGGGAGGTGAAGCAAGCTATCAAACAAACAAAGAAAGGAAGGGTCCCTGGACCAGACAACATCACCATTGATTTACTCAAAAATGGATAAGATCATCACTATGAAACTGGCTATTCTATTCAACTTATGCCTAAAACAAAGTAAAGTCCTGGAACATTGGAACACTACAATTACAATGCTTTTATATAAAAAAAAAAAAAGGACACCCAAAAGACCTTAACAACTACAGATCTATAAGCTTACTCAACTGCATATACAAATTTCCATAAAAATCATCGCCAACCGAATCACAAAAACGTTTAATGAAAACCAACCACAGGAGCAATCTGGCTTAAGAAGAAGCAACTCGACCATGGATCACTTGCATTCCATAAATCAGCTGAAAGAGAAAGAAGCGAAATACAAGCTGCCACTTGCTGTAGCATTTATCGACTTCAAGAGGGCCTTCAACTCTGTGGAGATTCCCATGGTCATGAAGGCCATTACCCTACAAGATGTAGACCTCGTATACATCAGAGTACTACGACATATATACAGTCACAACAGCTCCTTTTTCAAGTAACATAAAGACTCTGAACCCTTTTCAGCTCCAAAAAGGGGTAAGACAAGGTGGTACCAGCTCACCCAAACTCTTCACAGCCTGCCTCGACATGATCAATTGAAACCTACACTGGGAAAATAAATGAATCAAAATACACGGCGAATATCTAAGAAACTTCAGATTTGCAGACGACATTACCCTTTTCACAGAGAACCTACCCGATCTTCCACTAATGCTAGATGAACTGAATGAAGAAGGCAAGAAAGTCGGCCTACACATGAACTTTAGCAAAACAAAGATCATGTGCAGCAATCAAGTCGGAAATAAGAACACAATGATGAAAATTCAAGACGTAAAACTGGAGAAAGTAGACTACTACATCTACCTAGAACAATGGATCTCCATGAAGCCTTCAAAAGAAAAAATCAAGCGAAGAATCGCTCTAGGATGGCAAGCCTTCGACAGAACAAGCTCAACCTCCAAAAACAAGAAGATCCCATTAATCTTAAAAAGAAGGGTATGCAACCAATGCATTCTCCCGATAGTCACTTATGGAGCTGAAACATGGAACCTAACCAGGAGGCAGACCTGCAAACTGAGAACCATGCAACTTGCACATGATAGAATCATGCCCAATCTAACATGGAGAGATCACAAGACAGCACAATATATCAGGGGGAAAACAGGAGTCCGAGACATCATAGAATCAATTAGAAAATCCAAATGGCAAAGGACTGGTCATGTTGCATGAATAAAAGACAACCGATGGACATCACGAATTACAACACGGATCCCCAGAGATCAGATGTGCAACCGAGGAAGGCAGAGTACTAGATGGAGAGACGAACTAGACAAATTCAGAAATTACTGGCTCCGCGACGCCCATGATTGAGGAGTATGGCGAATCCCGGGGAAGGTTTATGTCCAACAACGGACGTTAAGTGACTGAAAATGATGATCATATATACCAGAGAAAGTGCGCATGCTCATATTCACCACTGAAAGGATTTGCAGCCAGAGGTGTTGAATTAAGGAATCCCTTATATGAACTAACTTCAAGAGTGCAAAACAATATCCGGTTGATTTGTGTATGGTCTGCATTCATTCACAACCTGATAATGATAGTCCAATTTGTATCTCTCAATCTATATCTAATATATATTTGAGGAAGTTTGTTTGTACGTTCATCTCCTCCGAACGGTACATTGTTGCCAAAGGTATTGGATCAACTCTTAAGATAAGCTCTCAAAAAATTCATTAGAAATGGTGTTCAATTGTGCTGAATGTGCTTTCATTAACATCAATTCTAGACTATGTATGGCTGCTTTTCAGTGTGAGCAACGCCTAGGATTCAGTTTGTAAATAAAACAATTACTCCAACTTGAACTCAAATGAGATTCTTTTTTATGAGCATTTCTTACTTTTACTAGTATTTTTATTTTATCCTTTCGATCACAGCAATAAGCAGGATGAATTTGAAATGAAGAATAAACATCCAGTGAGGTTTGAACTTACATTCTTTATCTTTGGAAGTATTGATTTTTCCGTAGCAGCACCTTACTGTTCAGCCTACTAAGGTCAAACATTATGCGTCATCCATATTCAACTATAAATACACTCTTTACTTTTCAACTACAAATACACCGCTATCTTCGTTTACATTATACTTATAGTATTAAATGTTATAGTTTTCGTGTTTAGATGACAGTAACTGACGATGATTCACGTAAGAAATTCAAACACTCTTATTTGAAATCCATCAAACATAAAACTTTGTGTTGAATGTGTGCGACTTATGATCAGATAAACTTTGACGTTAGATAAATATAGAAAAGAGCCTGGAGCATTTTGTAATGATTGCCCACACAAACAACACAAAAAATTCAAACATGATTTTTATCAATTATCATTATCCCTAACGCTATGCGAAAGTCTTTAATTTGCGTGTCTTACTATCTGTCCGAACAGCGTGGCCAAACGGAAAACCCTAGGAGTCTGTATTTTTGCTTGGATATTGACTTGACCTGGGGATCAAACATAAGCTACGTTTTTTTATCATTATTCCAACACAATCGAGTTTTTAGCAGGAGTTCGATTTACAATATCAGTATTATTCTTAAATGAATACACATTTTATATACAGTAGAAATGGCGGAGATGTGACATTGAAAGCGTTCGTAGAGTATTCAAGCATATTTGTGTTTTTGAAAAAAAGATGTATGAGACAGAGTGAGAATATTTATGTCTATGAGAGAAAGCGAGATAGAAAGGGAAAGGGTACGTTTATATGAATGTGAGACTAAGAACGTTTCTATGAATGTGAGATAAAGAACGTTTCTATTTACATGAGAGAGAGTATGTTTATATGTACGAGAAAGATAGACTGTTTCTTTATACGAGAAAGAATGTTTCAATGTACGAGGGAGAAAAGGATGATCTTGCTAAGAGAGTTTTTTTTTCTGACTGTTGTCCTCAATCTTGAATCATTTCTTGGACACAACGTTTCGGCCGTTGTATTCTACATCCGTTTTCAGGTATTAAATGGGTATCCTTCCGACCGCTGAGACGGGGGCGTCTCGGCGATCGACTGGAATGAACTCATTCCACTGTCTAATTTCGGATTTCTTTCTAGGCCCAAAACCATGTTGTTGGTGTCAGAAATCTGGAGCTGGTGCCATGAGGATATTTCTAAAGGAAAACACGTCTAAAGATGACAGTAGTACGAATCTTGGAGGGGGCTCTTGGAACAGTCCCAAAGAAAAAAGTTGGAGGGACTGTAATACTGAGGAGTGTCGTGCAGTATTGAGGAGAATTGCTGTCACTTGATTTCCAGTGAAAGACACCAGTCCTTT
This sequence comes from Thysanoteuthis rhombus, assembly GCA_963457665.1. Taxonomy (NCBI): domain Eukaryota; kingdom Metazoa; phylum Mollusca; class Cephalopoda; order Oegopsida; family Thysanoteuthidae; genus Thysanoteuthis; species Thysanoteuthis major. The sequence continues at coordinate 23,171,320 of OY735199.1, read as the reverse complement.
CTGGTATGGAAATTCAAGTAATGCAGGGGTACCTGAAGGAAAACACAAGATAACGAATGATATTCTGTAGGGAAAAAACAAGGCTCACCCTTGATTTGATCCCTAAAAGAAGAAAAAAGGTTCTACGTCGATTTTGACCCCTAAAAAGGAAAAATCACCCCTCCCTCGATTAGTTTCCCTAAAATTCCCCCCCCCCATTTTGACCTCTAAATGGGTGAAATAAATTCTCGTTGGTTCTGACCCCAAAAGGGAAAAAAAACTCCCTCCTATTTGACCCTAAAGAGAAGCCACCACCCACCCCGATTTTTATCCTAAAAGCGAAATAGTTCTCCCCAAATTTTGACACCAAGAAGGAAAAAAATCCTTTTTTTTTTTCTTTTTTCAACACCCCAAAGATTTTGAGGAGGGTTCAAGTTGCAATGTAAATTTATGCTTAACTGTGCCCTAGTCCGGTGGCATTTTTGAAAAGTATACTGTGGAACGTCACTAAAGTGATCACTCCTGGATGCAAGCCGGGGTGGAGCACATGGGGATTCTAGGGATCCCCAGGTAACAGAACCCTATCTCAGCTTCGCTGAAAAAATTTGAGGAAAAATACATTTGGTATCAGCTTTACTGCCGGAGTTTCTGAGAAAAATCCAAGTTGGCATCCAGCCATCTTATAGCTCCATTCCCTGATTTGGTATCAGAATTGTCCATCTCCTAGACTAACTGCCATCCAAGGTTGAAGAACCAAGTCTGTCGGCTATTTACCGTTGTAATGTAAAACAATCGTAGTAAATAGAATATATATTATATAAATATGTAAGTAAAATATTTATATATATATATATATATATATATATATATATATATATATATATATATATATATATATATATATATATATGTAAGTATAATAACGTAAAATATATAAATACATAAAAGCAAAGCTTTTAATACATGAAAACTTGCAAAGAAATAAATTGAAACTCCCAAATACAAAACTATTTATGTAGTAAGATTCATTTCAGATTTCTGGCAGACGTACACGTTTTGACAAATATTTAGAATATTTTCTGTCTCATGTTTGAAGTATTAATATAAATATTTTGATTCTCCACATATGTGGAAGATTTGTGGTTGTAAAGAAAGATTATTTTTTTTAATTCTGTGTCAATTGTTGACAGCTTCTCAAATGTCGTCATACCAAGCACGGAGCAACGGCAGCAGATTGACAATTTTTTAGCAATTATAGCAACAGAGATTTGTAGCAGTAGAAATTTGCAACTGCGGTAGCAGTAGAAAGTTGCAGCGGTGCCAGCAGCAGTAGAAATTTGCGGCAGCGGTGGCAGTAGAAATCGGCAGCAGTGCCAATAGGAGTAGAAATTCGCAGCAGCGGTAGCAGCGGTAAATTGCAGCAGCAGACGGTTCCAACAATGGTAGCAGCAGCAGGAAAAATATTTGCAGCAGTGATAGCAGCAGTGGCAGTAATAGAAATTTGCAACAACGACAGCAGCAGAAATTTGCAGCAGCAGCAGCTGCCTTTCTCTGTTAGTTGAATCCGACTGAACCTCTGACGTTTCATTCAAATAGTTTTAATTCTAAAGTAAGTGGCTTTCGGGGGAAAACGATTACGTTGATGTTTCTCGAGCATAGAAAATGCATCTTTTTGCAGTTGCAACTGCATTAAACAGTTGGTACTGCCATTTACAGTAGCAGTAGGAGAGGCAAGAATTTTTGGTATCAGCAGTAGAACCAGAACCAGGTCACAAGAAGTGCGCAGAGAAACAAGGTCAGACGGTCTCTTGGGAAATTCAACAACATGATGACTACGAGATCCATCAGTTAATCAGTCTTTATTCAGGGGTCATATTGGGTCACGGTGAGGGTAGGGGTAAAATTGTTCTTGCGTTGAATCACTTCGCTAGAAGCATCCAAATATCACTTTCCATTTCAGACAAAAAATATGAATCCATTTGAAAATATTATCTGTGGAATGTGACTTTGGAATCGTTGAGAGGTTTCTCTTGTCTGAATAGGAAGTGAAAAGTTAACTGATAGGTAAAAATGATATGAAGTAAATTATCTGTCTGTCTCTCCCTCTCTCTCTCTATATATATATACATATATATAAACACACACGAGCGCGCACGCACACAGAGACATGTACACACACACGCAGATAATTTTGGTTTACGGCGTTGCACGAAAAAACAAAATTCAAATATAACAATACATAACCTGAATGATATTTTATAGAGATTTCATAAAATTAGATAAGTGGGTGGATTGAGCTCGTGCAACCACCCATCCCACCAGCTGGGCCTGGTCACACTGCCGGACAGACGCGTGCGCACCATCGAGAAGTCCCGCGTAGCCTCTCCTGAGACTTTCAAAAATTCACTTTTTAAAAAACTGAGAATTCCTGGGCTCACTTTTAGCATTAGTAGTTTACAAAGCGGATTATCGGATTTAAATAACGCCCATATTTTACTGTCATGTCAGGGTTGGGATTGGAGTCAAATTTGTTTCCGAACTGACATTAGAGAGAAAGAAATTTACATCCACAGATTTCCTACGACGATCAGGAAGTAAGGGTACAGTTCAGCGTTATAGCTACATTGTAAATAGAACCTCTCTTTGAAACCTTTAAAATATTTTTTCTCACAGCAAGATTTTTTCGGATGGTTTGTATGTCTGATGGATCAGAAACACATAAAATCAAGAGGAGTAGGTTTTTAATTTCTTACGTCAGAGCTTGAACTCGGTCTGCTGATTCTATTTTCCATGACTGGAACAACTGAATTCCACCCACTGGACTATTATTATCGCTACCAAAGATTTTTTTAAATAAATGAATCTTAGAAACTTATAAATTAAGGTATAAAAGGTAGTTTTGACCCAAATTGACTTGTAAATGACATGGGAAGTCAGTACAACCTGTCCGAAATTATTCTTGGGGTCAAGTTACCCCTATAAATAAATTTTCAGCCCCTAGGGTTCAGTCTTTTTGGGGTTCGTAAGACATAAACATGCGAGATACCAAACATTCATCATTTTCAAAGTATTAGATAAATACATGCATGTATGTCTAAAAACATATATTGTCGTTATTTTTTTAGGGTTGAGTTATCGATGAGTGTTCCATATCAAGGATAGAGAATGTGGGTATACACAGAAAATTCAGTGCTTTATGGTGACTGTTGTCAGACGATTGCACTGGCATGAAACTCGAGTCATCATAAAGCGCTGAATTTTCATGTATATGCATTCATTCGCTCTTCCATAGGAAGAGAGCACTCTGGTGGATGAGGAACTTCTGCATAAATAAATATATAGCTTAAATTCAGCCTTTCTGACCATGCAGTTTCGTAGTCCGGAGGTAGGATATCGGCTTCCGGGTCCGAAGTGAAGGTTTCAATCCTGCCTTGCGGTACTGGGTGGGATAATGGGAAGTCTATAGCCAACAGTAGTACATCGAAACACATGGATGACACAACAACTATATATACCAAATGGTTCTGAGCGTTCCCAGATCTTAAGAATAAAGATGGTATGGGTTGGGTCGTGAGAGGTTAGGATGGTGGAAGTTACAGGAGAGAAAAGACGTGGGTTCTCGCTACTTCTCTTGCGAAACAAACTATGAAGGCTATTTTCAATTTTCGCCGTTTTTTCATAGAAGCAAAAAATTGGCGTAAAGCAATTTTTTGAAGCAATAGACATCTGAATATATGGATCAATAAGTTCGTAGCCTGACACTGGAATTAGCTGTATTTCGATCTGAAACGTGCACTGGATGATGTTCGATCTGTAGGATTAATGAAGAAGAGTTGGGTTAAGTGCATTGACAAGGAAGGGAATTATAAGTTATTGAAAATTTTCCCCACCACCCCAAAATTCGGACAAAACCTTTCAAATTTCCAGACAAATCAGTGTAATTCGGACAAAACCGTGGAAAAAATTGGTAGAACAAGCCTTTTGCCCCTTCTTGTAGAAAGAGCTCCCATACGTTATATAGTCATGTTCTATCATTTTAATAAGTAAAGATTACACGACGTTTTATTTTCTTTGAAAATGTCTTGCTATGTAATTTAGAACAAACGTTAGTTATTTTAATTATTTTGTTTATTCATCGTGAAATGTGCAATTTGCTATTCGTGTTGATTCCAAAATCTTTTGCTGTTTGTGTCATTTTCAAATTTTTGTAAATTCTCAGATACCCCAACCCAGGCTCACACATTCTGTTGTGTTTTTGTTTCTTTCTTTTCGGTCAAATTTTATTTATTTATTTTCATTTATTTCATTTCATTTCACTAATTCATTTTTCTTTTGCAAATTCATCATTTTTATTTCTCGTATAAAATTTGAAGTATTTCTTGAATTTTAATATGAATTATTTGTTTCATTTTATCATTTCTCAAACTAAGGATAAATCATCTGAACTGAGAAAATTATCTATTTTATAATTGAAGACAATAAACGCATGAGTTATTCCCTTATGAGAAACTGTTATCAGCAACAAAATCAACATCAACATAGGTTTCTCCAGTTTCAAAGTCGGTCTGTCTGGCTATCTGGCTGGCTGGGTATCTATCACGTATACAGACCGCACCAATGGAGCTGAAAAATAAAACATGTATTTCTTATTATGTCTAGAAGAAAAATTGTTTTTTGAAAATTCACTCCTAAACAGTTTTTTTTTGGGGGGGGGGTCTTTTGCAATGTAAGTTTACACTAAATTGATCCTTTAGTTCGTGTCTGGCAGTATGCAACTTGCTTTTTGAAAATTCAGGCTTATTTTAGTGATCACTGCCAAACAAAATGAGAGAGAAATAACTTATTCATAATCCTTTTTTTCGAATATTGTAACTGATCATCCCTAACACAGCATATTGCCAAAAAGACCTTGGTCTCAAGCGGGTTTGAATTGAGTGACTGAACAGGCCTATTTCCTTATTCTATTTACAAGAAGATTTAAGAAAAGTGTTCAATACTTCATTATATTAATTTGACCACTATTTAGCTAAATCTTAGTTTTTTTAATCATTATTTTCTTGCATCTCTACAACAGCAGGTAAACAATGCGCGTCAGAAATAGGAGTAAGCTTCCGGTGTGATTCGAATTCATGCCCTTCTTGCCAGAGGGAACCCTACTATAACCATTTTTCTACAAATGCTTATTTTCCAATTGAAATCAAAACTTACCTTTAAAACCCATCCTTTACTCTGAATATCAAAGCCACGTTCGTTGTTCATGTTTTAGTACTAGTAGTAGTATTATCTACTTGCTGGACGGGAGCTCCCATCTAATTTCTGCGGAATGACTAAATGAGACCTTTGGTTCTAATGAGAGATCAAAACTGTTCACCTTGATTCAGTTTTTATCAACAATTTCTTACTTGAGTGAATCAATTATCATTCATTTACCCTCAAAAGTTAACAGGATGGGGGAGACATCATTTCATCAGCAGCAGTTTCGGTCATGTCCTCACACAAAGCTCATTAGGAATAAGTCCATTAGTGATAAAGATTGAAATGAATTGCTATAAATAAGATATTACCTCTTGGATTGACGATTATTTTGTTTCCCATTAATATCACGCTTGCTCAGGAATAACCGACAGAGAAACCACGTTCACACCACCTGATTCGGATGAATGACCCGAAATCCATAAATCATTAGCAAGAGATTTGCTAGGTTCTAATTGCTCACAATAGGTATTGCCGCTAGCACTCCGCCCTGAGTCTATCGTAGAGTCAAGGATGGTATCCCAATCACTCATTAAGCTTAATTGACTGTGACCCGTCCGGACCAACTCTTTATCGCTGAAAAAAGAATGAATGACAATTGTTCATTATACTGCTGAAAGCATAAATGCCTCTTACGGCCATTTCTGATCGTTGCCCCCAACCATCATGAATGCCTCTTATAGCCATTTCTCATAGTTGCCCCCAACTATCATAAATGCCTCTTACGGCCATTTCTCATAGTTGCCCCCAACCATCATAAATGCCTCTTATGGCCATTTCTCACAGTTGCCCCCAACCATCATAAATGCCATTTCTGATCTTTGCCCTGAACTATCTACGGCTGTGTGCTGCGATTAGGTAGCACCGACGCGTATAAGGTTGACTCTTGCATTAAGAGAATATTCAGCTCAATATCATATTATAGAGTTATTGCGTGCATAATGTAAATATATTGAAAATAATTTTACAATAGTAATGCATTGGAAACTGAAAATCGCCCAGAGGGTGCGTAACTCTGTCAATGGCATTGTCGGGTAGGGCCCGATTGTGAATGGATCCACCCTAAATTTATCCACCTCTTCTGTTGTCTATAGATCACCCTTCCACTAATTTTCAAAGAGATTCATTGAGAACTTGGAGATATTGTGTGGATAGACATGTACTTTTAGCGATATGATGTGGTGTGCGCATATTACTAAGGTGAGGGGGAGATAATTGCGGATGGACCCGCCCCAAAATTTGATCACTTCCTCTGCAGCTTATTATCCAGCCATCTCCACACATTGAAATTCATCGAAAACTTTTAGGCATATAGTGTGGACAGAACTGAAATCTTGGCAAACTTTCATAGAAATTAATTGATAACTTTTGGAGATGTCATTGGGGAAGACATGAGCAAATACATGAATGTATCTTTTTTAATGGAAAATATCTCTCAATTACAAAAAAAAAATCCTGGGTCTGCCCTCTAAATTAACCAACCACTTCCGAAAATTTCATTGAAATTTATTCTATACATTTGAAGATATCGTGTGGATAGACGGGAAAACGAAGAGACTTCAACCAATTTCGTTGGCAGAGGTAACGAGGAAGAAAGCACTTTCCAGTTTTCAGGAATTAATACAAGCGTTATTGACAGAATGTGGCTCTTGTGTGTATAATTTAAATGCATTACAAATAAACTAGAAAGGAAAAAACAATTGGAAAGCGCGTACCTCTGCCAAAACCATACCCTACCTACAAAACTAAATTGAATTTTTTTTAAATCAACAACATAGGAGAAAATTCTAGATGTACAAATATTGAGCTACTTTCCTTAGAATATAAGTATAGCCTTTTTATTAACTACTCGTTTTGACAACCGTCCCCAAAAATATTTATAGGGGGTTGGTATTCAAAGGGATCGATTGACATGATAATTCGTCATGCTAAAATGATTTCTCACTTCTTAATGACGTAATAAACGAACATCTTTTCTTCAAATAAATTCTTGTGATACGCCAACAAGAAATCCAAGAAGAAATCGATATCACAGGGACTGGTAGGCCGCATAGCATGAGCTTAGAGAAGCATCGTCTTCTTTCAGTGACGATGCGGGACTCCACTAACAATCTCTCGGAATCAAAATATGACGTAATCTTGCGTTCTCTATTTTAAGAGGAACCCAAGACCTTTTTAACATGCCTCATATCGCGCTGTTTATTGGTTGTATAGGGATATCTTGAATTGTGCTGTTTCGATTGGTGCGTGTTTTGATGTAGTACATTTAATGTATTGCTGTACAATTCACAATGTACGGGAGTTGGACAAAATAATGGAAACATCATTTTAATCAACATTTTTTCTATAAATTTTGTAACTATTTCTAATACAGAGTCAGCCCTCCTTTAACATTAATGACAGCTTCAATACATCAAGGAATTGATTCATTCAGCTTTTGGACAGTATCTAGAGGATTTTTTAGCCATTCTTCGAGCAAAACCTGCTACAGCTCCTTCAGGAACGCTGGCGGGGGGGAATCAGTTTCTTAGTTGCTGCTCCAATTGACACCACAAATGATTATATTAAGATTTTGTGACTGCAAAGACCAATCCAAGTGTTGAAGTTCCCTTTCATGAATTTTAAACCAGTTTTTAAAAGCCCTTGTGTTGTGAATGGGTGCATTATCGTTCCGAATCACGGCGACCCCATTGTGAAACAGAGTTTGCTCCAGGGAGTGAAACTGGTCTGCCAGAATTGACAGATTGTCCTGGGAGTTCAATCCTGCCATGTAGTGCTACTGCTGGGCCGAGAGAAATATTCCTTCAAATTTTCGCCCGAATCATACCAGATCCACCTCCACGCTTTACAGTATCATAAGCTTCTTTGCTGTCTCCGGACGTAAACCAGGTCACAGCATGGAAATGATGTAAGGGAAGATTCGAATGAGTAGACCATATTCTTCCATTGTTCCATTATCCAACTCTTATGGGCATTACACCACTTTTTACGACGATTAATATTGATTTGCGAAAGCAATTCTTCCGTAGCATCCAACTCAATGAAGTTCTCAATAAACTAACATAAGAGTTGTGGAATAATATAATATGTAATAATATGCAACACTCAAAGAGATTTTTTCGGTCATTCGAAGTTTTATGAGGTATCAATGTTGTCCAGAAATACAAGTGAAATCAGTAGGTTGATTTTAGGTGTCAAAATCGATAAAGAACTTTCATTTTCCACTTTTAAGAATTAAAATAATGGTGCGAGTGTTTTGTTTTTTGTTGGTTTTTTTTTTTTTTTCATTTTTAGTGATCAAAATGTGGGGGGAAATCGTTTTCCAAATTGGAAATCGAGGGGTTACTTTTTTTCACTTTTAGAGGTCAAAGTGTGGAATGAATTTCCTTCCTTTCAAGGGTCAAAAGTAGGGGGAGGGGATTTTTTTCAATTTTTTGAAAGCAAGGAAAAAACGGTGTTGTTATATTTGCAGTTTTTCTTCCGGGCAACGCCTGATATCAATATTATTGTAAATTCATCCTGAAATGGACATATATTTGGTGCTCGTTTTATCAGGTACTTTCATCATGCTGCCAGCGTCTGAAAGAGTTCGGAAATAAAACTGTACAGGAGTGATTTTTTTTATATATCAGTCTCCCCCTTTTGAAATTATATCCCTCCATTTTGGACATTAGCCCCATTTTTCTCAACATTATCCCCCTCCACGAACGCCTTTTCTTTTTTTAAATTAACCCCTTTTTGGGACATAACGCTCCCTTCTTCAAACATTATACCTCTCCTTTCAAATCTTTTACCTTCTTTTAACATTAGTTACCGTTTTTTACATCATAACCTCTCTTTTTCGAGATTAGCCCGACTTTTTTTCAACTTTAAACTCCCCAACGGCCCTTCCCTAATCTTAACCCCATTTTAAACATTAGCTCCCCCCATTTTTACATTAGCCCCCCAACACACATTTTTTCAACTGTGGAATTAAATCTAATTTAAAAACAAATCAAATTGAATGCTCTCTCATTTCTGTCTATCTATCTTTCTATTTTATAAATTCCTTTTTTGGACAGCAATTTACCCCGCCATTGAAAATTTGCAAGCTTTTCTCGGGATATCTAGGATTTTGGTGATCTTTTGTACTAATACTGTTCAACATTCATCATGATTCTTCCATTTTACTGAATGTGATGAGATAAGCTTAAAACCTCTATAGACAACTTCTAGAGATATCGTGTGGACATTCATGAACGTATACCCAAATGTATGAAAAATGTCTCACAATCGAAAATATTCCTGGATCCACCCCAAATTTAACCAACTCTTCTTTACCCCATTGCCTACCTTTCCACAAAATTTCATTGAAATTCATTGAGTACTTCCGGAGATATTGTGTGGATTGTTTCATTTTGAATAAAAAGACTACCAAGAGACTAAACAGAAATTTTTTAGGAATTCATTGAGGTGTCACTCCCTCTGAAGCTATCATCTAGGGCAGGACGTCTCCACTTGGTCTCCCACTGACTCATCAATAATTAACACAAAAATTCATTAAAGTATAATGTGAATGCATGCTTATTATTTTGAAATTGAAATCCATTGAGAATCAGGTAGAAAGGTATTGTTGGTGGTTAGAATAAGGCTATGTTTTCATAGTTTAGATTATATGTTTTATTTCCATTCATTTCAGTGTTCATTTTATGCAGCTGAATTCTTGGAAATAAAGCAGATTTACAATACAAACTAAAAATCCTGATGACAAAACTGTTGAGAAAATGCTCATTTCATTTAACTCTGTTCATAAATCTAGTTTTTCTATTTTCAGTTACTTCATTTGCTTACATCATCCTTTCTTATTACTAGTGAGTCTCTTCAACATGTATCAAACATTAAAATTACGATTTCTACTTTCCAATCCGCCTCTGTCCAAAAAAAATCACGTCACAAATCTTTCATTTCTATGAAAATAAACTGCCTCAAAAAGTCAATTTTTTTCAGTAGTCAATTATACCAATCTATTAAAATCGGTGTTTTCCAACCTTTTTTGGTAAACGCCCACCTAAAACACTTATATAATTACTAGGGTCCCCCCGACACCAGAACAGAGACTACACTCTGATCATATTTACTCGCTTCCCTATGAGAGTAAGATGTGACACAGTGTCATTTTTTATGTGGGGATCCAATTACGGAAAAGCTACAAAAATTGCTCCAGTCCCCGTAACTAGTATTGCGATGGGACATTACTGCCCCAGAGCGCACTACTCCTCCGAGACTCGGACGATTCATTTTTTGAAGCCACGGGACAAATCCTAGGCCTCTGGCATTTTGCAAAACCGAGTCTCATCAAGCCATCATCATCGTTATTTCATCGGCACAAAGCAACCAAAGCGTGTACTGCGAACAGATACTACACTCTATCTAAAACTACTGGCCCACAAGATACATTTTGATATTTATTAAGTTTTAACAGTAGAGCATAGATACTACATTTGGATGTGAAAATAAAAGTACCACTGAAGTCATTTTCAGTGGATGAATTCCTTGTTTGAAATGGTGACATTTTTTTTATCTGCAAAATTGCTACCTTTAAGTGGAAGTTTCCACTGGGTTAGTATAGACTACATTGAGAAACGATAATTGAAATACTAGACAACATTCCTAGGGAACACTAGCTTATATCAGTTGAATGGATTTTTAAATACCATTTATGTTAGAAATATTTTATTTTTCAAAAAAAGGGATTTTAGAATCTAATCTGGAACAAGCCTTTCTGCTGCAGGGTCAAACTCCACTCCTGCTTCTATTCCAACCGAGGATGATTACTGCAAACTTTTGTATTGCATACATCATAAATGAATTTGTGAATATATAAGATTTGTGAGTTTGGCTCAGTTGGTAAGAGGGACACCTACCAATCACTTGGGTGTGATTTCATATTAAGATTGGGAAATATTTCTTATTCATATATTGATTTGGTTTAAGATGACGGGATAGACAAACAGTGAAGATTTACTCCCCTAAATTAGGTGAGGATTGTTCTTGTTGCAGGGGGCGGGAGAATCAAGTCATCTCCAACCTGGACAATAATGAAACAAAGCAATTCGCAAAACAAAGAAACAAATCATCACTGCATGGATTTCATCTGGGTCAGCACTCTTATTTTTAACTGTTGTTCCCAATAAATAGGATCAACCAGTTTTCTTAATGGGTGGATTCGTTCGTTCCCAAATCAGGATTTATTGTAGAGATTAACTAGGTTTGGCTATAATCAGGATTAAATTGGACTGCTTTACTTTTTTTCTGATATCAATCAATAAGAGGCGAAGCAGAAGCAGTCAGTTTATCTCGATTTGACTGAGTATTGACTTGACTTTTTCTTGGTAAACACCAGTGCAAACACTGAATATATATTAGCTAGGTATTACCATTGGAAAAATTTACAGACATCCATATCCCGCATAAATAAATAACCTTACCCCCGTTTGTGTACCAGAACTAATTATTCAAAATATTATCTAAAAAATTAGATCTTTTACCTAAAAATTATCTCTTTGTGTTTCTGCGGATTTCAAACAGTTTCTTTGCATTTTCTTACTTTTTTAAGACTTGATAGTTCAGTACTTCAAACCTGTTAATAGTGTAAATAAATGTTTACATCTGAGGTTTCATTGAAAATTGATTGAACTCGTTTAAATGGAAGAGACTTTTTATTTTCAAATGTTAAGTAGGAAATATTTTTATAAACAAAATTCTTACCTGAGGGTGGAAGAGTCCATTTTTACGAACAAAGAAGCAAACAGAAAAAGTTGCACAGTTCATTATATAGATAGATAGATTTTTTGTGATAGTTTGATTGAGATGAACTGTTCTGACTTCAAAGAATTGTCAACATAAATAAAAACTAGATTTTTGATAAGGAAGTTCATTGAAGGCACATCTCTCCTAGAAGATGAAACACTGACAATACATTGTCATAATGATAAGTCAAATGTTGTAAGCCAAATAAATAGCTTATTAGATTTGAAAAAGAATTTTTTTTATTTTCATTTCATTTCATAACATATGCATTGCAGTATAATTGTCCATTATAAATTATGTGTAATCTCTTTATTCTATCAGTAATTCTTGTATTAATTCCTGATCACTGATAATCACTCTCATCTTTATTTGCAATTTATTTCTATAGTAAAATTACTAGCAATGCACTCATATTGTACACATAATAGCTCTATGCTATCAGTAATGTTTGATCTAATTCCAAATCAATAACAATCCCTTTCATCTTGATTTTCAGTGCATTTTTATAGTAAAATCATTTTCAAAGAATTCACATTATACATTTTGCTTTTTACAGACACTAAAATTCTTTTGTGTTTTTGTGCATCCATAGCACAGAGCTCATCCGAGATACAAAGCACTATATGCCATTGATGATTTCATAGATTGTGATCTTTTTTTCTGATGTTTCTCAAGATTTTCATTTTAAAAAGCACAGTTGTACTATAATAAGTTATGTGAAAATAAACTTTTTTGAAATATTTCTGTCAAGAAAACATTTTTGAGGAAAATTGGTCAATGAAGATAATTAAGTGAATTTTCGAGAACTACCAGTCAAATAATGGAATCATTTACTAATGGATCAGCAGCCTTTGCTTAAGATCAAAGTGTCTTTCCTTGACTATATATACATATATATATATATATATATATATATATATATATATATATATATATATATATATATATATATGTATATGTGCATATTATTTCATATATGTGGATTATTTACATAATTTTGTTTTAAATTGAGGTCAGATAAGTAAATGTACATTTACATGAAATTCAGTTTATCTTTTTGTTATTGCTCACTTTTTCCCAATTAGTTACCAAATTTATGATTTGTAAGTTGCACAGCCATAAAGAACACATCTCAATTTTTGCAGACATATTTTTTGATAACTTAAAACAAATCCCCTCTTTTTCGCTGATTTTTATAGCCCTCCACATTATCGGGTTATACTAATGCTCTAATCAATTCAAATCTTTATTAAACCCCACGGTGGCTGGCCATTTACATTATTTATTAGTAACATTAGTTAAAAAATAAAAATGATGAAATGTTCGTCTCCCAAGGTGGAACTCAGAAAAATGTGTATCTTATAAGCCATAAAAAAAAAGTTTATTCTTTTTCAACTTAAAATTCTTATTAAGAAACAAAATACTATTGTGGGCATTTAATTTATTGCCATTTTTCATTCTAGTTTCAAATTCTTGTGATGGAATCATAGAATTTGTTGTTTTCCATCAGCATACAAGGTCTCTTGTTGGACATAGGCCTTCCACAAGGTCTGTAGAGTAAGACATGAGGAGTGATTGGTCTCACCCTGCCATTCTACCCCTTGAGGTTTAGCAGGCGGGAATGGATTTATGCCTTTCCCTAGGGCATTAGTGTGAAGTGGATGCAAACTGTCTCAGCCAGAGCTGGCCAATCCCATTCTCCATACTGCTCACTGCTCGGCCACTCGTAATTCGCATAGAGTTATAATAGAGCTATTTCAGACAGAAATCGAGTATTAGCAATTTTCCCAGCCAACAGCCGAAAAATTGAGAAAAATGGTGAACAGTCTCTTGATTATAAATTATTCAACTCATTATTTATCAGTGTTAATCTTTTAATTCCATATCGCTCAGATTAGCCACTGATTTGCTAACGTAAAATAATCACTTAATCCTTGAGAGTTTACTGGACTCGATGATTAGCTAACGCGTACACACATACAAAGAAAGATTAAGCTCAGCCTTAATCAGTGTTGTTACACTTTGTGGCACAAACCAACTGAACATCTGGAGTCTACAGATTGAAGCAGGCTTCCTCTGAGAAACAAGTCTTTTTTTGGGTTGATCTCTCCAACAAAAAAACTTTCACCATGAATAAGATGCAAGGAAAGAAGAAGGATGCGGCAGAAGAGGAGGAAGAACGTATAATCCCTCCAGAATTGTGGAAACTAATTATTAACCAATACAAAAGACAACTTGCTATGACAGATGTAATGAAAGTTTCAGAAACTGTCAAATTGTAAGTATGAATTCATCAGAGCTTCAAATGCTTCAATCATACATTCTGATTTTTCTAATTCTCAATCTACTTACAGAGGGCTGAATATGTGCTTCTAACTACTGTATTTCCCCAGTATCAAAGACACTATTCTTTTGTTCCCCAGAAATAAGCCTCTAAAATTTATCCTGCACCCTCCAGGCCAAAGATTGCTTCTTTCATTGGCCTATCCTGTTTTACTTCTTTTTTTTCATTTCAAAATTTTGCTAGTCGAAATTGGGATGTTTCTCCAAGGCGAGCACTTGCTTGATAAATGGTATAATGTAAAACTACCTGAGTATTGTGACAAAAATAAAAGCAAAAAAGACAAACAAAAACTAGTCTAAATTACCATGATTGATAGCATATGAGACAAGGCACATATCAATATATGCACCGATGGCAAGCACTAAAATTGTGCCCCTGTTCAAACATTTAATACGGTGACACCCATCTTTCATATAACTGTATGCATGATAATCAAAGAGAGATCGCACATCTGGCAAAAATTCTCTTTTCACTAACTGAGGACAGCTTGTCGGACTTTTATAAAAAACTACTCGGAGGTACTCCCTTCAAGCGGCACCCAGAGCATGTGCACTACATACACCACTATATAAGACCCCCCGTTTTTTTCCCAAACGATAGTTGAAAAGGTAAATGTAACCTTCTTTTTCCAGCCCCACACTGACCAGATCAGGTGTTTAAAAATATGGATGGTAAAAGAGAGAAATTCAGAGGAATGCATTCTTTCTAAACATCTCCAGTTGAAATAAGAGGGGGGATGTCTTATATACCGTCAAATACAATACTAATGAAAATGCCCCACCTGAGAAATTTTGACAATTTAAGACTATTGCATCTACAATTACTACTAGGTGTAAAGAAACAGAAAGATGAGGAAATAAAAAGTTGATCAAAAACTAATGATAATAAAAATGCCTCATCAAAGAAATTTAAACAAGTTGAGACGTATGTAAAATCTTTTTTTAAAAATAGAAACACATATGTTTATATGCTGGAGGTTGTAAAACATTTGGTAAAAATATCCATCGTGTCTCCGGAGAGGTTGAGCGATTTCTCCACTTTCTCAAACTTACTTTATCTACTTCAAATCTGTTAATTGTGTAAAAAAAAAATTGTTTATGTCTTTTCAAGTTCATCTGAGGTTCTATCAAAAAGTGGCTGAACTCATTTATGTGAGAGAGTTGAAAGTTTCAAATGTTGGGTTGGAAATATTTTTATCGGCAAAATTGTTACTTTCAAGTGGAAGAGTTCATTGTTATGGACAGAGAAGCAATCAGAAAAAGTCACACTGTTCATTATATAGCTGGATGTATCATGTATACTTTTTTAATTGATTAATTTATTTTTTGAAAAATCAATTCGATAAAGTAGCACATAGAATTATAAATAATATGAGACTACCAAGGAAAATAATTCGTTTGAAGGTCGTGTCTATAGTGAGGGTGGGGGAAGTAAGCAGTAAATCGTACCCAGGCCCTGGGATCCGAAGCGGGTATGAGTGCCAAAGAAATTTTTTTTTCAAATATATATTAAGACTATCTACATTTATTTTCCTTTCTATTAATAATTACTATATATAAAGATGTCTCAATGTAAATTCTTTCTCCTTAGATGTGTTTTAGCAAAAAACAACATGTTCAAATGTGCTTTCTTCTCTCTAGTCTTCTTCTATTTTATATCCAAATGTATACCAGTCAAAAATTACGGAGTTATCTTTCTATGAATCCGCACTAAGAAGCCTAAAGCTATCTTATTTGGTGATTTATTTTTAATACTTTAAGTATCCCATTTCCAAGTTTTTTTACGTACTTTATTCAACTCAAACTGTTTTTAAAGGGTGATTGGACATAAAGTCTCAAGGCAAAATGTTATACCATTGACACTGTGCGTTTTTTTAAACAGTCATAGTAAGAAACTTATTTCATTAAAAATATTATTTATTTAATCATAAAATAAACTCAAATCCAACTTTTTTTCTTTGATTTTATTTTCAAATGACCCACATCTCTGTGACCTATTTTCCATGGTTACATCATAACAGCCTATCTCATTTTCTTACAACCTTAAAATTGTTTTTGTAGTTCACATGGACCAATCCATTATAACTCTTATGTTGTAAAAGGAAACAGACAAAATAGATAACCATACGAACAATTATATAACTAAACATTCTAAATTACATATATGACTTTTATATGGAAAGATATTTATTATTGAGGGATTAAAGGTACATAGGGCTTCAAATGCAGAAAATAAACAGAGTACTCCATTCTAGCCTTTTCAAATCTTCCATAACAATTAAAGCATTATAGCTCATGGCATAGAACCATAGTAGATAAAAAAAACTGGATGATTGATAGAGAAAGGAAGTCCCCCACAAATAGACTCGAAAAATATTGTCCAAATATATCCCAACATATTACCCCAACTATGATCTATGAAAACATACAAAAATATGAAAATTGCTATTTGAAAAACAAAAAAATAACTAAAATCAAAGTTTCAGCTGAAATGTTTATTTACTTAGACAATTTTTGTGCTGAATTCAAACACGATTTTAGATTTTTGAATTAATATACAGTAGTCACTACAGTCAGTTAAAATATATAGTAAAACTCTTCATTTCTATCTGTAAATGTATATTTTTTTATGCTTTTGAAGTTAACATTTTTTTCAAAACTACTGAAGATTAAATTTAACAAATATCTTATGACCAGACTCCGGCTCTGTCTAGAAAATTCTATGAGATCTCCATCTAAGATAATTATTTTCTAGAAAGATGAATTGAAAAGATGCCACATTGGGATTTTTCTTATTATTAAAATTAAGCCCAGACTTATTTGAAATCTTAGCCATCATAAGATTAGTTGTAATTTATGTTATTTTTAGTAATAAAAAGCTGATACTTTCTTTTAATTGTAACATTTGGGAAGGTCAAAGATATGCAACAGCATTTGAAAATGATATTTCATTTTGTGCTGATGTTTTATCACAGATTATCTAGTAATAGGGTATTTCTTTGTTCTCAGTATGTTTTTCTCCATTTAGTTGATCCCCACATACATTCCACCTTTCAACTCCTATTGACAATAGTACCAATCATTATTTTTATTTATCTGTCTTGATATTTATTTATCTTGATATTTATCTATTTATTTCACACATTGGCATGTGTAGGCTTCCAAGTTGTTGTCACTAGAAATCAAGTGACAGCAAGTTTCCAGCTCAGCATCTACACTCACCCCCCATAATGAAGTGATTTCTCAAAGGAGATAACTACTAAATGCTAAATATTGACTGGTGTCCCATATTCATTCATTTATTCATTTGCAAATGCATAAATAATCCTGGGCTTTTAATTCATGGTTCATTTTGGTCACATCAGATGGCATTACTTTACTTTCAAAGGGTGACCCTGCAGGTCACAAGGTCATCTAGAACATATCATAATCTTGGTTAGCAAGCCTCATCTTGTGAACCAGTTCACTTCTTCAGTGGTTTCGAAACCTTGAAAACTCTAGGATCCCTTCTATAAAGAAAATATTCTGGTGGACCCCTATTTTCAGCATTTACTTTCTAGACTAACCGCAATCATTATTCTCATCACCAGCCTTTTAGAGTTTGCCGTTGAACAAAAATTTCCCCAAGATTTGCCAGACCTCTCTATCATGGGCATCACAGAGCCAGTACTTTCTGATCTTTATCTAGCTCATCATGACATCTTATTTTCTGTTAACCACAATTTTACATATGATCTGTGGGGATCCACATTATGAGTTGTTATGTCCAGCAGCTGTCTGCCATTCTTGCAACATGTCCAGCCCATTGCCATTTGAGTTTTCTAATTGTTTCCATGATATCCCGGACTCCTGTCTTTTCTCTAAAATACTGTGCTGTCTTATGATATCTCCATCTGAGGTTAAGCATGATTTTCTCATGTGCATGTTGTATGGTTCTCAGTTTAAGGGTAGATCTTTTGATTAGGTTCCATGTTTCAGCTCCATATGTGACTATCAGTAGGATTGGTTGTATACCCTTCTTCTTAGGACTAGTAGCATTTTCTTGTTCTTGAGAGTCAAGCTTGCCCAACCGAAAGCTTACCAACCTAGACTGATTCTTAGCTTTATTTCTTCTTTTTTTTTGATGACTTCATGGAGACTTCATAAAGGCTCACTGTCCAAGGTAGATGTACTGGTCCACTTTCTCTGGTTCTGCATTTTTGATCTCGATCATTGTGTCTTTGTCTCCAAAATGTCTGTTGAGCATGATATTTGTTTTGCTAAAGTTCATATGGATGCCAAATTTATTGCATGTTTCATTTAGTTTGTCTAGCATTATTTGGAAGATGCTAGGACTACAAGAGGCAATTTTTGACCTTTAAAAATCATATTTTTTAAAATTGAGTGCATTTATTTGACTTCAAATACATTTTGCTGATATCATGTGTACAGGCTGCACTGATGGAATAAGAGGGCTTAAAACTTATTATGTCTAGAAAAAACCTTTCTATAATGATATTTGTTGAAAGCTGTGTGATTGATGATAATGTTCCCCTGCCACAGGATTTATTCAATGTCAGGTTCAGAGGGGTCACTGCTGCAGATACCCAAACATTATTTGATGGACCCCCAGTGGTCCTTTGACCCCAGTTTCAAAACCGCTAGCTCAATCCTTTTGGTCTTGTGTCAGATCATGTTTAGTTATGAGCGCTTAGTATCGCACAATGATTAGCAAGCTAATCTCACAGATCAATGCGCTAGTATAATAAATTCAGTCTTTATTGGTGCCCTACTACTGCTGTCACCTTATGCTAAGCTAAGTTGAGCTCAGGCCCAGGACAGGGGGGGGGGGCAGACGGACCAGTTGGCATGGGCGTATGATTTTGAGAGGGCCTACCCCAGAGGAAGAGGGGAAATAGTTAGAGTTCTTTTATTCTCATCTGTTACTTGTGAGTACATAATGTATACTACATGCAGATGTGTATACCTATATATAAATCAAATGTATTTAACACTGATGATGAAAATACTTACCGAGCAGTTTGAAATGGGGATTACATTTCAGCTCTGCCCAGACCTGGTAAAGCTTACTAAAATAATATTGATAATCTGGAAAGTAAAATACCAGAAACCAACCACCAAAACTCTCAACATAGGTTTCTTCAGTTTTTAAATTGGTCCGTCTGTCTTTCTGTCTGTCTGTCTGTCTGGCTGGCTGGCTGGGTTGCTGGCTATGTATGCATATATCGTGTGTACAAGCCACACTAAAAGAGCTAGTGGGCTTAAAATTTATCGTGTCTAGAAAAAAGGTTTTGGGGTTTTTTTTAATTGGGGGCAATTGAATAGGTCTTTAGTGGGTATCCAGTTTACAATGTAACTTCATGACAAAATGATCCCTTAGTTTATATCTAGCAGCATCCATGTGTGTTTGTTTTTCAAATTCAGACTCTTTTAGTAATCGCTACCCAACAAAAGACGAGAGAAGTAACTTATTCACTGATCACTCCTATTTCAATTTCTTAATTGATCACCACCAAAACAGCATGCTGCCAAAAGATGTTTCTCATGCATGTAAATATACATCAAAGATTCCTTGGAGTCCTAAACAGATAGGGAGAATTTTCAGGAATTATGAAAGAAAACTGTAGTATGAATGTTTCTTTGCTTCACTGTCTAAAACATTGGACTTTTCCACCTAAAGGTAACAATTTTTCTGATAAGAATATCTCTGACTTACCATTTGAAATAAAATGAACTCCTCAATTCAAATGATTCCAGTCACTTTTAAATAAAGCTTCAGATGAAATTGATATTTATCGACACTATTAACAGCTTTTTAAAGTATGAAATCTGTGAAGAAACCCTTAGAACAACACAGAAACACGGGTAGATATTTTTACCAATTCACAGCCTCCTGTATATATTCATTTAGTTTCAGAGATTCCCTGACAATTACTAATAATGAGTGTGATATAGAATGATAATTCTCATTTTTACAAAGTTTTCTCAAGATGTAACTTTTAGTGACATTATGTATATCATCTTGAGAAAGATTTGGAATTCTTAATAAATATTTGGTAATTGTACACTTCATTTCAAGGACTTTATAATCAAATTAATATCAAATTTTCAACAATTTGCATCAACCAGTCTCCTTGCTAATATTTTTATTTTATTTTATTAGTTTGATTATTAAACAGTTGTTCTAAATGTAATCAAATCCCAAAAGAAAAGTATGAAGTATTCAATGAACACATCATACTAGCTATCACTTATGACTTATGGAAGCAAAACATGGAAATCAACAAAAACTGAAAACCAACTTGGAATTGCACAGAGAGCTATGAAAAGAGCAATACTAGGGATAACTCCAGAAGATAGAAAAAATATCAACATGATTGGGAGGGTGGACCAGACTTAAGAATATTATACAAATAATTATAAAACAAAAATGGAGATGGACTGAACACTTGGCAAAAAGAAATGACAATGACAGGGCAAAAAGTTAACCAATTGCTGCCCATGTGATAGAAAATGGAGTAAAAAAAGATTAGATATAAGATGGAGATATGAGACAGAAATGTTCATTGGTAAGAACTGAAATTTTGCTTAATTGAAATATATATATTTTAGCTGAAGTACTCATCTACTCTGAGTTGAATATTATTAAAATACAAAATAAGACACTAGCTTATATCACACTACTTGACTTAGTGCTGGTAGCATTATAATTGCCTTACCAGACTAAGGAGCCCTGTCTGGAGGATTTGATCAGCAATTGTAGATTTTTATCAGTTGAATTTGAGGAAAATCGACCACATCTAGCTGAAAAATGGCTAATTTGGCAACCCTGCTTAAAAGTGGGCTTATTTTTCACAATTTTTTTCTTTTAATTTTAACCTGTATTGTCAATCCCAGCTATGATTTAACATGTTGATTTCAGTTAAAAGCTGAATACAGTGTTGAAAACAGGTTTTTTGTAAAATTGAGAAGTGCATGAGAGGAAACTTTTGTATATATATATATATATATATATATATATATATATATATATATATATATATATATATATATATATATATATATATATATACATACATATATATATATATATATATATATATATATATATATATATATATATATATATATATATATATATATATATATATATATATATATATATATATATATACATACATATATATATATATATATATATATATATATATATATATATATATATATATATATATGTATGATGTACGGTTGGATTGGATATATTCGACATTTTGACAATAAAGACAATGTGGAAACCATGTTCAATTCAAAATGAGTTTTATTCTCATTTTTGTGACATGTTTCACTTGACGAAGCAAGCTTACTCAGACAAAGAGAATGAAATACAAGAAGAGAGGGAAAAGGAGTTTGGTTTTAACTTATCTATGATATAAATATATATATATGTGTATGAAGAGTGTGGCTCCAAGATGCAATAAGCACCATCTGAAAAATAAATGTGTTCAGTTAAATTTAAAATTCTTGATTTGTACTTTTCATCTTATCAGAACCTTATTGACTGCATACATATTTGAAGGTTGTGATACAATGAATTCAAATTCAAAATTTGATTTTTGATTTGATTAAACATTCAAACATTTCTTTTTTGAATAGTGCCTATCACATTTTGGAACCACAATCTTCATATATAAGTACATATATATGTATATATATATATATATATATATATATGTGTATGTATGTGTGTGTGTGTGTGTGTGAAACCCAAAAGTTATTGAAATCTGTTGGTTCTATCAATGTTGATTTTCTACTCAATTACTATTACACTTCTAGTTATGTTATAACTGTTTCAAAAGGGAATAATATCATAGAAACTCAAGATTTTTTTTTGTTTTGCTTTTCTATTGTAGGCATGAAGAAAAGATCAAGGAGAAGGTGCCAACTGATCACATTATCCATCCACAAAAACCAAACCTCTGGGTCGATGATGGTAAAAAGGGCGGTGGATGCGTAGTCGTATGAACAATACAAAATATTGTACTAGAAGTCTACTCCGATGAATAAGCAGTGGAAAATTTTCTCCCTTTTTATTTAAAGAATGAATCTGATTTTTTGAAAATTTATTGGATAATTAATAACTAACCTCCAAGGATATATCATTGTTTTAAATCTAGTAGATTTTTTTTCTTCTCTTTCCTTAATTTGAAGTACATTTTTCTGTCTTTCATTTCATTCACTAAACAGATTTGAATGAACTAATTTTATGAAACAACCATTGACCTATCTAATTTTACTTTATTCAATAAAAGAAACTCCGCATGAAAATTCCATCAAATAAAGATTGAATATTCAGTCAAATCAAGACAGAGTTTATTTGATTTGAGGTTTTTCAATGACATGAACTGTTTTAGTACTCTAGATGTAAACTACATGCAAAAAGTAACATTTAAATATGTATTTGATTAAACACTGATGTTTGTGAGACGTATTTGTAATATCTGCAAGCTGAAAAAGTTTCAGGATTGTTGAATTCTTGTGCACAGCTACTCTACGCAAATATATTGGATATAAATAAAAGACAATATGTATTCATTTGTTTGTCTGATTCTTGATGATCATCAGAAATCTGCAAAAAACATTAATGATAAAAATGGGAAAAGCAAAATTTATGTTTATGACAAATGCAAGTTCTGCCGATAAGGTATCCAGCCATTTGATACCAATGGAAAAAAAAACATCCAGACTACAGCAATGGTGGCTTAATTCCCTTCAAAGTAATCCCCTAAGGACTTAAGACACTAATTCCAGTATCCTTTCAATTTTTCAAAACAGTCTGCAAAGTCCCCTTTCTGGCTTGTCATTCACCTTAATCTCATCCACGGTCTAAAAACTATTGGGTAAAAGCAACAAAGTCACAGGGAGCTTAATCTGAAGTGAGGGGGTGAGCTGCTGACTGACCTGGATGGAGCTGACAGACCTGGGTGGGGTTGACAGTCCTGGGTGGAGTTGATAGACCTGGGTGATACATTGTTTTGCAAAACAAAGCCCTTTACAGGCCCTTAAGAATGACTCCCTTAGTCATTATGACTGCAACTCTTACATAGTACATAAGCTCACTCAATGGAATCTCACTGCCAACTGTGTAATTCCACAGAAGAGTGCCTGTTCATGCATGTGCAATAAGGTACTCCCTGATTGGTTTTCAATTTACATCGAGATTGCATAACCAGTTCTTGAGGTATTCAAAATGGCTGGATACTTTCTTGTATCAAGGTAAAGAAAATATATCAACTTTTTGCAACAAAAATATACATTTTCACTAAAACAAATTGTTCAAGTCATATTTCAAGAACACTGGAACCCAAGCACAAGAAATGATTACATTTGCAAATGATGTATGAATGGAATTATCTATTTTTATGAAACAAACAAATTTATTAGGTCTAATAAAACAAGAAGCTAATTCAATTATTAATTTGATGATCTGCTAATTTGCTAAAGTGCTTCAAAGATTATTATCAATCCTTCACAAATATTTTTGTTTCATCATATTTCTGTTGCTTCATATCGCAACTCTCTCATGGTTATTCTGTGGTTGTCAATAAGAATGAAAGTTTGAGAGTTGCAATAAAAAGTAACAGAAATGAAGAAATTATAGTTCAGGATTGATAGTAATGTTTTATCAAATAAATTCAAATAATGTTACTACTTCAAAGATATTTGGTGGAACAAAGTTACTATTAGTACTGATGCTCCAGTTACTACTAAAAAGGTATGGCTGCTAAAAAATTTTTCTTATTCAAAATAACATGAATTTTAAATTTTGACAAGATTTCCTTCCCTCTTGATTTCAGTTGCTTTTCACTGCAACTCCTCAAGCCGTCTTTCCACAACCATTACTAAACATATGTTGAATGGAAATAATGAATAAGCTCTTGGTGAGACTCAAAGTCATACCCTTTTTACCTGAGGTAAAAGTTTGGGTCTCATCGATAAATAATTCTCTATTTCTGTGCCACTTTGTTCACTAATGGCCTAAAATTGACAAGTAGTTACAATTAAAAGCAACTGAAATTAAGATGAAATACTAGTCAAAATCTAATAATTATTGTCAATGCTTCATTGACTAAAAGTTCAAGATAATATGGCGTGAAATTTCAAAAATCCACTTATTGATTCCGAATTCCCAGGAAGCTACTAAAGCAACAGACATTTGAGGAAGGCTGGAGAGCATATCAGCTGAAACAAAGATGAGGAAACTGGTCTAATTCAAAAGTTAATGTCTTCATTTTTATGTATGACTAGTTAAATTTTAAACTCAAATAATATTTTGACAATGTTCCAAAGGACATCAATGTTGGGTACCCTCACTACCATAGTGCCATCACCTCCAACCATGCCTCATTCAGCAAAGTGCCAAGTCTTGCTTCCAGCTGAAGTCTCATGTTTACAAGAGATGCATTGAGAGTGAGCCTTGTTCTGGAAGCAGCCATTGTAAAACAGGAATCAGAGACACAAGTTGTTCATGAAAAACAGAGAATGAACTGGAGTTATGATACAAGTAACCAGAGGTTATTTGTTACTTTGTGCAATCAGAGACAACAAGGTAACAAATATAAGAATCAGCCAACCAGGATTATGCTGATACAGCATAATCAACGCAGAAAACTAAAGATAAAACTATAGTTCTCTCTAAGCTGTACTAAACTTATATGGAGGTCCTGCATAAAAGTGGTTAATAGAACCAAATTGATGCAATTGATTTCCTACACTTGATTTGGATATTTTTCTGTGTTAGACATCTCTTGCATCATATAACATGGATTATTCTTGAGTGATATCTTCATTTGATCGCTCCCAACCTCAGCTAGTCAACCCAACTCTGGAATATCATGAAACTTCACAAACCATTTTTGACAATTTGGTCATTCACAGTGTCTCTTCTATAAACGGCACAAATATTTGTTTTTGAATTATTTTTTTTTAATTAAAAAGCATTATATACCAAAAATGTTGCTTATTTCCTGCCATCTTCAATGTCAGAATCAATAATCAGAAACATGCCATTTTCACAACTTGTTTTCAAAATGCACTCTAGTACTGGCTCCGCAATACCCATGTTAAAGAGGTCTGGCAAATCTTGTGAAAGGTCTATGTCCTACGAGTGATGCTAAAAGGATGATTATGATGATAATGATGATGATATTTCTCACATTACAATCAAAAGCAAAGTTTTTGAATGCTTCCAATAGCATCTAACAACAAAAATAAAACAAATTCTGGCTAAGGCCGCACTCACTCACTCTCTAAAGCTTCAACTACCATGATATGCCAGTGATGAGTTTGTAGAATGAATGTTTATTTCGTCATTAGGCCACGGACTTGTTGATTTGCCTTCATATTTCCTGCGATGTATCTCCTTGAATGAAAAACTCCATACTGCATATGACTCTTGAACGTTTCAAGGAGTACAACAACATAAATGTAAAGAATAATACTTACAGAAATATTAGACACTCTAAAATTTGTAAAAAAAAAAGAATAAAGAAAAGAGATTCAATTTAATGAAGTGTTTTTTCCATAAGGGAAAACAATACAAAATTTATCATTTTAAAATGAATATTTTGTAATCATACTGTTTTGAAAGAGCATGAATTCATTTCCCGGTCCTCAGCTATGGGAGGAAAATAACAATGGAGCCTTTCAGACCTGTGAGGCTGTTCACCAAAGAGAATGCTGCTCTGACAAAAACCTAGAGCTTGGCATTCGCCTTAATCATCTTGGCTCACAAAACAACGGATGAAGGGCACCAAGCCTAAAGAGTAGATTTGATGTGAATAAGCTGATTTCTAATTTTTTAAAAAAACCAGCGTAGGTGAGAGAAGAGAAAAACAACTGGGCTTCTCTTGCCCACTTTGCAAAGAGGTTTAGGTCACACAGATTTAGCTCCACAGCCACCTTGAACCCTGTAAAAGTTAGACAGACCATTTTTCCCTGATCTTCACTAGTGAGGAATAAGCCAACAATGTTATTAGTTTCTACGTGGACCATAATTTTGTACTATCTAATCTTCTTAAAGGTGGGTTCATTTAATCTTATTGATCAACTGAAAACAAAATGCTTATGATTGGGTGGATCAAATAATTGGCTGGTGCTAATATTAGGAATGTCAAGTCACGTAATCTATAGCAGGATTATAAGCTTAAAAGTAAAGATTATAAGGTGTTGCAATTATCATGGATTAAATTTTAGAAGAAATTAGACAACTGCAATTAAGATGAATAAAGTACCAGTCGGAAAATTGACAGATCTGATTAGTCGCTCAATAGAAACCATCATGTGACCAATGTCTTTGACGGGCATGACATATTGGGGATGATCAATTAAAAAATTGGGAAAACAGGTGATCAATGAATAAGTTACTTTTCCTGCTTTTGGGGGGATCGTGATCCCGGAAAAAAATTGAATTTTTAGAAACAAGTAAACGTGAATGTTGCCAGATATAAACTAAAATTTCGCCAAGAGTTTTATCATAAATTAAATCCCCTCCCCCTCACAGAAAAAACAACTGAGGACAGAATTTATTAAAAACAAATAACATCGCTTTTTTCTAGACTGGAGTAAATTTTCTAATTTTCAGCCCTCTAGCTCCATTGGTACGGCCTGTATGCATGTATTCAAGGGAAAATAAAGAATGAGTGCTGTATAGTTAGATCTGGGCTTATGTAGCCGGTTGAGAAGTGGAGATTTTCAAAGATTATCAGCGAGACACTTGCGTGTCATGGTATTCATTTTGGAAAGATTTTTTGGGGACTATTGTCTTAAAGTATGAAAAAATATCTTTTAATCGTAAAAAAATTCCTTGATCCACCTCTAAATCTAATCAATTATTACTTAGTTCACGGCCCGACCTTCCTTAAAACGTCATTGAAACTTATAGAGAACTTTTGGGGGGTATTGTATGAACAAACAGACAAACATGATTGAATGCATATAGCTCTTCCAACTTCGTTGGCAGAGGTAACAAAAGTTAACAAACCCAGCGATGAACATTAAAAGAGCTTAATGACCTCACTGAAGGAATGAGAAGCAAAACAAAGCTTTAATTGTGATGAAACTTTTTATTAGAATTTTTCTTTTATCTCGATCCTTAATCGCTTTTCATTGCAGTTTTTTGAAGCCGTCAGTCTCCGACAGTGAGAAAAAATCGCAGATCAGAAATAAAGGAAAAAGCTCTCAATGAGACTAGAACTTACGTCCTTTTTTTGCCTTCGGGCAGCCTGGTTAAAAATAATACTGTCGCTACTAAAGCAAAAGTGATTCTCTTCTTTCTGCTATCCTATGCAATCTCTGGTGGGCAGCTCACCCTTGAAGCTAACAACCAACTTACTGCAGCAAAAATGCAGACAGATGACACAGCAGACAGTGGAGGGCGCACAAAGCCTGGAATACACATTAACAATATGTCCCACATGACTAAATTTAGTACGTCATAATCACAAACCATCTTAATTACCACTCTTGACTCCACAGTAACTCTCTTTTATAACAAATCCAACTACATTATTATAAGCCTCAAATCAACAGCAGCTGGAAGTTACAACAGGATGCTACCTAATGGATTAAAGCAACACAGACATGCTTTATGACTAAGATAGTCGCATATTTCCGCAACTGGAGCTAGAGGTCAATTTTCAAAGCCAGATAAAGGTCAGGATTTTGAATGCTGATTTTAGAAGCAAGCACACACACACAGACACAGACACACACACACTTCAAATACCCAGCTACAAAATTTAGCCAAAAACAATTTGAAAGTCATCTGACTCTCCTCTTTATCCAGGCGGGTTTTTAGTCATCATCATCATCATCAGTCTTTTAACGTCTGTCTTTAGACATAGACCTTCCCTGGGATCCGCCACATTTCTCTATCATGGGCGTCGTCGAGCCAGTATTTTCTGAACTTGTCTGGTTCATCTCTCTATCTTGTTTTTTGTCGGCCTCGGTTTCGCATGAGATCCCTGGGGATCCATATTGTGAGTCGTGATGTCCATCGGTTGTCTTTCATTCTCGCAACATGACCAGCCCATTGCCATTTAAGTTTTCTAATGAATTCTGCAATGTCTCTGACTCCTGTTTTCTTCCTGATAGATTGTGTGGTCTTGTGATCTCTCCGTGTGAGGTTTAGCATGATTCTCTCATGCGCACATTGCATGCTTTTCAGTTTGTGGGTCTGTCTCTTGGTTAGGTTCCATACCGGATCATCGATCCGGCTAACTTGGAACTGAAGATAACCTGGATTTCTGAATCTGGACTTAATACATAGATGAAATATAAAGTAAACGAAAAAAAGTAAAAGGCAGAATTGTATTTAAGAGATAATAATCGATAAACTTATATAGCAGGATCTGTTTGAGTCTTATTAATCTACTGAAAATTCTCAAAATATAAAATATACGATGAAAAGTAGAGAATGAAATTATTCATAGCAAAATCAAATTAATCCACTTCAAAAACAGGTTCTGTTTAATCAATAATGATCCTCCAATCTTCATCTGAAAACAACTCAACCTCGTCACGAATATTTAAACAAAGATCGGTTGAGCAGCAAACTATAACAAACACTGCCAGATTAAAAACTAGACTGTTTTTTTCTGTTAATTTTGATTAAGAGAATTTCGTAAAGGCTGGGTTAAATGGTTATCTGCAGATGCAATATCAGGTAAATACGACGAATGAATGTAAAAGTTTCCGGTCAACAGAGAAATATGCGATCTTGCAATAGCCTGATGAAAGAATGGCGAAACATAATCTTCCCATTCGCCAAACAAAAGGTTTCATCATTTGTGGATTCATCAGTGCTACTAGTTTTTCTTTTTCTTTTGTTCCTGGTGCCTTTTCCGCTTTTTTTTTTTCGCTAAACACCTCTTGATATTTGCAGGAACGGCAGCTCGGCACCAACAATCCTTCACAATAATAGGGAGATCATATATTGGTATTAAGTTGCGGGGATTATCTCTGATCCACGTGTCTTTTGAAGTAGAGACCATTTCTTTCAGTGGACCAACAACAATTCCGTAATAGAAAAATTTCATTCGTGGGTTCCTTGAAGATAACATCTGCTGACACGTCTCTTCACAATCGGGCAGAAGAATCGCTAAACAATTCTTGTCATCTCCAAAACGACTTTCGTAATCTTCATTTCAGAATAACCCACTCAGTTAGTAGATGACTATTGATTTTTATGATTGCAAGTTCTACTGAACTGTAACCAGATCGCTCAGAGAACTATGATTTCTTTCAACACTCTTCATGTAATCCACTTGTATGAGTCATCTTGGTAAATTCCTCTTTGTTATCGCTCAACGTGTTTGTTCCTAATTTTCACAACAGTCTTTCTTACATGGTTAAAACCAAAACATGCCTATTCGCCAGCTATCTAGCCCGCAACAAAGAAGTATGAGATGGAAAAGCCAATAACAAATAGTAATTCATTTTTTACACCTTACATTACCTACACATAACGACTTGAGAAGAATTCGTGGTGAGTTCACACGGAAGGCCAGGTCGATGTAAGGTTCAAGCGTCAGTCAGATTGACGCGAATGATATTAGTGAGAGTTTTCTCTTAAGTCAACATGACACTGGGTAGACGTGGTTTGATGAAAACCAGAAAGAAAGAGATTAAGGCAGTCGCCCGGCGAAGGCATCGGTATTAGATCGAAGATATGACTTCGTCAGTTATTGGCATAACTGAATGGTGTCCATCAATTTTCGGGCCCTTTTTATGATGGTTGAGCGGATCTCAAATTTTAGGTACAGGAAAAATATTTTGAATATTTTTCTATGCTATGCTCTCCCTCTCATTGGCTATGGCTATGTAGTGGTAGGATCATTTAAAAGTAATAAAACTCTTCTAGGGTCGCAACGAAGTTTGCAGTGAGTGCACACAAATAGCTGTAATTGTTCCAAGAAATTGTCATTGTGAAAACGAACTGAAAAATAAGCAAGTCTAACGTTTTTTTAACTATTTCAAGACTATCTAAAAAGAATGGAAACACTCGGACACCTTAACGCCAACGGACACGCTGATATTTCAAACAGTTTTTTTTCATCGGATTCCCTGGCCTACGTATAAAGTTACCTGTAAGTTTTATGTTAGGCTAAGATTGCGACGCCAACAATAATTCAGACTGACCAATTTAGTGGCTATTGTTATTGCCTACCATTGCTATAATTCAAATACATATTGGCGGTGTCTGCACGACCTTTATATCTGCTCCTGTTCGACGAAGTTACCAGTTAAAAGATTTTTTTCAAAGCAGTTGTCAATAGAAGCATAAATTTCTTCTTTCATAACTTTTCATATTGTTTACATATTTTGGCTCTTTTTTAAGGAACCCACGCTACAAAAGTTTGGTAAATGTTTTTTTCCAGTTGGTGGAAAATCTCCTCACATTACTATCATCATAACAATCAATGCCTTTTCTTGAAATATTCATATTGATGCCTAAAAAAATATTTTCCAGTCCTTTAAATTCTAACTGTGACAAAATTTTAATTTGCACAACTCGTAGTAGAAATAACGTAGCTTATCATCATTATTTTATTGGTTCTGTAATCTCTCTTCTCCGAGAAATGCTTAGGTCTATCCAAATCAGTACGTTTTAATTTGCTGTGGTGTTTTTGTTTGATGGGGTTTTAATTAGGGTCGATTCTTATGTCAACAACTACATTATTATGATGCGCTAGCTGTAACGCCTCCAGTACGATTACTTAAAAATTAATTACGAAACTCTTCTTTTTGCTAGATATCGAAAACGTCACTTCCTACGACGACCTCTATAAAACCCCTGGACACACATGGTCAGGCGCTCATTGGCGCCGACATCTCTAGCTGGTTACGCCTATTGGCCTCAGCACTCGTTACTGATTTCTCTCTCTCTCTCTCTCTCTCTCTCTCTCTCTCTCTCTCTCTCTCTGTTCCTTGCCTTCTCCCTAAGATCTATATCATTCCGCCAACCTTCCGGCCAATCCGATCCTAACCATTCTTCCACCGTAAACTATCTCTGCACTAACTTTGCCTATTTCACTTCATCGATGTTGAGGCTTCTCGAATACGCACAGCTACACAGCTTCTCAACCGTGTCCTCACCACGTGCTCCAAACGCGTATACCCTTCTAACTCTCATGAATGGATGGCAATTCTTTTTACTATCCGAGAGTCACGATGATCTCTCCTAATTCTCTTTACTTCGGAGAACACGCATAGGTAAAACTCCGTGTTTTCTGTCTTTCATGGTCTGTCCGTCGAGTGTCTACCAGCGTCAGAGAATAGCCCCAAGTTACGCACATGCAACTCCGTAGTTTGGTACGCACACTGAACCCGGTCTTCCTAATCATTCCTTGGTACGCTCCAAGACTAATGGATTCAAAAGCAGTTCAGACACCTCCGCTTTGACTCCGTCGCCAGTACTATCAATGACAACAAAGCTCCCTACTTTCGCTATCTCTTCTCTCCTCTTTACACAATCGTATTAATGTTATCATTACACGTATTTCATTCTCATTAGTTATTTGTAATTGATGTTCCTATATTAAATGTAGATCTTATTTGTCCAACCAAATATTTCTATGTGTTCTATTTTGTTTCATCTCCACGTTCACGTTCATACTTGGCACTCATTCTCTCCGTACATCTTCCTTCCTCCTTCTACATCTTCAGTACCGTCGCCACTAACACCAAACCACGTGGTAGCAAAATCCATTGTCTCCAACATCTTTGCGCAAGCCATTCCTCGACGAAAACTACTAGAATTATCCAGAACGAGAATTTCTATAAGCTGTTCACATTCCAACCTGGATATATCCCACATTGCCTTCCATACTTATGCCATGACTCAATACCCGTCCTTAAGTGACTTCCAATGATCGTCAAGAAAAAT
Organism: Thysanoteuthis rhombus; assembly: GCA_963457665.1. Lineage (NCBI taxonomy): Eukaryota > Metazoa > Mollusca > Cephalopoda > Oegopsida > Thysanoteuthidae > Thysanoteuthis > Thysanoteuthis major. The sequence continues at coordinate 23,139,012 of OY735199.1, read as the reverse complement.
GTAAATCTTAATGCACGTACTCTATAATTAAACTAAAGATACTAGTTTTGTAGCTAAAAATGTCCAAAGTCCCACTCCAATGTTATAATTTATCCAGTTGTAACATAACAAACTGCGACGATGTTAGAAACCGACACTTCTTTTTTTTTAGATAAAATGATGAGAAATAGGAGACATTTTACTACTTACCACAAGTTACTATCAAAACAAATCACCAAGACAAATTCATTCAAGAAAGCAATACTTGAATAAGAATAAAAACATTCACAGAATTTGATTTTTTAGGTCCTTATGTATGGAATGTTATTTTTTTATTGGTAATATGAAGAATGATATAAATAACAAAAACTGGAAATTTGAAATTATTAAACGAATAATATATACGTAAGATAAGTTGCGATCGGACAGAGATAAGTAAAAAAAAAAGTGATCAGAAAAAAACATCGACATATAAACCGGAGAATATTTTTTTTTATGTAGTTTTATGTTCAATTCCACAATATTCATCTGGGTTGTATTGTTTTGTACATTTTTTAAATTGTCCGAAATTATTGTGTACCGAGGTTGTTTTTTTTTTTCTAATTCTATTCATTTTCTCAGCCTTGGAAATTATAATGATATTACAAATGAGATGCAAAATTCAGATTCTTTGGGAGGAATAATACTAACTTTCAAATCTAACTTCAAACTAATAAATGATGTAGTACAAAACTGTGACTTGGATCACGTGCGAGCCTTTTATTCTTTCCGTTATCAATTGTACACTATACTCTCTCTCTCTCTCTCTCTCTCTCTCTCTCTCTCTCTCTCTCTCTCTCTCTCTCTCTCTCTCTCTCTCTCACCTATCATTATCGCTTCCTGTACCTATAGCCTCTTTCTTTCTTGTTATCTTTCTATCATTCTATTCACTTCCTCTCTCACTCCCCCCTCTCTCTCTACTATTTGTTTATCTTCCTTTCTTTCTATCGTCACTCTTTCTTCTCCTTTATTTCTGTAGCCGACAATGCCATCCATTCTCTTTTTAAAGAAGCGTCTAACGTTCAACAATATCGGTTCAACTCCCTTTTTCTTACGATATTATCTTTCTTTCTCTTAGTCTCAGTCTCTTCCGCCCCTCTCCTATTAACTGTGACACAAACGAGACAGTGAAAGAATAGCGGTTGTAGCGATTACGTGCAATTATTATTAGATTATACATCCATTATGCAATCGCTGAAAACTAATTGCAAGGACAGTCCACGCTTGTGGATCCTGACCAGTTGCTACGTCAGTGTCCATCCTCCACACTTTGCAGCACTGTACCTGCAATCACCGATGGGCGTGGGGGAGAGAGGGTGTTGGGCCCCCATAACCTGTGACCCTTATTTGATTGTGCAGGATTCTCTCTCTACGATGTCTTCTATTCATTGAACTTTAGGAGGAGAGAAAGGGGTCGGGGTCTTTCGGAATCGATGGCTCAGTTACACAGGAAATGTAACACACACAAAAAAAGAATTTTCTTAAATAACAGACAATCATTAAGATGAGGTACTCAAATAACTTAAACAGTAACTCAATTATTAATTGTCACTGAGTTATATGAAAGAATATTTAAGGAAGTGCTATATTTGATGTTGATTTTTTTAATAGTTGCGATTTATTACACCTATAACTATGCTTCATGCAACCACCTTTGTATCAAGGTATTTTAAAAAGAGATCAAAACTGCCAACAAACATAAAAGAATTGTTCATTTTCAGATTGATTAAATTCATAGATGAATAAAAGTAGATTATGCAGTAATTTCACGTATTCGAAAAAATATGACAGGAATTGTTCTTCAATTAGCTTCAGCAACTTTTTAGCGATAACTTTATCAAGGGTAGATAACTCTTATATCAGAAAAGTCCAGGGGAGTTAACTCTTTTTCTCTCAAGAATGACAATAAAAAAACATAACCTACATCTGTATGCAATTGCTAATTTGATTGTTTCTCCAAATTTACAATAACTTGAATAAATATTGAAACACTGGCGTTTGTTTTTTGTTTTTTTTTTTCAAGTTGTGCACTGCAATATATATCTATACATATAAATACACATATACCAAATTTATATACGTACGTCTCAATTGGTAGTATCAACAATGGACGCAACTTTTACCGGAAAATCGACGCCTGAGAAATTGAAAAATGTGGCTAAAATCAGCATATCATTAGATTTTAATAAAATTTTGAAAACGTATTTATTAAAAAAGTGATTTCTTAAAAAGTAATTTTCCATTCCAAATCTCTGAAGAAAAACGTTTTTCCCATATGATTACTATCCGAGCTTTTATTATTCTAATTATTCATTTTATTTATATTTTCTTTTCATTGATTTTTGCTCATTCAATAAATTAATTCCTCGCGATTTCACTTATGTTTACCATTTTTTGAAAAGCGATTCGGCCAGCTCGAACTGGGAGTTTTACTTTCGGAATCAAAAAACGGGAAAATAAAGTAAAATGTTGTTTTTTTTTGTCGGCATTTTTTTCAGTTTCGCTCGATCAATTATAATTTGAGATTTTAATTTGGAAGTATTTTTTTAGAAAGATTTTTCATCATTTTTTTTTTTTTTCGGTTATTCAGACTAGTCCAATATTTTTGAAATGCACATTCTGTATTCGAACAAAACTTATATATGAATATTTTAACAAGTATCAATAATTGAATATAGTGAAATGGTCAAATAAATATTCATCACCATATTTATCATTTACTTTTCCTATCTGTTGGTTTTTTAATTTGTTTGTTTTTGTTTTTTTTTATTTTTTGTTTATGTAAGTTGGACTGTAATTCAAATTATGGGAGGTTGTAAATTGATGCAGACGATAAACAACACAGTTGTGTTGTAAATAATGGTTATAAATTCCGCTGCATATTCCCTCGGTCTCCCGGACTCAACAGAAAATCTTATGAGTCAAAATTTATCATAAATATCGATGACTTCCTTGGAAACGTGCTGATTGATAGTGTTTAAAAAAATTCTTTTTTTTTCCCCTAATACAAAACATTGTATATTTTAGTGCTGTTTAGTTGACCAGTGATAAAAAGTATTTTTGCAAAGATTATCTGACTTTGTCGTAGATTTTTAACGATAGAATTTTAAATTTCTAAAAAAAAAATTCTACTGTCATTAATAAGGGCGTCATTGTTGATTTTTGCTGAATAAAAAAAATCATTGAATTTATTAGTCATAATCTACGTTATAGTTAATGAAAATATGTTGTTTTGTTTTTTGTTTAGACAAAAATTTGACTAATTTACTTTTAGAAAGGCATTTAAAAGGTCGAGAATGATTATCGATTCCACGTTGAAATTTTTTAATCAAAATTGTTCATGCCTATCAATTGGTGTATACTTGTATGAATACTTCAGTTACTGTCAATTGCAGAATGAAATGTTTGATTTAATATTTATTTGGTTGAAGAATATAGATGATCATGCAAAATTTTGTCGAAAAGTCAGTCAAATTCATGGATTCCTGTTTTTAATTTAGTAAAATGAATACATGTTGGTTTATACCAATGTTTTCTGTTCATTCGGAATAAACAAAAGCGCTCAATATAAAGACATTGCATGTAGGTGCATGATAATATGTGTGCAAGTGTACATAGCCCTCTCTCTCTCTCTCTCTCTCTCTCTCTCTCTCTCTCTATATATATATATATATATATATATATATATATATATATATATATATATATATATATATATATATATATATATGTCTGTATTGTGGATGTGAAGTGATCCGACAGAATGTTGAAGAGAATGACTATTGAAGACAAAGAGAAAAACACAAGAGATAAGTGTTACATCTCAATTTTCTTTGATTCCGTGGGTGTATTTCGTTGCATTACGATGGGGGCCAGCCATCTTTTTCAGATAAAAATATTTTCAGCAGTTCGCAGAAAAAAATGCTGTTTACATGTTTGATGCTGGAGAGAGAATGGGAATATTATTCACACACACACACACACACACACACACACACACACATATATATATATATATATATATATATATATATATATATATATATATATATATATATATTTTATTGAGTCATCCACAGACAGCTGTTTCGATGTATTAGATCTCTTCGGTGTGGCTATAGACTTTATCCCATACAGTACCGCAAGGCAGAATTGAAACCGGAGGCCGATATCCTACCTATGGACTACGGAACTGGGTGGTCAGTAGGGCTGAATTTAAGTGATATATTCATTTACGCAGAAACTCCTCATCCACCAGAGTGCTCTATGATATATATATATATATATATATATATATATATATATATATATATATATGCTAATAATCATACTATGATACATATATATATATACAAATGATATATATGAATATATACAATAATAAATATATGCTATATATATATACATATATATATATATATATATATATATATATATATACTATGATGTATATTTATACTATATATATAAATATATACTATTATAGATATATGCTATATATAAATACGTACTATATTGTATGCTATAATATATATACTATATATAAATATATACTATACATGTAAATATATACTACATATACGATTATATACATATGAATTATGTATATATACTATATATATTATATATAATATTTATACATTTTATATGTATATTATATGTATGCAATATGATATACATATATACATATACTGATGATACATATATATATATACTATAATATATTTGATATTTATACTATTATATCAATGTATATATACATGTATATATATAATGAATATATATACATAAAAATTATATATATATATATATATATATATATATATATATATATATATATATATATATATATATATATATATATATATATATATATATGCAGTTTTGATGTTTCAGTGGTTACTCTCGATTCAGCCGAGATGTTGGACCTGATCGGTTGGTATATTTCGTATCACCTCACCAGAAAACTAAACTCTAAAATATTGGACTGTGCCGAAATGACGGTCTAATTGTCGAAAGCAATAACCTGCAAAAATGAAAAAAAAAATGAAAAAAGTACATCATAAACGCAAAGAAAAAGTTGAACTTTGATATTGGAATCAAGGCCAATATAAAAGTTCTACATTTTTAGATATTAATTTTAATTTCAATAATAACATGTAAAAAAACAAGAAGGAAAGAAAATTCTGAATTACAAATAATAACACCAGTTCTAACCACCCACACAAAATCATTAAAACGATCCCCAAATCAATAGAAACTAGGCTAATATATATCTCTTACTATAATTAAATAAATGCTTGTCCGTGTTAGCAAAACTCAATATGTTCACCAAATTTCTGTGATTACTCATGGGATCCTGGAGCAAGGTTCGAGCAATTATTATATATAACTTTTTGAAGATTCCAACACTTTTCAAGTCTTTAGCGGGAGTTCGATTTTACAATTTAAGAATTATGGTAAATTGGTCTCTTCTATGTCCAGCAGCGTTCACGCTTACCTAAAATGAACAATTTTATTATGATTCACCGAATATCCTTTTGTCAGTCCGTCCGTCCATCTGACACATGTAATATGGATACCACATAAAGTACACAACTTGAAACCCATGGAATTTTCGTGGGGGGTGCTTAATTTGCCATGAAAATTTTTTCTGCCTAGCATAGCATAATGACGTGGCTGGCGTTCGTATGCGTGGTCTGAAATAGAATTGTGTACAACTAGAGGGAGCCCATTTTCGAGTCTTTTTAAAGAAAAAAATCTCTTCGTAGCATCATTTTTTTCTAAATCAATATCAACGTGTGTTTTCTTTTACGATAATAAGATTTTTTTTACATTTCATCAATGTATATTGATGTGTCTAAAATTCAATTGATCGTGTAGATTTTTTATGCTCTAATTTGATAGTCATTTTTAGATTGTATAGAATTCGAGTTTTTATTCTTTGCCTGTTTATGTAAAGAACATATCATCAATATATCTAATGTAGAAGAGGCAGTCGTCATTGATTATGTGCTCTGAAAATGGAATAGGGGAAAAGGGTTCAAAATCTGATGAGGGAAAAAATGAATCTTTATTTTTTTTCAATTTCATTAGTAATTTCAATCTGTTAGACCTTCAAACCTTTCGTAAATTTGTCAGTTAGAGAAAGATCTTTTAACAGGTTTCGGGGGGGAGGTTCTATTTATGATGTGCAGATGTGAAGTTCTCTATCTCTCAGTGCTTATGTCAGTTCGACAGGATTTTCCAAAAAACTCTCCTTAAACAGTCGATAAAAATTGTTAAAAAATCCTACCCCAACTCCAACTCTTAACCCAACCTAAACACAAAAATAAAACACGGGAACTTGTCAAATCCGATGGTCTGCTTTGACGTGCAAATTACTAACGCTAAAATTGAGCACATGAACACTCAGTTTTGAGGGAAAGTATTTTTTATTTTTTATTTTTGGAGGGGCTGCGCAGACTTGTCGAGGCCTGCCCCAGAGTGTGTAGAGGTCAGACTGGGAATAAACGCTCACGCACTCTACTTTTTTTTCAATTTCATGAAATCTTTATAAAATATCATGTCTTGTGTTGTTATATTCGAAATTTTCTTTCAGTGCAAGACTGGATAATCCTGCTAGTGTAATTATATGTGTATATAACTTGAGTATTTTTTATCTCGTGTACAGCTCTTTCATGTGCAGTTCTGATTGAAAAGGGGCACTTCTGAAAACAAACGTGAGTCGTTCAAAACAGAAATGTATCGTCAAGCAGAAATTAAAATAATGACATTTTTCATTTTTGGTTGGAGCATTACATCGCTCATAGCGATAGAGGCGGACAAAAATAACAGTTCTAAAACTCAAAGGATCCTTTGATACATTTGAGTCTAAGAGTATCCAATGTTGTCTAAAAACATTTTGCCAACAGCTTGCTCTTCGAGGACAGTTCATCAACTTCGTCTGAATCTCTGTTCGAGTCATCGAACATGAAATCATATTGTATGGTTTTAAAACTTTTACTTATATAAAGGGGTTAAATTATGATTTTTTTCTTGTTTCAAAAGTGCGTTCATTCATAAACAATATTGCATTTAAAATAATCTAATTCTCGTAGCCCATTTCCTGTTTTTGAGTTTGTCAATATATCGTTTCAAAATATGGAAATATGTCTCTCACTGTGACTATCATTTGTATATGAATGCATGTTAATAACATCCAGATTTTCCAGAATTTAGATGTTTCTAGATATACTTCTTCAGTTGTTTTCCAGTTGAATGCGTCATTGATGTCCTAAATATAGTTTATTCTGACCATATTTCTTCTCGGATGGATTTTTTTTTACATGACTTCAAATTCCAATGCTACAGTTGTCAATTATTGACAGCGGCAGAGAGTGATGATTTATCTTAATTTTTGGATTAAGCATAATATTCCTCGTGGCGAAAGGTATATATATATATATATATATATATATATATATATATATATATATATATATATATATATATATATATATATATAACAGTTAGTGTCCTTGAATAGAGTAGATACACTCAGACTATTCAAGTTTTGTCAAAAATCTTTTGAAAAGAAACTTTATCATCAGCTCTCTCTTGGGGGACTGTTCATCAGCTTCGTCTCTTTCTTCATTTGATTGATTTAACACGAAATAAACTGGCGGAAGATGACATTACGGCACCCTAAATATGTTTCAATCCACTCAAGCTTAAAACATACAGGTAATATTGCTGGATTACAGCAAATGTCCGCATGTACAAATCAATACGCGCATGGGTTCAGAAAAAAAGGGGCATATCAACATACCAGCCAGTGATAAATTATTCCACGCCTCTTCCACTTGCTGACACAATTCAGCAAGACTTGTAGGCGGGCTAACTGATCCAAGAAGACGCCGTCACATGTTTCGTACATGTTCAATACGGGGCAGATCTGACGATTATGTCGGCCAGGGAAGTTGTCGAACATCTTGCCGCGCAGGTTGAATAGCACAGGCATTATGTGGGCGGGCATTATCCTGCTTTGACAACAAATCGCCTTCCTGTTTCAGTTTGAACAACGTTTTGAACCGAAAACATTTTGGTGCTTCAATGTCGATAACAGTGGTCAAATGAACACTCCTGTGCCCGTGGACCAGGTTCTGAACGGCTGCGTAATACAGATGCTCGCCAAGATCTCGCCATATAGCAGATGATACGACATACAAAGCATAGATCAGAGTAAATGTGGCCCCAGGGGAGTCAACACGGACCGTTTGTAATCGTTTACTCGCAATAAGACCACAGGTACGCATGTCTCTAGCCAGGTTGTCACTTTACTCTACAGCATCGCCGTACACGTCTCCAGTGGTATCACGAGAGGTCACTTGAAGTATCAAATGGCACTCTATAGTGTGCAATGATGGGTGCAGGCTCTGTCTCAAGCAAATTATGGTCGTCTACGTGTGAGACGCTAACTTGACGGAGTGACACCATTAATAGTGTATTCATCCACGTCACGTAAGCCAAAGGCTATAACTCTCGCTCGCTCGCTTTTGGCGTTTGCAGAGGGAATATTGACCAGCGCCGGGTACGTCTAGAACACTGTTCAATCCTTTCTGCTGTAATTTTTTGCGAATGGAAGGTGATGTAACGTTCCAGTTGAATAATGTCCGCCTACATGATGCCTATTCTACTCAACATGATCTACAAGGTGTTCGGTAACTTCCCTGGCCGGTATGATCGCCAGACCCACCCAAAATTAAACATGATGGGACCACGCCCGACTCGTTCAGATAGACCATTCTTATAGCATTGCGTCAAAAAGTGCAAGGGGCCTGAAATGGTCTGTCACGGGATTGTATTTGCTGCCTGTACGATCGTATGCGTGTGGGAGTACAGCTCAGTGCCAGCGTCAAGGAGGATATACAGTGTATTGATGTGGAGTCGGAATATTGTTGACACACCCTTTATTTTGCAACCCACGCACATGATCATTTACTGCAATCCAGCTATATTGCCTGTACGTCTAATCTTTAGTGAATTGAAACACATTCAGGGAGTTGAAATTTCATTTCCCATCAGTATGTTTATAATCATAAATTGTGTTATATCATATTGGAACTCTTATTTCCTGTTATTACAACGTAAATAGAATGAAGAATTAAAGGAAATGGGGTTACTGCAGGAATTGAACCTGTGACTGATAGGGTAGCTTCGACGTAGCGTTGCTTTTACAATTGAGCTAAACAGCCAGTGGTAATTTTAAGACCCGAATATCTATTTCAACTCCAACTTCCCATTTTTGCTTATTTACGGTCTTTACCTGCTTTATTTGTTTCTTTCAAAGCAACAATCATGTTATCAAGAAATTCATATATATATATATATATATATATATATATATATATATATATATATATATATATATATATATATATATATATAAAACACAAGATAAGACATGACATGACATGACAGTGAGGAGGAGAGTCAACATAACACCTCTGCCCTCCGTTTTTCCAAATTTGATCCCGTCACAAAATATAAGTGATTACATTCACAAAGTCAATACGAATTATTCCCCCATACAAACGTTTATAAATAAAATGAACTTTTAAGTTAAGATAACCCCCTAGGCTATAAAGTCTACAATCAGAGAAACAAATACAACACATATTTTTGTAAATTCGTATATGCTTAAGGGGCACTACAATCTCCATCTCAGCCAACTCAATTACTAAATACTGGCACATGCATCTTCCGTTTTTGCAATTCTCAATACTGAATAGATCATCTTTAACCCCTTTACGGATTGTACCAATTATAACAGACAGAATGTTCCTAGTGTATGGGCATTGTGCCGAGAATTGTCGCCCCATAACTTTATCAGAGCATAAAAAACATGATGGGCGTAAATTCTCGCATCCTCACAATTAGAGCTTTGGACGAAAATATTTGTCCACGTACGTTTGATAAGGGATTTTCTTTTGCTCTTATATACCGACTTTAAGAATCGGAAAACCACATCTAGGTTGGCAAACCTGGCTCTTGTTGTAGGTCGTTTTGTTTTGTTTTTGTTTTTTTGTTCATTGGGGCGCTTTGCCATTGAAAGACTAGTTTTTTTCCTTCATCGAAATTCATTGTTAGTGAAATACCACTGATTGACACATAGAGAATAAGAAATTCCGTGACGGAGTCTCACGGTCGGATAATGATTATTTTTCAGATGAAGGCGACTCAATTCTCTATGTCCGGCACTGGTGCTAAATGAATTGTGCACCAACTAATTACGATCCTCCCTTTCATTCATTATATATATATATATATATATATATATATATATATATATATATATGCGCGTGTGTGTGATGAAAAGACCCTCTTCGATTTTAGGTCGTATTAGTGAAGAAACCCCACATATTTTCCATTGAAACAAACGAATCACGAATGCTTTTGGCCTTGAAAATGCATCAAAAGAATCGTGCAAATACCCAAAGACGATACGTATAGGTTGAACTTCTCCTTTATTGAGATGCCAATTTATGTGTTATACCTCGTGCATTCACTTCTCAAATATTGAGACACGACGAAACAATACACTCGAATCTCAAGCTCAACAAACTACTAAATTTGTTATAAATTTGGCACTTTGTATGTTCCAAAAAGGAATATAACCGCTGATAAAATCCCTATAAAAGGGAGGCTGTGATGGATTCAATACAGTCCAACCGCACACGATTCAGAATGAAATATTCTATTTTGTGAATCTAGAATTGGTTAAGTATGGTCCTTTATTTTATACTAGAGGTGTATGTTTAGAAGGGCCCGGACTTTATGGTGCGTGGAATTGCCTACCATAATTGTCGTGTAAAGTAATTTCTGTCAGTCGTACAAAACAACGACTAATTTGGTCAATTCTTTTCCCATGCCAATTCAGATATCTTTTATCTAAATTTAGATTATTAATTTTAGATGAAAGATCTATAATCTGTATACATTACAAATTGCAGAAGGTTGCTTCTATCAAATGTAGTTGTTGAAGAACTGCCCTATATATCAGAAACTATTGAAGATAGAAAGATGCAGTTTTACCATTCGATAAGACATCGTTTGAAGATTCATTTAGATTTCAAAAAATGATAAAAAGCGTGACAGTCGGTTTGTGAGACTCAAGTAGGATATTAATGAAGATAGGAAGATGGAACCTTCACCAATCAATAGCCCTTTTTTTTCTTGAAAAAAAAAAAGGTTCATTACTTATGTGATTAGAGTGGTTGACTATAGTTTGGGATTTTTTTTTCTAAACCGAGTGATATTCGATCTTTGCAAATTTCACAGATGTTAAATAAGTTAGGTAGACACACATGAAGACATTTATTTTACACCCGTGTAAGCAAGGAATATCTCATTTTTAGCATTATTCAGGAATATATGTAGATTTCCTGAACATGTTTTCGCTACATTCATTGTGTAAACGTGACAGGGTAGCCAAATTTGTTTACAAGTAGCAGATTGGCCGACAGTTGAAAGGTGTCAGCAACTTTTTTCAATTATTAAAATCATTTTCTGCCATCATTTAACCACGGAAGTACACGAGTTAATCTAAAGAAAATAATGGAGGGGATAATTATTTTCTTTTGTATTTCAAACAAAACTTAGTTGAAAGTACCTTCAAAAATTTTTTTTCCTTTTTCTTCAAATCCCAGTTGGTTTTCCTACGATAAAAAACCCCCAAGTCGAGAACAATCCTCACCTAATTTAGGGAAAGAACATTTCACTGTTTGTCTATACCGTCATATCAAACTAAACCGACGTAATTTATATCTATAATTGGAAAAAAAAAGGAAAAAAAAAGCACGTCACCAGCGATTTGAAATCACAAGAGGTTTTAGAGACTCGGCCAAACTGACAAGTCATATCTGCAAATCTATTATACACCCAATACAATAGTCATCTTCAGTTTGAATAGTATTAGGAGTGGAGTTCGACCTTCAAGCTACCATGCTTGTTGCATTCATATGATAGATATATTCAAAATGTAGCCTCAATCGTTAATAGCGCTAAGAAAGAATTCATTGAGACAATCCTGTAAAGTTTTGTTTTTTTTTTGTTGCATTTCATACGAATTGAAACCCTAGAATCTGAACTACACTTGCTATTAAATGAAAGATATTGATTTGCAAGTATTTGAAAGTTACTTTCATTTAGTAATTGAGGTATGAAAAATTAAATAAATTCTTATCTTGAATATGTAGAGTAGAATTTTTTCAATTGCATTTCATCCATTTGACTTCTGAACATCCTAAATATATTTAAGTCTCGGTGGGGAAAAATTACATGTTCAACCGGGGGCTGGGGTTCTATTTACAACAAGACCATAATGCTAAACTGGGAATTTTTTGTTGACCCCTAGTTGAAAATGGCACAAGCTGCCTAATTCTTGGTGGAAAGATAATTTATTAAAGCCATCCTTCGATTTTTCATAAAAATGAATATCAAATCCCAAGTTTAGTTAGATGGTAGCGAGGGAAAATTATATTGTCATTTTTAGTGACTATATCCTTACTAGTTTGTTTCTATTAGATCTTTCGGGAACTGTTAGTCAAGAACTCCAATACCTGGTGGATGTCAACTTCGTACAATAACCAGTTGTTGAATAGTCACAGATTTCTTCAATTGTAGTTAGACGTTGGGATAGGAACAGGAAAGACATGCGTCCTCTACCACAGAATTAATACATGAAAAGAAATGGTTTTTCGTTTAAGGATTAACAGTGGCTCTTTATTGGAAGAAAAAAAAGGGGGGGAGAATTATACTCCTTTTCACTATTCCAAATGCAGAACCAGTGAATATCCTGCAAAGACCCACAAAAGAAAAAATAAAGGAGTCTGAGAATACAATCTTTCAATGGAAGTAGATGGTAATTTGCCAAATGCACTATATTCCCAGGAAATGCTCAAAGCAATACCAAGGAAAAACATTCTCAACCCGCTTGACATGGCTCTAGAATTCTTACCTTCTATAAAAGGCCTCTGGAGAACAAGAACTTTCACTAATGCAGTGTAAATTGAAGCACCAACTCGAGATTTCCGCAACCAAATGCAAAGACCCATATCTGTCATCCTGCCTGCTATATTTCAGGGCATCCCTTCCCAAGAAAAAAGCCTCAGGACCTAAGTGTATCAGCTGTGTTGAGAGGAGTAATTGGCAGGAAGTGGGGGGGGGTCAGGAAAGAATCACAGTACAAGCAATACAAAGAAAGAATGCATCACACCCAGTAATATGCAAATTTTTTTTTAATCAATTCTTTGTGAAGATCCCATAAATAAAATTATTCAATTCTATTTTTAAATGCACAATTATCTGTAGCTCTGCCTAATTAGTTTTTTTCCAAATTGGGTCAGTATTTGGTACTGAGTAGTAGTCAAAATCTAGGTCAGACTATTTAACTTCTTGTTAAAGAGACCAACAAAACAAACAAAAAAACAAAACACACACCCTTACTGAAAGCTCTGGAATGGAGCATTCTGTTGAAATGTGCATAAGTTGATGCATCTCTTAAATTCGATTCTACTGAACATCAAGTTCTGTGCAGGGCAGAGTGAATGTCAGCCTCTGGGTCTGAAGCGAAGGTTCCGATCTCACACCGGTACTGGATAATTTATAGCCACACTGAAGACTTGTAATACAACAAAACAGCTGTCTGTACGACAATTCATTATATATATATATATATATATATATATAATAATCTCAAGAAATATAAACCAAGAAACAAGAGAGGAGTAATTTACAAGAATGTGAGTTTTTTTGTTTGTTTTTTTTAAATCTTATTTCTTGCTTTCTGGGACAGTCAATAACTAGTAGTATGACTGTCATTGAGTGACAAATTCTAATATCATTTCAAGTTATAAGCACAGATTAATTAAGCTTATTTATAATGCAGGTTTACATTTGTCAGTATCAACTTCAAAGGATGAGTCTCTCCACAACAGAAAAATTCAACTGTTCCATCAGGAACATTTAATAAATCTGTAGAAAATGGGGGGGGGGGATATATATATATATATATATACCCTCAAAGTCCTCACAAAATAGATTTGAAGAAAATTAGTTAATTTAATGATCAATAGGCTGGATTTGAGGTGGGGAAGGTGACAAAAAATCTACATCTGATGCGAAAACTTGCATATTAACTATTAAGTTCAAATATCAGTTGAACAAACAACAAAAAGATAACACACTAACTTCAAAACATAGGGATAATCTACATAATTATGGAAAATTTGTTTTGTTTCTGATTGAAATGTTTTTTTTCTCTACGATTCAGCTGTTGGCTGACAGTGTCAACAATACAGCATTTGACAAAATGACCAAGAACCACCTGGGCAAAAAAAAAAAAAAAAATGCATGTACCACAATGTAAATTCAAAAATCAAAGCGTGTGGGGGGGATTCAATAGTTCCCTTAAGGAGTCAGTCACGTACAATGGCATACCTTTTAGTATTGCAGCATTTTTCAAAATACAAGGAGCATAAATATTTGGTAATCTAGTACAAAACTACTTCCTCAGATAATATAAACCAAGTCCCTTCAACTTTATAGCCATCATTAAGAATTAAAATACTTAGCTGTAGTTTCACATGACAGTTATTTTACATGAAAATATGGCAAGCTGCTACACACCATGAAATCCAGGCCTTGCAAACACTGTCATAGTATATATAAATCCTGGAGTATTTGGAGGGGCAGGGGGATAAAAAAAAAAAAAAATCCATTGTCAACACCGTGATGGCATCTTTAGACAATTTGATAAATTTGGCTGCAACATGATACTATTTTATAAAATTCTCAACAGCAGTAAATATTAAGTTTAATATGAAAGGTACCATCATTAAATATACAAAAATATTCATCTCTAAAAATTAGTTACCGTCATTCACAGGTTACATTTCATTTTCAGTGAGAATCAGGAGGTATGTAGTGTCTGTGATTTACAGTGAAGGCGTGTAATTTTCTTTTGGTGTATACTAGAGCTGCCTGTTACTTAAAAAGTACCAATGATATCATTGGGGATAATGTTAATTACTTCATTTCCAGGAGTTGAAGATTTTTTTCTCTCCAAAATTTACTGTCCTGCAGGATACTTTTATCGTAAGCTTATCCTAACTGAAGAGAAAGGTAATTTTAGACTACACAGTAACCTGAATTCTTGCACATGACCTCTGAATGTAGTGTATAATTTATACTTAGTATGAAAGTTATATAGATTGAAAAATACATCCCTGTAATAGTATACCGCTGCAGACAGGCCAACCAAGGCTACTTGTAATCTTGCTGTGTGTCCATATTGTAAGGGTGGGGTGAACCATAAGTAGCAAAGAGGATCTACATATCAATAAGCCTCCCACAAAATATCTTGGTAAAGTAGGTGAGAGTACTGAGACCTTAGTCTTGTTTTTTTTCATCAATTCTGCAAGTCAGCATGGGGGGGGGGGTCCTTGAAGTGGGAGCATCCCCAGGGAACAGAAATATGGTAACCTGTCAAATTATTATGTATGCTTTCACTAAGCAAGATGTTTGATTAGTCAAGTTCCAAGGTTAACAAATCACCTGAAGAACCAAGAGGTAATACTTCTAATACCAATTAAGCAGAGCAAAGATTCTTTCTAGCAGATATTCAGACTCAAAGAATGGGTTTTTTTTGTTGCTTTTTTAAAATCCAACAGAACATGCACTTAAAAGATTAGATTATATTCTTCTGCATATTAACGATTTGGAAATTCCAACAAGTCACAACATTTACACAATGTCAGTCAATATTCTATCAAGCAGAACAAAAATAGGACTTCATAAGAGTTATGTTCATTACATCTCCAGTTGACCTGCCAACAACTTCCATTGATCTTGGAATAAAACAATTGTTTGAAACCCAAACCCAAATTTTATGGACTTTTACTGCTAGCAGGGCCACAGACTTTAAATTTACTCTGGCTACACATTCACTGAAGGAAAAAAAATTTTTTAAATTAATGTACACAATATTCAACTCATTAAAATTATGAGAATTATATATTGATAAGAATTTTTTTTTTTGAAGCATTTAAGAGTTGTAGACAAAAATCTTTATAGCAAATGAAGAATGACTAATCAAGTGAGATGTATATGTCTATAGATATATGTATGCAAATCAAATCACACACAGCATCAATTTCTATATTAAACATGAATTACAATTATTTCATTTATAAAACCATATAGTTGCCCATGTATTTTACTGCTTCAAATCTCCAAGTTTCTTCCCACACAAACAGTACAGAGCAAGGGTGTCAACCATGTGGCCAGTGTTTACTTTCAAGAGCTTCACAGAAGCACGACTAATCCACACCTGTTTTTATATATTACTTACCTAATACATGCTCAGAAATTGCTCCAAGTAGTTTTCTGGCTTACATACCGACTACTCACAATATATTTGGCCTGCCATAGTATACGAGTGACATCCATGCTGCGCGGGGTGTGTGAAGATAAGGATAATTAGAGAAGTATTGAATGCATACCTCTGCCAACACTACACTAGAAGCAATGAATATTAGGTCATATATAGCTGTAACTCTGGAGGTAACTTTCATCTTTCCCAAGCTTATGGACAACTCTTCCACAAAATGTTATCGAAAACCTGGTATTGTGTGGGCAAACTGAATGTACAAGTCTTCCAACTTTGTTGGCAGAGGTAAATAACAGCACTAACGAAATACAAATGACAATTTTCAAAATTAAAGAAATGCAAGCTTTCATTATGTCTCAAGTTAGTTGCATCTGCCAGGAAGATAAATGAGCCATTACAGAGGAGTTTAACTTTTGCTGGTGCCCGCAATAGTTACCTTGTGCCGAGTCAATTAAAAATTCACATTCACTTGTTATTCGAAAAAAAGACTAATTGTTGAAGAAAATGATACAGAAATTCCTGGTCCTTCATACTCATTTTTCTTAATGCTTTATGAAGATTTTATAGCTCAAATACAGTTCCATATTAGTGTGGCATGAAAGATCACGCATGCAAGCACCCTGCTGAGGCAGGGGGTCCCCTTGTAACAGCCAAGGTTATTTTTGGTTAGGCAATATAACTAGCTTAAAACCCTGTCAATTACTTCAGGGTAAAAATCAACCCTTCACCAATATCTGACTAAATATGAAGAGGGGATGCCAACTGACAAGTCAAAGAGCAATATATATTTGAAACATGGTAGCACACTTTTCAATTTGATAGTATCAGACTGATGATTACACCCCATTCTATAGAATGGATTCAAAACCTTACAAGTTAAATGGAATAAGAGAAGGAATTAGGACAGACAATTTTTAAATCATTATTTATGCACCACAAAACTGAAGACTTAATGAATAAAGCATTCATAAAATAAAAAAAATAGGCAGTAAGGGTTTAACTGCATACACACGCACACACACAATGAAAAATGTTACAAGTGGGATACCCCATCAGAAAATAACTTTATATAAAAAACAAAAGCTTCATTTACACTAGATGAATAGCAAATTTTGCCCAAAATTCATTGAATAAAAACTTCACTAAGGAAATGATCCAATATTAAAAATAAATTGTCAGTAGTTAAAGTTTTTCACATCTGTCAAAGTAATTGAAGATACATGAACAAGGAATTAAATTATGTATTTTACCATTTATTGTAATTTTTATTTTACAACATTCAATTATTTCAAAAAGTTGTTAAATTTGAATTGTTATAACTCTGCAATTTTTCTAGTCTCTAGGTAAATCATTAAATTTATGAGGATCAAATTTTTATTAACAAAAAGCCAGATTGCTTAAGATGGAACTTTATTTCAAAAAACGTAGCCTTACACTGCCCTGATAGAAAGTTGAAAGATGTTAGGAATGGGGCTAATAAATGATGGAGTTGGATCATGTTTTTCTTCCTTCACAGAGAAAGAAGAAAAGAAAAGAGGCCTACCACCCCACAAACTGCATTCAATCAGGAATGATCGCCACCCCAATCAACTTGTTGCTGGTAAGTGGAGGTGAGTGTGTTGGATGTTCTTTCCATAAAGAGAAAAAGCTGGTTGAAATGGCGTTCATTCAACTTTACAGGGGAAAATTAGAGCATTTACTAAATTAAGTAGATCTTCCTAGAGACTGGAATTTTTTTCATTTTTCCCATTTCATTGTTGCTACGTAAGCTGTGCTAAAGGGACATTAAGTCTAAGCAGCAACCTGAGCAGCAGCTGGAGTCACTTCTGTTGATGACTGAGCAGGGGCAGCGGAACTGCTGTCTTCTGATTTACTGGGTCCAGAATCCTCTGCTTTATGGCCACTGTCACTTGTTCCTGGTTCCCCTTCAGATTGCTCTCTTTGCCCAGAACCGGTGCGGCCCCCTCGTGATCCCCATCTGCCCCGCCTGAAGCTGCTCCCACCACCTCTAGAACGCCTGGGTCGTCGCCGGGAAGGAGGAGGTCCATTTGGACCCCCGTCATCTTGAGCCTCACCGTCTCGAGGTGGGCCACCTTGGGAGTAACGGTGCATGGGTGGGCGATAATACCTACGGTAGAAGGGGCGTCGCCGGCGGAAGGGGGGTGGGCCGTGCATCCTAGAATCACCGTCTTGGTTTCCACCATGTTCATCCTGAGGGATGCTACGAGATGGCATGCCACGTCTTGGGCCACGGAAAAAACGTCTCCGTCTCCAGTAGGGCCTGCGCCTCATTGGGGGTCGGCTACGGTCTTCTCCACTACCAGCTCCTTCACCACTGTCCCCTTCTTCTAGGTCATCTTTTGCCTCTTCACCTTCCTGGGAAGAAAAATAAAGAGATGCTTTGTAAGTTTTGTGAAGAATATTGTAGATAACACAGCAAGGGTAGTTTTTCACCTGTAATCTAACTTGCCTAGTCTTCAAAGAGCAAACAAATTTTTTTTATACCCGATGACCAGGGATCAATTCCTAGAATTTCTGGATGACCCACCATAAAATGGATTCAAAAGCCCCATGCCATATTAGGTGAGTATACAAAAATTTTAGTTTCAATTCTGTTTACTAGTAAAATGCTGTTACATAACATTGACACGAAATCAAAGATATTTGAAGGGTTATTATTTACCTCCCTGGCAGCACCACGGCGCCTCCTATTCCACCATCGCCGTCGATACCTGCGTCGATCTGCAGCATATTTGCTACCCTGCACATGATTTCCACCAGGTCCAGTGACATTGGCAGCTTCATTACCCTATACAAATACAAAAAAATTACAAGTTCAAATTTTAACAATTACTTGTAAGAATGTTCAAAATCTTAGTCAAAAATTAATGCATTAATTAGTGACAGAAAATTAGTAAATTCAAATAACAAAATAATTCATAATGTAAAAAAAAAAAAAAAAAAAAAAAAAAAAAAAAAGGTAAAAAGTCAATGAACTTTCCTTCATAAAGCCTAAAAATTGAGTACAATATATACTTATATAAATGAGCAATAGGATACATCATTGGAATATTTTCTATCTTCGAAAATTTGCAACAACTTCAAAATAGATCTTCAGCAGAATCAGCAATCAACTTTTCTTCAAATATTGCAGGTTCAAGCTGAAACTTAATTCTGAACAGCCTCAAAATATTTACAGGGTATACAATCTGCTCTCACCATTTTCTGAAGCTCATTCCCCGACAAAGAGATTGTTAGATTATACATTATAATGGAGTTAAATTCTTATTTATAGCCATTCTATTTTTGCAAAAATTGAACCATTTTCTTTCATTTCAGGTAATATACCAAAGGATAATATGCATAACTGCCGAAACCATTATCTTATGAATGAAATTTAAGATTCAATTTATGCTCATGCAGTAAAATGAATAGAGAGATGTTTAAATCTATAGAATGAAGCAGGCTCTTCTACCAAAGACTTTTCCTTAGTAGTTTCAATGATAAAGGATGAATGAAAATCAGTTACATGCTGCTTGAAAACTTGGTTGACAAGGGTGTTACAAACTCAGGCTGTAAGTCATGCATCTTATTCATTTGTTCTAGAAGTCTAATGTCTAGATAACTTGAGGGAACAACTTTATCTAATAGCAAGATTTATAGCTCACTTTCATACCCACATGAAGATCTTGAAAAATCCAAAGTTCAGAGTCCAACTAAGATAATGTTTTAATTGGGCCACATCCATAATACAAATTATCAGAAGCAAAGATCAGATGAAACCAGTCTCGTATGTAAACTAAGATAATATACCATCATATCATGAACGGGAGAACAAATAACAATCATTATCTTGGTCAGTACTAGATTATAGAAGAAATTTAAGTAAAGACTTCCAGTTATAATTTGTCCACATGGAATGCATAAGCTGGAAGTCCGAAGAAACTTGGATCATAACATCAAGACTAATTAAGTTTTAATCACTACATTCAATTTTTTTTTTCGGAGGTGGGGTCTATTAAGAATGTAATATAATGCTACTGGGCCATTTCTGTTCATTGTAGGAAATCACTCTTGTAAATTTCCTTCTCCCAATGCTCAGGCCAGTTTAGCAGGATTTTATCCTAAAAAGAAATAAGAGAATCAGACCAAGTTGACAAGCTAGTCCTAAAAAGGGTATGCAAGCAATGCATCCTCTTGATTGTCATTTATGGAGATGAAACATGGATCTAACCAAAAGATGGACTCTTAAAATGAGGACCATGCAACTTGCACATGAGAGAATCATGTGCAACCTCACATAGAGAGATAAGACAACTGTGTAGAGAAAAGACCAAGATATAGAAACCTTTAGAAAACTAATCCAGTAGGCTGACAAACAGTAAAACTGTGACAAGAAAGTACTGGGTTTGCAATGTCCATGATAGATTTGCCAGACCCATGTCCAACAATGGATGCTAAAAGGCTGATGACAATGATTTTACTACTGGGACTTTGTACTGGAAGTAAGAGCATGGTAGAGGGCAAGCAGTTGAAAAAGATGCACTTTACAAAACAAGTTTTCATTTTGAATCAGTGAGGGGAGAAACAGCTTTTAATCAGAAAAGGAAAAAATCAAGACAAATTTACCCCCCCCCTTTCAAAAATTCGATACTGAAGAGAGAAAAAAACCTTTCGAAGTTTTATAGTAAAAGCCTCTGTTAATTGAAGTTACAAACCCTCTTCATGAGGTAAACTGTGACAATATAACTCATGGGATTTTGGTGAGGAGGGTCAAGACTTGTTTTACATTTTAGCATTAGTTTACAAGTAGAATTCAAAACCTCGAATTTTTTCAAAAAATTTCATTTCTGATCATTCAAATCAAATGGAGGTACACATTCTAAACTGAAAAAAAAAAAAAATTCTAGGAAATTGACATAGCGTGTTAAGCTAAATCTATAAAGTCTAATAAAACCATCAAAATCAAATTGATGAAAAACTGCATTAATCTTAGAAAGACCCTAGAGACAAGTAAAACTGAATTTCTAAAAAAGGTAAAAACTCAAGTGATCGCTCATTAGATTGAATTGAGATATAATCCTGAATAATGATTTTTTTGGGGTAGAATGAGAAAAAAATCCAACACTTCAGCTAAGTATTGTCCACAGTCACTATTTTAAATATAAATAGTGTACATTTTCCAAAATATGATCAGTCACATTTCATTAGTGTTCTGGACTTTACCAAATTCTGTGATCATAAAATATTCATTTTCAAATAAGTGAATTTTCTTCAAATTTTATCTAGGTTGAAGCAGATTGGGCCACAAATGTAGAGAAAACAAGATCAAGTTGGATGCATTCAAGGATAAAGCACTTTCTAGTTGAAGTGATAAAATGCAAAATATAGGTTTCAAGTATTCAAGAATTACGATCGAATTCCATACAAGTGAGGTCTAATCACTCAAGGTTTTACTTGGCTACAGCTTGACCAGTTCTTTTTTCACCTGCATTTACCATGAACCCTTGATCATGTATAAGATATTCAAAGTTACAATTGAAAAATTTCAGAAACGAAGCTCAACTTACCTTCTCTCCTTCGACGACATCAAACTCCACCTTCTCACCATCTCCAACACTCCTCAGATATTTACGAGGATTATTTTTAATTATAGCTGTCTGTTAAAGAAATAAAATTAAAACAAGGTCTGTTATCAATTTGGATCTTTATTTTGAAGAGGAACATTAAATGGAGAAAAAAGAAATGAGCAAGATCAATTGAAGTACCCTTCAAATTCAAGTTGGTATGAACATAGATACTGTCCAAAACCAACCCATATCGGAAGAAAGTAATCAAATGTTCAGTTTTTGACATTCAGAAAATATTACTGAATCCTATTGAAGAATTGATACTGCAGTTCTGTGTGAATCTGAACTACACATTTCTGTTAAACTGAGTTAAGTCTATGTCACAATTGCAGTATCATGTTATTCAGATTATGTTATTCTGAAAAAAAAATTTTATGGTAAAATACAAGTTTGAATAATCATTAAGCCAAACATCTTTGGTCAATATAGTTTTTACACATCCTATATGAAGGAGTAAAAAAGCTACAAATTTAGCACATATAAAGGCAGATTTTGGCAATCAATCGAAATTTGCCATGTGGTAAGTCAAGAAATAAAGCCAGCAATGAAATGGTGTTTAATTTGTCAGCAAGAATTCAAGGACTGTTGCTCATGTCTAGTTTTGCTGCAATCAAAAATTCCAGGTTTTGAGAATTGAAATTATACACCATCAGTTATCAACTTTCCTTGAAATATTGATATTAAATTATTAAGGATTAAGTCAGTTGAAAGATTGCATATAAAAAATATGAACAGTATAAAAATCTAAAAGCTATGAAATTGGGATCCAGCAGGCTCATCAACTTCATCTAACAATGTCAATACTGACAGTATATTATAAACTTACTGCATTCATTATAATAAACTAGAATTCACTTGTTGCCACTGTTGACAGCTGACAGAATGCTTGGGGGTGGGGGGAAGTAAGCCACTAAATCAAGATAAGGCGAGGTTTTGGATTTGACCAAAAGGGTAGAATAACTATAAAATCAGATAAAAGGAATAAAACAGTTTAAATGTGACATACATAACAGAACAGAAAAAAAAAAAAGTCATTTGTAGAGAAATTACAAAAGTGTTCAATATGTACAAATACTAATGTCTATTGCATTAATTGAAAACTTACACTTTTAGTACTGTACAATACATGAAAAAAAAGTCTAGGCAAGAAAAAAGTTACTCAATAGTAAATTCATGCATAAACAGCATATAGATTGGAAAATGAAACTAGTGAGAATTCAAAGTCAGGATGTGTGGGATAAAAGTTTTCATTATCAAATGTTTCATTAGGGCCGTATCAAAGTACTGAAAATAGATATATGCATTTCTATGAACAATACAAACATTTTTAGTCAGAAACATTTTATAATATCTATAAAAAACTCGAACAGTGACTTACATTATTTCTGAGAAATACCCTGAGCAAAACCATCAACGAACACCTAAACACATTGTATACAAACAAAATACACTCACTTTGCAAAGGACAATCTAACCCATATCGTATTGTATACAAAAATGTTAGGTTAAAATTTAAAGGTGGGGGAGAAAAGTACATTGAAACTTGTTAATGGATTGTTCAAGCTGGGACAATTTGTTAGTCACCAGTGTTCTTAGTTCTCATACAGCTATGTGAGCTGCTTTTAAATAAAACTTCACATTATGTTCATCTTATGATCTGATGGTACAGTTGTTTCTACCCATATGCAACTTATTACCTTTAACCTAATTCATAGTAGTTCATTCACACACATGCTGCTTCACCAACAGCAACTAGCATTTATACAGCAACAAATGGTGAAATTTAGTTTGTAATAAATATACAAATTTTACTATTAATCTAAAGCTGATATAAATATTGTTGGAGTAGGTTGGGGGAATGAACAATCTATGACTATGTACTTTTTAGCGACAGTGACTTGGGGGGGGGGTCTTAATTGTTCTGTGGTAATCTAACTTAAAAACATGATTTGTTTACATTGGTGAAGACAGCCGAGGCTTCAATGATGTCAATGCATCAAGGAAAAAAAATGTTCCTTTACAAACCAGTCAATCAATCTCAGGATGCAAAAAGTATATTTCATCTGTTAAGGATGAAGGTTCCATAACCCAATGAAATTAGTATGTTTTAATTCATTGCAGTGCCTCAGACAGGGGAGGAACATTCATTTTTGGCAAGTTTCTATGTTACTTGTATTCTTGGATATACAATAAACTTTCTGATTACCAAATTTCATGGCATATAAGATCCCCACCACCCATTTTGGAGGGAAATAAAATGCATATTCTTCCTTTATCACCCATTTTCCAAACACCCAGTTCTAGCCAATGTGGGGCTGGATAACTAGAGTTACATTTACCTTTTGAAAAATCTTTCTTTTGGGGTGGGGCTCTTTATATGCAGTCAAATATTGTAAATTTATTGAGACTTACCTGATGTACAAAGACATCTTCCTTTGTGTCTTCCCTACAAGGAGAAAAGGAAACCATCTCAAATTTTGAAAAAAGCATTTAGAAGAGCTTTCAAGTTCAAATTCCTAAGAAATAGTTCAGTGAGTAATAAGCCCATTTCACGACTGAATAGAAGCTGCACAATTGCAGCTTATTTCTAGAAATGATACTTTTCATTGTTCCAACAGTAAACCTAAATGCACCAAGTTAGTCTTGCAGAAAGAGGGGGAATTTAAGTGGCATGAAGAATATACTTGAAAGTTTCAAGAAATGATTCTTGAGAAATACACAATTCAAACCCAAACTATCATCCAGTGAAGCTGAAATGCTCTCAAAAAAAAAAAAAAAAAAAAAAAAAAAAAAAAAGTAGATTTCTTCAAGTTGGGGGGAAGGAATTGTCAAAGGTAATTTTTTTCCAATTTGTAGAGGATATAGACATTAAAGGAGTTTATTGGGTACATATAAAGTCTGGCAAACAAGGATTTGTTAAAATAAATTGATGTATAAAGTAATGGAGTCTCTCCTAGGTAAACATTTTAAGGAGGAAATTGAATATGTAAAAACTCTTTGGTAGGTTATGATGGACTTGATGTCAGTCATTCTGTGATACCATTGTGGTATTGTCACTAGTTCATTAACAGGGCATTTTAGTTTCGCCAACTGATACACAAATCATAGATCATAGAAAAAAGTTTCTTATTGACCGTAATTGTTAAATTCAAACGATTAGTCCATTAACATTCTTTTTTTTTTTTAGTATGACACGAGTTATTATGCCACTTTTTGCTATGTAAACAGTAACAAAATTCAATGCCTCAAACACTGGAATAAGTAAAAGTATCAATAAGGATTGTATTTAAATCTGTACATCGAATTTTTAAAAATCCATTTCGATCGACAATCGAATTGGGGGGAAAACATTCCGGTTGATTTATAAGTTTCTTAAACAGCAAAACTAAGTGAAATGACGCTTATTTTGAGATTCAGGAATGAGGCACGTAGAAACTTGTCAATACTATCATTTTGGCGGTAGTCCGTTTACTCTCAATGAAGTTTCGGTTTTCCAATAGATTACACAACCCTATCGTGTTTATCGCTATTACCATCGACAAACAGGAAAATGGGCGACAAACGTTTCCCAGTTTTCAGAGGCAACCTCACCTCTTGATAAGAGGTTCAGTCCGTCTGGTCGAGCATTCCCCACATTGCTTAGAGTCAAATTTTCTTGAAACTTAGTAGGAAGGCGTCCCTTGGAGATGCTTCTTACACAGAAAAATCTTCCACTCAGAGTCACGTGATCTGGCAATGATGGCGTTCAAACTTCATAGTAGACGCCTCATTGAACTTTCGGTTCTTGTTTCCAGCTTAGAATCTTATCAGCGGTGAGTGATTTTTAGCGCTTTTCATAAGACCATGTGGTACTTTCTTCCGCACAAGCTTTTATGAAACTTATAACAATCATGTAAACAAGTCAACACTAACGACTTTCCTTCAAATTTTGTACACCGGTGTGCAAGAGAAAATATTGGCCCCACCGAAAATAAAATCAATCTTGGGATGTTTACTTCGTTGGCCCAATTCCTTTAATCGTAAGCTTGGGTATTAACGAACGAGATCCATTTTTTACCCTTGAAGAACTAGAAGAAAAGGTCAGTAGAATCATTTTTGGGGACTGGTTTCGTTGCCACGCTATTAATTTTAGGTTTATGTTAAGAAAAATTAATCGAATTGAATTTATTTTTCCGATGTTAAAAAATCGAGCAAGAGCATTCACTTTCCACAGAATACAAGGCTCGTGTTTAAGAGGCATTTAACCATGTCAGTTGAGATGGTGGCTTAATATAAGAAATTTTTTCAAAGCTTTCAACAGCAATAAAGTAGAAAAATTGTTCACAAGCTACTTTTTCATCCAAGTTAGTGATGAAAAGTCCAACCGAAAAATTATTCACGCCACCGGCAATTATACCAAAACAAATTACATTGTCCAAATATTTTATAAATACACGTGCAATTGGATACATTTGACCATCAACATTAAATATTTTCATAGGATTTACAATTAAAAACGGAATCAGTAGTACAAAAAGTGATAGTATTTTTAAAAAATACATGTCTAATTCCACATGAAAATGGAATAGATAGTACCTAAACTAAAGAATGTAGTCCATAGCATTCTAGGTGGCAATCGGAACACATTTAATACGGCGAGCTGATATTCAAGTTAGCAATTCAGTCACTCTAGGACCAAATTAGGAACACTTCGACTGAAGAGGCTAAAAATAGGAAGGAAATCTCTAGTGCAAATCGTAATTTTTTTTTCCCATAAAACAATCACAATTCAAATTACCGCCATTTAAATTTATATCTGAACTCGATTCTTTTTCAATGAAAAAGATTCTCCATTTTAGAGAAGAGAAGCAAAGTGACTTATGGCTAAGAAAAGCATCTGCGATTTCATCTTGCTACCACGTCCAAATAAGGCCAGATAGAATTCAGTCGGTTGAGTCGCACTAGAGATCATAAACACTAACAACATAACAAGTATTACATGCAACCTTTTTTTAGAGAGAGCACTACGAAATAGAGTTACATTTATACAGAGTAAACGATAAAGGACATTGATAGGTCAAATCAATACAAATGATTTTAAAGGGATCTCTTGAATCGTAACGGAGATGTGGGATTGCATTTCTGTGTAGTAATGAGTGGGGGTGCCCCTTGGCCAATTTTAGAGCAGACTACTTGACTAATCAATAATAACTACAATAACTAGCTACTTAACACTGAAACAGGCAATAATTACAGTTTAGTAGGCAGCGTGAATATGACTTTCACTAAATAAAAATATAAATCTTGAGAAATAATTTTGAGATTCAACGTAAAGTTCCGACTCGTTCATGAAATTGCTTTTACTTCCAACTATCTGCTTAATGGGAAAGTGGGAAAAAAGGGACGTCATGGATGGAGGTATATTGAACACTAAGTGGAATAAATCTATAGTAACATCAACTTTTAAAGTCAACGGCATGTCAAGCATTAAGGAACTAATTTATGACTAACACCGTTTTTTTTTTTGTTTTTTTTAGCCACACGGCCAATGGTCACTTTTGGGGTGGGTCGATTAGTAACAAGTCAAAGCCCACATGGACCCCTCCTTTTTTTAAAGAAATAAAATGGAGAGGCGTACAAATAACATCGACATAAGAGAATCGAATAGTTAGAATACCACCATTAAAAGAAGAGTAAGAATTATGAGGCTATAGACTTCCCATCGTTAACGACGACGACTACCATTTCCAGCATGATTCAATGGTATTTGGAGGACTAGCACCCGCTACAACTTATCCAAGCCCCATGAATGTCCATTTCGAACCTCAGTTAAGACGACCGCCCAGTCATAATACCAGCACATTGGATGAATCGTAATATTTGCACAATATTTTCAAATTTTAATACGCAGGCAAATTATGGTATTCACATTTTGCAATCATTAAAAAAGAATGAAGCCTAGAATGGCACACGTACACGAGTTACACACGTAAGATCTAAGAGAAGTGAAGAAGCGGCACTATATAAGGAGTGGAGAAGAAATCGATGCCGGCTTTACATTTCTTGAATTCCGCTTACATGACCACGTGTTTCATTATCTCCTCCACTCACATAAACACATATTTATATACAAACATCAACGTTGACTGAGATTTTAACAAGTTCAACTCAATATTTTTATTACCATTAAAAGATTCAGCGACCGATCATAACATATATGTTCTAAAGGGGTTTGGGGTTTTTACTGATATCCAAAAGTGATTTTTCTGTTTTTACTTACTGCCGGGAATAGAACAGTTTTGCGATATTTCAAGATAGGCCGAAAATATCTGTGGAAATAGTTTTGCCACGTGTCAAAAATTTGTAGTCGGAAGAAAAAGTGTCTTCGATGAATTCACCATATTCCAACATGTCGGCCAGATTTAGATAGAAAAGCTTTTGTGCGTTACTACTATATAGCACGCTTCTAATTTTATCAAGAGGGAAGGAAAGAGGGAAAAAAGGAAAATATGCAACTAGAATTAGCAGAGAAAATATGCTTTAATAATAGTAGTAACATTCCAGGCAGTAAATGGGTGTTCCTCAAAGTCAAAAAATTGAAAAGTAATCAAATAAGAAAAAAAAAAAGCAAGAAGCGGCCTATGTCTTAGCGTTCGCGTTGATGAAACCAACTTTTAAAAATTGTTGATAAAATAAAAACTAGTCAGCATACAATTTAATATCCAGGAAAAAATTAACAAAGCCAGAATCTGAAGAGGTTGAATTAAAATCTAATGTTATAATAAAAGGGGTTTTTTTTCAAAGAAATCGTAGCAAAATGAAGGGTCTCCGGTACACAAGTAGTTAAGCCAGTTACAGAAAAATTAAGATTTTTGCCTAATAAAAACCCGTCAGCATAAAGTAACTTATTTAATATCCAACTGCACTGAGGTTAAATAAATTCAACAATGTTTTATAAAAGATGTTGAAAAAATAAAAATGTAAATATACTAGTACTACTACTTGTATATAGCAAAAATACATCTAGTGCAAGTAGGGTCGGTTACAGGAAAATAAATAGAAGACAAGAAAATGAAGCTATCGTTCATAAAGGTATCCTTGAAAAGAAAAATAATTAGATTTGCCATTAATTTTGGAATAACTACCAACACCGTTTACCTTCAAATAGATTTTATTGTTTATTATCACAACTTAATCCAGGCAGTCAGATGGAAATTTAAAACTAATTTCATATGAACGTAAATAGAAGTCAAAAACTAATGGGTTGCAATAGTTCATCTAATAAAAATAAATCTGTTCAGTTGCATGGAAATGCAGCAAGTTGCATGTATTGGTATCACTGCAACTATAGAAGTGTACATTCTTTACGAAACCGACCATTTTCTACATAACCTCCATTTGTAATTATGACAATTATTTCTTGTGTATGGGGTTTCCTAAAAAATCACACGTAAAATAAAACAGGGAAGATTTTTTTTTAAATGATTCATGTTGCAATCGAAAACCTTAAAAACACAAACTGGTATACGGTAAATAAAATACTAACCGGTTAATGAAGCCATATCCGCTTTTTACATTGAACCATTTTACTGTCCCCGATACTTTGGAGGCTGAAAATAAACAATATACGTATGTATTTATTTATTTAATATACACACGCACACACGTAAATTAAGGATAGTTTTTTTCTCTCTTCCTCCATGGGTGATTCATTTCATCTTACAATGTCAGGTCATACTGAGTAATAAAAGCCACCCATTATACAAGTTTTTAAGTGAATATTTTATCAATTAAAATATTACAATTAAAATGAAAACAGACAAGACAAGTTAAATTTAAATAAAATCATTTTATTTAATATTTATTCAATATTTATTTAATAATATTAACTTAACCACGCGGTGACCTACTTAACTAAAGAGAATCGAGAACGCATCGAAACGGTTTTTTTTTTCCAAGAGAGGGAATTACCTTCTTACATAATATTCATTTTTCTAGAAAACATTTTTACCTATTACTTTCTTTCCACTGGTTGCAGGCCTCTCAGTAGTCTCTACTTCACCCTCTGGTTGTTTCTCAGAGTCGGACATGGCTGTTGATGTTACACTTTAGATGTTAATATCGCGACCCTACGGTCACTGGACACTTACTAACTTCTCTCCCTTCTCTTCTTTGTTCACCTCTGGTCTTAACGAGGCTCCGTCACTTTTATATACTTGTGACGCCACTCGTGATACGCCATTTGATTGGCTGATTGGAACAGAGTCGTTTAAAACGAACACGCTGATTGGCTGACATAGTAAACTGAAATATAAGGCACACAGTAAAATTTCCAATAAGTATAATTCTAGGAAAACGCTCTCTTTCCAAGGTCTGAGATGTGAAATTTGTGGAAAGAAGGTTACAAGTGATGTTGTCTATAAAGAAAAATCTGTTTGCTACCGTATCTTGATACTACAGATAAAAAGTAACCCCGTTTTTACACACGGATAGTACACCTGAGGAAGACCGTAGAATGGATCTGCTGAAATATTGTGTTAATGACAAGAAGCAATAAGTTTCATTATCATAAAAAAAACTCTTCTAATGTTAATGACATCTTCTCATCAAGTATTGATCTTGCAGAATCTATTACATCAGTCAATTTTTATTTTTAAATTCAAAGTGGCATTAAAAAAATCTAAATATGCATACACAGTTGCTCGTATTTATGATTTTCTAATAAAAAAAAAATGCAAGGCAATGAATTCTGGGGAAATAGAGGCGTTGGAAGCAATTTCAGGCAAGGGGCAACATTTCAGAGAGGGCATTTTACGAAATATATTTTTGTTGTATGATTGCAAGGGTATGGTAAAAAGAGCAAAGAATGGTTTTCAGCCTGGCGGCTGCAGATACCAAACAGTCCACATGGGTATTACAACCATATTGATGTTTAAAAGTGGAAATGGGAAATTATTATGACTCATTGATGGGAGAAGAACAGATACTACACTTTGATCTCAAACTAGAAGCTGCAGAAGGCCTGACTACAAGTGAGCCCAAAAATTAAACTTTCAAAAAAGATATTTGATTATTGCAATACATTTTTATCCATCTTTTTATCTCTCTTAGTATCTGCCATGCACTCTTTCAAAATGTATAAAAATGGCCGAAATCAGGTAAAGCTTTTGATTTTGAGCTAACTTAACTAACTTGATAAACTTTCATTTCGATTTAATTAACTTACTTGAATTGAACTTTAAAAAAAGATAATCAATTATTACAGTACAATTTGAAAGAGTGCATAGGAGATGCTAAGATACAGATAGATAAAATTGGGAAAGAATAAATGTCTTTCCTTTTGTAGTTGCCTTTATTTGAAGAACTTTCTCTATCAACTCAAGAGGCACTCAAAAAATATTGCAACGAACAGCAGCCTAGATTTGTCAATAAAGTAATAACCTGAGGGAACCTGAACAGTAGGACTCAAGAAAGTTCCAAGTTTCCAACAGGAGCAACTTTTTCATCAGATCAGAAAATTTTTGAGGCTTCCAGATCAAGAGCAAAGCACATGGAAAAAAAACCTTCTAGCTGAAACTGGTTTTGAAAATGGCTAACGTCGGCTAAAGTTTTTCATTCCAAGCTAACATTATGGCTGTCAATGTTTTTTTTAAAATCATCAAGATTCAAAAACAAATTATTAATGAGAAAAAAATGTTTACTTTTATTAAACTTATTTGCTATTTTATCAAATTGGCCAGATTTTCAGCTATCATAGATTTTTATCAGCTGGATCTAGCCAAAAAATAGTTGATTTGGCAACATTAGGTTGTCCACAAAGGAACAAGTGACTTTTTAGTCTGGTTCATGCAAGAAGATTCTGTTATATTCTATTGCACATCAACTTGTCAAGTTAATGGCTTTCATTTGAAGATCAAAAGGCATGATTGATAATACCTTGTTTGTATCATAACGTAAGAGGTTATGAATTTGACAAAACACAGATGTTTGCAACTCGACAGATTTAAGTAATACAATTTTTGTTTATTTTTTCTACCAGTAAAATATAAAGAACTCTTGTTGCGATGAATAACAAACCACACTTGGCAACAGTGAAACAACCACTAAAATTTCTGATTCACATAGCAAAATTTGTATTTCTGTTTAAAGCAACGAATACAAAAACTACTTATGCTGGAGAACTTGAAGATGATTAGAAGCAAGACATTTATCACTTAAATAATTAAGAAGATTTTATTCTAGAGCAAAAATGTTATTGCAGTTATGAAAAAAGAATTATCATTCAGTTGGTGATTAGAAATAAATATTTGATTCAGTATGTTTTACAGTTTTTTTTTTATAGAAGGCACGCAGCTCACAATATGTTAAAATGTTCAAAGCATAAATTTAAATTGAACTGTACATAAATTAAGCTGTTAACAAAAATTCACAAGCGCTACGAAGTTTGTTTTAAAATTAATCTCTTCAAGTTCAAAACAGTAGCTTTTCTTTTAAGAAAGTATTAATTGAAATTCATTGAATCAAATTGATCCACTTATATTTTGATGCAGCAGTATTATTGATCAAGGATGCATCCAATCATTTGTCCTAATTCAAAGATGAAACAAGATGCAAGAATCAATGTGTAATTATACAGCGGATCCTAATGGAGGTACTCAAATTTCATTTAAAAATAATCCAGCAAAATGTCATATTTAACAATAATTTTCAATGTAAACAGTTACTGCTTCAATTATTTTTGTTTATGTTTTATATGAAATCACCTAAATTGTTTTAATCTGGCAATATTTTTTGTAAATACAGTAAGTCATCACAAAGATTCAAAAGATGCTGCAAAATTTGTGGTAAGAAGGTTATATCTAATGCATTGGTTTTCAAAACTGGGATCCATGGACCCGGCAAATAATGATGTGGAAATTGCAGTTGAAAATTCAAGTTATTACTATAAATTCAAAATTGAGATAACTGAGGTCAACCATATATCTGAGGCCACACCAGATGGGGGAATATCAGAATATGAGAATTACCACAAATATCGAATCTGACATTATGAGTCTTGTGACAGAGAAACATCACCATTCATCTAACACCAATTGATGTGCATAATCAGTGTGAATAAACCTCAGCAAAATATTAGGATTTGAATAGATGTAATCTATTCAACTCAAATGGCCATGGGCAGGCCATGTCACAAGAATGGCTGACAACTAATTGACATCGCAACTCACGACATAGATCCCCAGAGATCACATACGCAACCAAGGCTTGCAGAGTATTAAATGGAGAGACAAGCTAGACAAATTCAGAAAGTACTGGCTCCACAATAGAGAAGTGTGGTGAATCCTGGGGGAGGTCTATGTTCAACAACAGATGACAAAAGACTGCTGCTGCTGCTGATGATGATGATGCTGATGATCATGATGATGATCATGATGATGATGATGGTGGTGGTGGTGGTGGTGGTGGTGGTGGTGATTTAAAATTTCAAAAAATGATTTTTAAGCATTAAGTTGCTTGATATTGTAGTTCATTATTTCCTGTCTGAACACTGAATGCCAAACATAGGGGTCTGCCAGAATATTTCCTTTATAGAAGGTGTCCTCAAGTTTTCAAACTTTGAAACCACTGAGCTAAAGTATCTGTATAAAGTAAGGCCCTGGCCACACTGCTATGGTTTTGGTAGCAAGTAGTTTTTTTTTTCACAAGGTGGAGTCGTTATCTCCATGCCCAAGCCACTTCCTTTACTTGGATGTGGGACCAGCTATAATGACTGCCAAGCTGTAGGTTTCTTCCTGTCAGAGTAACCTTCTCTTAGATAGAGGAATAGATTCATGCTTTTCCACCAGGGCATTAGTGTGAAGTGAATATAAACAGCCTCAGTAGAAACTTGAACTCAGGCCACTGATAACCGTTACACCATTCTGCACCTCCCTATTACAGGTTAACTCAATATTTATTACACTTATATATATTAAAACTATTTTTATTAGATTGGATTATATCTGTATATTAAGGTTTGGAAAAAAAAATCAAAAGTTTATGTACTTTACAAACTTATTTTAATGGGTTTTACTCTTTTTTTTTCGTTTGACAGTATGAATTGCTGGTCAAAAATACAACTATGATACATTTTATGTATGTCAACCTCATCATACCCGACTAAACACAAATCGTCATCAACAGAAAAGAGAAAATATATTACAAGGCTCCAAGATTGAGTAGAAGCTGCATCTACAGGGATCTGACATTTCCATACTGTGATGGAAAACCAACAAAGCCCGATGATATAATGAGGTATTACTAGGGCACCCTCAGTTAGTGGTAATGATACTTGAGCCTTAAAATCATGCCTATCCTCAGGGTTATCATCTGTTGTAGGCAATGCCACTGTTTTCAGAGCTGTAGCTGTATGAATTTACTTATTCTATTATTTATATATATATATATATATATATATATATATATATATATATATATATATATATATATATATATATACTTTAGACCCATTATAACATGGCTCAATATAACACAGAATTGCTTATAACATGGTTTGAGCATGGATCCAAATCTTCAAAATGTTAAATTTACCTCTCAAAATAATAGCTAAGTACAAAAATAAAAAGATCCCTAAGAAATGCTATGCACTGGGCCCATCAATCGTTCTGTCATTAGTAGCATAGACATATTGAAACTAGATTGACCAATCAGGTCAGTATTGCCAGATGAAAAAATATTTGCCAAAGAGCACTAAATTTTCAAAAATTGCCAAAAATCATCAAAAAGATACTGAGAATAATCAAAAACATGCCAAACACTGAATCGGATTATGCCAACTAAAAAGAGAAAATGAATAGAAAATTATGGACCCTACATAATAAAAGGTCTATAGCGATGACTGAAGACGTGTGAATAATTAGCATGACAGGATGCATAAAAGCAGCAGTTTAAGCTGCCTTAAAAGGATTAATACAAGGGGGTGCTGGAAAGCTCTGGGTCCAACTCACCTCACACTTGGCTGACAGCCTCTGCATACCCTACTGCACATGAATTGAAAAGCTGTTCCCTGGATCTCTCCAAAATTCTTTTGGCCAAGATTCATCAATCAGCCAAAATCAGGTTATGAATATGATCAACAATTTCTGGAGATGACACCATTGAAGGCCTCCAAGACTGTGCTGCATCTAGGGCCTCAAAATCTCCACGCTAGAAATTTACACACCACTTTTCCTCAGTTAAGTATGACAGAAACTTGTCATCCAATGTTTGTATCATATGCTCATGGATTTCTTTTGGAGTTTTCTTCTGTTGGAACAGGAACATCATGATGGCCTAGAGTTCGACACTGGAAAATTCTATGCTTTCCGATGACATGGTCTGGTCAATGATCTGGAACAAATAAACAGATAAGCCCAAGGATCCTGCGAATTGGCACTTTACGATATATAAAAGAACACTCTTTCCAAGTGCAGTGACAAAAAAATGCTCAGATATTGGGAAGTGGGTCACGGATCTGGGTTATTTACTTCTTGGTTGAGTTGAGAACTTCTCAGCATCCCCTTGTACATGTCACAATTCAGAATTAACGAAAAATGCATTTTGAGGACAACTCAGAGACTGATAGAATGATTTGAAACCATCAACAAACTGTCACCAAAAGTTTCTCTCAGTTTTTAAATTGGTCTGCCAGGCTATATATGTATCATGCATGTGTATTTAGAGCTTTGAAAATTTAAACACTTAGGAAAAGTCCATTCAGATAGTGTAATGGTTAGCATGACTGCCTCACACATAGATGGTCCTGGGTTCAATTCTTGGTATGAGAAAAGAATGTGGAAAACTTATTAGGACGAATTTCCCTGTGCACTCAGCAGCAAATTGAGTACACTCTAAGCTGTGTGATTATGATGGTAGTATCCCATTAGTGAACTTGCAATGGACTACCTAAGAGAAGGATCATAAAACTTGTAGGTGTGAAGTCCTGGTCTCGACCAGACTTGAGACTTGCAAGGATCACCAAGTTAATGCATGCAACATCCAGGACTTTGTCACCGGTCGTCATGCTTCATTAGGGTTGTCTTCCAGGGAACGTGACACTTCATTTAATCATGACTTGAAAAAACTTTGTTTTTTTTTCTTACCTCCCAGGGGTAATCAAGTTGCAGTGTAGGCCCATACTAAATACAATTTGCAGTATAGGTTCACACTAAATTGATCTGTTAGTTAGCCTGATATTTGAAAATTAGGACTCTTTTAGAGATCACTGCCCAACAAAAGATGAGAGAAGTAACTTTTTCATTGATGCCCCTTTTTTCTGATTTTTCAATTGATCCCTCCCCCCACCACAAATCATTGATTTTTGAGCGTGTACAGAGAAATTTTGAAGATCAGCAATACTTACTAAACAGGAATTCCACAATCAACAAGAAAAAGATAAAAGAAAAATATAAGCTACAAAAGTAATTAGAAAAAAGACTGGTTGCTTCAGGGTCGAACTCCACTCTGAAAGAAGCTCATAAGTTTTTGAAATATTTTTGACTTCTGTAAAAATATTTTTCCCTTAATTGAGAAAGATCTTCAGATCTGGCCATGGAAGAAGACTTAATGAAATAAAATCTAGATATTTTTTTCGATAGATGTAATGAAAATCTAGATAATTCTAGATATGAGTTGAGGCAATTCAGATATTAACTGAAAAGTAGCATCCATAGTTTTCCATTTTCTCTTTCTCTCTTCATTTCTCTTTCTCTTTCCCGCTCTCTCTCTTTTTTTCTTTATTTCTTTACCTCTATCTTTCTTTTCTCCTTCCTTTTGTTGATTGATGACATAGATATATAATCTGTCTCTCTCTTCTTCCTGCTCTTTCTTCTATTTTAAACTTTTCACTTTTTAGTCTGAACCGGAAGACTGAAACTGTTATTGTTTTTATGTGAGAAAAATAAAGTCAAAACTCAATAGATTTTGATGATAAATTCAAACAGGTCTAGTTTGTCACTAAAGAGAAACTGTCATGTGACCAATGTCTTGTGTTGGAGGTGATCAATTAAAATGATTGGATAAAGGGGTGATGGATTAATAAGTTACTTCTCTTGTCAAATTTTCCCAAAACAAACGTGAATGGTGGTGGACACAAACAAAGTGATTAATTTAGCATGAACTCACATTGCAAATTGAACCCCGCTCTAAAAATCTATTATGGGGAGGAATTTTTCAAAAAAACAAAAAAATTTTTTCTCTAAGGAGTAAATGTTTAAATTTTCTGCCCTCTTACTCAATTGGCATGGTCTGCACACACAATACACACATCCATATATGCATAGCCAGCAAACCTGCTAGACCCACTTAAAAACTGTTGACAGTTTTGGTTGATGGTCTCTCATAATCAAAAGCTTTCATATATCATTCTTGTCTGAATTTTGTAAGACGAGGTGCTCCAATCATTGCAAGTGGTTTATGTCCAGTTTGGTTTCAAGGAAGCACGCACATCCTCTCACATATATGTTACATCCATTTTTTACAGCTCAGTGTTTTTTGGGATTGGCTCATGCTGACGTCTGTGCCAGCTTCTTGACTTTTCAATGAGCTTTGACCGTATTAATTTCTCTTAGGTCAAGCCCAAGGAATACCAACTTCATAGCCGGCTCGTTCCTGATCAATGCTTCACATAAGCTATATTATTTCGATACTTGGTCTGCTGATCAAATAATCTGTGCAAAATATATGAATTGATTCCTTCAGCTGTCTTATTCGGCAATGCTTCTTCTGTCCATTATTTTGACCTCATTCTATTTAGAAGTAACTCGTTCATGAGGAGAATAGTCCGACTAAACCACGCACAATGCTTTCAGTCATGATTTATCTTGTCTTATAGATTGTTTTACAAACCTTGTGTTATATGTAGGATATGAATGTAAATAATCTGCATCAGTAAAATGTTTAACTGCTGGTCACATGATATAAAAGTTAAGATGGTTCCATGAAATATGCTCATAAGATAAATGTCCACATCAAAATTCCCCATCAAAAAAGCCAAGAGTCATAAATGTGCACAGGAAAAAAGTCAAAATTGAAAATAGTTTTTGTTGCACCACATAAATTCAGATTAATATTTCAGAAACCAAAAGCTCTGTTTACAAGATCATTATATTACATAGGCATTTTGGAAAATGTATTTCACCATTTTTTAAATTCTTTCAAGGAGGTAAAGAAAATGTAAAACTATCCATCTTCAGTAAAAATTACTTGATACCCAATTTGGGTAATTAGACCCTTTACCAAGGTCAACTTCATTTGATAAGGTGTCTTGCTTAACATATTCAATGTCTTTTTAGTGTTCAATAGAAGTTCCAGGTGTACCTTCGAGTCCTTATGTTGGCAAACCTTTGCGAGTAAAGCTTAAAAAATCAGTTCTTTACCACTCACATATGTACTGATTGCTTCATGTATGTGATTAAAAAATTGAATTAATTATATTAAAAATTCTAGAGGATTGGATTTAGCTAAACTTCACATTTCTCGATAAGTAAAACTCAGTTTTATCTGATAACAATGTTTCATAATTATTCACCAGAGTGTAAAGATTTTCTAAATATTTAAAAATATTTAACCATAAAATAAGTCTTTGAAAAAATCTTTTGAAAATTATTTTTTGAGCATTTTTTTTATTTGCAATCTAAATCTAAATGTGACCTTATCTAAATGCAAAAAAAGTTTTTTTTCCACATGGGCTTTTTTCCGTGTAATCTTTTCATGTGCGTTTTCTTTGTGGGTAATTTTTGTGTGGGCTTCTTTCATGTAAGCATTTTTCTGGCTACCAGTCAAGACATATACCGACACATAAACACAAATGAACCTTACACTTGGAAGCTTGAAATCATCCATCATAAATATCATTCAAAACATATATGGGTGACCCCATTTCAAAGAACAAAGTTCAATTTCAATACACTTCAAAGAAATCTGACCTATATCAAGAGAATAGCAGTTATAATTCATGCAAGGCAACTCCTCTTAATAAACATTAAACATTATGCATGATATCTGTCGTTGAACAATAAGCTTGTTAGATTTCCAGCATACAACTTCGCAATTATGCATTGAGCCTTATAAGCCTCATCTTGATAATAAAAAAAATTGTGATGTATCATAACTTCTTCACAAATCTTTCACTTCCTCATTGTCAAATTACCACCAACACAAACATATATATATGTATATATATGTGTAAACATATATATATATATATATATATATATATATATATATATGTATATACACACAATAATATATATATACTAGCATAAATACTTTCACTTCCTCATTCTCAAATTACCACCAACACAAAAATATATATATATACATGTATATATAAATAGTAGAATGTGGATTCATTACACATGGATTCGCCTGATGAGGCCTGAAGAGGGCAGAAACATGGGGTAGTTTGTGTAGCGAATCCACATTCTACTATTTATTTCCAGCTCTACTCAAAAACAATTTAACTTCAAGAGTAAAAATTTGCATGTATCGAGCACTCTATGAAATAAATCCATTACATTTCAGAAGTGGCTTTATATTATTGGTATATTATTATATTATGTTATACTGCTAGCCTGATTTGTACCACATATACTGTGTGTATTTATATATATATGCATATATATATATATATATATATATATATATATATATATATATACTAGCAGAGAATTCTGGCATTGCCTGGGGAAGAATAACTGGACATCTGTCAATACAGAAATAAAACATGCTCTTCAGTAAATGTCTCCTTACACAACATAACAAGGTGGGTTGAATGGTGGGAGTGTAGAAACTGGCAGGTTGTGCAATTGAATCTTTGGGCAGGCTCGTGCACACTTCCGGGCATACCTGTGCTGGTTAGCATGCACAGTCAGACGGGTCAATGTAATGAATAGCTTTTCATATCACTGTTATTGAAAGGATTGATAGGAAAT
Source organism: Thysanoteuthis rhombus (assembly GCA_963457665.1). Lineage (NCBI taxonomy): Eukaryota > Metazoa > Mollusca > Cephalopoda > Oegopsida > Thysanoteuthidae > Thysanoteuthis > Thysanoteuthis major. Next base: position 23,098,981 of record OY735199.1, on the reverse strand, counting down.
TTATGAAACAATTTCTTTCCATCCTAAACAGGACTTTTTCTTTATAAATAACAGTCAAGTTTAGCATTATAGTTGGAATGCAAATTTAGAAAAAAAACTCCAGGAAGTTTGAAAACAATTACCCAATTTTTACAAATATGTTGTTGACTGATATAAAAAATTTAATTTAGATGAATTTTTTAAAAGAAAAACATTGTTGAAAATAAATGTTGATATTTAGTTTTAACATAAAGGATGGAAAAGTGATATAAACTGAACTGAATGTTGAGAAAAAACCCCTTTTATACGAACAGCTATCGTACGTTTTGAATGGGTAAATTGAAACATGATTTGCCAGATCTAGTAGAAAAAAGGCTAATCCAGTTGGTCTGCTTTTTGCCACTTCTTTCATGCCCCTTCTCTCATTAAAGGATTTTTTTTACCACTTCCTCAATACCATAAGCTATGCCCGTCAAAGCCATATTTTTGGATCATTTGTGCATACAAACATACTTACAGACAACTAAATCTTTCTCTCTCTCTCTCAATATATATATATATATGAAATGCTCTTCTAACTTAGGAATAGAGCATTCTGGTGGATGGGGAATTAAGCGTGAGTGAATAAATAGCTTAAATTCAACCTTACTGACAATCCAGTTCTGTGTAGGGTAGAGGTAAGATGCCAGCCTCTGGGTCTGAAGGGGAGGTTTTGATTCCTACCCCGTGGTACTGGATAGTCTATAGCCACACTGAAGAGTTACAATACAACAAAAAAGCTGTCTGTGGATGACACAATTATTTGATAATTATATATATATATATATATATATATATATATATATATATATATGGGTCGGCAAAGGAGGAGGTGTACCGCACTAAACCAGAAATTCATTCAACATATACTGGCCAACATACTGTTGGACTTCCTGCAAAGGCCTATCTAGACTGAAACGCTTACAGAAATTGGTGCCTACCAAGAATTTTAGCCCAATAGGCAAATTCTACCATTGTATTACCCCAAGTAGAGCTAATTTGACTACAATAGGTCAATAAATGATGAAATCATTATCAATTTCCAATTGGGAATATCTTTTCACCAACCCTGTATATGTATGTAGTGGTTGGCACAGCTAAATACTGCTAAAATTTTAGTGGAGACAAGGATAAATGCTAACCACTAACTTTTATTATACGAATTTAGCTTTATTTTTTTGGGCTCTAAACCACTTGAAAACAGACCAACAGAGCTAAACATTTTGATACATTGCAGCTTTCTAGGTCTGTTTCTAAAAATTTTAGAGAAAGAAAATAAATATCTATCTATCTATCTATCTATATATATATATATATATATATATATATGTATGCATGTATGAGTGAACACATGGGAGGCATATAAACAGGTGTGACTGTAAAAATGAATTCATTTCATTTTTTATTCTATTTTTTATGAATAATCCTTAACCGGTTTCAACTGTATAGTCATATTCAAAGAGACATGTGAATGAATGGGGGTTAGTAGTATTGACTTCAATTTATCGTGTTTATTTTCCCGTGTTTCCTTCATTTGACCTCTTGTGTTTCATTTGTCTGTGCAGCTCAGCCCTACAGATATCTACCAGATTGGGCCCATCTTTTTTATTACTCTGCTGTCACTGGGGTCAAAAGAGGTTATTGTAGATTGGGATGGGTGGGGATGTAGTATGATGTTAGATTCTAGATTTTACAAGGCGATAGACAAATGATTGAATGATCAAAGAAGTATTACAATAGTAGGCAGAAGTTTGTGCGGCAGCTATAACTGTTATATTTGTAGAATGTTCAAATTCATTTATAATTAAAATTTGAGTGTGTCGGATTTGCATTGAATTTTGAGTATATCAAATATTCACATCAATTGTAATGGTTAATGTTTGATGTTTATTTAAAATTAGTAGAAGTATTGTTATCGTGATTAAATATGTTTTATATAGTTGTTGGTGTTTTATGAGGGGTATGACATAGTTCAAGGGGTGATTCTGTTTGTTATTGAGACCATTTGGGGAAAATGGGTTTTTATCTGGGAATCTATCTATGTTCATGCATATCAAGAGTCTGTGTGGTGTTATACATATGTTAGGGTAACGTTGGGAAATTTGTGATTTTATGAAATCCCTCAGGATTTTAGAGACATTTTTAATTGACACTTCCTAATATTCTGCTTCAGTATTTACAGTGTATATATCATTGTTTGATACAAGGCCTCAAGTATATGTTATCAGAATTACTCATACTGTATTCATTTTAAAATAATTTGATTAACACAAGTTCAGGAGATTTTCAATATTCTTTTGAAAATCTCACCTGATGTATGGAATTTAAAAATGAAGATTTGGCTTGATTTTATGATAAATCTCCAGTCATAAATAATACTAATACAAAAACTACTTTTCAATAAAAAATATTGAATATACCAGTCAAACCTACACTAATATTTGTGTCTCTTGTTTGTTTATTGCTTGTTTGTTTGTTTATTTGTGCCTTTTCTCAGCAAATACTACAGTGCCTATCAATCTAATATTCTGCATGTAGACTGAGGAGAGATCAACTTGAAACATACACTATGTGAAGTTGACCTCAGAGGTCATTTCTATCCAATTTTCAGAATCCTGGGCCATATTTTGCACTAAGGATGCTGAAATTTAACATTTGGGTACATCTTCTAATATCAAAGATTGCAATCTATGTGACACTGATTTCTGAGGTCATTCAAGGTCACCAAAGGTAATTTCTGGTCATTTTGAGACAATTTTAAAAATCTGGAGCCACAATTGAGCACCTATGAAACTGAGATTGGACATTGAGGTATATCTTTCCATGATGAAGGTCATATACCATGCAGAGTTGATCTATGAGGTCATTGGAGGTCACCAGAGGTAATTTCTGGACATATCTAGCCAATTTTCAAAGTTGTGGGCCATAATTTTACACTAAGGATGCTGAAATTTAATATTTGGGTATATCTTCTATCAAAGGTAACAGGTCAAGCGACATTGATCTTGAAGGTCATTCAAGGTTACAAAGGAAATTTTTGGTCATTTCTAGACAATTTCCCATGTTTTCGGCAATAATTCTGAACCTTTGGAACTGAAATTTGGCATAGGGGTAAATCTTTATTTGACGAAGGTCAGAGGCAATGCAATATTAACCTCAGAATTCATTTGAGATCAACTAAGGTCATTTTTGGTGATTTCTAGCCAATTCTTCAAGTCGTTAACCACAATTTTGCATCTATAAGAATGAAATTTGGCATGAAAGTAGTTTTTTTCATGTTCAAATCATTTAGAAATATGATTTTGACTTTAGGGTCATTCGAGGTCACCTTATGTTATTACTAGTGAATTTTCCAAGTTATTAGCCATAATATTGCAGTGATTTTACATTCGGGTACATCTTTGTACAGTGGAAGTGATAGGCTATGTGAAGTTGATGCTTGAGGTCACCAGCGGTGACCTGTGGTCAATTCTGGCAATTGTGACAAGGCACAAGGACAATCTCTCCAGATTGCTGGCCTTTACCTAACTACTCCTTGCTTTTCTCATGGACAGCTCCATATTGGATATTTTAGTGTTGGATCGTAGCACCCAATGGGAGAAACACTTATGCTGTGTATCCAGAAGTCCTCTCAAATGAAGCAACAATTTGTTCTCTTTTATGTATCAAAATATTTCTTCTGTTAGAGCTACTTTTCCATGTGTACGTTGTGTAAATAATCATTTTTTTCATTGGTCGCGTTGTGTAAAAAGAGATATATCAAAGAACATATTTTTCCTTTTTGGTTATGTTTTAAATTATTTTCCCCCTGGGAAATGCAGGGTATCCATGCTACTTGTTATTAAAAAGATATTTTCAAAGACTTATTGTTGGAGATATTAAAAGTTACAATGACATAAAATGTACTTAAAAAACATTACTCAACACAATTCCATTTCATAATAATGAAAAAGTAGTCAAAGGTGCCTTGGGACACCACACACTTATCTCAGCATCATTTCCACTTTTCAAAACAGTCAGCAAAGTATCAATTTAGGATCACAATCAGCTGCCTCGTCAGATTCTTCTTAAGCTTTTCCACAGTTTGAAATCTCTTCGGGAAAAGCCAGAAGTTCCTGGGAGCCTAATCTGGATTGTAGGGGTGTTGATAGACTTGGGTCATGCAATGCTTTGCCAAAAAACCCTGTACTTTATATGAAGAATGGGTAGGCTTAGTCATTGAAAATATGATAGTCGCTCAATGAGTTACCCCATGAGAGAGAGAGAGAGAGAGAGAGAGAGAGAGTCTTTTTATGCATGCGAAGTAAAGTCCCCTCTAATTGGTTGCCGAGTTACATCAAGTGGGCATAACCATTTCAAAATGGCTCAATGCTTCCCGGCAAAAAGCATAATATATCACATACTGTTTGGAAGGAAACTATATGCTTGAGTTTCTAAAAAGGGCTGTATTATTCCAAGAAAATCGTAAAGTTTACTTTACATTGTTGTAGCCAAGTATATCAACAATATTCTCCGTTTAGTTTTATTGTATTAAGGGTAACAAAAATATAACATGATCAAGTAAATTGTTTTACCATGAATTCTAAAGAGCATCATCTTCTTCTTAATGATTACTCTAAGGGTGTATAATCTTTCTGAATGTTGATTTCAAATTGAAAAAAACATCACATTCAGATAATTTACTTGAAATATAACAAACTTTTGAGAAGATTTTGAAGTACTATATTTTACGGCATATAAGATCCCTCTTTTTTCCAAAAGAAATATCGCAAAAGGTTAAAGTAATCTTCCTTGTCTTGCCAAGTGGTTCTTGACCTTTATTTCTCCAGTACCCTTTTTCAGATTCTGAGGGCTAGCACTCACTATATTACAATGGCACTTGTAAATGACCATAGATATTCAATGACTCATGCAAGTATTTATCCATAGTTTTATAGTTTGCACTTACAAATGAGAATTTTGAAAAATTAGAATGATGGCTTTAATTTAATTTCTAAACAATTGGGAGATATAAACATCTGATTGTTTGGAATAAAACAGCCACCCTGACCTTGACGAGATTTTGATAATTCATCAATATCAGGTTCAATATTTGATACCTTCAAGTTATTTGCAAATATTTTGTGGCTTGGTTAGCAATTGCATGACTGTGCTGAATCCTTGATGATGACTATACTGCTTAAAAAACTTCCAGTTATTCCCTCTTGCTTTTTTAAAAGGGTGAAAACAAGAGAGCTGTCTGAGAACATCAGAACTGCTATCCTCACCAAACACAAGACCTTTAAAGAGTACAAGGCCACAATCACAGACCTTGATACTTTTGTTCTGACAGGTTGCAATGTTATTATGGAGTTTGCTATGCATGCAAATGTCAAGAATCTCACTGGATGTTGGGGGTAGAGGAAATTTGATGTGTGAGGGCTTTAAAGATTGGAATAAACTGTTGAAAAAGCATACAAAGACGTCCAAAGAGCTCTAAGTTGATCTGGAGTCATGCTTTCAATGTGTACCATATGCAGCACAATAAAACAGGAATTACTTTATGAGTGAAGGATAAGGAAGACCTGATTGTTAAAAGAGCATACAAAGGAAGGATTGATCTTCACCAAAGACATCCTGGACAAACGACAATCTTTTGGGGAAGATAAAACCAAAATAAAGCTTTTGGGCAGTGCATGCCAGCAATTTGTTCATCATCAACGGAAGAGTTCATTATCAACGGAGGAGTTCATTATCAACGGAAGAGTTATCAAACTCATAAGGAAAAGGACATTCTACATAGGACTGAGTCCAATGTAGGATCCATAATGAGGCTTTCATCTTTGTTAAAAGGTGTGCAACAAAATATCAAGAAGGGTGCTTTTATTACTCTCCAGTTAATATATTCCATTTCTTCTTTGAAGTTACTACATGTAAGTTGAAATGTATTGTTTTTTTGGTGAATAACTTTGGACTTCCTGTTAGAATATTCTGGTGATATGAAATTAGTACATTCCATTTATTTCTGAAGATATTGTACAGATTAGTGTGCCAATAGTGTTTGCTAGAACAGTGAACTTTTTCTATCTCAACCATCATAATTATACACAATGGAAAATCACTTGTGTCGCAAAACTGTCTGCATCCCGAGGAAAACATGCAAAATTGTATGTTATTCATAAATCTTTCTCAAATGGAAAAAAGATTTTTTCTTCTTACAGCTAAAACTTCCCACTAAGGACAATAAAGCATTCATACATAAAAGTTTTGTTTCTAAACAACACTCTCTCCCTCCCTCAAATCATTTACCAGTTCTTGACTAATATTCAGTAGAAATCATATTTGCTTCAATAATCTTCTGCAATCAATTATAATAAGCAGATAAAAGTATTGAAATTGAGTAGAATTTATTCTATGGCATTCTTTACGACAAAACCTTTAATTTAATTAAATTCAATTAGAATATTTGACGCGTTTATTGTTCGTGCTCTTGACAAAGGTTTTGATGGGCTTTTAATTCAACTTTTGACCTGTCATCAATTCAACCTTGGTTTCCTTTCTCTACAGTATATTTGGCCGCATATCTTATAAGTTATTGATATGTGCTATGGCAAAAGACAGTCTTATTTGAATGAGGTTTTTAGCATTTGTTTCTCTAAAGCCACTCTACTTTTTGTGCAGTGCTCTGGAAATTGTACATGTTTTCTTTAATTCCAACCTCAACCAAAGAATTGTATTCCCAACAAGTTTTGTTGTAAGATTCTGGTAGCTACATCCTTCATTGTTCTATTCAATAATTCTTGCATCCAGTAAATCTATCATGATAAATTTATTGCAAGCAATTGCATTGATTTTAATGTCATTAACTTGAGAATTCATGGCAAATTGATTCTACAGTGATAGAATATATTACTATACATTATTTACATATCGTACACTATTTATGCATTCGTATATTTCAATCCCCACAAGGTTTAAGCTAGGAAAAAGAATACCATACTAGTATTTACCGATGGGAAAGGACTAATTGAAAAGTATGCAGTTCTAATATTTATCGCTGATGTTCTGGTTCGCGATGTAATTACTTTGGTATGAATTTACAAGGCTATGAATTAGTGGCGATGTATTTACAATGATATAATTACCTGCAATGTTTTCATCGTAGATCAATAATTGCCACAGATAGCATAAGTGACTTATATCAATCATATTGTGAGCTGGCTTGTTCTTTCCTTGCAAGGATCAGGAACAGGTAATGTGTCTATCTTCTGCAGGCTTGAAAGTTTCTATGGAGTCCAATCTTATGACAATGGAAGCCCAGGGCTGGTGGTGTTGACCTAAAGATGCTGTGCATCTTTTGGACTGATTATCTTCGTCAATCACAGTACATGCATTCTGACATGCATGTCCCAAGTGTTTTTGTTTTCACTCCTCCCGCCTGCATTGGTTCTTTAGAGTGGAGATCAGATTGGGCGTACTGGATGCACTCTTTAAGCTTATCACCCTTCCTAAGTAACCAAATGAGCTGAGATGACCAAGGTGATTTCCAAGCAGTAGGCATTTTTGTAAGAGCAGCTCTATCTTAGATGGAATATCATATATGTATAAATATATACATGAGTGACTACAATTAATTCAATACCAATATAGCTTTGATACCCAAACTCAAATTGAAATGATACAATGATAATGATAGAGTCTTCAAAATTAAAACAAGAAGTTTAAACTACAAGGATCATAATGGATGGGTGTGTACCAATATGGAAAAATTTTTTTTAAGAAATTGATTATAATACAAAAAAAAATTAATTTAAGCTAAACACTAACATGCAGGATATATATAAAAAATAATTATAATCAAAATCAGGAGACAATCAAATGAAACACCCATGTACCAAATATCCTGCACAACAGAAACATTAACCCCTTGTGAGCCATACAACAAAATACACCTATAAACCACTCCGCACCAATATGATCTTTGCTATGACCACATTAACACAATACACCGCAAAAAACAAAGCACAAAGAAAACATTATACTAATTTGGTTTCGGCTAAGAACACTGTTTTTCAATGAACCTAAACCAGGGACAGATCTATCTATTCTCCTGAAGAGATTTGTTAGACGTACATCAGAATACCATATAGATTTTTTTTTTACAAGTTTTTCTGTCTGTTACTATATTTGCTCTGACAAAATCTATCTTAAAGCTCATTTTTTACAATAAAAGGTCATCAAGCACTCTTACTAATGACTTGGGGAAAAATTATTACCACCAAAATACTAAATAACTGTTTACCCATGAAAACAAACACTTCCCAGATTTGATGGTAACTAATTTCAATCATATATATGTGTATATATATATATATATATATATATATATATATATATATATATATATATATATACATATTCACATTATGATTATGTATAAACTGTTTTCTCTAAGCTTTGAATGTGACATTAGTTTTATTTGATTTTTAAGATATTACCAAGATAATACATGCCAAACGAAATATGAAACATATAAAATGTATTTTATACATTTCATATTTTATATATGATACATTACCATTGGAGCAAATTGGATTTCTACTCAATATTAGTCAAGAACTGGTTCATGATTAGAGAGACGGAATGTAGTTTTGAAACAAAAATTTTCATGTACAAATGTTTCATTGTCTGCATTGGAATGTTTTAGCTGTAAGAAGTAAAAATCTTTTTTCCATTTGAGAGCGATTTCTGGATAGCATACAAATTTGCATGTTCTCCTCAGGGCACAGACAGTTTTACAACACAGGTGGTTTCCCATTGTGTATACTTATAAATGTTGAAATAGAAAATCTCACAATTCAATATAATCGGCACCCTTGAATTCTTTGTATAATCCGTATATTATCTTCAGAAATAAATAAAATGTACTAATTTTATATCATCAGAATATTCTAACAGAAATTTCAAATTTACCAAGCAAATAAAACAGTATATTTTTAGTAATTTCAAAGAAAAAATAGAATATATCACCTGGACAGTAATAAAGAAGGTGCAGTGACTTAATGGATAGTGGCTCGAGCAATCAACCCCGGCAGTGTCTATACTTCACTTTTGCACTAATGCCCTTTCAAAAGGGATGTATATTCCTCTACCCCTAGCTGTGGGTAAAATAGCATCAGCTTTACTGGATCTACCGGCCAAAATGATGTGTTGCTCTTTGGCAAGGAATAGAACACATCAGCCAACCAGGCCCATACTTTGTTGGCTGCAGGACAAAGAAGTTTGACTTGGCTAACTTTAATAGACTGAGTTTTCACAATAATTACCGTTGGCCTGCAAGGGAGACACATACTCTAGTTAGCCGAGTACAGCACTAAGGATGTCCTCGAGTGAGTACCAACTCATTTCCTCTTCCTTGATGATGAGCAAATTATCAGAAGAGCAAGGGGCTAGTCCAGGCTTGAGCTGATACATTCATACCATAAGAGAAGCACCCTACGTTACATGACATTTGGCAACAATGACTTCCTCCAAACATTTCTTAGAGCAATCTATAAGTTTTTTGCACCGATCAGCTGATAGTCTCGGCTCTCACTAAACGATATCCTATAGGCTTGACATCAGAACTAGTTTTGCTGGCCAGTTTAAAATAGTCCGCTTTTCCCCCCTTTTCAACCATCCTTGTGTGAGTAGCAATATTAAGGACCGCCTCCACCTCTGCAGGATTTCTAATTAAAATGTAGCAGATAATTGCCGAGAACGATGAAATTATACAGATATTATAGAAGTTGGTGGGTCCATCTGCAAAACAAATGTTGAAGATATTAAGAGAAAAACAATTTCTTTCTAATTGCAATTGCAATTGGAATACAGACGTTGCCGAATATTTGATAAGGGATTCTGGGGAAAGAAAGGTTCTAATCACTGATCTAAATGTTTTAAATGCATATAAAATGTAAATACAAACACACAAACAAATGTTTATGTGAAATGCTTGGCGTATTCAAAGATATGTTGTACGTGTGATAAAAAGTTGAATAATCATACTGTTCTATAAAAACAGTAGTGCCCCTCATAGTGCTCCTGAACATCTACCGCTTCTTTGAGATTTCTCAGTGTCCCAAGGTGGGCGCTACCACCCACATTGAGAATCACTGGTCTAGCCTCGCAGAGGTGGAGTTAGAAATCTTGGCAATAAATGAAAAGACTTCAGAGAAATGGGTTTTTTTTTCTCTTCATATCATCAGCAGAAAAAAAGGAGGAGGAGGTCTTATATACCATCGAATACGTTTTTTTGAAAGAACTGATAAAAAAAAATGCAAATATTAAAAGTGGGTTATCTTTATACTCTTGATATCTGCTTGGATATTGCTCCTTCAAAAGTAAGAAAGTTCACTTTTTATACCGCTCAGTTCTTACTAATATGGTTACTCTTATTACTATCTTAGTTTAGTGAGAGCAAAACAACAGCTTATCTTTGCTACTATCAATGCAATCAATGCCACTACTGATTTCTATTTTTGTACTTTCGTTGGTTTCTGTCATGGTATCTGGGCTCACATCACTGCGTACTACAAAATTCTCCTGGATAAAGCAGGAGAAGGGCCCATTCACCCCAATTTGTTGTTTTTTCTTTTGTTATTGTGTTATGTTCTTGACTTTTCAGCGTCAATTTACCACAGCTGATGGTATATAAAGCCCCCCTCACTTATCTCAGCTGGGAATATTAAGAAAAGGAATGCATTTCCCTGAATTCCTCCCATTTGTCACCCATTTTTTTAAAACTCCGCCCAAAGGTCTGGCTTTAAACTCCCCCTAAAGTTCTGCCTAATGTGGGGATGGACAACAAAGATTACGTTCATATTTTGAGACATTTTGGATTTTAAAAAATGAGGTTTCTTCCATGCGACTAAATATGGTAGCTATTTAAAAAATTTTTTGTCTTTGTTCTATATTCTTTTATTCATGCATTCGGGATATTTCAAAAAACTAATTGGATGTACATTTTTGAATCTCTCTTCAGTTGTTTTATTCTAGAGTGCTTTTAAAATGATTATTTTTATGCAGTGCTGGTTTGAGACTTTGAAGATTCCTAGGCTTCAGGTATCGTTAGGCCCAAAGTAATATTTTCACAAAGGAAAAAAAAGTTTAAAAAAATATGATTTATTTCTATGGGGCTAACAATAATTGAAATTCAAATATTCACTTTTCTTATAAACAAATTTCTCCCAAACATCAGTAAATTGTATGTTTTAGAGAACATTGTTTCTAGTTGCCATGAAAGTAAGTTCTGTTTTAGTCATTTGTAAACAGTCATATGATATATATAAATATATAAGGGTTTAACAAACATATTGTATATATATATATATATATATATATATATATATATATATATATATATATATATATATATATATATATATATATATATATATATATATATATATTTGTAGTTAGCATATTACAGAACAAGAAACACTACTGGATATATAAACACTTATATATATATATATATATATATATCCAGTGGTGTTCCTTTTTCTATAATATGCTAACTACAAATATATATATACAATATGTTAGTTAAACCCTTTTTTAAATAGATTATTTACAGCACTTATACTTTGATTTTGGATTCACTAATGAAATTTATCTTTTCATTTAATCTCTGGAAAGTTGCCAACTAGTGGGGGCACCAGGACTGTAGTCCTTAAAGCCCATACCTTAATCTGGCACTGTTTCCCTCCTAGAAATACCCCCCACCCAGGTGGATGTAACATGAATTAGTTTTAGCGTGCTGATCTTTACGACACATCTCCAACACTTGAAACTTCTTCATCCTTCATTATACACCTGGCCATGAGTAAGAATGCTTATAAGTACCACGCCTTTGATGTTGTCAAACATATCTTTCAGCTATGATACATCAAACACACCAGAATGCAAAATCTAGTGAGCTTCAAATACCTTGGCATGATTTGAACCTTCAGCAAGCAGGTCGAAAGCCAAGTACAATAACCATTAGACCACGATGACATGTAGTGTGCATGTATGTAAAATTTCAAAAAATATATAGATGATTTCATCATTATTCATTTTTCTTTTCGACTTTTTAGTTTCAATTTTATTTTCTCTGGAAAAAAGTGAAATTAAATCAAATCGAAATTTGAACCAGCCCTAACTGTGTTTAATTCCACTTTTTTTCTCAAATTGATTTTAATTATTACCTTTTTACATTTGAAGAGAAACTGAAAAAAAAAGAAGGTTATCACAAGCAATTCATGATAAACAGAAACAACCTCGCTTTTTTGTGGAGGGGGAGACTTTAACAGAAATGCTGAACTTTGAACTCTGCTCACCGGTCAATCCAATCGACACTTCCTGTAAACGGATGTCTTTTCGCTACATTCCCCCATCCCCAGGGAAGAAGCAATGTCTTATCATAATTCACCGAATGTCCATCTGTGCATATGTGACACCCTACTGTGGAAACTACTGGATACAACTCCATGAAATTTTCTGTGACCATTCCTGTGAGCCCTAGGCAGGTTTTAGCAAGTTAGATTTTGTTTTTCAATGTTTTCAGGGGCTTTGATCAGTTCAAAATTGAACACAATTTTTGTGCACCAGGCACAAAAAATTCTGACTGACTGATGGCTTTTTCAGTCAAACATCCCCGAGAGGACAAGAAACTGTCCCTCTCTCTGAGAACTCTGACTTTTACCCTTCCCCTAACTATAAAAATGTAAGAGCTGTGTTTCTTTTCATTTTTACTATCAATAGCAATTTCTGCTTTGAATAAGACTCTAAGAAAAGATGTATTTACATTGAAAGCATATAAGAATATTAGAAATAAGAACAGTTAAAAAGAATATTTCTTAAAAAGAAAATATTTAAAAAGAAAATAGTCAAAAAGTTAGTTATAATAGTTAATAGTTAGAATGAAAAATAATAAGTTATAATAGTTAAAAAAATTAAATATCAAAATCAAAATTAGAATTGTTAAAACATAATAGAAAATTAAAATAGTTAAAATAAAAGTTATAATAGTTGAAAAGAAAATATTTTTTTAGTAATCTAATGAATACATTACATTGAAACCAACTTACTTAATATTAACAGCAACTTAATATTAACTTTGATTTTAAAAATGACCAATAAAACTACTTAATGATCACATGTTGTAAATGTAATGTGTGGAATTTTTGTATAAATTTTTTTTCAAATCTTACAATATACATGAATTATTTTTTATGTATATGATCTCCAAAACGTTTGATTTATTTACATTTTGTTTCTTGTCTTAGAAATAACTGACCTTTCCGATTGTAAGGTTTCACACCTTCACCCAATCAATATCAAAATAGCGCAAAAGTAAGAAAAATTAACAATTTGATTGTATTGTTGTTATTATCATTATTATCTTCTAGTAATTACTTTCATCTTGATTTTTGTTGCTTTTTATTGCAACTAAACTTAGGGTGGGTACCCTCCAGCAGTGATCAAATAAATAAACAGAGTGGATTAGAATGAAGAATAATTTCCAGGTGGGAATTGAACTCATACCCTCTAATCTAAACTAACTCCCTATCTCTATCTTTGAAGATCAAACTAAATTTCAGCAAAAAAATTTATATGTTTTTTACAATGCTTGATCTAATAAAATAAATAAATTCAAAATGAAATAGGATAGAACTTAACAACAGTTTAATAACTAACATGGAGCAGAAAAGATTGGTGTAGAGTTTCAGTTAAAGAGTTTGATTTGGACTGGCACTTATTACAGAGTTCCTATAGTTCAGGGGTAAGAAGAATTGCATAAGCGAGACACCCTCCACTATAGATGGTTGTGAGTTCGAATCTCACAAGGAACATATCCTCGATTCCATTCTGCATGATTGATTTATTTACTCACTGCTGAAGGGTACCTAGTTTGAGTTTAGTTGTGACAAAAGGCAACAATTAAGATGGAAGTAAATAGTAGAAACAAATTTATGATGATGATGATGATATCATTATTATTATTATTAATATAATGATTCAAATTTATGTTTTTAATTGTTTTTCTTTCAATAATTCCCATTTTTTTAATTATCTGATTTCCATTTTTATATCTTCCTGTTTCATAAGTTCTTTTTTTGGACATCAATTTGCTCCACCCACTAGAGCAAGTATTTAGTCTATTTTTTTTTTTTTTTAATTGCAAAAATATTGCAATTATAACCGAAATGAAAACTTCAAAGAAGATATTCAGATTTTGCAATACATCTTAAAAGAGTGTTAAAAAGTATGTGGTAGTTGCTAAAATGTATATTTTATTCTTGGCCTTATCTGAGTAACTTTTTCTCTTTTTTGTCACACTGCCAAGTGCAATAGAAATATGCCTATTTGCAGTGACAAAGCCCTAATTTTATTTAATTCTAGTACATTTTCATATTTTTTTCCTTTCAATTTAATTTAGATTATCACATTCTATCACTTTATCATAAAGCACTTTTAGTTTTGCCAATTTAGCACTTTTCACGCTAAATTCAGTATGTTTCTTCTTTTGACAGTGCCAAAAAAGGTCTAGATTAATGCAGGTGTGCTTAAAATGTTCAACATTTGACCGTTTTTTGCATGTTTTTGACCATTTTTAGTATTTTATGTTTGTTTTGGCCATTTAGTGCAGACATGTCTAAACATTTTGGCCATTTTTTGTATGTTTCTGACCATCTTTAGTATCTTTTTGGTATGTTTTGGGCATTTAGTGTGGGTGAGCTTGAACATTTTAACTATTTTTAATGTCTTTTTGGTGTGTTTTAGCAACACTGAGCATTGGCAACAAGCCTGGTTTTTATACCAGTTAAAATTGATACAATAGAAAGTTTCATTTGAGAATAAATGTGTGATTCCAAATGACTCGTTAAGGGGATTTTAGAAGTATTATTTCTTCTCTTTTTTTTTCAACTCTTCATTTTTTAATGATCAGTTCTAGAAATAATTTCTTCATTAATTTAGATATGGGATCCCTTGACACTTGCTTTTTTTTTTGTATATTGCATAATGGCTTATCCTTGGACAAGAAAATGATATTGTAAATAAAGTATCCAAAACTTGTTTATAAAATTGAATGGAAAGCTTCTGATTAGATTTTCAAGCTCATCACTCAATAGAAACCCTCATGTGACCGACATCTTTTGGCAGAATGTTGGCTGAGAGGGATCAATTAAAGAATTGGAAAAAGGGGTGATCAATGAATAAGTTATTTCTCTCACCTTTTGTTGGGCAGTGATCACTAAGAAAGTCTGAATTTCCGAAATACAAGCATAAATGCTACCAGACGCAAACTAAGGGATCAATCTAGCATAAACTCACATTGTATATTGAACCGCCTGCTAAAAACCTATTCAAGGGGAAAATTTTCCAAAACCAAAATATTTTTTTCTAAACAAAACACTGAGTTAATCTTTAAATTTTCATCCCTTTATCTCCACATGCATTTATGGGATGCATACATAGCCAAGCAGCCTGACCAACTTGAAAACTGAAGAAACCTATGATTACAGTTTTGGTTGATGATTCCAAAAGAAATGTGATTGGAAAGACTGTTTGAGTGTTCATTCCGGCAGTCTGTAAGCAACATTATTGACATCAACAAGAAATTAGAACTTTCATTTTAGTATACTTTATTGAATGTTTTTAACCATATACACTTTAATTTTTGCCAATAAATGTATTGTTTATTCCTGAAGATTCTCTGCAGAGCATAGGGCCGCTTTTTGTGATCTCAGTAGCAAATAGACTTTACAGGGTGGAGTTGCTTGCCCCACGCCCAAGCTGTAGTTTTTTCAGTCAGATT
Source organism: Thysanoteuthis rhombus (assembly GCA_963457665.1). Taxonomy (NCBI): domain Eukaryota; kingdom Metazoa; phylum Mollusca; class Cephalopoda; order Oegopsida; family Thysanoteuthidae; genus Thysanoteuthis; species Thysanoteuthis major. The sequence continues at coordinate 23,083,140 of OY735199.1, read as the reverse complement.
AATCATATCTTTGCTGAATTGCCATACAGGGCAGATACAGGAATTTTTCTTTCTTTGAGGGGTATTTTTCTGTTTTTTGCTGCATACAATTATGTAAACATTCATGAATATCCTAACGATATCTCTGAAAGTTCTCAGTGAATTTATGAATTGAAATTATGCACAATATCCACATTTCATGTCTGTCCACAAGATGTCTCTGAAAGTTCTTGAAGAATTTCAATAAAATTTTGTGCAAGGGCGGTTAATCGTCCTTGGAAGAAGTGATTAAATTTGTGGGCAGATCAATGTACAGTTACTTCCCCTGACAATGGCGTTGACAGAGGTATGTATATTCTGAGTGCTTTCTAGTTATATTTGCAGTTTTTTTTTTGCACGGGCTATGCCAGGTACCCATGCTAGATATAATAAAGATGATATTGTCGCTGCATGGAAAGACGTTTTCAAATTTATGAATAGATGTGCATTTTCTCTGTCGTGTTCATGATTCAGCAAAATTCCCATCTGCACAAATGCATTCTAGACACAACTAGTGGAAAGCACTCAAACGATGCATACCTCATTCAACACCTCTGTCAGGGGGAGAAACTGAGCATCAATCTTCCCTGAAATTCAATCAGTTCTTTCATAGCCTATTGTCCATCCTTCCGCAAAATTTCATTGAAATTCATTGAGATCTTTTGGAGATACTGTGTAGACAGATATGAAATTATGCTGATATTATTAGGTATGAGCATATGACTACGACGGAGGGGTGGTAATCGTACGTGGATCCCTCCCTCCCCCCTGAAATTCAACCACCTCTTCCATAGACTATTTTCAATCTTTCTGGAATATTCCATTGGAACTCATCAAGAACTTTTGAAGATATTGCGCATACAGTCACGAGCAATATTTGGATGTACAAAAAAAAAAAAAACAGGAAAAATGCCTCTCAATCAAAAATAAAATCCTGGATCCCCCCTAAAATTCAACCAATTTTTCATCAGCTTGAGGCCAAGCTTCCCAGAAAATTTCATTGAAATTCCTGAAGAACTTTGGATATATTGCTTGAACAGACAAATGGGAAGACAGACACAATCAAATACATATACCTCTCCATAACATAACCCTGACTGGCAGACATTTCCATGGTATACAGATTATTAAAAGTTATTTATTGGTAAATTTTAGTCGAGGAAATTTATCTTTCTGTGTTTGCATAACATTAACTAAAACTTTTAGGAATCATTTTCTAATTAATCAGTTTACAAGTTTCAATGAATCTACATGTTTTGATGATTAGGATTAGTACTATTGTTATTTCCTTGACTTCACCTTTGTTGTTTCTGTGTGTGACTGTACTAACAATAAGTACTCAATTTCTTTGTGAGGAAAAATAAATAAATATATCAACCTACTAAAAGATATCTGAAAAAAATATTGAAATGTTTTATACATTCCTGTAAACTCCTTGTGGAGCATAGTGTCATAAATGCACTACACCAGCTAACTCAGTTCTGGACAAATTTCCTCATGCCAGTCCATTCATCTACACGTCAGGACTGATCTTCTCAAGGTCAGCATTGGCCTCCTAGCTCTTCTCTTCCCCTTTGGATTCCAGCCCAGTGCCTGTCTTATGACATTGTCAGTGATGTGATGTTTACGTAGGGTGAGTTCAAACCATCCCCACTTATGGAATCTTTTGTGTCCTGGTTGATGGAGATCTGGTTAGTCCACTCCCAACGGTTGGAATTGAAAATATTCTTATGCTACCTCATCTTCAATGATGAGTCTTTCATCTGTTTAGAAAATCTGGAGCTTATTGATAAAGGTGTCGGTCATTCTCCATGTCTCTGATCCATATAGAACTGCCTTCAAATTGGTGTTGTAGGTCCTATGAACTGGGTCTCCGTAGGTTTTTACAAACATGCATCATAAGCCCGTCTGAAGAGGAAAAATCTTCCCAATAAGACTCTTGCTGGGGCAATCATTGGAGTAATACTGCTGTGGGTTCAGTAGCATGTAGGCTTTACGGGGTTGCTTACCCCATGCTCGACCCTCCTCCTTAACCCAGGCTTGGAATCAGTCACTTGACACAAAAGTAATGTGCGTTCATCTCTGATGTAGAGATATATTATTATACTTACTAAAGTGTTATACTATCTATTCCCTGCTGTCCTTATTTACTTTTTCTTCCTTTCACCCATTTAAGGCTTCCAAAATTAACAGTAATGTTTTTATCCATGGAAGATTTTTTAATTTAATTTTAAAACAAACATCCAATTTCTATTTATGTCTTCCATGCATAAAAGCATTATTTCAAGTATATTTCGAAAGCTCTAAATGAGTGAAGGGAAAAAAAGATTAAATAAGGACTCTACGTAAGCTACTGTTTTTTCTGCAAGTTTTTCTTTATTTCAATTTTAAGACGAGCATAAACTTTCTATTTATGTACTCTGTGCATAAAAAAACTAGCCTCAGTAGATTTTGAAAGCTTCAAACAGGAAAGAAAAAGTTAATAACGGTCAGACGGAAATGAAGAGTGCATCCCTTTCATAAGGGATCATTTTCATGTATGTCCAGCCTTGAGAAAAAAAAATTTTGTCTCTGGCATTGGACTCCACCCTTGTTTGATCATTCTACAATCGCTTGATCTTTCAGGTGAGGTTTTGATATCATCAATATTATTGGTTTTGTTGTCATTCATGCTGATATTTATTAAGCTTACCAAGTGTGGGAGTCACTCAGTGAGAATTAAACTCACTACCTTCATGATAGTTAATGAGACTAGCTTGCTAACCACTGACCTCTAGAAGAAATTTCACCGATTTGTCTACACTGACCTGATCAACCTACAAAAGAACTATAACTGACGTTTTGAACTTGCCACAACTTCTTATTAAGAGGGAGGGGTGGTAAACACATAGACTGACGGTGTGAGTAGTTGAGATCAAAAGCAACTAAAAGTAAGATGAAAAAGAAGTACTAGTCAAAAATGAATCATACCATTAGGATGTTTGGAAAGTAATTACATATTTTTGTAGTGTTTGGAAAGTAATTACGTATTTTCGTGTTTGAAAAGTAATTGCGTATTTCACTACTATAAATTATAAGCCAACCAACTAAGGCAAGATGAGGGTTAAATGGTATGAAAAGATGTCTGAATTTAGTTCATTATCTCTTCTATCCAGCAGCGTGTCGTTTATGGTGTATAGTAAAGTTCAACCCCATGAAGGATAGACACTTTAAAGAGCAACATATTTGCCATTGCTTTCTGTATGGATTTCAAAAGGGTAGTACTGCTATGCCGAGCAAAAAAATGCAGAACTTCGTTTACGAGAATCAAAAATTTGCTTTCCAGTTGGGCAGCTGTCATTGATAATGATGGTGATTATATTACTGATAAATAGTATTTAATCAAACTTCACTAGCATTTGTTTTCATCTCATTTTTGAAAATACGTAATTATTTTCCAGACGTGAAAATACATAATTTCTTTCCGATCCACTGAAAACTTGTACCTGGTTTCACAAATTGCAACGATTTTACATTGTCACTTACATAATTTTCTGGTTTCACTTACTTTTTTTTCCTTCGTTATGTCCTCGTAACTAATTACACCAATTAATCATCATTGGCAATTCTTGTTGTTGAAAAGACGTTCACAATGTCCTCTTTGATGGTTTTGAAGCCGGATCCGTGAAAGGCATGTTTTTTCACACACACTGGTGGAAATTGCCCAGTGATGTTCACTTTGTTGATTCATTCTTGTTGTAGTTGCTTACATATTTCTCATTTAGCTTCTTGCATCTGATCTGTTGAGTCTCAAATTTCTTCATTCCATGATGGCAAATTCTTTTCCATGTAGGCCGGTCACATGCAGATGTTTCACAATTGGGCAGTTGAATGTCAAATTTCTGGCGGGCACTTCTGAGTCGATCCACTTATCTTTATTTTTTAAACCACCTCTTTGTTCTTGTTCTTTCTCTGGGTTTCGGAATATAGGATTTGCTTCGGGAGTGTTTTTTTAAAATTCTTTTAATATTCTTTTATCATTATTATCATAATTATTATTGTTATTATTATTGTTATTGTTATTGTCCTCGTCATCGTCATCATCATCATCATCATCATCATCATCATCATCATCATCATCATCATCATCATCATCATCATCATCATCATCAATAATAATGATGATGATAATAATAATAATAATGATAATAATAGTAGAAGTAGTAGTAGTAGTAGTGTTATTACTATTGATGTTATTATCAGTAGCAGTAGTATTATTGTTATTATTTATCATTATTATGAGTAGTAGTATTGTTATTGCCGTTATTATTATTGATATCATTATTATTATTAGTAGTAGTATTGTTAGTGCTATTGTTATTATTGATGATAATGATTATTGTAGTCATTGTTGTTGTTACTATTATATCAATATTATTATCATTATCATTATAACTAGTAGTAGTAGTAGTCATCATTGTCATCTGCGATAAGGCCTTAGAAATGGCCTCTTAAAATTAGGTTCTCACATATATCACTCGTTTTGTATCTCGTTCAGCCGGCAGATGTTATTGCATAGAGATCTACATTAGAGTATTGCAGTTGGTGAAGTTCATTGACAGATTCAAAGTTCATTAGATTGTACCAATTAATCATTATATATCACTTGGTATAATTACTTACAAAAAAAACATTTTCATTCTGGTTTGCAATGAAATATCAAACTTAATGGCACATACAATGAAAGACCCTACAGTATCTTTAAAAGAAATATCTTTTTTTAGGCGATCATTATAAATGAAAAGAAACAAAAAGCAATTGTTGAAATTGTAATATGATTTTAGTACAAATTCTGGTGGTAGGGGAAATAATGAAACAATAATCATTGTTGTATTTTAGCATCAACTGCATTCGAAGCTGAGATATCTAGATAAGGTTTCAGCTTTTCTTACCTCTATCCGCAGACTTTTAACCAATTTCTGTTCTATGTTGATCATTTTCCGTACCAACATGCTAAATATTTCTGAAAATAAAGAAAAAAAAAATGGATGAATAAACACTGAATTTTGAATCTTTAACATAAAATTTGTTTGAGCAAGTTTCAGTGCTCAACCTTATGAAGAAAGGGATTGTTAGTGGTTAGGAATTAATACAAGCTTACTAACAGAATTTTAGTGTATGAACCAAAGATCATGTGCAACAACCACATCGGAGATAAAAATACTCAGATCAAAATCGAGGACACAGAACTGTAGGAAGTAGATCACTAGATCTACCTAGGACGACAAATCTCCATGAGACCCTCAAAAAAAAAAATCAAGCGAAGAATCACACTAGGATGGCAAGCCTTTGGCAGAGCAAGCTCAACCTTCAAAAATAAGAAGATCCCATTAATCTTAAAAAGAAGGGTGTATAACCAATGCATCCTCCCAATAGTCACTTATGGAGTTGAAACATGGAACCTAACCATGAGATCCACAAATTGAGAACTATGCAACATGCACATGAAAAAATTATACTGGGCCTCACATGGAGAGACACAGCACAGTATATTCGGGAAAAGACAAGAGTCAGAGACATCATAGAATCCATTAAAAAGCTCAAATGGCAGTGGGCTGGCCATGTTGCAAAAATGGTGGACAACCAATGGACATCGCGACTCATGACAGGGATCCCCTAAAATCACATGCGGAACCCAGGCTGGTAGAGTATTAGATGGAGAGACGAGCTTGACAAATTCAGAAAGCACTGGCTCCACAACGCCCATGATAGAGAAGTGTGGCGAATACTGGGGAAGGTCTATGTCCAACAGCGAACGTTGAAAGACTGATGATGATCATCATCATCATCATCATGATAATCATGATGGCTAACAGAATTGAGCTATTTTACAGAGTGATAAAAAAAATGTGTAACAACTTCAAAAGCATGTTATCTTTTTTATTATCTAACTCATATGCTTCTTCTTATCAGATTGTGGTTCTAGGTTGAATGATATTTACGACCGGATAAAAAATAAAATTATCAAATCATGGTATTAGACAAAATCAAACATTATGATCCGTCGTCAGTTCTACCGTGACAATATAGTGAATGTGAATTACAAGAAATTTACATAAATGCCGATTTAGGACAAATTAGGCGGAGTTATTCAATTTATAATTTCTGTCCTGAAATGCCACATTATATCCTTTCATAAAATTTTTAGTTTAATGTTGATTTTTTTTTTCTGCAGAACAGACCACTGAAATTATCACACTCTTGAATCATCCAGTAAGTATAATGTAAATGTATTGCTATGTGATTTTACTTCACAAAATGCTTGGAAAATCAGGGACATAGGGATCATCAATGGTCAGGAATTAGTACAAGCTTACTAACAGAATGGGCCTATTATATGTACTAGCTGTCGATAACTAAAATATGGAATGAATCTGTATCAACTAGAGTAACATGCAGAGGCAAATGAAACTAATATATCTATTATTATAGATTACTTTCACTATCTCTCTATAATACTGTGGTCTACTACTTCTAAAATAGTTTTTAGGCTTCAGACTTGTGAAGTAATGAATGAATGACACTTCAAGTCCCTTTTGCTTCACTTCAAACATAAGCACTCTCCTCTATTCTCGCCCTGGTTCATTACATTTCAAGGGTGGATGGAGAGGGAGAAGATAAAGAATGAAAGATAAGAGGAGAATTTAAATTTCCTTGCTGGAAGATACTATGCTTTAGTATCTGTTATTGACTTCTTACCTTCCTTACCTACTTAGTGAGTGGTGAAACATCAAAAGGGGAAAGGAGTAATAAAACTCAATAACATGTTTAAACAAATAAATCAACAAGTTTTACTGGTGTGAGAAGAGACCAGAGAAGAGATGAATGATAATCAGAAAGCCCAGAGGTGCTACATACTAACAAACAGAATAATATAGAGGATGATTCTGAAAAATAAATATAACGAAAAATATGTACCTTCCTTTTGTAATACCTTCTGACAGCCTACAGATCTAAGAGAAATTGGTGGGTAAAAATGAGCAATGTTGAGAATAGAAAAAAAAAAGCAAATTCTCTTAATTTTTCCAGCGCTTCAGAACAGAAACATTCAGAAAATAAAGCAAAAGTCATGAATTGCTCTCTTACGGAATGCTTTGGGGCAAAAATAATACTTAAAAATGATGAAGTTCAAGTACATTCTTACAGCTATATCTTTTATATTTCACTTTAATAATTCTTATTATAAGGACATCCCATAACTAATGTCCAAAATCTGTTAACAATAGAGTTATAGAGATATGTTTACTATCATAAAATGACTAAATGGTAACAATACATGCTAGTACTTTTTAGTACAATTCTGAACAAGTAACTTACTTGGTCACAGTATGATTCAACTAACTTAGTCACTAACCTGGCCTTCTTGAAGATGCATGTGAAGGATAGTTGGGAGGGGGTCAATTTTGAACATATACCGTTCTGCATTTCTCTGCATGTATGCACACTGCAGCTGCAGCAAGGGAAGGAACAAAAGATGCAAGACTCATGTGGGGATTCAAAATCGAACTTTTATTTTTTCTTCTCCAGTCAACCAAAAATGTTATAGATTTCACTTGAAAACCAATCAAAATCCTCACTCACATAGAGAGAAAGAGAGAGTGAGAGAAAAAATATTATTTCTTCTACTGCCAGTCCCCAGTGGCCTGTAGACCATCCATAGTCACCCGTAGTCCCTCAACAACTCTACTTCTTCTCTTCTGCTCTACTGCTATTCTTTTGCTAGTCTACTCCTGATCAACCTTTGGTCCCCTAACTTATAGGCAAGAGTCCCTTTACCTGATACCAGAACTAAAGGATCATCTACCCTTTTTTTTCTTCTATTTCCCTCCTGCTTTCTTTCGTTACTCAAGCCACTAAACTTACTGTCTATCTTTCTTACTTTCACAGTTAGAATTTGCTCTACACCCCAGCCCTTTTTTATTTAAACTTTTTCACTATCTTTCTCTGAATATTTTTTTAATTGAAATCTGCCCCCCTCCGTCCCTCCCACTTTTATCTCGTCAATAAACCTATTCAAGATATTTCTATCACCCATTTGACAGCTGAAAAGGGTTACTGTGTAACTATCTTATCTTTGAGCAAACACATAAGTTTAGTCAATATATACCCAAAAGAATCTTTTTTAAAAAGTGTTATCTAAAAACATAATCAAATACTTGAGAATAAAAATGCAATATTCAGTTAAACAGTCTGTATGAGCCCTCTTATTGTAACACATGAATCTATGGAGTGCATTAGACATGAAATGTTCCATGAGTTTAGAGATGGCAACAATGCTATGTAAGTAACCTGAAATATTCATGGTGTTCGTGGAATAGATTCTTTAAATGAAAGAAATTGCCAAAGATGGTTTGAAAGGTTCAGAAGAAAAATGTGACTTTAGCTTAAGAGATGCACCATGAACAGGTCAACCCGTTGATGCATTTTGAATGATTTACCATAGAATTGCATAGCAAATGAGTTACTCTAGAAATGCATTGCAAATGAGTTACTCTACAAAGGCATTGCAAATTACCATGTATGTCCGCTTATAAGCTGACCCCCAAAGTAAGGTGTTAATTCAAGTTTAGTGGAACATTCACTTAAGTCTACTCTCCAACATAAGACAGCATTGTGTCCATCAAAGTATCATGTTTACAGGGTTTCTAAACAGACTAATATAACCCATTACAGGAAAATATTTGATGCTTAAAAAGTCAGCATATACAGTACTGTATTCCAGTCAAATTCTATACTAAGAATACAGGACAAAAAATAATCATAAAATGAATTTTGTGCTCTCTCTGAGAGTAATGATCAGATTTTGTCAAGGTAGTTTTTTAAAATTTCAAGTTTTGATTGATCCAACAAAAGGCGAGAAAAGTAACTTATTCATTGATCACCTCTTTTTTCAAATTTCTGTGTGATCACACATAGCAAGACATGCTGTTGGTCATGTGACGGTTTCTATTGAGTGACTAACCAGAGCAGTTTCTATGCTCCAATTATATCAGTATATACCATATATGCTGGTATTTTAGACAGACATTTGATTCAAAAAACTATACAAATATTACACTGTTTTCAATGTGCTAATATTATGACTAGAGGGTTGTCTACCAAAGCACAATATGAATAGTTATAGGGCTGAGGTGTGCTGCAGTGAGCAGTAGTCCTCCAAATACCCTTCTAAACAAATGGCTTTTAGACCGACATTCACAGTAATTGTGGTACATTTGGCAAGTTATGCAAAAACTGTTGATGCAGCCTAACAGCAGAAACATAATTCCTGTGCTAATGTGTTCTACTCTACCTTATCTATTTACATAGCCATCAAAGTTTGCCCCAAACTAAAATGGTTCATTTACTTCTGCCAACGAAGTTGGAAGAGGTATTCACTCATGTCTGTCTGTCTGCCTGTCTCACCTAACAATATCTTCAAAAGTTCTCAATGAATTCCAATGATATTTTGTAGAAAGATGAGCTATGGGCTAAGGAAGAATTGCTAAAATTTTGGGTGGGATCCAGGAATTTTTTCATAATTATTTTCCCTGCATTGTAGCTACATGTCCACACAATATCTCCAAAGGTTTTCAATGAATTTCAATGGAATTTTCGGCCATGGCGTAAAATGCTTAAAATCAGGTGCAGATCCAAGATATATTTTTTTTCAATCGAGGGATATTTTTCTACCCCTTTTTTCCATGTAGTCATGCATTCACCCATGTTTTCCACATATTGTTTCCAAAGTTCTCAATGAATTTCAATGACATTTTGTGGAAGGGTAGGCTGAGGAAGAAATGATAAAACTTTGGGACAGATCCAGGATATATTTTTTTGCAGTTACCTCCACAGCATTGCAGTCATATATGAACTGATTTTCATTCTTTTTTTAATGGCAATAGTATTGACAGTGGCATGCAATCTCTGAGTGCTTTTTAGTTAGTGCGTATATTCACGATGAAATGATAACCCCTTGAAATATTTACGAAAAAGATTTTAAAAATAATAATGAAATTTAAAAATTATACATAATATCATTTTTCTCACAGATATCAAATCACTGTAGCCCCACAAATGGCCTGACCATCCAGCCAAGTGTGCTACAGATTCATCCCTCTTGAAGTGTCCAAGTCTATATGCCTATCTGTATGAGTGTGTGTTCCTGGTCAATTTTTGAGGTTACAACCTTGAAAATTTGCATGAGTACACTGCTAGATACCATCTAGAAATAGTGTTTTTGTTTTTTCATACAAAGTGGGGTTTTTTAATCTATATGGTCATTTTTGGGACCAACAATGCCCAAAAGTTGTGCTGGGTATTTCTTTTAGATAATTCTAGATAAATGATCTATTTTTTTAAGATAATTCTAAATAGAATGGTGATTCTCTCATGCAAGGTACAGGTTTAATACTTTATTTCCACATTATAACATAATGCATAATGCAGATATTGATTCCAGTAATAATGAAGAGATTTAATATTGCAAATTTTAGTACCATCAAGTATCAAAATTTATATACCAGATAAAATCTCCAGAAATATTTATTCACTTGATTGTGTATGTGTGTGCACAGGGCTAACTTCAAGCCAATTGGATCAATTGCTCCCAAGTGGGCCCCCACCCGAGGGGGCCCCACACTTCAGTATATTCTAGTCGTGTCAAACATGCACAATACCACATTGCAGATGAACAAGATGGTTTGAAGAGAACAGCAACAATATTCCCTGATTCAGCCATGTTTGTTTATACTAACTATACCTTGAATTTCTTTTATTTTAAATGAATCAAATAATTTCAAACAATTAAGTCTTCCTTAATAAAAATCATTTCTGAGAAATTTTCATGTACTCAATTTGATTTCTTTCAATTGATGTAGTGATATGAAGTTTGTTTCTTTTTCTAAGATTCCACTGCCCTTGAATGTTAACTGGTGCCCCCCAGCAAAAATTGTTTCCAATTAGTCCTGGCAGCTCCTGTGTGTGTATATATGCCCATAGAAAAATTTTTTTTATATATATATATATATATATATATATATATATATATATATATATATATATATATATATCTTATAAATAATTGAGATATATATAGCTTGTAAGTGATTGGGATTTATGTATATTAATAATTGATATACATATAGCTTGTAAATAATTGAGATATGATTCAGATTTTATATTTATTCAAATATTTATAAATATGTGCAGAAGTCTTCTGTCACACTAAGGGACACAACTGTCGTAGTAAAGGAGAGTTTCATTCTTGTTCTAATGACATAATAAAAATGTTGAATTTTGTGAATGATAAAATGTTCTAAGCTATGAATTTTTTTTTTTTCAAATAAAAAAATTTCCGTTTGTAAACTGAACTCTGTTCCCCAAGCTCACTGCAATGCAAATCTCTATTATCTACGTAGATAAAATGAAATGCATATCAATACATTTCAAACAGGCCGTCATTTTTGACAGCACAGGTGAACTAGAGATTAGAATAAAAAGGGTGAGGAATAATGAAAAGAAAGCCAAGCTATCCACTTGAAAACTTTACAATTCTAGTTGATTTTTGTCACATTGTTATCGTCTTTAAAGCTAATCTGTTTTTGGTGGCAAAGTACAAATGGTGTAAAATGCAGAAGATGTCTGGGAATGTAACAAATCTATCTAAAGGACTTTTGGTAGATGATACATTCCTTTCTGTAGATCAAAACAACAATGATATTTGATATGTCTCAACAAGGAGAAGGTAAAAGTCCTCCAACTCATTAAACAAGATTTATTTATAGAGCTAACTGTTTCCATCTAATCATACCTACCTCTTTTCTTTGTGCACTCATTTTTCAGCTTTGTACTTCTTGTCCAAGCATGTTAGGAAGTACACACATGTACTTCGGCAGATTATATAGACTGGAAAAAAAAAAAAAAAAAGGGGGAGAAAGAATGCCATTAATCTGCATAAACAGAGATACAGGTATACCTTACTATCTAAAAGTAGAGTGTTCCTATGAAAGCCTCTGTGAGCTGAAATAGCATAAAGCAGAGAATCAATTACCATTAATTTATATGGGGAAATGCGAAGACCCAAAAAATAACTTTTTTCTATGTCTGCCAGGTTTACGCTAAATATAACACCCTTACTAGCTCTCTTTGGCTCTCCTGATACCTCAAGACACATCTTGCTAATGGATGTACAAAATAAATCACGATGCAGTGCAGATGCTCACAGTCACAGTCCAAAGCTATGGCGGCTTGGGGTCTTTTATAAGAGCAAAATAGTATAAAGCAAACTTTCATTAGGCGGGGTATACCTGTATAATGAAAACAATGACTTTCTCTAAATACAACAATAAATAAACTATCAACCATTTATAGTGTTTGACTTTTTAAGATGAAGCATTGCCAATATGAAAAGATTTTCTCAGACTGTTGTCTACATCTTTGTTCATCTTGCGAACACAATATTTCAGCCATTGAATCCTATCTTCGGGTAGGTGTCATAAATGGGGATTAGAATGTTGGGACGAGGAGCTCCCTATAAAGGGTGGGCAACTAACTCCCCCACCAGAAAATAGACAGCAGAATGAGGATATTCTGCTCCCACACTTCGAAGGGGGTTCCTCATTGCAATATTCTAAACTCTCCTCACTACAAGATCCACATAATGAAGGCTGAAACGTAGTGATCGAGAAACTAAAGATATGCATCAGGTACATTAGACAATGATAGGGACTATCAAGGTTAACTATAGGAGTAACAGTTTTTTGCTGTTACTACCTGGGCAGGTAGGGTAATTATGAGAGAGTGGTTTGTCACTTTCTTCTCAGTTAACTATCATGGCATACCAGTGACGAGATGTTTTAAGATGTCTAGTGATGGGGCAGAGCATTGAGTCATTTCATGCCTTTGCTAAGGGCAGTAATGTGAGTGAACGTAATCAGCCTCAGCCATAATTTGAATTAATTTTGTTCTATGAGTACAAGAAATGTATTTATGTCTTTCCTAAGGGTATTAGTGCAAAGTGAACAAAATAAGCCCCAGCAAGAATTTGAAATGAAATTTGAAATTGAAGTAATAAATAAAACATGAATGTTGACTCAGCTGATTTTCAATGATATGAGTCTAAACAGAAAAGATTTTTTTGAATTCCAACAACACTGTCACAAAAATAAGTTGATGTTCTTTGGATAATTACAGAGGAAAGGCTTTTTGTAACATTGAGAACATACCACAAACATACAGCTCTAAATGTATGTATTTGTATGTATATACGTAAGTGGAATGTCCCATAAGATTAAAAACTTGCATTCGTACTCCATTAAACCACTTCCTAGAACTTTTTTTAAATTTTTGTGGGAGGTTCTATCTGCAATGAAACTTCATGTTAAATTGGTCACTAGTTTGTGCCTGGAAGTCTGAAACATCTACAGGCGGCACCAATAGAAAAATTAAAAAAGCAATCTGAAAATTTGCTTCAGAACTCCGTTTGAACTACTCCAAAACATTTCTTCTCAATCTTTGAAAAAATTCTTATTTTTGGCTTTTGGGGGCTTCCTATGCAGTAAAAAAGCACCCAAATTTTTAGGGTTTTAAAACTATGAAAACTGTACGAAACGCATTTTTCATAGTACAGCCTTGCAAATTTGCATTAATAGTCTACAAGACACCTTCTGAAAAGTTTTTTCTTTTATCCCCTTCCCCAATTGGTTTTTAATGGAGGTTCAATCTGCAATAGAAGTTTATGCTGAATTGGTCACTGTTTTTTTTTGTTTTTTTTTTGAAAATTGATACATTTTTAGTGATTGCTGCCAAGCAAAAGGAGGGAGAAGTATCTCATTCATTGATCACCCCTTTTTTCCAATTTCTTAATTGATCACCCCGATCCACTTTTTTTTAAAAAATTCAGATGTTTCTAGTGATCACTGCCCAATAAAAGATGAAAAAAGTATCTGATTCATAGATCATCCCCAACAAAAGACAGTTTTGATTGAATTTTATTTGTTGATGTATAATACAATCCCCTATTTTTTAGAAATGAAATGGAGGAATGTATTTTATTTCCATGTTTAATGCAGACCCCTTATTGTGTATGTAATGAAATGAATGTATCTTATTCTCATGTATAATGAAACCTCCTCATTTTTCAAGTAAAAATAATTAATATATTTTATTTTCATGTATAATGTGACCCCCTTATTTTATTAGTAAAAAGTATGAACATGTTTTATATCTATATATAATGCAATCCCAATTGTACCATGTATTGAAGGTGTGAAACAACCAGTTTCCATTTTGCTCAATGCATCATCAAATCGTTAGAACTCATTCTAGCAGCCAATTTAAACCCCGGATTTTGATATCTTTGGGCATTCGAAAGAGTAGAGGAGAGGATCTACCACATATAATTCATGACCCTGGGTTTTTATGAGAATAAATTCCAAATCATATTCCAGTATTCATCAGAGAGCTAAAATTTATTTCAATTACCTTCAACATCAAACAAATTTCATGAATAGTCTTCAAAAAACAAAGTTCTTACTCTATATTTATCATAAAGTAAAACTGTAGCACCAACAATTTTTAATTTCTCCAAGGAACCATTTAAAATCATCAGTACATGAGGCAAAGGTGACAAAATAGTGGTGGTGTTTATGTTTTAGATGAAACTTGTTATCATAAAAGATATCAGAGGTCATAGCAGTTTGACTCACTTATCACAAAGGGTTGGTAGGTTTGTTTAAAAAAATAAACTGATGAAGCTGTTTAGCTGACAAATTGTTAGATAGCCGTGGAAGATAGGCTACTTGATGAAACCTTTATAAGGCCAGACTAGAGTAATAACAACCATTTTAAAAATCAGAACAAACCATATTAGAAACCGTCAGCAAAAACTGTCACTAAAAGTGTCAACATAAATTTCTCAAGTTTTCGAGTTGGTATATGCATGTATGTATGTATCATGCATACAGGTCACACCAATGAAGCTCAAGGGCTGAAAATTTAAACATTTATTCCTCAAAAATAGTTTCCTCTCCAAACAAAAATTTTAGAGGGGGGGGCAATTTGCCATGTAAGTTTATGCTAAATAAGTCCCTAGTCTGTACCTGGCTGTGTTCATGCTTTTTTTGAAAATTTAGACTTGGCAAGAAAAATAACTTATTCATTGATCACCCCTTTTTCAAACTTATTAATTGATCACCACTAAAACAGCATGCTGCCAAGAGATGGTTTCTACTGAGTGACTCACCAGACCCATTTTAAAGGGTGGTTAGATAAGTATTTCCAGCTGTGTAGTGCTAAAAAAAAAAAGAAATGAGGGAACATAGAGTTACGTGCTCTAGCGAGCGTAGCAATCCAGTGAGCAAAACAATCCGCTGAAGTTGTGTGGTCAGGGGAGGAGGGGCACATTTCAGGCATACCTTGATTCAATATATATACAGGTACAAGTTCGAGGGTACAAACAGATAAACAAAATAAGAATTTTACCATTATATAGATAGTAAACGAACAATGTTCCCCATCCGAAACAAAGTAAGGAAACACCGTACCTATGTACTCGCACAACTCTACAGAACTGGGTATTTTTTAATAAAGATCATATTTGTATGTGCTTAAGCATACAAAGGCAGGGGTCATATACCCCCCCCCCAAAAAAAAAAAATCGGGGCCAAGCAGTGTAAGAATTCAGGGCAATTCAGTGTATGATTTCGGGCAATTCAGTGAAATTCGGATAAAACAATGTAAATTTCATTTACTCACTGCTGAAGAGTTACTCAGCCTGAGTTGAGTTGCAATAAAAAGCAACAACAATTAAGATGAAGGTAAATAGAAGCAAAAACAAATAATGATTTATGATACTTTGTCTTCAAAAACAAATAGAAATAAAATTGGATTCAATTGAACTACCACTTAATAACAAACATGGTGCAGAGGAGATTGTGGATAGGGAATGAGTTTAAGGGTTTGATTTGGACAGACGCTTGCCACAGAGTTCCAGCAGTTTAACGGTAAGAAAATTTGTGTGCTAAGCAAACCAACCTTTGGTATAGGGGGTCATGAGCAATTCTCACCTGGAACTTTAAATTTTGTTAAAGAATCAAAATGCATAAAATAAGCCAGTCATTGTGTTTAAGAAAATTGTATTTTATATTAATGAGAACACACAGAAGGGGAGGATTAAAAGGCATATACGCAGATCAAGTTGAGATAAAATGTAACAATAATCAGAACAAAAGGAAAATAGAAACAAAAAATTGATAATAATAGCCATGTAAACTTTGGGGGCAAATCAAGCCCTTTGCCCCCCTTAACCAAAGAGTACCCACATTCTCATGTATATGTGTGTCTGTGATTCAATTGAATCAATCAAAAGGAAATATGAATGGTGAAGGATTGCAGGATATGTATTTCGAGAGCCAAACATATTTCTTTTATTCGTCAAATATAATTTTGAATTTAAAGGACAACCTAGTTTAAATAGGCCAAGTACAAAACTAATATGAAACTTATTTGAATTTCAATATCACTCTCCCATTGCTAAAGTTGTTGAAAGTTCTATCTTGACACATCAGCTTGAATATAACTTTCTGATTCTAACCTTTTAAAAGATAATAAACCACAATACACAACTGAAATTATATCACACTATAATTCACCGGATATTCGTTGGTCTGTATGTGACAGTATAACTTATGAAACACTCAACATTTCCCCGTGAAATTTTCTGTGCGTACTAATGGAGCCTTAGAGCATGTTTTAGCAAGTTGGTTTCTGAAAATCAAGTGACAACAAATCATCTCATTACTCAGGCATTCTCATCAGTGTTCTTGCTGATTTTAGTCATGCAGTTTTCTTGACAGTTTCAATTCTTCCTCAGTTTTCCGATTCTTCTAATTCATTTTACTGAGTGTAGGCTAGCAATCCAAAGAATGAAAAACCCATTAACCAAATCAGGCATTTTTCGCACATATTTCCTTTTTTCATTTGTTCACAACCATAAGGGTCTGCTGCGATAGTTTTGCTTTAATCTGCGAGTCAGACCAGCCAAGGACAGTAAAATAAAATGTGGGAGATCATACGCTAGTAAATCTGCTAATGGGGGCAAGGTGGTCTTACCCCCACACCCAAGTGTTTTACTTTTTTAATTTTGGCCCTTGTAAACGCTTGGAAATAGCAATTTCAACCCTAAATTTTCATACAAAGCATGCACAATATGATTCATTGCAATTTTTTCTTTAAACTGAGGCTAGCATAAATCAAAGTGAAAATAAGAATGTCATAAATGCCAAGTATATGATATTTCATTAATTAAATTTCTAACCTTTACACACTCTTATCTATATAAGCATTTGACGTTTTTAGTTGTTTCTTACCTTTGAATATATTTTTTTTCAAATTGGCCCAACCCAACCTGACCATTGTATATCTAAAACGCTTATAAAAGGCCAGCCCCTTTTTTTTGCACAATGCTTTTGAAGGAGATGATATGAAAGAAAATCACCTGAAATTTTGATTAAAATTCTTCTCAAACCAAAATGTGGGAGGAAACAGGTTTCAACAAAAATCATGGGAAAAAGTGGAAGACAAAAAAATATTACGGGAGAACTACACAAAATGCGGGAGACTTTGCAGGTCTGAAGAGTCCATAAAAGTCAAAACCCACTATATTCCACTGACTACTCACCAAGACCTTACAAAGGTAGAGATTTGGTTTAAATGTTGACATTTTTTTCTTTGTCCAGCACCCTTTATACTTCCAAGAACAAAAAATTAGTTTCAGAGGCGGCTTTTGTCATTACCGACAATGAGGATTATGTTCTTGACAAATAATTTTAACTTTTGTTACATTTAAAAAGATTTTTATTCCCTCTACCAAAAATATGAAATTACTTTCTAAACAATTTAAAACATTTATTCAGATATCAGGTGCCACTGAATAGTTCAGAGAATTTGAACAGATTATCGATCTATTAACTTGACAATTCACCCAGCATTTCCCATGACTCAACAGACATTCACACATCTTTTAAAACCACTCCACCATGAAATAAGGAATTAGAACCTGCCAATCAAAACTGTCAACATAGGTTTCTTCAGTTTTCAAATTGGTCTGGATGACTATGTATATATTATTGAGAAATGGATGTATGACTTGTCAGAAATTATTATAAATGCATTATATAACACTGAAACTCTGTTTGAAGTGGCATCCAGTGAATGTATTATTTGGCCTAGACAGTGTATGTAGAATAAACGATAATAGAAAATTAGCTGCTGCAGGAACTGAACCTGTGACTCATGGGTCGCTTGAATGTGGTGCCACTCTTAACCATTGAGCTAAACTACCTGCCAGTGAGGCAAAGGCCCATATTATTTGTATGTATGTATGTATGCCTCACTAATGGATTTAGAGGTCTCAAATATTTCTCCTTCTTATGTCTCCAAAAAAACATCTTTTTTTTTTAAAATTCCACTCCTTGATAGGGTTTTAGAGGATGTTCAATTTGCAATGTATGTTTATGCTAAATTGGTCCCTTAGTTTGTGTTGGCAACATTCATGGTTGCTTTTTTGAAAATTTGGGATTTTTTTAGTGATCACTGCCCAACAAAAGATGAGAAAAATAACTAATTCATTGATCACCCTTTTTTCAAATTTTTTAATAACTCACCCTTAAATGGCACACTGCCAAAAGACATTGGTTATGTGATGGTTTCTTTTGAGTGACTAACCCAGTGGTTCTTAACCTTTTTACCATCATGCCACCCCCTCCTTCAGTAGCATGACCTTGCCAACACCCCCCCCCCTTCACATTTTTCCTCTAAATTACTAGTTCGAAATGGTACTGCGAATCTGTGGAAAAATGAATTTCAATATATTATGTTCATTGCAATATTATACAATTACCTCTTGAGAGATTGCCCAAAGTAATTAGAGGAATTCTAACTTTTATCCTGCAGACTCATTTGAAATTATCCCCCCGCCCAGTGGGGGAATGCCCCCTCGATTAAGAACAAACGGACTAACCTGACCAATTTTCTATCAATATATTTTTGTTTGTGGAAGCCATTTTGTGCCTTGAATTCGTTGAACGTTTGAGTAGCACCTTATATATAATTTCAGTCCTGTTAATGAAAGTTAACTACTGTCCTTTATGATCAGGGCCAAATACTAACAAAAAAATTATAACCCCTCATAAATTATAGCTTGTGTTTGTGCTGCTAAAATACCTCTCCTTTTATAGCCATGACTAAGAGTCTGAATCCCAACATATACCCTTTATCATTCAATACAGTTCAACAACAAAATGAACAGCTTTCGTTTGAGCTGGCTTTTCCATGAAACCTAGCTAGCAAACAGAGGAGACACTTTACTGTGATAGATTTCAAATTCAAATCTGTTTTATCGATAAAGAAATTTAAAAAAATCTCTGCTTAAATGATGCCACTTAATGAAAACATTAGGTGAGATTTGTTATTGTATAATGTTAGTGGAAATGCAGTATTCTTAGGTGCATAATAGCAGTCCCCAAGTTATTAATTTCAGAAAAAATTCTCCCCTTTCTACCCCCCAACTCTTATCAAGGACCCCTCACTGATTAATTTTCGAGAGGCCAAATAATTGTGGGGGCAATTACAGATTTGTCAAAATTCAGAAGACAATCATTATAAACAATGAAAGGGTGAGAAGTTGGTTATACGAATAGTATTTATCATCACTATATGTTTAACCAAGTTTAATTATATCCGTGAATTTCAGAGATTTCAAAATTTTGTACCACAAAAAGACTTTTCAGTTCAATTTTTCCTCATAAACAAAAAAATTTTCTCGTTCCCATCAATACTGTATGTTTTTACATCCAATCTTTGTTGAGTCCAGATCCTACAAAATCGTGTCGATAGTCATAGTATCCTACCCTCCTGCAGCTTATTCCAACCGCACTTAACCCCATTTATTAAATTGTGACAGATTTTCAGATTTCCTGAACCCCCATGCTTATTCCAACACCCCCTGGCAATTAAGCTCCTAAGAGTAGATGAACTACTATTCATAAAACCTTTAGGGGCCCAGGGCAATTTAAAATCACAATCTCCCCCCCCCCCCCAGCTACACCCCAGAGGGAACCCTTTCAAAAAGCATCTTTCCCATATATATATATATATATATATATATATATATATATATATATATATATATATGTATGTATGTATATGTATATGTATATTTACATATATTAGTAAATATGGGATGTTGGCCCTGTTTATGGAATTATCTGAATGTTGATAAACCCAAATAGAAAATAAACATTCAAAGTAAGAACAAAGTTTACTGAGGCAAAAAAGGTATATGAATGCCTACTGACAGAACAGTGTCCATGTCGCATAAATAATTACCAAGATGTTTTTGTTTTCAGCGTAACAATAAAAAAATAAATAGTATTTGGAATTAAGTTAAGAGTCTTAGTGTGTTAAGAACATTAAAAACAATTGATTATCATACAAAACAAATAGACAACAAAGATACCTGTGTAACCACACTTATCCAACCACAAAAATGCAAAAGAAAAATAGATGATATTCACATAAACTTCATTTTATGTTACAAACAATTTACAAATCAGTCTTTGTTGATAACGTCAGCTATCATTTACAAGACAAACAAAAGTATTGTTTGTGTTAAAGTGATAAGATAAAGACATGCAAAAGCCATGAGAGAATCATTGATTTGATAAAGAATCATTTAGTGGTTCTCTGAATCAGACAGAATTACTGCAAGTAATCTAATGGTTCTAGGTTCAATCCCAGTGTGAGACAATAATAATTCGAAATACTACTACTGATAAGAGGGGAGTGCAGTTTATATACCCTCGTCGGTTAAATAAAGGGTTAGGTTCGTTTTGTTACTTCCCCACACCTACCAGATGATACCTGATGAAGGCCGTAGAACACAACAGCCGAAACGTTGTATGAAAACCAACCAAGATGAGGATAGTCCGAATAATAATAGAAATAAGAATCATTTAGTATAATGCAAAAATATCACTTTGTTTCGTGGAACCCCTGGAAAGGTTGGATAGAAACCTGGAGTTCCACAGAACACAATTTGAATACCGTTACTCCAGAGCTAAGAAAAAGAGAGGGAGAGGATAAAGCAAAGATGTTCGTTTGTGTACACTAAAGTGAACCGCTTCTGTGCCAGTGTGTTCACATCTACATTACTACTAACACTACTGCTGATGTCTTTATAGTAGCTTGGAAAATGAATGTAGGCACATCCCTTCATATACATGTCATATCAGATTTTGGCGTCTTTGAGTTTTGGGGATTGTCTCCTACTGACCTTTGTGATGAGCTTTTGACCTCTCACTGAATTTAGCACATATTAGCCTTTCCTGGGCCACGGCTATGGAATCCCAAGATCATAGCCCATTGCTTCATAATCAGTGGTTCCTACAAGCCATCCATATTAATTTGCTGATTTAGTTATCTGAGGTTCATTTATAGGCAGATTCCTTTAGCTGCTTCATTCCCAATGCCTGTGTATTATTTCAATCTTATTCCATGAAGGTCAGCGTGCTACCCTCTCCCTCTACTCATGGTCAGCCAAAATAAACAACATTGACAAGGAAATTAGTCCAAATAAACTATATACAATAATCTGATAAGTTAGTCAAGAGAAACAAATCTGCAGAAAAAACATGTTGTTTTTCTAGTAGAACATTTACAATTACTTATAGCTACAGATTACTGAGAGGTTCCTTGAAATATCAAATAATTTCCAATGTTCTCCAGGGTAAAAAGATTGAGAAAGGCTAGGATAGATTATCATAACAAGAGAGTAAAACAATAATACTTTCTCACTAAGTTACATCTTTTCCTATCTTTGACTGGACATCCGTAGCTTGATATCATTAGATTGTTACACACGACAAGTCATTTTTTTTACATCATAGAGAATAATGCAAAAAGTGAATGATTGACTGATGTTTTTTTAGATTCAATGTAAATGATTGGTTATTATTGGGATTTTTTGTGCCTTTAATAGCTATAGTATCTACCAGAGGAGTCGACTCAGACTAATTTTCAACCACTGATTCAAATTAGGACATCATGCTGCTCAAGCTGCCGATAACATAAGCAAAGCATTTTGAGTGAACACTACTATAGTGCAAACTGTTCAGCATTGGTTCAATAGGTTTAGATGTGGGAATAAGGATACCTGTAGTAAACTATGAGGGAGGCTGAAACCTATTCTCAAATGATGAAGATTTATCAACAAAAGTTCCAGCATTTTCACAGGACTTTAGGACTTCAACAGCAACCATATCATGTTATCTCAAGGCATTACAAAAGGTTGAAAAAATGGAAAAATGGGTCCCACATATAAAATGCTACTCCTCAGCACTTCTCAACTCATCTCAGCTAACTTTGTCTAAGCAGCTTGTATAAGAAATGGTATATGAAGTCCAGAGGTATCTTCTACATTCACCTGGTATTTCTCCTGCAGATTATCATCTTTTCAAGCATTTTTAACTTCATATCCATAATAAAAAGTTCAATAATGGGGGAGCCATAACTCGTGCTTTTTCTGAATTTGTGACCACTAAGCCTACAGATTTTATAAAGATGACATTTTATCACTAAAAGATGATTGGAAAAGATTGCTTCAAATGAGTCATATTTTGATTAAATATTTACCATTTTTTTTGGTTTTTATCATCCTCCATCTTGCTATTCAAAGAACATGATTTCATATATAGTAACCTAATAGCTTCTGGTATCAGGTCTGATCAGTTGAGTTAAGCAGTTTATTTATTTACCACTGTCAATGAAGGTACATCTATTAACTTGTGCTTGTGCCTCTATCATTCAGTCTGTCTGTCTGTCTGTCTGTTTGTTCACACTGCATCTCAAAAAATTCTAAATCAATTTCTACAAAATTGGAAGTGTTAATCAAGGGTCCAAAAAGGATTGGTTGAATTTTTGATCAGATCTGAGAATTTCTTTTATTTACCTCCCCTGGATCATAGCTATATGCCTGTCCACACAATATCTCCAAAAGTTCTCAGTCAATTTCAATGAAATCTCCTGAAAGGTTGGGCCATGGGATAAGAAAGAATTGTTCGAAATATGAGGCAGATCCAGGAATTTTTCCAATTGAGAAATATTTTTTCTCTTTTTTTTCTCACATGTTTCTATATTCATTAATGTTTGTCGACTCACTATCTCCAGAAGTTCTCAATAATTTTTCAATGTTATTTTGAGGAATGGTGGGCCATAGACTAAGGAACAACAGATTAAATTTTGGGGCGGGTTCAGGAATTCTTCACTGTTACCTTCCCTGTATTATAGCTATATGTGAATTGATTTTCATTCAGTTTTTAGTGACAATGGTGTTGGTAGTGGTGTGGGCTCTCTCAGTGCTGTCTGATTATATATTTTTTGTTTATATTATTCTTCATCTTACTATTTAAAAAGGGACATTTCATATGTAATAACCTAATAATTTCTAGCATTAGGTTTGATCAGTATAGTTGAAACGGTTTTTTTCTTCTATTAAGATAGATTTGTATACCTGTTATTTGTACTTGATGAATTCATCCCAACAGAACCTCCACTGGTAACTGAACAATGGTTGTCAAAACAAAACGGGCAGCTCGAATGATATTTTTTTTTTAAACAATGACCAAGTTGTCCACTGTATAAAAAAAACAGGTGACGAAGACGGAATACTTTTTATGCAATCAGTTCAGAGCGTTAAGTGGCAGTCAGTTAGGTTGCTATTAAAGGTCGGTGGCTAAATCTACACTCTCTTCATCCCCAAACATTTTTTTATGGTCTTTTTCTTGATTTAAACTTTTCGCTCAGTAAATGTCTGTCTTGGTCTTTTTCTTCTACTTTTTCTTTTGAGGAATTTTAGTATCATGGACCTACAAAAAAAAGCATCGGATAAATACAAAGAAATTCTTGTTCATTCATAAACTATAATGAAATACTAAAATATTGCTTCTATACTGAATGGCTGATCTGCAGGGTAGGTTGAAGCAATATCCTTCATTGCTCCATCTTACTGCACAGATCAGTCATCCAGAACCTTCTTGGGGGCCACAGCCTCCTTCATTATTATTTCAGTCTTCAAATTTGTTAAAGACCACTGTGGACCATTGGGCCACTGTAGAGAATGCCCAGGGTAAATGATGTGCAGACAATTAAGACAAATGTCCAATCATCAATTATGCCTACCCTGAAATACTGTTCCATCAAACAATTTCATGGTTAGTCACTCAATAAAAACCGTTACATGACCAATGTCTTTTGGCAGTATGCCTCGTTGGGGATGATCAAAATGGCATGCCGCCAAAAATATGTAGGCCACGTGACGGTTTCTATTGAGTGACTAACAAGACCTGTTTCTTTGTTTGCATCATTATGTTCTATAGGCTCCCAAATGGCTGCAACCTAGAGGCTGCAAATTTGTGTATGAGGGTAACTAGACCAAAGGATCAACATGGTGAAATTTTAAGGTCATTTGAGGTCAAAGCCTTAAACATTAATAATTTTTCTATCAGAATTCTTTTAATTCATCATTTTAATGAATAGCACACAGATTTCTTACAAAAAATTATTTTTATATCAGTTTTGGCCATTCTATTGGTCAAATATTCATGAAAAACCAGGTAAATAGTTGTAACATTATAGCTGCTTTGGGTTCACAGTGAAAAAAACAGCAAACAGGAATACGTCACAGCAAAGATGCAAAGAAAGGGTTGGATTATACCTGAGTTATCACTCTTATCTAAATGTATGTATTTATTAATTTTCCTTCATGATTTTGGTTTTGATATTTACCTTTTTGAAAAATTCTACAGCAAGTCCCAAAATTTGATTAGCACATTGATCAAAGGTTAATTCTGAATAATTTACGGTCAAGATCGAATTTAAGTTATATCATCGTTCTTCTTTTGTAGCCCCTATGCAGCCAAGATACATGTAAAATTTCTCTTCCATAAAGAGTATTTATCCAATAGCATTATCAACACAATAACTCTTTTCGTATTTTTCCATAATACTGTTATATATATATATATATATATATATATATAAGAACAGGGGTTCTCAAACTTTTTCACACATGACCACTTTTGATGAGACAATATTTTTTGCAGTCCTCATTCATTTTTATAAAAGCATGATGTACTATGATTAAGTATTAGTCTTTAGTTACAATCTAACAGAAACTAAACATACAAACAAATGATGACCAAAAAATTGTAAAAAAATTGCAACTTATCTTTAATCGATAATAACTTTTTCATAATGAGTGGTTATTATGAACAAAAAAAAATTACTTTCTACGAATAGAAAAGAATTAGTGAGTAGCATTGAATCATTTTAAAATAGGCACCAGAAGAGATATATTTTTGTATAGAGATGAATTTAAAAAACTACTTACTCAATTATTCCCTGAAAAAATATTTTGAAATTATTCTGTAACCGGCCCCTCTAATCTTTAGTTGATCCAGCAGAAAGGTCTTAATCTCTACTTTGAGAAGCTGGAATTTACTAAATAATCTTTTAGAGATAATTTAGTTTTTTAGCCCGGGCAATTCCAGATGCCCCAACTTGTATACATATATATATATATATATATATATATATATATATATATATATATATATATATATATGTATACACATTTGTATGTATGATAAACAAATATAAATTTCAATTCTTATATATATTGTAACCTCTTTATTTTCAAAATACTTGATCCTTTTCTGTAAAGGAATCATAGATATATCAAAAGAATTCTATCGACTCATTACAGTATAAGTAACTCTGTCTTACACCGATGAGATTTTCAAATGAGTGTCGATCTATAATGATAAGATAGCTGTTACCTCTTCTATTTCAAATCGTTACGCTTTTGTTTCACTTAATGAAAAAAAATCAATTTTTGTGTGCTCACTTATCTCCCCTTGATTACCAGAGAGAAAGGGAGAAAAATTCTTTTCTCACTCTTTTATCACTTTTAGACAATTCATATTTCTGTTCTGTCATTTAAATGTGCCCCAGTTACTAACATCAAGGCCAAAACGATTAAATGATGAAGGATAATGGAGGTAAGGAAATCATTTCGTGCAAATCTTTCAAAGGAGAGAAACCACCTTCTTTGAAAATTGGCCTTCAAAATCTTGGCTTTTATCAGGGTTCAAATATTGAACAACTAACTATCTACTATCTCACCCACCTAGCCAACTACACATACCAACAGTTATTGATATTTTTTTTTGAATAGCTCAAAGCTAGATGTAAGGAAACAGGAGTAAGAAGATTGTGTCACACCAATCTTCCACACGGAGAGAACCTTCTTGTCTTGAAAATTTAAAATCCTGATTTTTACCTGGGTTTGAACATTGATGGCGGGTTTTGATGCAAAAATTACATGCTTGTACAAGTACGTACCTGCTTATATTGACAGGTTTTCTTTCTATATGTTTACAACTGATATGTTTTTCTCTCACCAGTGAATTTGAATAAAGATTCAAATACCATATCTTGATCATCTTTATCACTATAGTACAGTCCAGATGTTGAGTGCCTTTGATCTCTTAGTCCAGATTTACAGATCAAAACTACAGGACATCATGTGGGGATTGATCATGATCATTCTCATTCATTTACAGTGAGCTGTCACTAATAATATTTGAACAGTTAAAAACTATTAAGAAAAACTCTCAAAATCAAGATAGTCAAAATCAACACAGGCTCCTTGAGTTGGTATGTGCATCGGAATGGCTGGCTGGCTTGCTATCTATCTATCTATATGCCTTGCATACAGGCTGCACCAAAGGAGCTGAAAGGCTAAAAATTTGAATATATACTACTTATTATGCAAATTATGAATGGCGTTATATAAGATAGAAGCTTATTTGAAATGTTCTCCCATCGTTATATGGAAAATATATCATTCAATTTAGACAACGTAAATAGAATAAACAATTAAGGAAAATGGGGTTCCTACAGTAATCAAACCTGCCACCGAAATGGTAGCTGCTTCTACGTAGCGATGCTTTTACCATTGGGCTAAATAGTTGCCTGGAATGCAAAGGCCAAAAAATTGCTTTCAACCTAAATTTATAACATAATATGTAATTCATTCTATCCATAAGTCCATTTCTCGATGATGAAAATTTGGGTTGGAAGCAGTTTTTTGGCCTTAGTATTACAGCCGGCTGTTAAGCCCAATGGTAGAAGCAGCTACCCTATTGGTGGTAGGTTGGATACCCGCAGCAACTCTATTCTCTTTAATTGTGTATTCTACTTACGTTGTCTAACTTAAGTGATATATTAACTGTGTAACAGCAGGGGATTGGTTCAAATAAGTTTCTTTATAATATAATGCAATTCATGATTTATTTTTTGGACAAAATATGTCTATTTCTTAAATACTCATAATGTCTAGAAAAAAAATGTTTCTTTCTGTTTTTTGGTGGCAAATTATTGAAACCACGAATGGTCTACACTCTTACATCTGAACAAAAACGTAGTGTATCATGTTTGGTGCATTATAAAACAACAGACACTGGTGTTTAGGTATATAGATTTCTTGACAAATTAGAACTACCAATCCTGTCAGATGTTTATCTGTTCTGGAACTAGCCTTAGCTCCAGACAAGCATCTGCATATATTCTTCAGACCGCCAGATGATTTATTGAGGATGAGATTAGCTTAACAGAGAGAAAAATCTAAATCTGTTCAGCCATTTTGTATCCACTACAATGTTTGCTAATACAGGTTACCCCCATTATGCGAAAATGAAGTTCTTATGAAATCTTTCTTAAGCCCAAATAGCATAAATCGAAGAGGCGTTTACCATTGATTTACATAGGAAAATTTTTTGAGCATTCCCAGACTACAAAAATAACGTATTTGTATCTCTACCAGTTTCACACTAAGCTGAACACCCTAACTAACTTTCTTAGACCTTTCTAATACCTAAAGCCACATCTTATGAATGGAATCACAAGATAAATCAAGCTAAGGTACAGAAGCTCACAGATGCAGTTCAAAGCTATGGCTGCTTGAGGTCTTCTGTAAGAGTGGCATAAAGTAATTTTTTGTAAAGCAGGGAATACCTGTATTACAAAAATCAAGTTTTTTTACTTTGCAAAATTTAAAAAAAAACTGACCACCCTCTTGATACATGCTTATCAATTGCAGAGACCTTGGATTTTTGTAAAGCAGAGATACCTGTATCACGAAAACTGACTTTTTTAACTTTACAAAATAAAACAACTGATCACCCTCTTAATACATACTTATCCATTTGTAGAGACCTCTCTCTACCTTTGGTACAGGATTTATCTAGATCAGTTTATACTTTGATTCCTGATATGAGCCAAGATGGCATCCAGGTTTATCATGATAGAAGTCAAGAACAAACCAATCAAATGCATTCTCTTTAACAGTCTATGCAATGTCCTTATGATCAAACAATAGGCACTTTTCTTTTTCTTATCTTTCATTCAATTGCTAAGGTTCATCCTTCCTTTCTATCACAATTACTGTTCAACTGCGACTAGAATAAAACTATAAATACGTACATTCTTTACCTGTAATGTGGCTTAGATATATACATAACATATACAAAAATCCTCCACTGACTGGGACTAAAGAATACATGAATTTCTGCACCCCTAGCGAACCATAACTGGAAAATCTTTCAAAGTTAGTTGCTTGGCTCATTTTTGTCTATAAACATTACAAGTAACACTCTCAAAGATCAGACCAAATCAAGGTTGACAATAGAGGTAACAGCTTAAAAATTAGGCAATGAACTTGGGATTCCAAGGTGCAAAGATCCATAGAAAACAATACCCAAAACGTAATGGCAAGTCTAACTAACAGAATAGACCTATTATGAGATTATGTAAATAGAGTGAAAATGATTTTTACAATGGAAATGCATTGAAAATCTGGAAGAAAGTGGCTGTTTGTGGTCAGAAATTAATGTTGGTATTACCGATGGAGAGGGCCATTATATTTATGAAATCGATATACTATTTTAATCTACTATCTATATAATGAATGTTTTCTACTAGTTTCTCTGCCTGTAGCAATGGACTCATCCATTTGAAAGCAGCAATTTTGCTGAAAAAAATATCTCCTACTCCTACCCACCATTTGAAATAATGGATTCTTCTACTTGAACAACTTCAGTGTCTTTTTAGTAAAACCTGAGTTCAAATTTATGAGCGGCAAACATTTATTGACACTATTAGATATTTTTACCAAATGCATTACAAACTCCGATATATATATATATATGGGTGAAGAGTGCTTGATATCAGGAATCATCATCATCATCATCAGTCTTTTAACGTCCATCATTGAACATAGACCATGCGCATCGCGGAGCCAGTATTTCCTGAATCTGTTCAGTTCATCTCTCCATCTTGTGTTCTGTTGGCCTGGGTTTCTCATGTGATCTCTGGGGATCCATGTTATGAGTTGTGATGTCCATTGGTTGTCTTTCATTCATACAACATGGCCTTCCCATTGCTATTTGTGTTTTTTAATAGTTTCTATGATGTCTCGGACTCCTGTTTTCTTCCGGATATACTGTGCTACTGCCTACTTTAATAGATATACACAGAAAATTCATTGTCATAAAGTGACTCGACTTGTAGATGATCTGATGATTGCGCCGGCATGAAACTCAGAGTCACCACAAAGCACTGAATTTTTTATGTATATCCATTTGTCTTTCTATCAATCTACCTATCTATCTATCTATCTATCTATCTATCTATATATATATATATATACATATATATATATGTATATATATAAATAATTTTTTCCTTCTCCAAATAAATCATCTTGGAAATTTTTTTCATAAAAAAATCATCTCATAGAAATTTTTTCATAAAAAATTATCTCATAGAAATTGAAATCTATCTCTGGTTAGAATTAGGTTTGCTTAGTGTTTACATTTTGTTCTTGCACTTCCTACCCCTTCCACTCCACCTTCCTTTTATTTGGCTGTGATTGGCTAACAGAATTTATTTTGTAGTCTTGGTTGGCCCATGTAATTCAATTGTGTGTGTGTGTGTGTGTGTGTGTGTGTGTGTGTGTGTGTGTGTGTGTGTGTGTGTGTGTGTGCGTGCGTGTGTGCAGTCAGTAAATCATGCCAAAGGGCACCAGTAATTAATGACTGGGCTTCTCCCAAACTAAGCCTGATAAGATTTGCAGCATTTATCAATGATTTATAAAGATAGAAATAAATCCCTCATGGAACAAGTTTACAGTTTTGACTGTATAGATGGAGATGCAAGTGGTGTAACTGGTACCAAGATAAAAAATGGAATTGGCTGATTGAGTTTGAGTTTCATTCAGCGCTACTTGCATTCACTTCACACTTATGCCCTTTGGAAAGACATGAATCAACTTCTTCCTCCAGCTATGGGTAAATAGCAGAAGCCATCCTGCCTGTCCAAAGCAGGGGTCAAAGATGTGGGTTAGGTGTGGGACTAGCTGATCCACCTCGTTAAAATCTACTTGTTACTGGAACAGCAGGGACATTATTCAGTGTGGTACCCATGCTCCGCCAGGAGTTTACAGGAAAAAAATATATAAGTTATCAAAGAAATAAGTATAAATGAGAAATGTACTACATTTTTTATCAACAGAGTGTACTTAGAAACTTTTGATATGAGCCACAAACACCAACAGAAAGGTGTATTAACAAATAATCACCTGTTTTTATCACAACCAACAAATTACATAGTATGGATCGGTCATCTCAAAGCCACCGCATTAACTTTTGCTATTTCTGTCATCTGTGTTGCTTATGTCCTTACCAGGCCATGTCAGCTATTTCTGTCAACTCTCTTCATTCGATTGGAAACATTTTGATTGGTCAAAAAATCTTTTGAAGAAATTGTTGAGAGGAATCATTTTATCTATTAACAAAGTCGAAGCTATTGTTTACTCATATGAATGCGTTAATTTTCAGATCCTTTATTCTATTGACAAAGTTGAAGAATATATTGTTCACTTACATGAAAATAAGAATTTTCAAATTCTTTTTCTTATCGGATCATACGTAGAATCCACCCCACCTCCCCCCAAAAATGCAAATTTTCGGATTATACTGTAATCAAAGCTTGATTTAATTTGATCAGTAGTTGATAGAGGGAAGGGAAATGGAGTCAAAATAGATTTAAATTATAATCAAGCTTATCACTGTTATTCCTTCTTTCTCAACCGAGAGATTAAAACAACGGGATCACTTTTATATCCTCACCCCTAACTAAAGTGGCCATTGAACATCCTCAATTTGTCAATTGAACCCCTAACCATCCCACTCAAAGTTTTATTGATTAAACATCCTTCCCACTACAGCAGTCTAAGGGGACAGGGTGTTCAATTGTAAACCATTGTAATTTAGGGAACTAGGAAAGAAAGCAATTGATTTATCTATTAATAAAGTTGAAGACATTGTTCACTCATGAATATATCAATTTTTAAATACTTTATTTCATCAACAAAGTTGAAGAAGTTATTGTTCACTTCTATGAAAACATGAACTTTCAAATTTTCTTTCTTATTTGGATCAAGTGCTGAATCCCAACCCTTAACTTGATTCAAGTCAAAAGCGCAAATATTCGTATGGTATTGTAAAACAAGGATGAAATGTAGAATTCAAATTTCTTAAACTTCATAAAAGAATGTTGTGAGGAAATAGTAGCACAAAATCCTAAATTTGATCCATTTTATTTATAAAGTTGAAGATATTTCTTAAATATAGAGATCAGGATCAACATCTTATTTATTGGAGTGTTCAGAAAACAACAAGTGTCTATGATAACTTTCTATTAGAAAAGAATTAAGGTGACTTCATTCTCTCCTTTTTTTAACTTCCCCCTTTGAAAAAGTGAGTAAAATATGTCATTTTTTCCTTAGCAGACTACTTTGACTGTTCCCGCATTTGCTAAGGAGAGTGTGTTGCTACGGACGACCGCTATCAACACATGCTTGAAGAGCCAGGCAGACTCACACAGTTTGTCATGCCTTTGGAACCTATTCCACAGATGATCTTCAATGCTTAGGGCCCAATCTGTCACACTGTATAAATTCTTGCGTATTCCTTCAAAAAGTCAGTTTTATGCATCTCCTTAATTCTGAATGTTTGATTGTTTCAGTTCCTTTCATTATGATGAAAAAGATGACTTGGAAATACCCCTCTGTCTTGCCCCAAATAGATCACTTGAAGATCCTAACCCCTAAACCAGTCTACAGGGACAATGTTGAAGTGCAGATCATTTTAACACGCACCCCATTCAAATGCTTTGAGATTCATGGTGCAAAGATTAGTAGAAAACAATACCTGAAACATTATGGCAAGTGTTACTTACAGAATAGACCTATGATTTTGTAAATAGTGTGAAAATGATTTTTAAAAAAGAAATTCATTGAAAATCTGGAAGAAAGGGACTATTAGTGGTCAGAAAGTAATGTTGGTATTATCGATAAAATAGGGCTATTATATTTACAAAATTGATATACAATTTTAATCTACTACCTATCTATATAATGAAAAATGTGATGTTTTCTGCTGGTTTCCCTGTCTGTAGCAATGGACTCTTCCACTTGGAAGCAGCAATTTTGCTGAAAAAATATCTCCTACACTATTTGAAACAAACGATTCTTCTACTTGAACGAGTAAAACCCGAGATCAAATTTTAGTAAAACCCGAGATCAAATTTATAAGCTGTTAACATTTATTGACACTGTTAACAGATTTGAAGTAGTGAACTATTAATCCTAGGAGTAAGTTAGAGAATGTAAAGAAACTGCTCAAACTCCAAAAACATACACTCCCCCTTCCCATGACCACTTTCTCCCAACTGACTGTGATAATTCAATTAAAAGCAAGAGGGAAAAAAACTGTTTGTTTTTTATGGTAGCACATTTTGTGGGTAAGATTTTTCCATTAAAACATACAATTGTTTATTCTCATAGATAATCTCTTCGTATACAAATATTCAATGTATAAACCGAACTGAATCAAAAACCAGCATAATGCTCGTATTTCAATAATGAGATAATTGATATTTACTCAGGGCTTTATTTCACGGGAAAAGCCACCACCCTTAAAATGCTCAAACTAGCGTGGGGCAGTACAGTCATTGGGTCAGATATTGTTTCATTTCCTTCCACTTCCTGTATTTTGCGAGCAGCTTCCACAGCTTTGAGGCCCAGTTTGAGATAATGCCCCTAATTTGCCAGAATCTCAATACTTGTTTCTGCCATTATGATATCTGAAACAAAATATACAACTATTTGGTAGCAATAATGATTCAATATTCTTGAGTAAACTATAATGATATTAATAATATAGTTGAGTCATTGATAATCTTTAAATGTGTACATGAAATGAAACAATATCTCACCCAGTGACTGTCCTGCCCCAAAATGGTGTAAGCATTTTAAGGGTGGTGACTTTTCTCTTGGAAAAAAGCCAAGAAGTGGGCAACAATCAGATGTTGATTATGATGGTTTTAAACACAAGGTGAAGAAGACCTGATCACCAAAACTCAAAAGCATTCAGAAGAGCTAGGATTATGGAGAGACATTGTATGAAGAGTATAGAATTGATTGAAAGATGAAAATAGAGCATAAGGTGGATTAAACAAGATCTATAAGTTCAACGATGAGTTCACTGTCCGTGGTAGTAGTAGCAGGAGGCTGAGGAAGAAGAGCAAGTAATCTTTCTTTGAGTCAATTGATTCTCATACTTGTAAAACATAGAGATATAGAAATATTCCGCGGGGCTATTTTTGGAGTTTTTCGACATTTTTTAAAATTTTTCTAAAGACAAAAATGCGGACCTCGCATGTTGTATTATGACATCATAGCAGCTGTGAGAAAAAAATTGTAAAGAATAAATCTTCTTTTGATGATATCACATCTTTTAATTACCCCACATCTCTTCCTTCCTTCCTGTTTCTGTTTTTTAACGGGACTAGAACCAATCCACAGAGCGACCAACTGACGCTTATAGAGATGTGAGGATAAATCTAAAAATGAAAATCTCTTTAATACATCCCAATATTTGTTTTTTTTACAAATTAGGTAAATTAATCATTTTGTCCAGTCTTTTATCAGCTTAATTCATGGCTTGATCTTTTTTTTCACCAATTCCCTCAAATGGATTTCTGCGACAATGTACATTAATAGTTTATTTACTAAGCTTTGCTCAGTCTGGCACAGGCTTCCAAAACCAGCATTCAGCAGAAATCTAGGTTTCCCCAAGAGGTTGTGAGGGATTCCATTAAAATTATATATAAGCAACAAAAAAGTACCAAACTTTTGCTTAATTTGTGCTTTTTTTATAAAATAAGTAATGGTCATTGTCTTGATCATATAGAAGCTCTAGAATTTTTACCAACAATAAAAGATCAGTGGCTGTCATTTCTTAAAAACATTATGAATTTTATTTTTTTAAAGGAAAATTTTCCAAACAACTGCAGTCTCAGATAATATAATAAATTACTTATAATTAGGGTTTCAGATTTTTTTGTATTGATTTTCATTGATTTACATTTCCAGTAGTATATAATATAAAGATATGATAAATTATATTAAATACCTAAAGAGTTTTGAATACACTGATGTGTTGTCAGCGATAAATATGATATTTTTATGCATTTTTTATTTCAAGGGTTCCACCAATCTGAAAAGATTGAGAAAGCCTGGACTAGCACAAGGCCACAAATTGCTTACAGTACTTCCTCAGTGGTCACCCATACAAGTACAGACCAGGTTTCAATGCTGCTTTACTTTGGTGAACTGATGCTGTCAGTGAGGCTTGACTGTAAGCCCCAAATGGAGATTAACTGAGTAATAATAGACGTAGAGAGGCCGATGTATTCTCAGCAGATGGAATATCTGATAGCTTTATCTTTAAAGTTGATCTGACTTCTGCAATAGCATTCAATCAGTTATTAAATGGAATTCTTCAAGCAAATCAAAAACAAGTTCAATGAATGCTAACCCAGACTTTATTGCCTGCTGGACTTAATTTGGAAGAATCAAAACATTTCAACCTTTCTCCTAAATGGTCCGTCTAGTGTATCTTTTTACTTAAGTTCCAGATCAGTCAGGTTGTCAGATTTTTATCCTAAGAAGAGGCCAATGCAGTCAAAAGTTTGAAATTTTAAAAAAATGATAATATTGCACATAGCATTTTGGGGCTTTTTCGTCAGTCCCAACAAGACCAAAATTTTCGTATTGATATAAATTTATTTTGTTAGTAACCCGCTGGGTTTAGGGATTAGGGTCATTATTTTCATAGCGAGGACCAATTTAAAAGACCTGGCACTTCAAGTCTTTTGGGGCGAGAAAAAGAAAATGCAACTTATTGTTTCTTTTTTAGGCTTCTGTACTTTTTGGTGGTAATTAACAAAAAAGACCTCCAAAATCTGCTTTGACTTCACAAACATCCTTTGAGAAATTTGTGTTGGTGTGTGTGTGTGTACACCAAAATAATTCGACAACTGACCGCAGTGCGAAGTTGATATTCCCCAGTTATGTTGATCTGTGCACCGGACATCGAATTGAAAAGTTTAGAGTTGTTTGGATCAGTGGTTCTCAATATGACGGGTTGCTCGATTTACAATGAAAATCTATGCTGAAATGAACATGTATTTCTTTGACTGTTGAAGTGACGTACTTATGATGCAATGTGCATCTCTCGAAGTTTCAGAATAGAGCTGAGAGAGAGGGAGAGAAAGAAAGTGAAAAAGAGAAAGAGGGAGAGATAGAGAGGAAGAGAGAGAGAGAGAATCAGGGTTTTTTTCTGCCTAATTTTTCTGTAGAACAAGATTTTAAAAAATTATTTCATAGTAAAGATGACACAATGGCATGTTTTGATTGTTGCTATTAACGACACCATAAACAAATTCTTTTGTTTTTCATATTTAATGAAATCCAATTTGTGAAATATATTCTCCTTTTTTCTACTTGTTCAACATTTTTTTTACAGTTTTTTCTTTCCATCAGAAGAGAAAGCATGAGAAATAAGTTTTCCATCAATACAGAACAGATAAGAATATTTTTTCTCACCTTATATTTATAGTCCGGAATTTAGATATACAATATGTAAATTGACAACACTAAAGAGAATTAACTGAATATTTTGAAGCCGTAATTTTGTATGACAGATGAAAAATTATTTTATATGCGAACTATAGCAGGCTGCTCCACGCACTATATGAGGTCTTTCCAAACATGCCTCTTTTGAATGGGCATACCCTAGTCTAATCTAATTACAACTGAAGAACTCTGTATGTGTGTGTGTGTGCACGCACAACATGATTATTTGACAACTGGTCATTGTACGGAGTTGACATTCGTCCGATATATTAATCAACATAAAAGGCAGTGCAGTGTCATGTTTGAAGTTTTTTGGATCAGCAGTTCCTGAGATTTCTGAAAAAAATAGATAAAGTAAAGCATTTTAAGAGAGTGAATAACTGCTAACCATGTGTGTTTCTTTTTACCTCGTAAATTAAACAGAGGCGGTGCTGAAGCTAAGTCAACTTGATGAAATTACCACCAGTATAGTTTGAACCATAAATCCATGATCTTTCTTTTAATAAAAAAATGGGTCCGTTAAGTCACTCAGCGTGACCAATGTCTTCAAGCAGCATGCTGGGTTGAGGGTGTTCAAACGAAAAATTATGAAAAGGGGGTGATCAATGAATAAGATACTTCTCTCACATTTTGTTGGGCAGTGATCACTAAAAAAGTCTGAATTTTCTGAAAAAACATGCGTAAATGCTGCCAGACACAAACTAAGGGATTGATCTAGGATAAACTTTATAAAATTTATCATTTCACTGACTCTTCGTGTTGCCGATGCTGAATTCCTTTCCAAATCAAAGGAAGACGATTTGGAGCTTTTTTCATACTTTATTATTCACATGAACAC
This sequence comes from Thysanoteuthis rhombus, assembly GCA_963457665.1. Classification (NCBI taxonomy): domain Eukaryota; kingdom Metazoa; phylum Mollusca; class Cephalopoda; order Oegopsida; family Thysanoteuthidae; genus Thysanoteuthis; species Thysanoteuthis major. The sequence goes on along the minus strand of OY735199.1, from coordinate 23,046,106 downwards.
TTGTTGACTTTTTTTTCTAAAATTAATGCGATGAGGATGTATTTCCAATTTATAAAAAAAAGCATCTATTGTATACAATATATAGATCTTATACACGATATTTATTATAAATATCAAATCTTATCGTATATCTAGTAGGCACACAACTGAACAGTAATACATCCAAGCTTGAAGCGAGAAATGTTTATTTCTGCAAATGGGATGCTCAATAAATGAATGAATAAGTTACTTAACTTCTCTTGCTTCTTGTTGGGTGGTGATCACTAAAAGAGGTGAATTATCAGAAAAACAATCATAGGAATTGTCAGGATAAACTAATAGTGTAAAATGAACCCTCAACTAAAACCCTATTTTAAGGGAGATGGGAATTTAAAAAATTTTACTCCTGTTTTTCATCAGTTCTCTAATTTCTTTTTATCTTGGGGGTTTTAGGAGGTGTTTCTGTTTACAATCTAAGTAAGTTGATAAAGTGAGCACATGATTTCTGCCATTTTTACAGATGTATGATTTGCAGGAATAATCTTTCTTTTGGTTAGAAAAATGGGACAAAAATTAAAAATAAATTCCAGAATTCTAAAATCTTCAATTTAGGGGCCATAATGTAGGGAGGTAGTTCCAATTGTAAATTTTACAGTTTCACACCCACACCCAATCAATGTTGAAAACGGTGCAGAAATAAGAGAATTAAGGAAAGAACAACAGAAGTAAATACGAAAATCATATTGTGATTATTTTGAATAAATTTAACCTAAATCATTTTCATTTGTGTGTCGTTTTTTTCTTAAACACTGAATAAGCGAGGTTGTAAAACTTTACAATCGGGATCACTCCCTTACCGTGTGCCCTAACCCCAGCTCCAAAACTAACCCTAAGATAATTTAAAATTATCAAAAGGATAAAAAAAATTAAAATTCTAGGATGCGATAACTCATGTAAACCGCCATTCCGTAAAAATGATGTTGAATACGTGCCCACTTCCACATTACGATTACATTGTAAAAGTAAACCCCTCCTAAAACCTTTCAAAAGTAACTTTTAGAACTGAAAAATTCCTTGGGTAGCCGAGAGTCTTATGGATTGAATGTACAACAAATATTTGTGAGAACATCTTTTTCGATTTTGCTAAATTCAAAACAAACTTTCGTAGATATCTGATTGATTTTGCTCGCTTTTAAAGATTTTGGCATTGAAAATATTTTCTCCATTTTTTTTTCCAGTTAATTCATAAATTGAATCTGTAGAATGCATTATATCTAATAGAATCCTATTTTCAAAAATAAACCCTTATTAAATGTAATATTAATATTACTTAAATTTTGCGTACTAAAGTTTATTGAACAAAAGTTGGTATCTTAATGACTCTTCTCAAAGTTATAGACAATAGATCATTCACATTTCCTATATCCAATACCCTTTTTCTTTCTCTCTTTTTTCTTCCTTTCTCTCTATTTCCTTTTCACCCATTTAATACGATACTGCCTTTTCATGATGTAATTATCAACGCCTCTCACTTTCCCTTTGTTTTAAAACTATGCACAGAAACAAGGGCCCAGTTTTACATTATAATCACATTGTACATAGAACATCCCTCGTAAAACAAAATATTGTGAAATGAAAAATAATAATATATGAAAGAAAGACCTTAAATTGTCTCCCTTTTTTTTTTTCAGGGAATCCAGAGTCAACCAATCAGCACCCAACAAATGAACAGTCAGGAATGATACGATTAAAAAAAATCAAAATGTGTTCTTAATTTTTTTTTTTTTCCTTGTTTTTGTTAGAAAGAGAAAAGTCCAAATTATTGTAAAAAAGAAAAAAAAGAAGAGAAGAAAAAAAAATTTCATTTATTACAACATAAGATTGAATGTTTACCTGAAAGTATATATTGTTCTGTCATCCAACATTGTGGTCTCAGTGATGTAACAGGTCATTTGTTACATTTGAGTTTATCAATGGGTTCTAGCTTCTTGAAAATATACCAAATAGTTTATTTTGAGAGACCAAACATTTTGGCCTTGTCTGTGATCTGATGTTTTAATACTTAAATACTTAAAATAATTGATGTAATGATGCTTTACTTCTATCAACTCTTAATTTCTTTTCCATTTTTGTTGAAAGTAGCAGAGGACATTGAATTAGGTACATGAAAAGCACAAATTGTAGCTGGAAAATTCACCAGAATGCAGAAATTTAAGACTCAAAATCTCCAGCGGGGAGACCCTCAGACACCTCTCCCCATGCTTCATTCATGGCCCCCGGGCAATGGGCCGCTGGCAAGGTATCCTGTCTTTTTTTCGCATTGAAGGTGCCAATCCTAACTCGAAGTGTAACAAGTATCGAAATTTCTGCTTTTTACATACCTACGTCACGAGTTTTAGTCAGAGTTCATGAGGAACTTTCTGCTCTCAGAAGCTCAAAAAAACATATAGGAAGAATATACAGACATATGACACTTAGGTACATAGGTAATAAATAAACAAAATTATTAGTTCACTTTTTAGCGATGTTCAATTTGCAATTCTTCCGAAAAAGGGTTACTGACCACGACAAACGCATCAATGCAAGGGAGATAACTCATTTAGGTAATGGAGAATTAGAGCATTTCTTCCTGGAAAACTTTTTCTGACGATAATTCGCAGCTAAATCTTTTGTTTGTTTATGAGTCAGGGAAAATATTTACTGCAATGATTTTTTTAAAAATCAGAACCATATCACAATAAATAGATGAATAAATGAAAAACAAGTGTTGGTGCAAATAGAAATTTTCTAAGATGTATAAACTTAATCTCATACCCATTTTTAGGCTTTCCAATGAAGGCAGTTTATAAGAGTGGGAAAGTCTGGTACATGGAGTATGAAGAACTACCTAGAGACGTTTTCCTATTTTTAAGCGGAAGCATTTTGAGTTAGAGTCCAGATGCAGATTCCCAAAGTAGATATTCAGGACTCTTCCTGAATATCTACCTCACCACCATTTATCAAAAATGGATTTGGTTGAATTTTGAGTGATTATCTTCAAATAGTTCAACTTAATACTTTTTTCCAATGAAGAGTAAAAGGTAGTTAGAAAATGGATGCAATTGTACAATATTCATTGTAAAATGGATCCCAGATGTTGCTTATATTGACCATGCACATCCAAATGTCTACCTAACCAAGAGACAGACCCGAAAATTGAGAACCATGCAACGTGCACATGGAAGAATGATGCTGGGCCTCACATGGAGAGACCACAAGACAGCACAGTACATCCGAGAAAAGACAAGACTTAGGGACATCATAGAATCCATTAAAAATCTCAAATGGCGGTGGGCTGGCCATGTTGCAAGAATGGTAAACAATCGATGGACATCGCGACTCACAACATGGATCCCCCGTGACCACATACGCAACCGAGGCCGACAAAGTGTCAGATGGAGAGACAAACTAGACAAGTTCAGGAAATACTGGCTCCGTGACGCCCATGATAGGGAAGTGTGGCAAATCCTGGGGAAGGTCTATGTCCAATGACGGATGCTAAAAGACTGATGAAGATGAATGATGATGATCCAAATGTCAGACCAGAAAAAGTCATAGGAAAAAAATCTGTAATGAAATAAGTGATGTATCGATTCATTTAATTCAAAGTAATTAAATGAGTATTGATTTTAATTAAGTAGACGTGCATTTGAACAATTGCATACCCTAAACAGCACTTAGGTAGTTTACTAAATATTTTATGACCCTAAGTAACATTTGATACAACTCCCTCAAATATTGCTTAGAACCTAGAACTGTTAGGTTTGTCCTTCTACAGGTATTTCATGGCGTAGCAAATGATTTGCTCAAACCAAAACTTAATCAAATTTGTTTGGAACTAAAACTTGAATAGTGAATTTTTCATCTTGATTAGAATTGTGGATAGATCCACCAAAAAACTGAAGAAATCTATGTTGACAATTCTGGCAACAGTTTTGGTCGATGGTTTTCTAATAAGAATGAGAAATATGCTATTCAAGTTTTAGTTTCATGAATATAGGCCGCACCAGTGGAGCTAGAAGGCTTGAAATATGAACACATATTAATGATTATGCCAAGAAATACTATTTTTTTGTTTTTTCATCCTTCTCCTCCAAAGAGGTGGCGAGGGGCAAATTGCAATGTAAGTTTATGCTAGATTGATCCCTTATTTTCAGTCTGGCAGCAATCTCTCTTGTTTTTTTTAAAATTTGGACTGTTTTAGTGATCATGGCTTAACAGGAGACAGCAGAAGTAATTTATTCATTGATCACCCCTTTTTTCCAATTTTTTTATTTAACACCCAACACTCATTGTTTGCCAAAAGATGTTGGTCATGTGATGGTTTCTCTTTATTGACTAACCAGACCTGCTTCTGTATTTTCTGAAGTTGTATTTTCCTAAGATCTTGAAATTATAATATAGTTCAAATTGGGTATTAATAAATATTTATTCAAAACAAATTAATTTTTGAAAATCAGATGCCAAAATATGTTCTCTTTGAGGTGGAGTTGATAAATTTATGCACCGAAGATGTGAAACTTTATAATCGGGAATACGTTTATTGATATTCATCATGGTTTCAGCAGATAATCGTAATTCTGTTTTTCTTTCGTAAATTTTCTAATTTTTTTATTATCTGTGCACCGTTTTTAACATCGAGTAAATGAAGGGGTGGGACTTCATAATTTACAATTGCAACTACCTTCTATTCCACCAAAAGATTAGGGTGCAAAAGTTGATTAGCACTAAACTGAAATCTCCATCCGTTCAACATCAATCTTATCCAGACATTGCAGGGAGCCAAATCTAGACTGTAGGGGGACTAACAGACTTGGATGATGTGATGTTTCGCCTAAAGACCCTGCATGAGACATGAAGAATAACTCTTTTGCTTATCGTGAATATAATGGTCATACAAATGCAAAATCACTCAATGGTATCTCACTGCCGACTGAGTAAACCCAAGGGAGAATATCTTTTCATGCATATGCAGTAAGCTTCTAATTGGTTGCCAAGTTACATCAAGACCATGTGACTGATTCTTAGGATATTCACAATGGCTGGATACTTCGGGACAAACCTCTTATATCATACACTGTTACAATATTTCTTGATGCTGTGAAAGATAGCAAAAAGAATGCTTTTTAACAAATAATTTAGCTGAAAGCTTTGGCCTGAACTCTTTCTAAAAAAGTGAAATTATGGGAAGAATGAAGTAACCAGATGCAAAATTGAGTCACAAATATTGTTAAGTTCTCATTCATTTCCAATTAAGTGCCCATTTGAGAATTTTCTTTGTGAAATTTATACCAGAATTGCTGTTATAAAAAAGATAATGCTGTTTCAAAGAAAAAAATTTTTCATGTTTATTTATTATCTTAAAATTAAATAAGACTTACATAAAAAAATATGTCCATTAATTTTTTAATTACACAGTAATTTTTTCATAAATAAATTCAGTAATCAAGGAATAAATGCGGAAAGATTTTTCATTAAATCAATTTGAGATTTAAGCAGAAAGAAAAAAATTGTAAAGTTATTGCCTTTTCTAGAGTTGATTACCCTTGTTTTATTGTATTTTAATAAAATTTTTCCAAACAAAGTGACTGACTGACCAACAGATGGCATGTTATAATATAGATGGACTGAAATATGAAATTTGCCTTGTAATTGGTGTTGACATAGACTTGTGTTTTCTTGACCAAAATTTAATCATAATTTTTTTTTCATGCAAATGATAAACAGTTCATCTGACAAATATATACCTATATTTATTCATATTGAAAGAGGCAGTGGTGAACAGGGAAATCACCTGGTGGGTCTTTTTTAGATGGTAGAATATTGGTAGATATGTTTGCTTAGAAAAAGATTTATTTCACAATTTCCCTTGCCAACTGAAGCATGTTTTATCATTTCTAATGATTATATAGTACCTATATCATTTAACATTAAAATAACATGAATAAAATATTGAAGAAATGTAACATTTTATTTGCCTTATGAAAACCATTGCTTTTATTTGATTCCCTTGCAAAATTCAAGAATTAGGTGGCCTTTCTACATTTTTTCCTGGTAGAAATTATAGGCCTAGTTCAACACTCGAGGTGTTGAAAATTAATGAAGTAATTTTTTGTGTTGCTTTTGTAATTACCACATTTTGATCAATCTACTCAACAGGCTTCTTCAAGTGTACAATTCACTAGGAAAGAGAGGTGTCTCTTCCTTACAGTAACCAGTGGTATTAACAAAAATGTTGCAGTAACATCAATGAATACAATGAGTGAGTTTGATAGTCTGAACAACTCTTGGAATGATAAAGACTTTTCTCAAAATTATGGAAGGTGTCTTAAGGAAAAAGAATAGGTTCAAAAACCTGGAAAACCCTTGGAATAACTCTTTGAAAAATTAATGGAAGTAGATATCAAATGGATTGGACGAAACATTGTGCTAGCAATAATAGCAGCAAAAAGAATCTGTTCAATAGTCTGAACAACTCTTGGAAAGATGATGGGTCTTTACAAAATCACAGGTAACATTAATTCAAATGTTTGAATTAAGGAATGATGTGCATATCGATTACTTATGAAGCAAAGTTGATAATAACAATGAATTCAATAATATAACAATGAATTCAAAACAATAAATGTAAGCAGCTCAAATTTTTTATGTCGTTTGTTCATGATATCAACTGGTCATTCTCATCTTAAAGACCCTGTCCCATAGTGATCACAATAAATGGCTTCCTCTGTATACGTTTTGCTAAATAGACAGCAGTATTTTCGATAATGCAATCAATCAATTGATCTTTCTGGTTAAAAAAATTTCTTTCAAGCATGCTTAAAATTTAGGCCAAAAAATTGTCGATCAATTTATACTCTAGGCCAATAATTACCACCAGTCATAGGGGAGAGTATTTAACTGTAATTCTAGTGTTTATCTGTAGGTGCATTCCTTTTAAACATAGCTGAATAATTCAGGCAGCTACATACAGCAAGTGGTACATATTGGCTAAACCTTATCATTAGAAGCAACTGTAATCATCAACATTTTAGTTACAGCCTGCACTTCATTATTGGTGATTATAATCATTACATACCAGTATATTTAGTCCGAAGCAGTCATATCCTTCCTTTACTGCTAAGCACGTACAACCCTGGCAATAAGACATCTTTACACAAAACGTTTGAGGAATGTCCCCTTGATTCAATTATTCGTATGCATACATAAAACTTAGGAGCTTAACCATAATGGAATAATAACAAAAATTAAAGAATATGTAAACGTGAAAATAAAAATGGAATAAATGAGTAATGTATATTGAATCAAATGTTTTTGTATTAATGTTAGGGGAATTAGGTAACCAAAAGAGATGGATTTAATCTTTGTCAGTGTGAGACATCATTGAATCGATTAAAACCAGGGAAAGGGGAAAACATTTGACTCCGGTCCATTTGTCTAACTGATAGATAGTTTTATTTCTAAATCCCCAAAACGCTTACATGGTAAACATGATCCCAACAAATAAAATTTACACATAGTACCATAATATCAAAGTCTGGATAAAACATAAAAAAATCACTGAAGAAAAGTACATGAGTTACATTAACAGATATTGGGAAATAAGTGACTGAAATGACATAAAACTTTTGAAAAGTTTTTTTTATATGTATCCAACAAATAATTATGTAGATATAGACAGTGAATAAACAAAAATGAGAATTTGGAGTTTAAGCAGTTATTTGGGTCTTTGCTGTCCAGCTCAATGGTAAGAGCAATGTTATGCTGAAGCAGCTATCTATCAGTCGCTGGTTTGATCCCTACAGCAGTCTCATTTTTTTAAACTATTTATTCTGTTTACACAATCCAGGCTAAATGATACATTCACTGTGTAATAATGAGAGATCATTTCAAATTGAGTTTCAAAATGATATAATGCATTTATCATTTCTCTTGGATTATATATCCATTTCCTAATAATATGATTGTCAGTGTTGAGAATCAAATATAGCAGATATTGACAGCAAATGAACAATAATGAGAATTAAGAGATAAAGCAGTTATTTGGGCGTTTGCATTATCTGTGTCTGTTTAGTTCAATGGTAAGAGCCACACTACATTAACAAAGATACCAATTGATTGCAGATTTGATTCCTGCAGCAGCCCCATTTTCTTCAATTGTTCATTCTATTTAGGGCAAATGATATGGTTACCATGTAATAACAAGAGATCATTTCAAATACAGTTTCAAAGTAATATAACATATTCATAATTATTTCTGTTAGATTATATATCCATTTCCTAATAATATATAATTATATGAAATCAGAGAGATATACTTTACATGTGTTTTTTGATAAAACTATTTTTCAAGAGTGATAAAAAATATTTTGCATCAGACAAATGACATTAATAAATAATTGCTCTGTTTTAGTCTAAAAACTTGACTTAACCATTGAGCACTTTCTTAATTAATATCAAATCATAAAAAAATTCAACCACACTATTTTCATTCCTGGAATAATTTTATATAAATAAAGTATCAAAAATACTTTATTTTAGAATAATTCTGATAAAGAATTTTTGATAAAAAAAGTAGAACAGCTGCATTTTCAAACTTTAATCAATTAGATTAAATTGATTGTGCTCAACATATCAATCATATGATATAGAACAATATACTTAAAATTTAGGAAAGAAAGAGACACCTGACTGATAAATAATTGAACCAAGAGACACAGGGCACACACATACATACACACACACACACACACACACACACACACATATATATATATATATATATATATATATATATATATATATATATATACATATATATATATATATATATACATATATATATATATATATATATACATATATATGTATATATGTATATGTATATATATATATATATATATATACATATGTATGTATATGTATATATATATATATACATATATATATATATATACATATACATATATACATATGTATATATACATATACATATATATATATACATATATATATACATATATATATATATACATATATATATATATACATATATATATATATACATATATATATATATATATATATATATATATATATATATACATATATATATATATACATATATATATACATATATATATATATATATATATATATATATATATATATGCATGTATGTACGTACATATTTTCATAATCCACAGTAAACAACATATTACCAGTCACTGATGAGTGCGAAAAGCCCGATATGTCAACATTCACCTGGTATATGTTGTTGTAATTCTTATTTTTTATAGATATATGTATATATACATATATACATACACACAATATATAAGAAATAGTAAATCAAAACTGACTCCAGTTTTCAAGTCAGTCCAGCTGGCAATGTATGTATCTATCACAAAACAGGTCACACCAATAAGCCCAGAGGGCTGAAAATTTTAACATTTGCTCCTTATTATATCAAGAAAATGCATTTTGGGGCTTTTTAAAATTTTCCCTCACTAAACAAGGTTATTAGTGGAGAGTCCAATTTGCATTGTAAGTTTATGCTAAATTGGCCACTAGCTCGCATCAGCATGCTTCTTGAAAATTCAGACTTTAGTGATTACTGCCTATTAAAAGGCGATGGAAGTAACTTTATCATTCATCACCCCTTCTTCCAATATTTTCCAATCATCCTTAATATGGCATGTGGCCAAAAGACGTTGGTCATGTGACAGTTTCTAAGGAGTGACTAACCAGACCTGTTTTATGAAGTCTTCAAAATCCTGTTATCCAGCTCTGCCGATGAAGTTGAAAGAGGTATATGTATTCAGTCATGTCTATGTGTTTGTCTACACAATATCTCTATAAAGGGTGATAACTGAGTGGAAATAATTTCCAGGTAGCAAAATTCGTTCATATTTGAACATGTTGATGCGTCAATGTATTGAATGAAAGAGGGGAACTTGAGCAAAAATCTATAGGAAGATTAAAATGTATGCATCCATTCTGGAAGACTCTTGAGAAGCTATGTATGCCCACGGCTTTGTTACAAGAAATGGAGAAAAATTGATTATTGAAAATGTTGCTAAGACATTTCAATGGCTGCGTTTGGGAAGTGGTTTTTGAAAACTGGGGTACTTCATTGGAATCCAGGGGAATTCTGAAGTTAATTAATCTTATTAAATTTCAATAGTTTTTACTCGTATACAAGTTTTGATTTGGGTCATCGTTTCTATGGCAACGAATAACAGCATGATTGGCTTTAAAGAGTAAGCTTCCAATGAGAATAAAACTCAGTTGTATAATAACAATTGAAAATTAAGGTGAAGATGAAAACTAGGCTAATTCAATAAAAAAATATAGTCATATCATGTATAAATAAACCATTTATGTACCAGAACTAATTATCAAGAAAATTATCTTAAAAAGTAGGTCTTTTATCTAAAAGAAATATGAGTGCAAGATTTGGGCACTGTTGGCCTAAAATGACCATAGCTATTTTTAGATGGTGCCTAGTTGTGTATTCATGCTAATTTTCAAGGTTCTGGCTTCAAATTGTGACCAGGAGCACCAGTAAACACATACACATAAACACACATAAACACACACACACACACACACACACACACACACACACACACACACACACACATAAACCCAGACACTCAGAGAGAAAAGAATCTTTGCTGTTTGGTTGGGTCATTTGTCAGGCCACGGTGAATCGCTAATTAAAAACTGTTAACATCAACACAGGCTTCTTCAGTTTTTATTGGCTATGTTTGTGTCGTGTATACAGGCCACATCAATGGAGCTAGACGGCTGAAAATTTAAACATCTTCACCTTATTATACCTAGAAAAAAGGATTTTTTAAATTTTTGAACCCTCCACCAAAGAAATAAAAGATTTTAATGAGGGTTCAATTTACAATGTAGGTTTATGTACAATTGGTCCCTTAGTTTGTGTCCAACAGTGTTCACATTTGTTTTTTGAAAATTCGGACTTTTTTAGTGATTGCCATCCAACAATATGAGAGAGAAGAAACTTCATCACCGTTTTTTTTCCAATTTCTCATATGATCATCTGCCAAAATTGCATGCAGCCAAAAGACAGTGGTCATATGACAGTTCCTATTGAGTGACTAACCAGACTTTTTTTTAGACGAGTCATTATCGCTCCAAGAGTTATTCCAAGGAGAAAAGAATTGGATTGCATCATTGCATATAAATATAGAATCAACCCTGTTGCATGAGTGCTGAGAATGGTATTGTCTGCATGACTCGCACTGCTGGGAATGAGCTCAGCTGGTTATTACATCAACCATCATTTCTTTCTTGTTCTGGCACTGTCTGGATAAGATCTTCCTCAAAATCTCCAACCCACATTGCAGTTTTTTGGCCCCACTTTTCACCTAGTTCTTAGATTCCACCCTAATTGTTATTTTACTTCCCTGAATCCAACTTGATAAATATATCACCTGTTTTTGATAAAAAAGAGAGAGGTTAATAGCAAAGCTCCCGATTCCCCTGACCACCATCTTAAAATCGGTGATTGTTCCTCATTGAAAAAGGAAGTGTAGGACCCATAGTAATCCCTCATTAGTTTACTTACCAGACTTGTCCCCCGCCCCCCAGTCATCATTTCCATCTGTCATCATCATCGTCATCATCATCATCAGTCTGTTAGGATCTGTTGTTGTCCATAAACCTTCCCCAAGAGTCGCCACACCACTCTATCATTGGCATTCTGGAGCCAGTACTCTCTGAATTTATGTAGCTCATCTTACTTTCTGTCGGCTACAGCCTCGCACCTGATCAGTGGGGATCCATGTTGTGAATTGTGTTGTCCAGCGGTTGTCTACCATTCTTGCAACATATCAAGCCCATTGCCATTTGAGTTTTCTAACAGTTTCTACGGTGTCTCAGACTCCTGTCTTCTCTCTGATATACTGTGTTGTCTTATGATCTCTCCATGTGAAGTTGAGCATGATTCTCTCAAGTGCACCTTACACGGTTCTCAGTTTGAAGTTCAATCTTTCCATTAGGTTTCATATTCCAGCTCCATTGGTGACTATCGATAGAATACATTAGTTTTATATCACAAACAATTGTACATATACCATGGATTTTAGTGTAGGTTTCATAGAGTGATATGAAGTATTGTGGTGAATGGGAAGTATGAAAGGGGAAATTGAGCTCTTTTGTTAGAAGGGAAAATATTATGCACTTTGGTAGTGGATGGAAATTGTTGAGAATATCTGCGTCTTGCATTAATGAATCACTGTAGCCCGTGTGTTTACCAGAACTAATTACCTAAAAGAATTATATGGAACTACCTTGAAAAATAGATCTTCCATCTAAAAGAATCTAGAAAGAGAAATCTTTCATCAAAAAAAATCTGAAAAAGTAGATCTTTCATCTTAAATTATCTATAAAAAATATATATTCTATCTAAAATCATCTAAAGAGAATAGATTTTCTATCTAAGATTATCTGAAAAAGTAGATCTAAAATTGTATTGAAATAAAATCTTTTATCTAAAACTATCTAAAAATAAAATCTTTTATCAAAAGTTATCTGAAAAATGTAGATCTTCAATCAAAATTATCTAAATAAAAAGATCTTTCATCTAAAATTACCAGGAAAAAATATATCAAAAATCATCTAAAAATGTAACAGCAAAAGATTTGCACATAGCAGGTACAAAATAACTATAGGGACCCCAAAAATGTATTTTTAAAGGAAAAAGAAAAATAGAAAATAACAAAAATGTACTCATACAAATTTTCAAGGATGTAGCCCCAAAAAATGAGACCAGGAGACAAACACATAAACACAGGTGAGCAGAGAGAGAAGGACCTGTAGCCCGGTTGGCTAGTTGGTCAAGCGGGCCATTTGTGGGTCTACGGTGATTAGATAGGATAGAAAATGAAGATTAGCATCTCTCCCTCAACCTTCCAGCTTTGTACAATACAGATCTAACCTTTGATAAAAAAAAATCTTCTTTTTCCCTTAGAGATAGTAGCACACCTGAGAAAGGCCTAAATGTTGTAGCAACAAAGGCAACAGAAAGAATGGTCGGAAGGATAGTAGGAAAGATAAAACACGTTAAAGAGAAAAAAAGCATTTCATATCTCTCTATATATACATTTGGAAGTCTATCTATATACTTATGTGCATCCCTTCATTAAGAGAGGGGACAAAAAAGAAAGATGGTCCAACAGGGTGGAGGTCGAACATTAATGAGGGAATGAGGCGGGCGGCGTGGGGTGGGGGGAGACGTAGCCGACAGCTGTGGCAGGTCTATGACTGGTGTCGCCCCCCTCCTTCCTGAACTTGCTCTCTTCCCAGGATAACATGAGCCTAAATTCACTAAAAATCCTAGTTTTCTATTTTTCACTTCTGATTTGGTGAAATAGTAAGAAATGGGTACCGTGAAAGGAAGCACTCAGAGAGCGCATACCTGTGCCGACATCAATGTCATGAAATTTTCAAAAACTTTTAAATTACTTTACTTACTTTCAAAGGTTGTTATAAATATAAACATTTATACAAATTAATGTCAATAGTATCAACAGTTAATAGAATGGGTTTTGCTAACATTTTTTTTCCAACATTTTTTTCTTAATTTTTTCAAGTAGTCCAGTTACCTTCATTAGTGGTCATGTGACACAAGTCCAAAAACGGTTCAAGTGTGTTGCATTTACTAACAATCACTTGCAAAGATTATCGTTTGATTTTTTTTAATATTCTTTGAAAAGGAAAGTAAATTTTCATTAAAAAAAATCAGAGAGGATAGAAGATTAACACGAGATAAAATGAAATTTTATTCTTAGAAATTATGTAAAAATCAACAGAAGAATTTCAGTGTTCAACAAATATGAACTTACATGAATACTGTTGGTGAATTTAATTGAATTATCAGCTGAAGTATTATTACAATGGGTTTTCCTTCACATTTTTTTCAGTTAACATCATTTTTGCTAAAGTCTTACTTATTCAATCAGTCTTTCATAACGCCATCTTATAATAAACCTTCTCTTCTAAGAATTTTTCAAATCATTTCCTTTATCTTTATTAACGTTTGTTAATAGATTTTGTTTTTTTATAAACTTTTTAAAATTTTTCAAATATTTTAAAAATTATTCTGTTCAGCTTCAGCTGTTCATATAATCATATTAACTTTCATTTGATGAAACATTTCAAAACGAAAAACTATGCAAAATATGTTGACCTGCCCAAGGGTACGTGATGGCCAGCACAGGTCTGATGAAAAGTGTGCACGAACCTGCCCAAGGGTGTGCAATACCCCTGCTAAGATGCGATCACAGAACCTGCCTGCCTGTTTTTTTTTTTTTTTCCAGCATTCAAACTTCCAATACATGGTTTAAAAAAATAAATATTATTATTGAATTTTAATTTTTATAATCATTTGGAATTACAAATTCATCCTGATTCTTTCGATTAAGATGAAAGTATCATTTGGTAGAAAATTTTCAGACGTTTTAAAAACAATACTTTTTTTACTGCAGTATGAATTTTTTTTTCAAATTACCAAAGCAAATGTTATTTGAGAATATATTCAAAAGTCTTAATGCCACGGATGAATTGATTTTTTCTTTTATTTATTAATTAGAAACCATCAACCAAAACTGTAAACAAAGGTTTCTTCAGTTTTTAAGTTGGTCTGGCTAGCTGGCTATGTATGTGAAACGTACACAGGCAACACCAATAGAGCTGAAACTTTTACTTCTCATTATGTCTAAAAAAAATGTTTCTATTATCTTTCAAATTCACTGAATTTTAGTCGGGGATTTAATTTATTTTTGCTAAATTGATTCTTTAGTTTGTGTTTGGCAGAATTCATGCTTGTTTTTTTAGGGGGAAAATTTGGACTTTTTCAGTGATCACTGCCCAACAAAAGGTGACAGAAATAACTTATTCATTAACTCACCCTTTTTCCAATTTTTTAATTGAAAGCCTAATGCAGAATTCTGCCGAAATATCAGTTCTCTCACCAGGTCCAGATATTTTCCCTGTTTCTCATTTTTTTTCTACAAAATAGAATAGAGAGAGTGGATCATCATTCCCAACCAGCCACGCCTATTTTTTTATACTTTCTCAGCTATCTTGTTGAATTTACTTATGATTGACAGTATCTTCTATATCTATGTATAGTCTACAGTCAATCATGGCTTTAATGAAATCATAGGTTGTTCGGGGTTACCATTAAAAAGGATTCAGTTTCACTCTTTAAATTTCCTTTTGACAACCATGTCTGTGTCATCTCATCTATAATTCTTTTTGTTAGTTTCTTGAAATCTCTGTGAATTCATTTTTCTTCCCAATTTTGGAATAGTATTTTGAAGTTTCTACTTCAATATTTGTTCTTTTGTCTACTCTATCACAGCTTTTGGTTGTCATAATCAATCTTTAATAACTTAGCCTTGCGTAGTTCACAAATCCCTTGATAGCAGAACCAACACAATCCTTAAAGCTAGGTAGTCCCCCATCTGTTGATATTGATTTAGCCACTGTTTGGTGAAATTTTTAAAAAAATGTCATTGTCTTTCAAAACAATTTACCATACAATATACAATTGCTCATATTATCAACTTTCCTATTGTATTTTAATTTTGATAAAAATATACTTTAAGAATCTAATCAAAAAATAAAACTGAATTTTTCATATCAAATTTTCAAGAGAAAAGTTCATTTATCCTGATTACAGAAAACTAGTATAACATCTGTAATATGGATCAAAATGACTTGAAGCTTCTGCTAAAATTCAAAATAACTCGACCTATCAAGAAAGGGCTAAATAATATTTTCTGATCAGAAGAGTAACATTTCAAACAGAAATTGCTAGGCGGTTGTAGTTTTTATGTCCAACATATCCACCAAATGTAAGGGGAAACAACTCCTTAATGTAAATCAATTAAATGTTTATGGCCGAAATATGGAATGGAAAATAGTTTTTAAAAATTTGTCCTTTTTCAAATTCAAATACCGAAAATTCTATGAAAACCCAAATACTGAAGTTTTTTGTTGGTCGTGTGTCCATTCCCTTAGCGCAAAACAGGAAAATTCTAGTGTAATCAATACTAAAGTGTTGCTTTATAGAGTACACATTCGCTTTGCATTTTCATACTAAAAAAAATTTAGTCGAAATTTCATCTTGAAATAATCATATCAAATTACTTTTTACGGTGAGAAAAAAATATATCCATAAAATGGATTTACATTAAGAGTTGCTTCCCTTAGATTTGGCGGACATGATGGGCATGGAAAATAAGATTCTATTTTATTACAATAAATTAAACGTGACATTTATCGGCAGCATTAATTTTATCAAAATATTACTCATTTTATTACAATAAATCTAATGTGACTTTCAAAGTAAACATTTACTTTATTGAAATATTTCTCATTTTATTACTTTAGAAGTCACATTCATTACAATAAAAGTCAAACATTTAATTTATAATAATATATTAAGTATTATTTTAATAAAGTAAATGCTAACAATAAGAGACACATTTGATTTATTGTAATAAAATAAGTAATGATAATAATCTATTATAATAAATAAATGTAACTTTATGCCTATGACTTTTATATTATTAAGTAGACTACAGGAATATAGACCAATAGCAAAAATAGTCAATAATAATGATAATAACAACAGATATTAGTTCTATCTGCCTTTACCTATCATTATTGTTAATATAGATACATTCTATAAGTAATGAATTTAACAAAATTTCATAATTTATTTGCAGAAATACATATCTGGGAGTAATGATGATATTTCAGTAGTCAACACCTGTGCAGGTTTGGGTCCAGATAGTAACATTAATTTGCATAACAAATAGCTTACAACTAATTCGATTGGTTTTTCCATCTTATCTCCACAGTTTGATGAGATTAGAATCTTAATGGCCCTTGTCAGAGTTGGCAATGGGTGTATGGATAAAGTATTTACGGGAGAGTGATTCATTCAAGTATTCATTCACTCACTCTTTTTTGTTGACCATTGTAGCATGCCAGTGACAATATATTTTGCCTATATATTTGGGACAGAGCACAGGAATTCATGCCTTTCCCTAGAGAATTAGAGTAAACACAAATCAGACAAATTTACAGGATCATTTACGTATGGATGAATTATACAAATATATATTTCAGTTTAAATTCTTCTATTGCCAAGGAAACAATGTATAATTTGAACAAAATCTATTTCTACATCGATTTTCCAAAACACATATTTTCTGTTTTTCTAATAGTTTCAAAATAATGAGGCAACACGACTGGAGGGAAATGAATTCTTTATTTGATATGAGAAAAGCACCAGTTTAATCCATGAAAAATCAGAGATGCCTATATTTTGTAGAACTTTTTTTCATGAGATCACCCCTTTTTCAAATTTCTCAATTAATCACTCCTGACACACAGCCTGATGCCAAAAGATGTTGGTTGTATGATGGTTTCTATTGAGTGACTAACCAGACCTATTTTACTTACCTTTCAAAAGTTGTTGAGAGCAGTATCTGTCAGACGGATAGTATCAGTAGCACCTCTCAGATTTCTTTCCCTTTTATCAAACTACCTAACTCCCTTTTCTCTCCGCTCCCTTCCTACCCTCTTATTAAACTGCCTAACTTTCTGTATCCTCTCTGCCTTTCTACCTTCTTATTAAACTACCTGACTTCCTCCCTATCCTCTTATTGAACTATCTGACTTTCTGGAAATCTTACTATAATTCACCAAATATCTGTCCATCTGCATTCACGAAACTCAAGGGTGGACAGAGTTGTGACCACTAATGGGACCTCGGAACATGTATTTAGCAAATTGGTTTGTGAAAATTCCAAATTTTAAAAATTTTTTAGTAGAGTATTTGATTCACAAGTACGATGCTCATAGTGTGCATAATACTTTGAGGGTACAGCTATCTCCCTGAGATTTGAAAATGCTGAAATTGATATGACCCTAGATTAACCTTTAGAGGTCACCAGAGGTCAGTGCTACCTATCCAAGTTTTCAGCCCATGGTATGTAACCATTAAAGAGTCTCTAAAACGTTGGTTAGAAACAAAATTAGTTCCCAAGTTATAATGAGGCAAACATTCATAGTCTTTAGAGTGTTGGATATATACCAGAGTACAGCAAAAATGGGCACATCATGTGCAGAGTTTTCTTATCACTACACCTTCAAAACGGTCAAATAAATCTGAGTGATATGCAAATGACCTCATTTTCTGATCACATTTTTTTTGCTATCTGTCTTTTATTTTTTACCTGATTTCATAATCTGATCACTTTTTTTTCAAAAGTTGGGGATCAAGGGAGGGGAAACATGTTTTTCCTTTTTAAGGTTTCAAAAGTGAGGGTAAACTATTTTCTCTTGTAGGGGTTGAAATTGAGGGGAAACTTTTCTTTTCTCTTTTAGTGGTCAAAAGAGACGGGGGGGCAGGATTTTTTCCCTTTTTGGGATCAAAAGCGAGAGAAAATTTTCCTCCCTCCCTCAGGGATCAAAAGTGGGTCGAAGCTATTTTCCCCTTTTGTGGTCAAAATTGAGGTTTAGCTTTTGTTTCCTTTAAAGGAGTCAAGAGGGGAAAATACAACTAGTAGACCACTACATTTACCTACGATAACTAATCTCTTTGAAATCCTCGAAAGATGAGGAAATCAGACAAAGAATCACTCTAGGTCAACAACCCTTCAGAAAAGCAAGCTCATCTTTTAAGAACAGGAAAATTCCATTAGTCCTAAAAATAAGGATCTACAACCAATGCATCCTCCAGATAGTCACCTATGGAGCTGAAACATGGAACCTAACCTCAAACAGAAGCATGCAACGTGCACATGAGAGAATCACATGGAGAGATCACAAAACCCGCACAGTATATTTGAGAAAAAACTGGAATCAGAGATATCATAGAATCCATTAAAAAAACTCCACTGAACATAATGATTAACGATGTGGATCCCCAGAGATCATATGCCAAACTGTGGCTGGCAGAAAATGATTCAGAGTGACAAACTAGACAGGTGTAGAAAGTACTGGCTCTGTGACACCTACGATAGAAAGGCCTGACTAATCCTGGGGAAGGTCTTTGTCCAACGACAGATGGTAAAAGGCTGATGATGAAGGCAGTAAGGAGGACAGGGATGGAGATAAAGATGAAGAAAGGGCTGAACATCTCAAGAATGAGATAGAAATATCAAGTCTATGTATAAAAAGTGACTTAACATCGAGTTTGATGGTCAACTAAAGAGGCCTTTGAGTTTGTAAATGAATAGATTATTAAAATGATAAATGAATAAATTTTTTTGTCAGTTATATGATCAAATTTTTTTTTTATCATTGTTACATTAAATGATCTCTTATTGAAGGTTCTATTCAGGGCTCCCGCAAGAACTCGCTGAAAACCTTACCTGTGGGATAGATTTTCAGCTAGTTATGAATAATTTCATTATTTGTTTATAATAAATCCATTTTACTGTTTTTGATTTTTTAGGTTGGTCATTTTTTAAACTTTGCCCAGTAGTAAAATGCTAAGCAGTCATAAATTGTTGAGTAGTTTTAACTGGAATTTTTTGTTGCCACTAAACTTTAAATATGTAGACAATGGACATGTATGCAAGGTTTAAAGTTCAGTTCATACTGTGCCTAACAAAAGGTCTCCAACAGTACGCATCTGTTACCATATCACAAAATAATTGGGGCATGCTGGGATAGTAGTGATGATGCATTCACCACTCCATCCCTTACACCATGTCTGGACCCCCCCCCCAGGTCATCATCTGATAAAAGCTTCATGGGAGACGCTGCTATTGTTTTTGCAGCAGTATCTGCAAAAATTTTCTAGTTTTTGTTGTTGTTAGAAAAAGGCATCACGTCTTTAGTTCTAAATCTGGTTATGGTAATGTAGGAAAGTTTGAGTAAAGAGAATTTTTTTTCATAAAAAAAAAATCACAACAAGTCTCTTAAAGTTCTCAAGCATTATCAAGTGTGCTCAATGATACTCTAGAAGTCTACCACAGTCTGATGACTGGAAAGGTATAATTTTCAATATGGCAAACAAATGCCTCATCAACAACACACCTCATGGGTTATAGACGTTTTCATACAGTGGTACACACTATACAGACAAATTCTTATATCCACCCCAAATTGAATCATTTCTTTCCCCCCCCCCACCCGCGGCCCAACTTTCCTAAAATCTAATTGAAATTGAGAACTTTAGAAGACATTCTGAGAGAGACATAAATGAATACAGAAATGAATTAAAAAAAAAACGAAAAAACATTTTTTTAATACATCTCGTTATTCATTCCTGTCTGTATACTATGTCTTCAAAAGTTCTAAATAAATTTCGATTGAATTTTATGGAAAAGATAAGGCATGGAGTAAGAGAAAAAGTAACATAATCTTGATGCGGGTCCAGGAATTTGTTTCGGATTGAGAGATATTTTTCTGTCTCAATACTTTCTATATTTCTGTATTTGCTACTGTCTATATACTATCTTTAAAAGTTCTTGATGAATTTCAATGAAATCTCACGGAAGTTTTGAGTCATATTGAAAGGAAATTTCTGCATTCACTTCTGTCTCTCAACATGATATCTCTGGAAATTCCAGAAGAATTGTAATGAAATTCCATGGAGGGGTAATATATCAAGAGAGATGTGATCAAATTTGGGATGGATACTGGAATTTGTATATGACAGAGATATCTTTGCATTTTTTTTTCAAACATTTTTTGATTCTGTTCTTTTCTTTACATATGATATCTCCAAAAGTCCACCATGAATGTCAACGAAATTTTGTGGAAAGGTAAAGGAAAAGTGATTAAATTTTGGGATGGATCAAAAAATTAGTAAACATAGTGTGTACTACTCTATAACTCATGGGGTATGTCTGTAATAAGGCCTTTGTTTACTTTTCCAGACATCAGACTGTGGTAGACTTTTAGTTAGTCATCGAGCACACCTGATATTACAAAAAGCCTTGAGGAACTTTTTGTTGTAATTTTTTTCTCTTTTAGAGTGGG
This sequence comes from Thysanoteuthis rhombus, assembly GCA_963457665.1. Taxonomy (NCBI): domain Eukaryota; kingdom Metazoa; phylum Mollusca; class Cephalopoda; order Oegopsida; family Thysanoteuthidae; genus Thysanoteuthis; species Thysanoteuthis major. The sequence goes on along the minus strand of OY735199.1, from coordinate 23,025,040 downwards.
GGGATCATGAAACCAACTGATTCAATAGTCAATTTGGATGCCATCTTAAAAATGATACCTTTCCAATAGTCAAACTGTGGTAGAATTTCAATATATTATCAAACACACTTGATACTTCAGAAAACCATTGGAAAAACTTGCTTAGAGTGAATCATGAATAAGTAATGGGCATTATAAGTATTTGGCGGCCATCTTGATATTTATACAAACAGGGCTATAGAAAAAATTGGCAAAATTATGACTTATTTGTACTTATATCATGGATTCATAAGAACTTTATTTCATGCTTCTAATAAAATGTCCCCATGGAGTTACAAATCAGCCCACACTGGTAGGTGTCTTGGTAAGTATTTTTGATTTGGGAGGACACTCACCACCTTGGAGGTTTTCCAGCTATGACCTTATAAAAGATGGTGTACACTCGATCATATCTCTGGTAATACTGGTAAGTAATGCCCTTTCAACATTTTTCAAAACCCTTTAGATCCCTTGCATCATAAAAATTCTTATTATTTTTTATTGGGATTTTCAAGAAATTTTATCACATAGCCTTGGAAGAACTCTCTGAACACATTACTTAATTCAACCAATGTTTATAGTAGGCACAGGTTTAGTGACCAGTTTATATTTTGGATCATATGTTGAATAAGCACTGGAGATTTGATCCCACAGAAATTTTGAGGTCACAACGGATGATGTCACGTTGTATGTCGTCAGGAGTCTTGAGAAAAAGTGAACAGATTCGTTGTGTAATCTTATCTCAATTCAACTTTTTTGATTAAATAAGCAATGACCAAATCAAAGCTACTTATATATTTCATTTTGTGAAAATGGTTAATTAAATAGAATTTTGATCAAATTTTAAGGGCCTTTTTATCTATGAGGCCCTTAAACTGCCATCAGGATGTACATGGAATGTCCTTGTCAAGGTCCGCAATGCCATATATACATTGTACGTACAAACACACTCTTTTTTGGGTCTGACATAGGAGAAAGACTAGCACAAAAAATAACACGTCTTCTTTAGATAGTTTTACATATTTTTGAAAAAATTAGACAAGTTATTTACCCTATTTTGTAGCACTTTTTTTTCAAGTGAAAACAGACATGATATGTATTTTTTATTAGTATTTTTAAAATTCTATCACGTCATAGGAAAAATTTCCTGGACGCATTACTTTATTTGATCCATATTCCCATAGTAGGAACAGGTTCAGTGACATTCTCAAGTGATGCTTTTTGACCGATCAACATGGTAACTTTCAGTAGTCCGCACTACATGGCAGTTATTTTGACCGACGCCTTATGTCCTGAATTCATAAAATACATTTGATGGTATTCCCGACTCTCATATTTAATTCAACTGAATCCTGTCTCTAAAATTTAATCCGAGTATTTTTGTATGCTTCCCGTTTTTATAGATTTAGTCATCTAATCATTTTCACAGTATCTTAGTTACTAATGGTTAGTTCGGCCCGGGACAGGTTTCGAAAGAAGGCACCAAAACAGATATCAAAGTGGAGTCGTTAACCTTATAAATATCAACTACACAATATCGACCGAATTTCCATGCAAATTGGGCCAGTAACAAGAGATGATATGACAAGTTCGGCGATATTGAGTGGCCACCATCTTTGATGACGTCATAGATGGGAAAGTCTACCAGGTGGCAGATGTCCACGTAAGTCAAAATAAAAATACTTACTAAGACACATGTTGAGCTCTTATGGGGAAAAAAGTCAAAACTTGAATATTGAGGTTCCTACAGAACCATAGCCAGATCCTGGACTACTATACAGTATCATGGGAAAGAGACCAAAGCTGTTCGATTTCGAACGTGAAAGGATTATTGAACTTCGGAATCAGGGTCTATCTCAACGCGCAATAGCTGAACGAATTAATCGGAGTCAGACAGTAGTGAAAAATTTTTTGTGTGATCAAAAAAGTTATGGGGCCAAGAATAGAGGAGGGAGACCGAAGAAGATGTCTATTGGTGACGAGAGAGCAGTTATGAATGCACTGCGGCGAAACCCTAATCAGTCGATGACACGTCTGAAGACTGAAACAGGGGTTCAAGTTCACACAGAGACCATCAGACGAACAATTAAGAAGTCAAGATTCGGGCATATTCATTCAGGTATACATACAAAAAAATTCATAAATAAAAAGATATATGAGAATTAATGAGAGAAAAACAGAACATTTCAGCGAAAAATACGGTGAAGTGGCAAAATCAGTTCCATGTAAACGATCCAATTTCGACGGTTAGAAACTACATGAATACCCATATATATATATATACATACTAGTTATTCCCCCGTTAAAAAAATCTTGGATTCATTTGAGATTCATTTTTTCAAGGAAAAAACTATGAGAGGCCGTAATGCATAGTAAATAAAATAAAAATCTCACTACTGGTGAAATGTTTATGCTTGATCAATTTCATCTAAGGTTCCTTTAAAAAGTAACTGAACTCGTCTTGGTGAAAGGGTCCATTCTTCGAAATTGTTTGAAGATATTTTTTATTAGCAAAATTGTTACCGTTTAGTGGAAGTGTCCTTTGTTACGGACACAACAGAGAAATGACCACACCGTTAATTATAAAAGTTAATAACAATTTTTAAAAGAAAGAAGTTTAATTTTTTTTTTTTTTTTCAAATTGAGTAGAGATGATATGGTCAACATTATTCATTTTTCCGTAAAATGGGAAAAAAATAGGTAGGAATTACCATAAATTATTTTCCGGTTTATTACAATCATTTCTATTTTTTTGCAAGGTTGGGGGGTAGTTGTCTTGAAACCCCTTTTTTTTTTCTCTCTCCTAATTTTGAACCGGGAACTCGGAATATTTAGTTTGTAGTATTCTGAGAGAATGTTAATCGAATAAATCTTGATGTTTTCTGGCTTACTCAAATATTTTAATGTGAATATAGGCTTGGCTGAACGAAGTGACCTTGTTCAAGAGTCTTTCTTTTCATTGCCAATTGAGAAAATTCCACGAAATTAGCTTTTCTCGGTTTTGTTTTTAATTTTCTTAGAAATTTAATTTGCGTCATTTTAAAAACACTGTTTTTGTTGCGCGGATCAATTGCTGATAAGCGCGTTCTGAGATAAAAAAAAGATCAAGAGATTTTTTTCTTATCTTTTTGTTTTTCAATAGAAACTAACATAAATCAGATAAATTTCCCAGCAAAACTTTATTCGCTTCTTGAATATCGACTTGTAGTGAATACAGGCAAACATTATTTTGGTTCCGTGATTTTGCTATCTTCATTTGTTGACACACGCCAGCGAAATGGCTTCTACCAGAAAGGAAGGTAATTTTTTTTTCCCATACTTTATCATTAGATGAAGTACTGTAATCCTATTATTAATCTATTTACTATTTATTTGAATCTTTGTGATAAAAACAACTAAAAATTAAGATGAACGTGAATAGTGAAAAAAAAATTGATTAAAAAGGAAAGTGAGTTTAAAACTAAACGAAACGAAACTTGACTCCTTGCAATATCAAATGCTACGAAAACACATTTTTTTTTCTTTTGTGGTTTCTTTACGAAGACTAAAAAATATTACTAAAATCACGATTTTTATTCTTTGTAGTCTGATACAGGTAAGAAAATGCCGAAAACAATTCTTCATTGTAGTAGTAATACTTACTACCCAGGGCAAGATCCGGTCTAGTTAACAAATATCCACTTTTTCGTAGGAAAATATTTTCCCCTGGTAATTTTACGTGCGCTTTATCAAAAAGATCTCGGTTTCTTCAGGAATCTTATCAGTTTTCAAGTTTTTGAGGCAGCGGTCTTCTATTTACCATGTTATTATAATGCTAAACTGGTCCCTATATTCCGCGCGACGTATGAAAATGCTACTAATTTTTTTTCTCTCGGCGCTTATGCCAGTATAGCATTATTTTTCTTACATTTTCTTTTTCTCTTTCCAAAGAATCTGACCTTTCCGAAAATTTCAACCTTCCATTTGAGAAAGAATAGATTTTAGTCTGATGCCTAAATACAGATGTTTTTTTCAAAATCTTATTGACTGACTGAAACGAAAAGTTATCAATGAGAAAAGAAATTAGTTGATTCGTTTGAGCGAACGAACGTACGTGAAGAAAAAAAATATGAAAAAAACTATTTTCCCACTTTGACTGACTATAGAATCTGATCTTCGTTTCTTCCTGATAGTTCTCTTTTTTTGGAAAAATAATTTCGTTGAGATTTGTTCACTCGTAATTAACGAAATCGTTATAAAAATTATATTTTTCCGATGTAGACATGACTGATCCCGTTGAATCTGACCGTAGTTCCTTGGAAACCTTTTCCATTCAGAAAAAAAACCCAACTTTTCACCGGAAAGCGAGTGGATTGGTTTTAAAGTGGGTGGCCAATTTACGATGTACGCAACATGTAAAACTGAACACTGACTTTTAGGTCCTCCGATGTTCAGTTTTCTATACAAATATCATTTAAACTGGATCTTGAATGTCTGAATGCTATTTTCCGAAGTTTATTACAGTTACAATTTGAGTTAGGGCAGTTTTCAGTCTACAGCTCTGTTCCACACTTATCTCCTGGAATTGCACTGGCATCGGTAATTTTGCAATTCAGTCCCCCACGTCCGGGCGGACAGACGCACACACTCGGGCGACCCCACAACAAAACTCAAACCTTAAAATGTGTGATGTAGTTGCATCACTAAAATGCACAATTACGGTAGCCAAATTACCATTGCGATGATGAAGTTTTATTTGCTTTCATTTCTTTTCCGTAATCTTATGACATATTGCCTACCGTAAACTTCAACAAACAAGGAACAGTACAGTTTCTTCAGGGGAAAAAAGCAACCATTTTGCGGTCAGAAAATCGGGGCCGGTTTAGATGATATTAGTATAGGAAAACTGAACATTGGTAGTCGCACCGAGGGCCTCAAATTCAGTGTCCAATTTTACATGTTGCGTGAGTTGGAAGTCGATCACCCATTTTTTGCCCATTCGACTCGTATAGCGAAAAAATTTCTCAATAGTACTTTCTTCAAGAAAATTAACTATCAGTTTATTCTGCATCGGAAAATGTTTATATTGCGGTTTAACGAATCTTGAGTAATAATTTTTACAGAGGAGTGAGAGAATTGGCTAAAAAAAAAAAAGTGATCGGTAATGGTTTGGAATAGGTAAGATTAAACAATATGCCGATATTTTTGCAGGTTATGTTATCAAGATAGCCGCTCTCATGAAAAAAAAATCGACTTCTTGTTTAATCTTGCATACTCTGAACAATTACCTTACTATTTTTTAAACTGGACCCGTATTCCGCCTATTTTAGGAGTATATTCACATGGTAAATCGAATCCTGCGACTTAAGAATCAGAGGGAAAGTTTGTCATTGTTCAGTCGTAGCTTTATTTACTGTTTTTTTTTTGTTTTTGTTTTTTTTTATATATATTTGGTAATCCTAAGTTTGAAGGGCCCGAATTTCGGTTGGCTATAATATGGCTTTTTCTGGTTTTAACACCAGACTATCAAAACCCAGCTGACAACATTTCTAGGATTTTTTTAAAAGACAGGATTAGGATTAGGATAAAGTTCAGGGGGTTGGGCCACTTTCTAATATTGAATGTTTTGTAATGAAGAAAAAAACAACTTCGTCATAACCCTATTTGGTGACAAATTTTTTGAAAGTATTTAAACGAAGGATTCATAAAAATTCACTTCATGCTTAAAATATAAAAGTTCCCGTGGGTTTAAGAATCAACTGACATAATATAACAGGTGGCAAATTTCTCAGTATGTGTGTGTATGCATGTACACATAATTTTTAACCGATCCTATTTTAGCTACTCTATTAGCTTTTTGTTTAGAAACCCGGGCAAGGCCAGGTGCTCTTGCTGATATTTAAAAACAATATTATTAGACATCAGTGTGTGAGGGGGTGTTCACCGGGAAAAAGTCATAATGTATGCTAATGTCCTGTAGGGAAAAAGTCTTAACTTTGGTGTAGAAAAAAAGTCAGAAGAAAGTTTTTTTTAAAAATGAAATGAAATTTTTGAAAAATGAAATGAGGAATAATCTTTAGTAATAGAATAAATAACATGGCAATTTATCTTGCTACTTACCTCTCCTAAAGTTTACTTATCTACCTGTGTTTATCTATACAGATGGCACTTGTATAGAAAAAAATATCATGTTCCCGATATCAGAAATGTAGTTCTGAACTGTACTCAATAGATATTTAGAGCTTTGAAGAAGTTCATGAGGTTGAGAATGAAATATTCTTAATGTACTATTGGTGAAATTACAGACCTTTCAAGTTGGTTGTATGCATCATATTCCACTATCAAGGATGATAAAGATGATCAAGAATATTTTAATATACAAACTAGGAATGAATGGGCACTTGCTTGCTTTTACCATACAAACATTGTCTTAGGTTTATTTCAAGCTATAAAATTTTGATGGGAACAAAAATATTCTTTCAGTACAATTGTATAAGTAAATTATTTCTAAGTAATTGTTCCCATTGTCAACTTGATGTTCTGTGTATAAATGAAATGCTTTCAATTGGAATCTGATATGTATCAGCAGAACAAAGGCATGGCTGTGGGGTCACCACTGTCACTGATTATGGCAAATGTGGGATGATTAGAAGTATTAGTACAGAGTACTTTATTATTAAGATTAATAATCTTACAGGTATACGTACCACAAGTTCTTTGGAAAGTTCTTCTTTGTATTTTTCCTATTGTATACTCTTCCAAGTGAAATTTCTTCCTGGGAGGTTTTAATGTAATAACACAAGGAATCATGCTAGTTGAAGTTTTTCTTTTCTTTTCTTTTTTTTTTCTCTTATTACATACCTTAAAAGATGTACAGACATATTCACCCATAATTTCAAAACTATTACTCCTAGCAATAATTTTTTTCATTGCACTGAATTGTTTCACTAACACTGAATGAAATGCTAACTTATACTGAAGTTTAATTTACACTGCACTTCAAAATTAGCATCATATGTACCTTGAAACAGGAGGAGAAATTGGATGTTGTTTAGATATAACACATGAACTGCTGAAAAACATTGAATTACTATGAATTATTGGGTTATGTGTAGATTTTCTGTTCAAAGTAGCAAGGATAGGATATTTACCTCTCATGAAATACTGAACTTGTGAATGTAGATCCATGTTCACAAATTTTAGCCGCTTCTATGCAAGAAATTGTGTTATCACCCCCCCCCCTCGTTGCAACAGAATGTGAAGAAATGCTATTGATTACTGTTTTCCTGAAAGAGATAAACCTTGTGAGTGAGGAATAACAATCAGTTTTGGATTTTATTTTCAAAGAAATTTTGGAGCAATCAGTGTTTTTGAATCTTTTGTGGTACTGTTTTTTTGGTTTATTTTCTCTTAGGCACATATACATAGATATCCTTCATACACCAAGATGTACAAACAGTATTGGATCATGTGAACTCAATGAGACTATCAATATAGTTCATCACCAAAGAGCATAGCTTATCTTGTTTTATTAATGCTAATAAAGGTACCAAGTGGAGCCTCACTTCTGATTCCAGAAGTGACTGAATCTCACGCAGTTGTCATCGCAACCACCTCTCTGTTCGATCTTCCTTTTCTATTGTTGACATGGTTAGAACCAAACATGTTCTAGCCTGCATATTACTAACAAACTAGACGTAACAACTACAAACTTCTCTTTGTAAATGTCCAGCTAATTTATACAGTGTATAAAATCAGGACGTCTGGAAATTAACACGCTCTAGAATTTAAATGAGTTTTAGATTGCACTATCTTGATAGTGTGAAGAAAGGAATCATTTATTGTCTGTAATACCAAGACACTCAGTTGTATTCCTGTTGTTGCTACTGCTAATCTTGAATATTTAATGGAAACTTTTTGACCAACTTCAAGATTAAAAGAAAAATTTGGGGGGATAAGATATACAGAAATTGACCAGAAAACTTGGCATCAAATCACCATAGCCCTACAAACTAGACAAGTGGGCCACACATTCTCCTCTCTTTGTGTCTTTGTGTCTCTGTGTTTGTCTCTAGGAACTTCTGCTCACATTTTTGCATGAACACACCACTAAGCACCATCAAAAAAGTATTTTTTGCCATCTCCGTGTTCATTTTGGGAACAATGATACCTAAATCTTGTGACAGTATATTTTTATTTTCTTTTTTGATGATTTCAGATAAAAGATCTATTTTAATTAGATTTTTTTTTTTAGATTATTAGTTCTGGTACATGCATGGGCTATGGTGATTCGTTTATGCAAGATGCAAGTTCTTTCTTAATTGTAAATCATGTGCACTACAACTGTCTTAGAATTTTCTTCAATTTAAAATACAAGATCAAATATCAAGATGCAGTAGTTATGATAATGACATATGTAGCTAAAACATGGAGAAAATTGCTTTCTGCAGCTGCTGATAAAGTCTCAAGATTTATTGAGTCATTGTTGCTTTTTGATCCTCATTTCATCTGATAACATTTACTTTATATATCATTCTTGTCATAAGTATTTACTATGATAGACATTTTGATTCTTATCAAATTTTTTTGAGAGTTGAAAACAGAAATATTTAGCAAGAAGAACTAAACTTCATTGCAACCAACATAAGGCATGCATTTAGTCATGCTTTCTGGTACTGAATTCTAAATTTCTGGAAAATGTTTCTTTAATAGAATTAAATCATCAAATCTTGTTCGATTGATCAAGGAGATTGAAAGGAAAAACAGATTTTGTGTTCGTTCAAATACTTATGAGCTGTACTCTTCATCTAAGCGAACCATCATTTATACAAAAAGTACAGCTCGTAAGTATTTGAAGGAGCACAAATTTTGCTTTTTGTGCCTTTTTTTTCTTCCCGAGAAAATACAGTAAACTCTTGTTGTTACTGCACTCCTAATAGCATTATTTAATGACACACCCATTCTAACTACGCATTTGTTTCTAGATGTATCCACACATCTCCATAAGACGCCTTCTGGTTGGTCAGTCTGTCTCTCTGTTCAAGTTATGTTAAACAACGGAAATAGGAAGGAAGGTGTGATATCATTAAAAGATAACGTCATAAAAATAACATCCATTCCGATCGATTTATTTATTTTTTTTTACCAGGTGTTAATGATTCATAATAGAATGTCCTAGGTCTGCATTTTTATATTTAAAAGAAGTTGTAAATAGCTCCCCAAAAACACCAAGAATGGCCATTTATGATTTTTATTGAAAATTACTCTTGCAGAATATTTCCATTCTGCCATATTCCACAAGAGAATCAATTGACTCAGAGAAAGACTTATTGCTCTTCTTCCTCCTCCTCCTCCTGGTTGAATTTATGATTCTTGTTATATTCTCGCAATACTCTTGTCGGAGATTATACCTTTTCCCTTATCAAAAAAGTGAATAATTAATAGTTCGGTGGAACATCAGGCTTCCGCAAAATGAAGTGGTATTTTCACAGTATATCTGATATTTTTTCATTACATAAATGATTCCTCCACAGTTTTTACCTTCAGGTTTATAGACATTAGGGTAATTCCATAAACAAGGCCCAAATCCAATTGTTATAAATATATATATATATATATATATATATATATATATATATACAAGGGAAAGTTGTTTTTTTAAAGGGTTCATTAGAAAATTTGATAATTGAAAAATGTTGCCCTACTAGTTAAAGTTTGAAACTAAGTTGAGAAGATGTAAACATTTATTTACATTATTAACTGCTTTGAAGTAGTGGACTAACAAAGTCTTGAAGTAAGAGGATGTGAAGAAGCTGCTCGAACTCTACAGAAACGTAGATAGATTCAAGTATATCCGTGAATTATCTTCATTGGTAAATAACTTGACTTCTGCATATTTAGATTCTGTTCAGCTTGAAATAGGGAATTCTTTCAACTTTGTAATGGAAAATAGTTTGTGACAAAATTTGTGCTTGTTTTTTCTCGCAAATAATTTGTTAATTATTTTATGCTCACAATAAAAATTGATTATGAAAGGGAACTTAACTGAGATTGACTCTAATTTATTTCATTATATGTTGGCAATTATACAATTGCCGGAACTGAGATGCATGAAATATAAAGGCTGTTATCATTTTGTTTCTTTGTTGGTTTTCTGTCACGCTAAAGCAAACAAAAAAAGAGGAATAGGGTTCTGTGAACATACAGATGCAAAATTGTGTGTGTTGCTGGTAAACTTTGCTGTGTGAATGTGTGTTTGCCAATTTAGGCTGACAGCTGCTGGCAGTAATATCACTACTACTACTACTACTACTACTACTACCACCACCAATATTGCTGATGTCTCAATTTCATTTTTTCCCAATTCTGTTGCCTTATTGTTTTGAAATTATTGAAAAAAAATATAAAGAATTGTGGAAAAACAAATTTCATTCAAGGAATGCATTTTTTTTGTTTTGTTTTTCTAAAAAAAATAATATTTCTGCTAAAATATATGTTCATCTACTCTATCTTTATTTAAATAATCTCACCATTTGTTGCCAAAAGTTGTTTCTATTGAGTGACAAACCAGACCGGTTTTTTGTTACTTTTTGTCACATTTCAACTGGCCGTCAAGCTATGTCCCTGAGTGAAGAGCCGGGATAGGAAATAAAGAATAAGATTATTAAAGAGATTAGAATTCATGTCTCTTTTGCCTTGAGAAACCTGTTGGATGCTCTGCTGCTTTTAGCTGCCTGAGCTATAAGAACTCTGAAGATCAAATCTAACCCTAAAACCTACTCTCCACTTGTCTCCCTGGAGCTATATTTGTTTCTGTGTTAGGTAGTATAAGTAAAGCAATTATTGAACAACTGTAGTCGTAGGTGGCAAAGGGTTCCATCCCTTTTTTTATGTGCAATTGTGTATACTAGTATTCCTGGCCATACCGTTTTATCTACAGTCGAAAATTGGCATCAGTATCTCACTAACCCCTCCTGAAAAAAATTTTTTTTTCAATTTGTTGAAAAAAGCTTTTTTAGCTTTTTTATTTTGACAAATACAGTTTATTAATAATTTCTCACCCTATTTTAGATGTTTCTTAATTTTGCTTTTTATCAAAAACTCTATATATTTATCCATCTATCTTGTATTTCTAATCTTTCTTTTATATTTTTTTGTTCATACAGAAAAAATTTCTGAATTCATTGAAGCAGCAGTAAAAGCAAAAGAAAACGCCTACGCACCATACAGCAATTTTCGAGTTGGGGCTGCAGTGTTATGTACAGATGGCACTATATTTTCAGGTGAGAGCAGTATTAGATACTTTTTTCACCATGTGTGTGTGTGTACCTGTATTTGTCTCCGTAGACAACTTTGTTCACCAAGCAAAAAGTTTGTCCTGCCACTGAAGGTGACTCTGATTGCCGAACAATGGTGTGTTTGAATTTCGCGGTTCATTGTCACGTTGATTTCAGTCATACATGAACAGACACAGGCTTTCGAAGTTAGTAAGTCCACAAAAACTGGTACCCTTAAATAAGAATGCAGAGTGTGAAGGCAAAGAACCTAACCATTCTGCTGACAACTCTGATATATCTGGTTGCTAACAGAGCCCTTTTGAAATAGTGAATCAGGAATGTACTGGACATTTGATGGAAATGACCAACGATGGTCAAGCTGTTGTAGATATTAAGTAGGTCTTGTCAGGCTTTGTTTAATTACTGATTACTTCTAATTTGTTATCATCACTCTGGGAATAAATAGAGTTCGAGGTGAATGCGGATGAAAAAAATGACCTTTCTAGGTCAAGTAAGATAAGTTTCATACACATCTTTTTTTTCTTCTTTTTTTCTTTTTTTTTTTCATGAAAAATCTATGCAGAATTTAGGTAAACTACTTGCAGAAAGATAGAAATCTAAATGACTTTGCAAATCTGTTATTGTACATAACTAGCAATGGTGAATATTTGCTTTAGGTTCATGTACTTCATTATACTCAATTAGATCAAGTTTTCAAATTTTTCAAATATGCTAACTTATGCTGTTGCTCTTGAAGCTCAAATTTCATTGACGATTTGGAACTTTACAAATCCCTTTTCACTTCTTATTTGCATGTGTTTATTTGGAGAAACAGTATCAGAAACTAGTCAGGTGGGGTAATGAATTTTTGTTGGTTGCATATGGAGAAAATGTTAAATCTTTTGTTGTTTATTGCCTAATAATAATAATTGTTTAACCCTAAACCTAGATAAGATGGAATTTGCTTGTAAAAACTGAAATGTACATATCCGAAATAGGTTAGCAACAGCCATGTAAGTCAGGGTTATTGGTTAACTCCCATCGAATAAGTAAACAAGTTGAGTATAATGAAGTTTACGAACCTGAAGCAAATATTTACCCTAGTTATTACTCATAAAGGAAATTCTCTGATATATTTGTATTTATATGAGATGCTTTTTTTCGAAAAGTAACTTTTAAAAACTCGGAGGCATTTTGTTTTTAAAAATATCTCTGTGTCTGGGGAGTTTGAGAACTTTCTTAGCATTTTCTTACTCACTTTAAGACTTGATAGTTTATTGCTTCAAAGCTTTTAATAGTGTAAATAAATGCTTGTCTTGTGGATTTTATCTGAAGTTTTATTAAACGTGACTGTTTACTCATTTGAGTGGTTGAACAAATGGTGGGTGGGAAGTATTTCTATTTGCAAAAACTGTTATCTTTAATTATGGACAGAGAAACAAACAGAAAAAGTTGCACTATTCATTATGTCCATTCCAAAATATTTGCACTTGTAATGACCTGAACTTTTGAGGAAAATCTTGCATTCATTTTCATTTATGACGTACGTTATTTCAAGTTGAAGTAAAATATTTTGTCCTTAGCCTGTATCCACAAACTCAGTTTGGAAAAGCAGAATGAATATTTATGGCTCTTTTGATTTAAAAAAAAATTTTTTTATGAGTGGTCTCAAGGTTGAAGGACAGCAGACCTACTAAAATCACATAATCTGTACGTTTATGACATACCATATTTTAATAAAGATGTATATTATTGGATTGTAGAGAGTTTCACACTTACTAATCTGTCAAAGGGTATTTTAATTTAGTAATGTAAATAATTATTCTATCTCTGCTAGTTTAACATATTTTTATAACTGAATATTAGAATTTAGCAACTTCCAGTTTGTGTACCTTAGAATTTAGCATCTCCAAGTACCCGGGTGTTGGAATTTAGCCTCTTCAAGTGCCTCTATCATTCAGCATCTGCATTTACCCAGGTGTTGGATTTTAGCATCTGCCAATACCTAGGTGTTGGAATCTAGAATATATTAGCACCCAAAAAGTGGATAATGATGATATAATAATTCAAAAATGTAAATTCAATGAAAACAATCACCAGTAGATAAAATCAACATCCTTTGGCCTTACAAAGTGTTTTACATTCTTGAAACTAAAATGTCATCATTAACATCATATTCCTGTGTTATGTGAGTCACTGCCATAATTCGTGCCCACACTCCGTTTTTGATGTTTATGTTGGTTAAATATTTTATTCTGTTGACTATTTTCAGTTTGCTCATTTGAATTACCTCCCTTGATTGTAGTTGAATTGACTATATACACACCTTAATCATTTTTTACGTATATCATTTGAAATTAATCTAATATAACATAAGTATATCATCTATAATTCAAAAATATTTCCTTTGAAATTATGATGACTAGAAATTAAATTTATGCACTCACATATACACACACGTACCAATAGACAAGTAGACTACCAATAAGTCATAATAGCAAGCATATTTTATGATCTCATGGTGTTGACCAATTCTGGAAATTTATCTTCTCTCTTTTTTTAACCTTTCTCAGTTGAAAAATCCTAAGCAAACACACCATCTTAGTGTAATTCACAGAATATTTATCCATCTGTATGTGATCGCATAGCTTTGGTGACAAAATTTATTTTTGTGACTAATGGGACTCCAGAGCAATAAGCTTTAGCAATAAGCTTTTAAAAATCAAAAAATAATAATGTTTGGTCAGCATTCACACTCATCCTTGTAATGAGGATCTGATTTCTATCTATCTTTTCTATATAATACTAAAAGTCTGATTTTGTTTATTTCTATGTGACCTCTTAGCAAAGTGGTGCATTATAACCAGTTTTACTTCAGGTATTAAGAAAAAAAAAAAAGTTTTGGTGGAAATCTTCTGAAGAATGGGTAACCCAACAAAACCTTGTGTTGACAACAGTAAAAATGGGGAGAAGAGATTTGATTGTTCAAAACAAAAGTTAGAAATGTTAATGACTTGTCTTGAAGTTATGAATAATGAAATTTGAATTTTCTCTTTTAAAATTGTAAAAACATTGCTCTCTTCCAAAATTTCACTGTGATCAGTGATTTTTCACCCTAAATTTTTCAATGATACAAATTATTGGTTACATTTACTTATTGTCGATTATAACTATTCATATGTCAAGTGTGTGCCTAAATCTATTAATTATATTTATTGATTTATTTATTCATTATTTTCTATTGAATTTTCTCAACAGAAATTGAAAATTTGATCTAATTCTCTGAATTCTCAAAATGACTTATTTATTCTCCTCAATTACCATACTTTTGCTTTGTAAAAATAATTTTTCCTGAAAATATTTCACACCTTTTTTTCTTTGTTGTGTTTTTCTGGGATCTTCATGGCTTTGCCTTATAACTTGTCCTCTGAGTAGAGTTACCTGGCTATTTATTGGGCTGACAACAACGGTCCTTTTGGAAAAGGGTTGCCAGATTTGGCCAGAAGGGGGAAATAATCCAAGCTTTATCTTTACGTGAGACTTATCCAAAAGATGAATTGAAATTGCATTGAATTTTGAAATTTAGCAAGTCTGGAGGCAGAAATTCAAAACTTAGTAGGATGATTCCAAAGCTTGTTTTTGTTAAGTAAAGCTTGGATTATCTTCTGGGCACCAGATACCTACTGTTTCGAAGAACCCTATACAAATGCTCCCTTTCAGTGATTTGATTCTTTTCCAGTTACACCAAAGCTTATTTATGATTGTATATCTTAAAATGATCAGAGAACTAGTGCAGATTTCCCATCAATATTCATATATGTTACTGCTTCTGCAGTACCATCAAATTCAGTATTCTCTTTTTCCAGATGTCATTGTTATGTTTTTGTTTTGTTTTTTCTTATAATACAAGTTGTCTCATAACTACATCATTGTTTATATGCTGTGAATATACTTTTTAAAGTTTTCTTGTTATTCATGCTATGTTATCTCTTTTGCAGGTTGTAATGTTGAAAATTGTTCGTATGGAAATTCCATATGTGCAGAAAGGACTGCTTTGGTTAAAGCAGTGTCAGAAGGCTACCGAAAATTTGAAGCTATTGCAATCACCAGGTATTCTAAACACTAAATCCCAAAACCCATTTGAAAAGATCAAACCTATTTCAATCGCCAGATAATCAAAACAGTAAATCCTAAAACCCATTGAAAAACAAAAAAATTTAACTGATGTGCTCTGTGCTGACAGTTTTCTAAACTTATTTCTTTACAAATATTTGTTTAAAGGCTGCCTCCTGGTGACATTAAGCTTGATGTCAAATCGATTCCTATTCACAGAATTTGCACAAATTGTTTTGCAAATGAAAAAATCAACCAATGGCTATCGTCAAAGTAGTTTACTATAATCCTAGAAATGATTTTTTCTTCTTTGTTCTTTAAATAAGTTGTTAGATTAGGGATTTATCAGATTAAAGGGGTTAGTGGATTAACTAGAGTTAATGCTCACAGGACCATGATTGTTAGTTGTAGATCAAACAGGCGTAAAAACAGAAGGAAATTTCATATAAGGATTAAGGTAATGAATGCCAATCCGGAGGAGAAAATAAGGGAAACTACTCTAGAATTAGCATTTAATGTACTTGGACTTATGTCCCTTGAGAAATTAGATCATTATGATGTAGATTATGAGAGAGAATAAATCGCAAATTAGACTGGAAATAGACTTATTCTCCAAATTAGAGCATTCTAATGTATTTAGCTAACAAAAATCTTTTTACGATTAGCTGTTTTTGTTGTATTACTATAAGAAACAGAGAAATCATTATAATATAGATGTTATCTGCTTGGATTTAAAATTTAAAAATGCACAATCATTCGGATAAAACAACTACAAACTTAGTGGTTGTTCTATTCGAATGATTCTGCCTCTGAATTTACATATCTTCTGAAAAATCAATTAATTTTTAGGAAGATATATAGATTTAGTTTCATACAAAATTATCTGAAGTTGATGACGTATAATTTGATTTTAGTTTAAAAAAAGAGAATTTCCCTAGAATAAGGAGTGATGGTGTGTGAAAAATTATTTACCTCTGCCAATGAAGATGGAGGAGATATATTTATTCTCTTGTTTGAATTGGTTAAATTTTGAGGCTGATACTGGATATTTTTTGATTGAGAGATTCTTTCATATTTTTTTTTTCATATATTTATGTCTTCATGCATGTTTTTTGATGTTATCTCTAAAAGTGTTCAATGAATTTCAATGGACCTTTTGTGGAAGGGTAAGCTATTAGCTAAGGAAGGATTGATTGAATTTTAGGGCAAATCCAGGGATTTATTTTTGATTGAGTGATATTTTTCATATATTAAGAAGTGGTAAACAATAGTCTGAAATATGGAAAATTGAAAGACAATTATCCCCCCTTCATCCTTGCTACATATGAATTGGTTCTCCTCTATTTTCCTGTTAATATACGGCATTGACAGATGCATGTAATCTCCCAGTTCTTTCTAATTTTTTTTCTTCTGTTTTCTGTGATAGATTAATAGATAGAAAGTGTTGTGTTCTATAAAATATCAGTCTTTATTGATTCCCTCATATTTCTTTTGTATAAAGTAAAGTTTCTGTTTTTAAAGTGTCTGAAATCTTTTGTGGGTATGAGAAAATACATTCAGGGAGCTGAATAATCGTATATTTTATAAGAGCCGTCTGTAACACATAGTATCAGTAGCTAATGTTAACGATTCTCCCGTGTCCAACTCTCTTATCTGACTATCTAACTCCCTTTTCTCACCTCTCCTTTCTTACCCTTTTATTAAACTGCTTTTCTTTTCTCCCCTCTCCCTTTTTACTGTGTCTGTCATACTTATTGTATCAGCTGAGCCTGCTGTTATATACTTATGATAACTGTCAACAAAGTGCCGAGTCAGGACTAATAATAAAATTCAATTTTTGTTAAATTGTAGATATTTGACTATGGCTTTTTGCATGTAGCTTGAACCTTCAACTGAAATGATCACCTAACATTTCAGTTTTTAAGTTGGTCTGGCTGGCTGTGAATGTATCACACATACGGACCTATAGAGCTTAAAATTTAAAAATTTATTCCTTATGTCAGAAGACAGTTCTTGTCTGAATTTTGTAATATTGTGAACTTTTGTTGTGCAAAAGAAAGAATATCCATGATATAATAGGTGAGTGTGTGGGGTCAATTTTCAGTGTAAGTTTTTGCTAAATTGGTCCCTAGTTTGTGCTCAGCAGTGCTAACTCTTGTTTTTTTTCTAAATTCAGGCTTTTTAAGTGATTACTGCAAATCAAAAACAAGAGAATTTACTAATTTATTGATCACCCCCAATACAGCATGCTGCCAAAATTTGTTGGTTACATGTTGGTTTCTATTTAGTGACTAATCAGGCTTTCTTTTTTTATTTTTTTTTGGTTTTGTTGAAATATTTACTGATAGAATTTTTGATTCGATGTTCTGAAAAATTCAAGACCAATCAAGTGTTTGGTATGGTATTTGCTTGTTTTTGTAAGGATTAAAACCTGCCATATCAGTTTATTTTGGTAATCAAAAAAATAAAGCCATGATCATTTTAGAGCAAGGGAGACAAATCTAAATGCTTTATTTTACATGGAACTTATAAACTGACTTCATTCATAAATCTGTTTAACAGCATCCATGTAACCTTTTTACCAGAATAAAAACTGAAAACCTTGATGAGTGTGGGGGTTGGCATAATATAGTTAATTTCTACAAGTATAAGCTGAAGAAAAAAACATTAAATCACAAGATCTTGAATTGTATAGAAAAATTTTAACCCCAATAGTTAAGGTATACCTGTATTTGTTGGTACAACTTCTATATAATCTGATATAATGTCAGAAGACAGTTCTTGTTTGAATTTTGTAATATCTTAATCTTATGTTATGTAAATGAAAAATATTCACAATGTAATTTTTCAATGAGGATCTTCAATAATCTATTCTAATTCTTGAAAATAAAAAAAGTGCTTCAAAATCGATAAATTCAATTATCAAAATCAAGAATTGATAAGTGTATTTTCTTATTTTAAATCAAAAAAACGTTATCAATAGAATCAATACATGTTATAAAAATCAGGAAGTGTGATTATTCTGATAATCACATTTCCAAAGTGATAGTATCTATATTTTTCAAATCTCCTTAAAAAGAATTTAATGAATTTTTATCTCTGTTTTCAGCGATCTTAAAAGTGAGATCAGCCCATGTGGATCTTGCCGCCAGTTTATGATTGAGGTAAGAATGAATAAGAAATAATCATTTTTCAATGATTTTATAAATTTAATATGTCAGTGAATATTTTTGAATAACAATATTTTTTTTGTGCTCCTAAAAAACAGTGTCTCTGAGCTTACTGTGATCTGTAAATATGAACATTTTTTGAATTTGACTTTTGTTAATATGAATCTATACTCATTTTATATTTTTCGAGAATCTAATCTAACTTTTGGAACAACCAGTGAATTTGGAACTATTTCTTTTACCTCAACTTATTATTCTTTATATTTTTCATGGCATGAATCACTTTGTGAAATTATTTTTAGAAAACCACTCCAAATAATCTCTCAAGTCTACACTCAATGTGAATAACCACTGACCATTAGCAATTAACTTGAGTCTTTTGTTGGTAAAATATTGAAAGCATTTAGGTTTACATTTGTCTTATTAAGATGGTTAATTTCTCTTTTCATTAAAATTTGTAATTACCTCCCTTTAGTATGCTTTTTGTGATATTGCATGGTTTGTTTTAGTAACGCCTCTTGCCATGGAAATGTACTTTTAGTTGTCATTTTTCTCACCTTCCCCTTATGATCGAATGAAGTAATTGAATGATAGTAAGCTGCAATAAAGGATGAATACTTTTTAAGAATGTTCAAATGATTTACCTATTTAATACTTTTCCAAAGCTTTGTATCACCTTATTAAATTCCTCCTGGGGGCTCTGTCACTGGATGAGATGTTGAAATAAAATCACTTCATCCTTAGCCCATTAATCAGCCTGTGAATGCAGTAGAAAAAATTCTCATACCAGGTTGAAACGAATGAAATGAATAAGTAAGAAATATAACAAATCTGAAATTGGGATGGGGCAAAAACAGATAGAAATTGAGGGAGGGGAGGCCTTAAAAAGTGAGTGTAGGTTCCTAAAATAACTGTTCAGATTTTTTACAGCACATTTATTGGAATCGATTTGTACAGTTTATTTAGTTTCGTTAGCAATTTTAAAGGAAACAAATATGATAGTTACTTTGAAGTATTGGAGCTTTTTTTTTACTTTTAAAAAAAGCATGTTGCAATTATTGAAAAAAAAAAAGAATGATTCAATTCTCTTAAGATTTGAAAAAGTTTCCTTAAAGTACAGATGCTTGATACATCATCGATTATTAATTTCGAGAATTGGAAAAAAAAAGAGAAGAATAATCAAATCTTATTTCTAACATCACATTACATCATCAAATGACTTTCTCAAAATGTGTCCATTTTGCATTAAAATTTCATTGTACATTGAATACCGCCCCCCCCCCCATTGGGTTGGTCTATGCCTATGTTTAGGGGTTTTCTAAAGCATGACTGACAAACACACATTGGGTCACCTCTTTTATGTTCTTTTCAGGAACAATATTTATTGGTGCCAGAGCAATTTTTAGAGAATCTGTTATTTACTATGATTATATCTTTGGGTTTTTATTGCAAAATATTCTGACCTAATCCTTTCTTTCTACATTTTCAGTTTGGAAGTGACTGGGATGTCTATATGACATGTGCTGATCTTACCTACCAAAAATTCAAAGTATCTGAACTATTACTCATGGGATTCAAACCATCTGACTTGAATGACACCAAAGCATAAACAGCATACATTTTTGTAAAAAAAAATAAAATTGAATCAAGAGAATTCACTGTGCAATTTTGAAAATCCATAAAAATCTATTTTTATGATACTTTTTATAAATTCAAGTTTGATTTTTAAAAAAATTTTTTTTTTTTTGTTTTTATGAATATTTTCTATTTTTATTAAAGTTTTTGGAGAGGCACAACCATTCGTTATGTAAGAGTTTCTTTCCATTTTGTTAGAAGAATATTCAGAAAAGTATTTGCTATTTGGTGAATCTAACTGAATATGCACTAAAAGCTAAGAATGTAGTTACATGGACCATTAAAAGTGAATTTGTTCAACAAGGCCATGCAGAAAAGAAAAAAAAAAATTTAATTTAGGGTCATTTAGATCAGTTACTTCTTATGTGAGGGTAACAAAAAATAAAAGATCTTTGGAGTTTCTTGGATGATTGAACTCTGTCTTGTTTTTTGGCCAACCCATTCTACAGCCTTCTTCAGGTGTACTATCTGAATTTAATAGTGATAAATAGTCATTTTTTCTTTCCAGTGGTTGCAATGCTTATAACATAGCATTCAAGTATATTCCTTTCAATTAGTACATCTGACTAAGGCCATAGAATGGATTGACAAAACGGGTTAAGAACACAGACAGCATAGTTCAATCCTAAACACCCACCCACCCAAAAAAATGGTAATGGCCCTCCTTAAAACAACAGACAAAAAAAAAGATTTGTCATAAAAAAGTTCTGTCATGAAATATTGAAAACCCCTTGCTGAAATGAATGAAAATCAATTTTTAATTGATTTTAGATTTTATTCTGTTTTGATTCTATTTTTTGTGTGTCATTGCATAAATTTGATTTATATTTTTTTAAAAGAAGCATGCACTAGGCTCTTTTCTTATATTTAAGTTTTTTAAATGTCAATTTTTAATTTTATTAATAAAGTTCATTAGAAATGAGTAATCTTTTTTCATCATTCGGATTTTTTTTTTCATCTTATGAAAAGTTTAAATAACTCAATCAATTGAGCAATTTGTAACAATTTAGGATCCCAATGAGAGAGATTCAAAGAGTTTTTTGCTCAATCAAACTCCTTCTTGTAAAAATGTTATCCACATGGCATTTTGGTTTATCCATTCTACGGCTTTCTTCAGGTGTATTCTCTGAATGTTGACGATCCTTCTCAAAATAATAGACAATACCCAACAAGAGAGATATGGTGTTTCATTGAAGTTTAACTGCTATAAGCATTTACTCATTTTTTTTATATGAGAACAAAAAAAAATTGCATCTCATTGTTTGGAAAACCATAATTTTTCTGTTATTTTTAAATTTTTACATGGCGGGTGCCTTAATGATAATCCTTGTCGATGGCTAATTTGCTAAATCTATCCATTGAATGATGACTGAACTCTGAAGGGACTGGTTTCTTTTCTTTTTTCTCTTTTGCCATGGCCTTTGTTAACAGAAACTGGTATATAATTCAATTACATTGATCAAAACAAAGTCAGTAAATATTTTTACATTATGTTTTTATTCATAACTCTGTAGTGCTTTGGGAAACCATAATTTTGTAACATATTTACTGTTAATTTTTATCTGTTCTCTAAATTTTTCACAACTCTTGGGTAATTCATTTCTTCACTGATAAAGCTACCACAGGGTGGCAAAAAGTGTGTGTCATAAAATTGTGGTTTTGTGAAATTTATTCATAAATATGAAACTACTGAAATAAGATTTGTCTTTGATTCAGATTTGTTTTCTAAACCTGTCAATCAAATTTTTTGGTAGTTCTGTGGGTTAGAACTTTGTTTTTCCTCTATGATGATTGTTTCTTTCTTTCTTTTTTTTTTTTTTGTCTTCCTTTTCCTCTTTTCTCTACTGTTACTGGATTGTGTGTGTTCTCAATCAAGGGAGTCATGGCTCCCTGTTTTCTGATTCCTCGTTATTACATTTTTTTTCATGAAGTTGTAACTGCTAAATTACTGAATCTGATGATGGAGTTCATTGTTGCAACTGGGTTCAAAGTATCCCCGATTTCTTCAACCTCCCCACCAAAGGGAGTAAGGGAAAATAGGGTTGGCAGCCCTGAGCAATCTCCCCTCTATTCTTGAATCCGATCCCTATCTATACCTACCTGATTATGAATCGCATAGTATTCTGATTGGGTCAACATAATTTAACCTTATTAGCCCAATTCTTTGTTAATTGTTAAATTCTCGTCAAACATTTTTAATCCCTAACAATTAGAAATTCCAATGCATTATTTTACCATTTGCAAATTCCTATTCATCTCTTAAAATTCCAATCTAGCTATTTTGATTTTAGCTAAATAACAATTCATTTGTTTTACTTTCTTTCACTGACACTTTAACAAAACAAGGCTCTTATTTTCAAATTCCAGCTTCTGACCCGTCCAGATAGCATGATTACATTGTATACGCATAGCATGATTTTTTTTATACACAGAGCTCTTTCTAATTCAACTATTTCCTGATTAATTCATCATCATCATCAGTTTCTTATCATCTGTCATTGGACATAGATCTTCCTCAGGATTTGCCGTACTTCTCTATCATGGGCGTCGTGGAGCCAATACTTATTGAATTTGTCTTGCTCATCTCTCCTAATACTCTGCTGGTCTCAGTAGTGCATGTGATCTCTGGAGATCCATGTCGTGAATCATGGTATCCATCGGTCGTCTACTATTCTTGTGACATGGCCAGCCCATTGCCATTTGAGTTTTTTCAATAGATTCTACGATATCCGTGACCCCTGTCTTCTCTCGGATGTTTCGAGCTGTCTTGTGGTCTCTCCATGTGAGGTTGAGCATTATTCTTTCATGTGCATGTTGTATGGTTCTCAATTTGTGGGTCTGTCTCTTGGTTAGGCTCCATGTTTCAGCTCCATCAATCAATTATAAATCAATAATTTTCTTTCAATTCCTGCTTCCATATTTGACCAATTCAATATAAAATGTGTCAGATTCTTCTCTGTCAATCAATTTTTCTTCTTTCTAAAATCGATAACCATTTCTTCTTCTTTTAAATTATTATTGATTCTCATTCATACTGTTTATCTATTCACTTATTGGCCTTTTTTACCATCTAAAGGGGTCACCTCATTACAGTTATTCTATTTTGTTTCATTAAATACTATGAATCACTGAAAATATTTTACCAAAAGTTCATCCTGATTATGTATTTTAGAACAATAGCATTTTTTTCATTATCATAGTATCCATCAAAAATGGGTAAATTATCAAAAAATGCATACCTTGAATAAAATCTATTTTTTCTGTCGGTTTTCTTTAACTCTTCGAATTTTCTGGTTTTTAATAATGTCAAAAGAGTAAGGCAATGGAATCGGGTATAAAAAAAAAAAGAAAGACATTTTTTAATACAAACAAAGCATCAGTTTTATCCACGAAGAATTAGATACCTATATTTAGTATAATTACTTTTCAGTGCTACAACATCAGCTGCAGTTGTAGTTATAGTGAAGTAAACCTGAAGATAGAGACAGTCGCTTCACCTCCTCTTTTTGTTTGCTTTACGCTGACAGAAATCAACATGCAAAATATGTTTTTATATCATGACTTTTTTTTTTTTTTTTTTTTTCAAATTTTATCCCTAACAAATTATAAAATTTCATCCAGACCATGGGAGTTATTTATTATGCCACAATGGGAAAAAATATGACATAAGATCATGATTTAGGGATCTCTATCTCTACCTGATAAGGGACGTATTTTTGGTCTTTCTCTAGGTGCGTCTGTCTCAATAGCATTTTCAAGGACTAAAATCAATATGATTCAAATTGATGTATTTACTACTGTATTTTTTTTTCTCAATAATTCTCTTTTATTTTGAAAATTAAATGCTATCTTATTTCTATCTTTCTATTTTATGAATTCTTTTTCCTGGACCTCAATTTGCCTCACCCATTGGGCGGGTATTTAGTCTTGTAATAACAATATAATCTAAATTGATGTGTTTTCTTCTGTTTCGTGATTTTTTTTTTTCTTGGTAATCCTCTGTTTTAAAAATCAAATGCTATCTGATTTCCATTGATCTTTCTTTACTAAATCATATTTTGGACATCAACTTAGTCTAGTAATTAGAATTGATTTATCTAAATGTTTTCCTTTCAGTAATTCTCCTCTTTTCTTTTTTTTCTCCAAAAATGAAATGCTATCTGATTTTCTATCAATACATTTTTCTATTTTATGAATTCTTTCTTGGACATCAATTTACTCCATCTGTTAGAGTGGGTATTTAGTTAGTTTTTGTTTTTTTTTTAGTAAATCAAATTGTTGATTTTTATTATTTGTGCACCATTTTTTTTAATATTTATTGGGCAAGAGTGTAAAACCTTACTATTTGAAAGGTTGGTTATTTCTAAAACTATCAACAAAAAGTAAATACATCAAACTTTTTGGTGATAAGATACAACAAAATAATTTAGGTATGTTGTAAGATCTGAAGAAATACTATTCAAAAATTCCAGACATAACATTTACAAAATATGACTGGTAATTTTATAAAATTAAAAGTTGATATTAAGATATACATAAGTTGTCTATTTCTAATTTATTCATTTGATTTTTTAAGAAAAAACTTTTCTTGAAAGAAATATTCTTAACTGTTGCTGTGTCTAATATATTTTTATGCTTTCATTGTAAATACATCTTTCCTTAAAGAAAAGTCTTATCTAAATCAGAAATCGCTATTAAGAGTTGATGAAAAATGAAGTCACACAGCTCTTACACTTATATAGTGAAGGGCAGAGTAAGAGCCAGAGTTCTTAGAGAGGGGAACAAAAGAGGAATTTTCTGATGTTTTGAGAGAAAATTTCTCATAACTAACTTATTGTCTCTCTCTTAGCCTCTCACCTTCTCACAACAGTGATCTAAGCACCTCCCTTCTCTTTGACCGTGGCTGGAAAGGCTATCAGTCAGTTGACTGTTTTGTGCTTGAGGTGCAAAAATTACATTAGTTTCAGTATAGATTTTCTATTGTGAATCTATCAACGCCCCCTGAAAACTTTGTAGGGTAGTAATTTTCAAAATCTGACTTTATAAGAACCTACCTAGGGCTCATCAATGGTCCCAGAAAATTTCATTAATATTGATTAGCTTTCACGGTATGCTGTAACATACAGATTGGTGAACGGATGGACATTTGGTGAATTAAGATATATGAACACCAAACAATTTTATTTTACTATTTGCTTAGTTTTTAATTTCAAAATTGAATAGACCAACTGAACATTCATTTCTCAGGTGAATTTTAATCCAAGTTTCATTTCAAAATATACTTACAGGAAAGTTGGGCAAGAGGATTATTTCCTTAATTCACATACTTTAATTCCATAAGAATTCTTAATATAACATTATCAATTTTGACGTTTTTTACCATTTCTATTATTATTCAGACCATCCTCATCTTGGTTGTTTTTCATTGTACTCCACGGCCTTCATCAGGTATCATCTGGTAGGTGTGGGGAAGTAACTAACTGAACCCTTTATTTAACCGACGGGGGTATATTAACCGCACCCCCCCTCTTAGCATAGCATAGTGGTTACAGAATCAGACAAAATTACTGCAAGTAATCTGATGGTTCTAGGTTCAATCCCAGTGTAAGACAATAATAATACTACTAATGCTAAGAGGGGAATGCGGTCAATATACCCCCGTTGGATAAATAAAGGGTTTGGTTCGTTTCTTCCCCACACCTACCAGGTGATGCCTGATGAAGGCCGTAGAGTACAACGGCTGAAACGTTGTATGAAAAACAACCAAGATGAGGATGGTCCGAATGATAATAGAAATAATAATAATACCTCATCTCAAAAATTCAGAGATATACTAAGTTTTTTTACCATCATCTCAAGTATCAATTGCCTTTTGTCACAACTTTGAAACTGATCATAATTCTATGGCAACTATAAAACAGTGTAATTGGGAAGTTGAGAGCAAACCCACGGTACAATTTGAAGTTGCGATAAAAAGCAACTGAAAGTTAGGATGAAGGTAAAAACTAGTCAAAATTAATAATACTGTTACGATACTTCATCTAATAATGAAATTTGAAAAATTTTAAATATTGTTCTTAATTTAGATTTTTTAAAATAGTAGATTTTTTGCAAAACTATACTTATTTCTTGCTCTTCATCTTTATTTTCAAAGTTACGAGAGAATGAAAGTTCACGATTCAAGTTGTAATATACTTATTTATGATTTTCTAATTAAATGTGAAATGAAAGTTCAGTTAGCCTATCTTGTTATAAGAATTTTTTTTAATCACATGTACATAGATAAGTTTATTCCAAGTTATTTTAATCAAAGCAAGGATCATGTTATGAAATAAATCAGTGCAGACCAGGTCCTCCAAACTGCTATCGTGCCATGGCTCTCCCAAAAAGTACCCACTCCTCTTGATCGTTGCTACAGACATCAGTGTGTACCTTTTACCCTACATTTCTTTGTGCCCCAAAGAGATGTCAGGGGGAACAGATCCTTGATCACTAGCCTACAAGGTTTTGGGGAATGGTCCTTCTTACGAAGGTGACAGGAAGCTATTCTACACTGAACATGCAGGGGACAGTACAACTTGAGTCACAGTTTACTTCTGTCGACAAAGTTGGAGGAGGTGAATGTGTTTACTCATGTTTACCTGTTTGTCCATACAATATCTTCAGAAGTTTTTGAAAAATTTCAGAAGGTTAGGCCATGGGGTAAGGAAGAATTTGTTGAATTCTGGGTCAGATCCTGGAATTATTTTTTGATTGAGAGATAATTTATCATTCACATATTTACTCAAGTTTTTCCACACAATATATCCAAAAGTTCTCAATGAATTTCAATGACACTTGTTGGAAGTTTAGGCTAGGGGCTAAGGATGAAGTGATTAAATTTTGGAGTGGATGCAGGAATTTTTAGTTACCTTCCCTGCATCTTAGTCAGTGTTGCCAAATCAAAAATATTCTTGGCGCTAAAGTGATCTTGAAAAAGCTGCAAAACATGCTAAAGAATACTGTTAGCTTTTCATGGCCATTTTTATAGCTAAAAATGGTTAGATTTTTCTAAAATGATCTGCAATAGCACTAATTGTAGAATTTTTTGCACTGCTAGAACAAGAAACATGCAAAATTTAGCAAGAAAAGGGCTAAATTAGCTACATTGATCTTAGCTGTAAATGAACTGATTTTCATTTAGTTTTTAGTGACAATGGCATTGGCAGAGATATGCGTTCTGATTGTTATCTAGTCAGAATTGATCTTATAAAGGTGGCAAGAAGCCAGTCTACAAGAGAATATGAAGGGAAAAGAATAACTTGAGTCATAGTTTGCTCTTGCCTGCAAAAGTAATCTAGTGAATCCAATTGGCTTATCTTGAAATCCTGGTAACACCTTATAACCTTTTGTATGTAGATATTCCTGGACTTGTTGTTCGGAACTCTTCTCATTTCCAAGGTCGCATTACAAAAGTCCTTTTCAGTCCGTATTTAACAACCAACAAATAATAGCAAGTTCTGATAAACATGGGATGTGCTGATTATAGCTGTGTGTATGTGTTGAAGGAATAACAAAGACAATTAAAGCAAATGGCCAACAATATGGTCGTTTCCTGTGTAAACGTTGGACAAAGCAAACCATTCTTTTTCTTGTACGAAACTCTTTTCTTAAAGTTGAGGAAACCACACATCCTTGAAAAGAAAAGAAAAGTTTCACACTGAGGAATTTGGCTTTTCCATCGAGAGAGAAAAGAAAAAATTTGATTGATTGCGGAGATGCAGGTCACCTTGAGCCTATTCTTTATTTCTAATCTATGCTGTGTACTCAGTGCCGTAGACTGACAGGGTTGTTGCTACAAAAAGCAACTTAAATTAAGATGAAAATACTTCTGTAAAATTCTGAGTTTTTCCTTCATCTTAATTTCAGTTTTAATTTTTTTTTTTAAATTCAGGCCTTTGTTTCTATGACCACAAATAACAGCGCATTAGGAAGTAAAGTGTAAGCCTTCAGTGAGAATCGAACTCACACCCTCGTTCCCAGTGGGAGTCTAGTTTACGCCTAGCTGCTTTAACCAATTGGCCACAAAAACTTTCATGACATTGTAGTAGCTGACTCACACTTAGAAACCGACTAACAGCACCTTATTTTTGTTTTTTACGTATGAGAAAGAAGTCTCGGTAAATCAATATTATTATTGGATGATATATTGTAACACATTATTTCCATTAAATATTCACAAGTTTTTACTTTCATAATTTCAGTCTGTTGCCATAGAAACAATGGCCCAGATTGAAAACTGTATTAAACAAATCTGAAATTAAGATAAAGATAAAAACTGCTGGAAATTTTCTGAAAGTAATGTGTTACAAACTTCATTCGATGATAATCAAGAAAAGACTTGTTCTTGTCAAAAATAAATAATCATTATCTTTGCTTCATGTAAAGAAAAAGATTAAGATAAACAGTTTCAAAGAAAATGATTGTATATATATTTCATATCGTTCAATTGACAGGAAATATAAGAGTGCTCTTTTTTCTTTTAAATGTATCTTTAATGTTTGTCTAAATTTAGTATTTTGATTTAATCTAAAAAAGAAATAATCAAGAAATGGAGATAATACCTGTCATAATATTAGAGCAATAAACTAAAACCTCCCTGGAATTAACAGGCTCGTGGTTCCATCATTAGAATTATAACAGAATAGGATGAAGGGTATCCGGTATTATCCAACATGATATAAAAAATTCCCTTTATGAATTATGAAATCACTGAATACCGTGAAATGGCGGAAGTTCATAAATACATCATAAGAGAGAATATTTATTTGTTTAATATACTACCAGTGACATCATTTTATTTTATGAAATTGATATTTTAGCAGAATATACAGTATGTTAAAAAAAATTTTTTGAAAGTGTGTGGGGGGGGGCATCTGTCATCAGTCAATAAAGACTTTGAAATTTCGGTTGCATTAGTCTCACTTGACCTAAACTAATATATTCCTAGTATTTTGTTGATGTGATCTAGCTGCAGTGGTTTCCAGGCAAATGAATAAATAAATTTTTAAAATCCAGTGAGACTGATACAACTGAAATTTCAATGTTCAGAATTGACTTTTCTTTCCATTATATTATAATTTTTTTTAAACATTCTATGTATACAGGCAATATCATTTATTTCTGGTAAGTATAATGATTAGACCCGATCAAGGTTGATGATGGCTGTAATGGCTTCCATCCTCTCCTGCTTGGGTAGTAGATGCAATCTTTATTTGTATTGCAGAATTATATATGTGATATTGTTTTTGTAAAAGGCAGTATACCCTGCAAATAAGACTGGATGGATTAGCAGACTGGATTGATCACAGCAGACCCCAGGAGTATCGAATTACACTGTTTATATAACCCATGATATCACAGGTAGGATTTGTTTAACAAATGCTCAAACATTCATACTCATGATAATAGTGAAAAAAAAAAAAAAAAAAAAAAAAAATGATCAAGAGTTATAATTTCAAAAAAAATATCTAAGAAATTCTTTTTTAAAAGATAGAAGTAAAAAAAAAAAAAAAAAAAATGAAAATGAATTGTACATTTTGAGAAATAAAATCAAGACAAAAGATGTTTCAATTACAATTTTATTTTCAAAATAGCTCTAAACAAAAACATAAAAATCTCAAAATATTTTAACAGAAATATATTTGATAACAGCAAAACCAAGAGAAAGGAGAAAGGGTAAAATAAAGAAAAGAAAAGGGAGATTCTTTAGAAGGAAAGAGTTTGGCTGATTTGTACGTATTTTTGGACTCAGTATTGTGAGTTTATTTGTCTTATTTAGACTCTTAGTAAATGTACAAATGGATTAGTTTCCTTGGATAGCAATCTAAATATAACCAAGAGTATTGAAACTGAAAGTTTAAAGCAAATCTGAGTATTGAAATAAATGCATTCATAGAGAAAATTCAATAAAATTACCTGAAGTTTCAATCAAGATGAATTCATTTTAATTACAGCAAAAGGTTTGGGAGCTGTTATCTCTATATTACTAAAATTTTCATTCTGCTTGTGACCTTTGATTAACCAAAATGATGCATTGTAGCTATATATATAATATGATTAAGGTACCCCTAAAATGTAATGTGTAAAAAATATGGATGATTTGCTACTTAATAGTGTGTAGTCTGCTTTTGCACTTGCAAAAAGGAAAAAAAGTTTCAAAGGAGATAACTAATAAAAGCTAATTATGGAGTAGTCTTCCTTATCTATTAACTCGCAAATGTGTAAAATTGGATGGAATCGGCCTTTAAATCTAATGATCATTCTGGTCACATCACTACTTTTCTCTGAAACGATGACACCACAACGTGTCAAGTAAAATATAGAAATTATGTTTTGTTCAGAATATTCAGTGTTGCATGTGTGTACACATGCTTAAAATCCGCTGTGGTTTCAAATTTTCCTGATATTGGTTGAAATACAGAGCATGTCTGCATTCATTCAAGGATGAATTACTTAAAAATTTTCATTACACAATATATTGGCATAATTCCACATGAAGAAATTTGGCAGGTTTCCAATAAAAAATTTTCTTAAAATATTAAGATTAATATATAAACAAATTTTTTTCAATTTTAGAATGCTTTTTTTTAAGAAAAAGTAATCGAAAAATCTTATAAATATACTACACACAAGTAAATTCCAGTGAAGAAAAAAAAATTAATATATTTGATTTTCTATGAGATGAAATTTTATAGAAAAGACACAGCTGAACTCATTTAAGAGGAAGAGTTCATTGTTTCAAATGGAGGTGGAGAGATATTTTTATGAGTAAAACCATTACCTTTAAGTGAAAGGGACCATTGTTATGGATAGGGAAACAAACAAAAAAAAAAAAAAAAAAAATTACACTGGTCATTACATACTATACATATCTTCTGAAATCAGGAGTTTGTTACTGATTAAATGTGCCACAAATAAAGTTAAAATGAAATGAAAAAGCCTGTTACAATGTAATCAAATTGTATTCTAATAAATATAGACATTCAATTTTCTTATTGCACCAGATCTTAGAGTTCTGGAGAGTGGAATAATTTTCTCAGTTAAAGCAGCATAGAAAGGAGATGCCCAACAATAAAGTTTCAGATAGAATTGCTATGCGTACAATATTTTAAGGACCATTGTATCACGGGCAGAAAATTCTGACATAAGCTCTGTGAAATAAAGCCAATCAATTGTCTCTATAAATGAAGCTGAGATTATATGTTTATCTTTCCACCGGGGACTTGCCCATCAAAGACCTCAATAATATTTTTGGCAGCATTTAGAGACATATTATTCCGGGCTACCTTTGTATTGCTACCCATATGAGGAGTGACAGTGCAGTTGGATAATTTCTTCAGAGGATGGTCATCAGGCAGTGGCTCAGGGTCAGTAACATCAAGACCGGCTGCAGCTATTTCTCTGTTGACCAGGGCTTCATACAAATCATCATGGTTGATGATACCTCCACGACCTGTATTAATCAAGATGGCATTTTTTTTCATTTTCTTGAAATTTTCTTTGTTGAATAGAAAATGTGTTTGTGGAGTCAAGTTACAGCAGATACAAATCAGATCAGATTCTTTCAGCAAGGTTTCTAAGTCTACATATTCGGCCCCCAGTTCTTTAGCATGAGGAGATTCAACGATATCATTATAGATGATCTTAGTAACGTCAAATGCTGACAAGCGACGAGCAACTCCGTATCCGATTCTTCCAAAACCGAGGATTCCGATGGTGTGATTGGCTACTCCGGTTCCCAAAATCCACATTGGTTTCCAGAGGCCCCATTCATTATTCTTCACTGCTTTCTCACCTGACGTAATACAAATAAGAAATTAAAAAAATATTCAAGTTAAACAATAAAAGATTACAGGTCTGGTTTATCACTCAAAAGACTGTCACGTGACCAATGTCTTTTGACTGCATCAATTAAAATATTAGGAAAAGGGGGTGATCAATGAATAAGTTACTCCTTTCGCCTTTTATTGGGCGGTGATCACTGAGAAAAAAGTCTACTGCCAGACACAAACTAAAAGAGCAATTTAGCATACACTTACATGTTAATTTGACTAAAAACCTGTGGGGGGGGGGATTTTTAACGAAGGAAAATGCTGAAAACTGACTAGATTTTCAAAGAGAGTACTGAAAATATGAGAGCCATAACCGCCAGTCACCAACAATGGCCAAACAACCAGGATAGAAAAAAACACAAAAAAGGCTATGGTCAAGACCGTACAAACCACAGCATGGCTGTGATAGTTAAGGACAATGGTGTGGAACAATCAATCATAGGATTGCTGTAGACTGTGGGAGTGTTGAGAGGAGGGCTGGAGATTTGAAGAGACTCACTGTCACTCAGCCTTCAGCAACAACCACCAGGCTACTGGTGTGAAACTACCAACCACAGCATTAGAAGTATTGAGAGTAGGGCTGGAGCCTTGAGGAGACTTACTGTCACTCAAGCCCCAACTATGTATTGGGAGACAATCTGTACAGGTGTACATATATACACACACAATTGACAAATGAACAAATTAAAAAGCTTGAAAAGAACGGTGCACTTACCTTCAAAAATCCGCCTACTTACAGCCAAAGCAAGTGTTACAGTAAATTCAGACACACATCCTGTAGATACTTTGGATAAATTGCAAGCAACAATATTTCTTTTCTTGCATTCCTTTACATTGATATGTTCATAACCAACTGACAGGGTTGATACCACTTTCAGCTGGGGCCCTGAAAAAAATTGATAAAAGTTACATTCATTATTTGGTGACAAGAACAAAAGGAGTTGGAAAGGAAGTCATACTGTAGGCTTGGAAAAGAGTCACAGGAAGAGATAATTAATTTAATTTAGTTATAATGATAGAATAATTAATATTTTTAACAAGGGAATATTTCTATTCAATTTATAGTAATAAAATTGACATTAACTTTATGAAAATGTTACTTTTCTTATTGAAAAAAAAAATATTCGTTTCCTACGACTCTTTTTCCTGACTAAAAACTCAAGTTGTAACTTTTCATTGCATACTTCATGATCTTTTTTTCCAACAACTCATAAACTTACAAGTTTGTCAAAAACTCACCCCATGTTAGAAAACATCACTGAATTTAGGATTGAACTTTTATTTTTAGTAAAAGAAATTTAAAATAAAAGTAAAGACAGATTTTAATATCCAAGTATGGATTCATGAACTTGAATTTTGACTTTCATATGGATCTCAAAATTCATTTGATAAAATCCAAGTATTCCTGGATTCTTTGGGATGGCAACTTTCAAAAGGGAGGTAACTCTTCAAAAGGAACACTAGAGTTGCCTCCCTTATAATCACCGCTTGAATTCACTGATATGCTTAGCTGTATTTTCAGCTGAGCATATCAGTCAATCAGCCGACTGTAAATTTAAAGGAGGCAATTCTTAAGTTCCTTTTAAAAATGCTATTTCTCTTCTAAATATTGTGATTGTTTTTTCATGTACTACTCAATTTTTTGTAAAAATAAATGTAGTCAAGATTTGGTAATACATTATCTATTGAATGGTATAAGTAAAAAAAAAAATAAATTTTAATTTTCTACCAGAAACTTATTTTGATAATTACTTGCAATAATAGAATTAATTAGAAGAAAAATTTCTATAGCTCTGGCTTTAGCATGGTGATATAATTTTTTTTTGTTATAAAATACTCATTAACCTCTTTAAAATAATAAAACTCGAGAAAGAATATGTTTTTACTATAGTATTGATTGCTTATGTTATTGAGTGCCGACATTTTTTCTCAGCCACATCATTTCTACCACACTCAGATTTCAAAAGACAAAAATAAACAAAAAACAAAAAAACAACACTTAAATACTCAAAAATCAGATTAAAAGTGATTAGGCAGAATGCCTGTCAGAAATAAATTGAAATCGCATCAACCAAGCCATCATCATTTTAGCTTATGTCGTTGGACAGACCTTTCTCACAATTTGCCAGACTTCATCATGGAGCCAATACTTTCTGAACTTGTCTATTTCATCAGACCATCTTGTATTTTGCCAACCACAGTTTTACACATGATCTCTGGGCATCCACATCCTGAGTTGTGACATCCATCGGTTGTCTGCCATTCTTAGAACTTGACAACTTGTTTTCACTGAATTCTAGGATATCCCTGACTCCTGTTCATTCTCTAATAGACTTTGCTGTTTAGGGATCTCTCCAACATCAGAATGGACAATAATCCATGTCACATTCTTTTGGAGCCTATGAATCCAGATGAATAGGTGATGGAAACCCAATCCAGTAAGTGTGTACTTATTTCATAGAAACCTGCATCACTCCAAAGAATATATTCTACCACTCACACAATTTTCATCCACTCAAACATACTATAATGTATTTAGAATTTAACTATTCCACCTACAATTTTGTGTGTGTGTGTGTGTGTGTGTGTGTGTGTGTGTGTGTAAAAAAAAAAAAAAAGGACCAGAGACAATTCTGATAAAACCCGATAACCATTATCTTATTTGGACTATTTTCATTGCACTGAAAACAATACTTTCACTGCATTATTCCATTCTCTAATATTGCATGTAATTATATGGAGAAAAAAAACCCAAAAAACATGCTTATTTATCTTTTCATTATACATATAGATTCCCACAATCAATCTTGTCTATAAAACTTCAACATACATCAATCGTATACAAAAAAAAAAAAAAATGTTTGTTTATTGCACATAAAAAGCCCTAAAGTAATTCCTTTCCACTGATAGAGCTCATGGTCTAAAACAATCTTTCTACTTTCCT
Organism: Thysanoteuthis rhombus; assembly: GCA_963457665.1. Classification (NCBI taxonomy): domain Eukaryota; kingdom Metazoa; phylum Mollusca; class Cephalopoda; order Oegopsida; family Thysanoteuthidae; genus Thysanoteuthis; species Thysanoteuthis major. Next base: position 22,990,032 of record OY735199.1, on the reverse strand, counting down.
CACTGCTTCAATCAATTTACTACTAAATGGTAGTAGCATAGTAATGAAACCAAGTAAACGGTCTCTTGCTTTGCATATTTACTCAGACTAAGCTACTGCTTCATATTTTTGACACCAATTGAACGGTAAAACTAAATCTATTATAAATATTTGTGGTCGAGATTGTAGTAATGATTTCCATTACAAGATTTCAATCCCAACCTTTGAGGATTTGAGTTTAACAATGAACTAAATGCTAATATTTAGTTAAGTTCTATTCTTCAATGCATAAAAAGATTTCTCACTTATATTCTTGTGTTTTTACAATACCTATTGACAAATATAGGTACTAAAAGAAGTATCTAAAAATAGAATCTTCTGTACTAATTGTCACATGAAAATAAAACAAGTTGAAAGTAGCCATAATCTTGCTGAGAGAAAAGGAAGTTGATTAACTTGGCTTATATCCATGAAATGCCTTGAACAAACAATACTTAGCACTAACACACACCTGGTTACCGAACTGTTTTACCTTTCTTCAGCAAATTAAGACAACTTTAGTAGTGGTCATTTGTAAGGTAATTGATAATCTTCTATACTATGAAGATACGTGTCACTATCTCCATACATTAAGCAGTGATTGGTCAATTCATCAAAACCGACCAATCCCAAGGAAGAGAATTTTGAAAGTAGAAATTTGAATAAAACTGACAACAGAGGCATCCGTTCCTTTGTTAATTTCTGGAACAACAAGTTTGTAAAAATCTCAGTTAAGATTCAGTTTAACAAAGCAGAGTAATTCTCCATGAAAACATTACTTATTTCTTATTATCACAAATCAAATGAAGAAAAATATTACTTATTTTATTTAAAATATTTTATTACGATTGAAAAGCATTAAAATAAATCAAATTTCATAAAGTGATAATCATTATTACATTTAGAAAGAAAGAGGGGAGAAAATGTAGTTTACTGAAAGGGTAGGAAGAGAGAAAGGGACGTCAATTAGATGGGGAGGAATGAGTGGCCGAGCAATCGAGTAGTGTCAAAGACCCAAAGCATGGAGAGGCCCAAGTAGCAGAACAAACAAATATCTCATTAAGATTGTTCCGTATGTATCTGTATGGGATGGATTAAGGGGCTAATAAACCTTTTGCCCAGGGGGTCCAGATCATTGTCAGTCTGCCCTTGTTAGTATATTGAGGGAGTAGAAAGATAAAGAGGGGAGAAAAAGAAAGTTAGGTAGTTTAATCAGTGGGTGAGAAAAGGAAAAGGCAGAAAAAAGGTAGGTATTTTTCTGAGGGGAGTAGGAAAATTTTTGCAAGTAAAAATAGTCCTTCGCCTATCTATATTATCAAAATAATAATAATATATTATTATTATTTGCAATCTCACACCAGTTGCCTGGTGGTAACCGCTGGAGTTTGAGTGACAGCAAGTCTCCTCAAGTCTCCAGCCCTCCTCTCCTAGTACTCATAGGTCACAGTAACTGACAATAGAGATTTGGAAGCACAAAAGAGAGAATGAGAAGATCCAGGCATAGGGTAAGAGAAGAGAGGATCCATGAGATAATGGATAATCTTAGTAGTCAACATCCATGGAATTCCCATGGGTCCAGCTAGTAATTCATTAAATGTATTACTGTTCAATTTTTTCAAGTATGAATATAGCTATATAAAAAATAAAAAATAAAAATCACCCTTGAAACTACCTTTGCTTTATACCAGTGATTTCAAAATTAGAGGTCCCCTAATTTTAGCATTCAGTTTTTAGACTGATTAATGAACTACAATAAAAAGCAACGTTTGATCTTTAAAAATCATATGTATTTAAAATTGATTACATTTTATCATATTCTGATGTACAGCACTGGTCTGTGTAGAATAATTAGGTTTTTTTATAGCTTAGATAATGACATTTCTCACTTACTCATGACTGCTGCGGACATACAAGCGTCATTTGACAGGACCATAGTTCTGCGGCCCTCAGTTTCAAACTACTTTATACCAAGACTAAAAACCAAACCTTAAACAATATGAATGGTGATCTTCGAGATCCAATGAGTCATCTTAATACAGGTATCCCTCCACCATTTATAATTTTTCGTAAGCTGAAAGTGAAGAAGCTATTACCATTGATTAATATTGGAAAATTTTTTGCATATTCTCATTTCACATTAATTGGTGACAATGACATGGTAGACTGAATCATCGGATATTGGGATGGTGGGAAGTACAGGAGACTGGGGTCTAGGAGAGAGAAGAAGGTGTGTGCTGCTTCTATAGGAACTCACTATAATAAGCACTGAACACTATTTTTGCTTTACGCATTTTGGTAAAGGTGAAAATGTGGCATGCAGTGAACTTTTGAAAAGCAGGAGATACCTGTACTAATTCAAACTTGTGTTCAGACAATCAGATCTCTCCTTACATTTCTTTGATAGTATGGAAATGTTTTGGCTGATACATTCTTCAGCCAAAATACTGAGTTAAACATACCAGAAAGGTCAGAGATTTGATATTCTGAAATAGAACTTTCAATGTTGATAACTCTTCACAAAGTTACAGAAGATACCTGCAGAAGCGGGTCCATGGTTGGTGTCAGCTGGGGCAGTAACTCATGGTATCACCCCTAACTCTTTCCAGAAAATGCTCTCTTCCCAGGATATCTAGAATTTTAGTGATCTTTGTATACTAATACTTACTACTCACTATTCATCATGATTCTCTTATATCATTGAAGGTGATCATTGTGGTCATTTATGTATGGATACCAATTATACGTTAAAAAAAAAAAAAAAAAAAAAAGGAAAATATCTCTCAGTCAAAAAAATATTCCTGGATCCACCCCAAAATTTAACCAACTCTTTCTAACCCCATTGTCTACCCTTCCTCGGTGGACAGAGATGTTTTATCAGAAAAATAAAAAAAAAAAAAAAAAAAAAAAAAAAATTACCCAGAAAACTATGGGAAAATTTTTTAGGCACTCATTTTGGTATTACCCAGGGCAGACCCCCGCCCTTTGCTTGGTCCGCCACTGGATACTTGTACAAATATTTTTTCTAAATTCTATTCTTTAATGAATGAAAAGATTTCTCCCTAATATCATAGTGCTTTTATAATACCTATTGACAATTTTAGGCACTGGGGGTGAGGGGCAGGGGTATTTGTTCAATTCAAGGGTCCCAAAAGGAATGATGCTCTGAGGTCACACTGAAATGCGTTCTCATTAGACCAAGTCTAATGGAGTCTATGATATCTCTGATCCCTATCTCACTTAACTATTAATTTGAAGTAGAAAGATATCAAATCTAAATGAAAAGAATTTTTTCTTTTAATTACAAAAGAAAAGATTCAAGGGGCAAAACTAAGAGAATTCATAGCTAATAAATAAATACAGTTATTAAATCACCACTACCCTCAACCCTGGTTTAAATACTGTTGTTGGGTTTAGATTATTTGTATGTTCTGACATTTATTTGTCAATATGTATCTGGACTTAGCTAAGCCCCAACCATTCATAGAAGAATCCTAAAATCACACACACACACATCAATGAGTAGGGAATCCCCCCACCACAATTATTTCCTCTCCAAAATGAGTTTTCAGTGGATGGTTCAATTTTCAATGTGTGTTTATGCTAAATTGGTCCCTTAGTTTGTATCCACCCTTGTTTTAAAAAAAAAAAACAAAAAAAAACCAACAACCTTTTAGGGTTCAATAAAAGGTAAGAGAAGTAATTCATTCATTGATCACCCCCTTTTTTTTTTTCAATTTTTTCCAATTCTTAATTGATCATCCCTACACAACATGCTGTCAAAAGACATTGGTCACCGGATGGTTGAAAGGGAAGAAAAAACAAAAACAAAACACTATTTCATTGCATGTAACTATTATTGTTGTTGCTGTTATTAACCACTACCCACAATAGACAGGCTTAAACACTTGAGCTGAGTTTTGGTTATTCATAGGTTATAACATTTATATACACTAGCTGTACCCATGGGGAAATTCCTTGGTCGTTGACACCTAAATTCCCCTTCTATATATCCCTACCCCTCAAGTGAACTACTCAAATTCCTTTTTTTTGCCCCTGTTCCTTTCTAAGTAAAAATATGAATATTTTAAATAAAGTAACATGCTGCCAAAAGACGTTGGTCACCTGGAGATTAAGTAAAAAAAACAACACTGCACATATATCTCATCTGTTGCGGATGTAGTTATTGTTTTTGTCGTTATCATCAATACCACAACAAACCAGTTTGAACACTTTTGCTAGGTTTGAGTTATTCATGTGTTCTGACAATTACATAAGTGTTTATCTATGTATCTGAACTTGGCCCAGTTATAACTGTTTGGAGAAAAAAAAAACTTTAGATTTTGCATGCACACTCTTCTCAACAAGTAGTGAACTTGTTTTCAGGGGGAGGGGGGTCAATTTACAATATAAGTTTATGCGATAACAATAAGTATATTGCACATCAGTCCTTGCACTGCTATAACATATTTCTATGAATTTCATGGAAGGGTTAGAGATATGCTATCGAAGGAATCAGGAAAATTTCAACCAGATCCAAGCGCAAATTACCCCCATGTTCTGGCTAACTGTCTGCACTGCAACACATCACAAAATAGCTCTAAAGGTTACGTCTTCTCACATGTCTCCAGAAGTTCTCAATGAAATTATATTTTGAGGAAGAGTGGACAATAGGCTATGGAAGAAGCGATTAAATTTTGGAGCAGATCCAAACAATTACCTCCCCTATATCATAGCTACCAATCCACAGGTTTCATTTTAAAACAAGGGTTTATGACATTGGATTGTGAATAGCTTGAGATGACTTGCTCTGAGGCATATGGTTCTTTTGCAAACTTTACTCAGCATGAAATTACCTTTCTAACAATATACAATATGCCTATATTTGATGAAAAATTATTTTTTCTGATAACACGCCACAGTGCAAATCCCACATTGTGAAACATGTCAGTAACATTTTTTGCAACTGATTAGGAATGCTCAAGATATTCTTACTCACTGAAGGTCCATCTAACATGTCCATTTGGTTTCATTAGTCAAGTTGAAAATTCCTACTGGGCTCTAATACAATGCCAGGACTATTAAAGGTTGCATTACTGTTTAATTTTTAGACATGTTTGCATCAATAGCGGCAATCACCATCACTGACTGACAAAGCGACAAACATCTAACACCATCTCCACAAAGCATTCCCTATCACTTCTATGAAAGAAATATTTTTATCTGAAGTGACATTTTATTATATCATCAAGAAAAGGAATTTTATTTCAGTAGGAAGATTAACAGGTGTCAGTTGAATGAATAAAATTCTATCTTCTATATTAGTGTGACATGGACAAAAGAAAGGGGCTTTCAAAAGGCACCGAAGAAAGATCAAATGAATACATCTATGGTCTGACTTTCAGGCTTGTTTTATATACAAAAATAATAACTACAAAAAACCTGATTTGGAAATTCCTTTGCGACAGACAAAAAGAAAAAAATCATTACTCTATAAAAGGATGATCTTTACAATCAGATAAATTATAAATTATCTTGACACAGTAGTACCTCTCACAGCAAAGGATTCTTTATCTTTCAACAAAAATTTCAATTAGAGATACCAATCAAAAAATCTCTATGCCAAGTATTTCAAGTTTGCAAGAAAAAAAATCATGGAATTTAGTTCAGGGAGATATTTTGAAACAACATGAACCAGTGAAAACAAACAGAGAAGATATCTATGTATTCTTATACTGCTTAGCATCTATCCCACCAGTTGCATCTTGTTGCGTAATATCATACGGGGTTTCTACATTTGTTGTTTTGTGAAACATTATATTATTTTGCATTTTATATTTTTCAATATTTATAAAACCATGCATCGTAAGAGATTTGTGGCACGGATTGTCCTTGTTGAGGGAGGTATCATTCTATTATCCGTTCATTTAGGTCTCTTATAGCAAGTAATTTTTTTTTCTTGTTATTTGTTCAATGTGTAATTTTCTTCAGTTTTTATTTGAATTTTCAAATAATTGTTTTTTTTGGTAATTTCCCTCAAAGTATCTTGAAAAATTTATCTTTGAATGTGAGGAGTTTACTCTTTATGTAATTGGTAAAAAACATCTACCCTATAAATATTTACATCAGTTTAGGGTTTGCGAAAAGGTAGTTGAAATCGTTTAAATGGAAAAGGCTATTTTTTTTAAATGGTGGATCAGAGTAGAAGTTTTTATCAGTAAAAATGTTACTTTAAGTGGAAGAGTCCAGTGTTACAGAGAAGCAGAACAAAAAGCATGTAGTTCATTATTATTGCAGATGAGATGATTGAGATATCTTATGTCATCAAGAGAAAAAAAAAAAAATTCCAGTTACCAAGTTTGAAATAAGACAACGTACAATAAATCCAACATCTAAGCGTATCAAAATGTTTTCTTTGAAAGAAATAAAAGCAGTAAAAGTATCAATAACAGTTTCCTCTTATATACAACAGAGTATTGTACTGTGTGATAAGAATGACTAAGTGCAGTGTAATCCCGAAATTATTAACCGTTTTTCACCAATGTAGCGGTAATGTAGCTTATTTCTGGCCATTACCTTTTCTGTACAAAAAAGAAAAGAAAAAAAAAGGGGAAAAAATCAGCAGAATCATCCGGAGAAAGAGGATACAAAACACGTTTTATCTAAGAAGGTGGATCTGATTATCATAATTCACCTTGTTCACAGCCTTCAGGTCACAAATAACCTTGACCGTTTCAGATGACCTTGAGGGTTACCAACTTGCATGATATTGATCATCTGGAAGAGCGTATTATCTGCCCAGTAACCCCCCGCCCCCAGTAGTATGGTGATGAATAAGTTTTCTTCTAAGAAGGACTTTTGAAGGGTAGGCTACACAAGATGTTTTGCAAGGGAAATTGGTCATCATGATACGAGTGATCACCTGTTTATATTCATGCACTCAACTAACGATTCAAGATGTATTTTTAAGCTTTCAAATCCGACTTCTAATTTGTTTTGTTTTTCTTCTTAGTTTGTTTCTTTCAACAAAATCGTCAAAAATCTTTAAAATTGAATATGAACATATTCTAATAAATTGAGAGTATTTTTTTTAATAGTTTATTTGAGTTTGAAACTATTTGAAATGATCACTCGTTATCACACTGTGATCATTTTGGCCTAGACAGCGTGAATAGAATAAACAATTTGAGAACAATCTTACCCCATTTTTCAAAATTTCTCACAAGAAAAAAAAAACAAAAAAAAAAAAAGCAATGTAACTGTTTTAGCTGGATTAAAGAGATTTTTCATAAAAATACAATTCATTCATTGAGGATTTTTTTTTTTTTTTTACTATAATTTACATACATCGGGATTGAAAGTAAAATTGTTTGGAGTTCATAGAGAGGGACTAATAGATAGTTATCGCTTTGTTGACTGATTGGCAAGATTTCATGCTGAATTTTTTGTGATATATATATATATATATATATATATATATATATATATATATATATATATATATATATAAGCTATTCTATTTATGAAGAACAATCCTAACAGCCGAGGTCGGCATGAGCCCACGATTCTGAGGAGGTGTACTCCCTCCGTTGAAAACAAATCCTAATGTTACTGCTTCTTACACTACAGCGCTGTATTACAGCCTTTTGTATACATCTTGAATAAAATTTGGTTGTCATAATTACTTTATTTTTTTATAAATCTGTCTAATTTTTGATTCTGTTCAATTACATCAGTAAGTACGTCATGTAACGACATTTACATTAACATGTATCCATAATTATATGTATTAAACAATGCTTATAAAAATTCCGAATGAATAGTTTGAAATAGGGCCAACATTTCCGATTTGGTCTTAGTTTATTACCAGAGATTTGTGGACGCTAATGGCGGAGTTGAAGGCTGAAAGGAGAAAAAACAAAAAACAAAAACAAAACATTCACTACACCTCAAGGGGTTGGGCCAGGTTCATTGCCTGATACCTGAGGCATTCCCAAAAAAGGAAGTGTCGAAGGGACTGGACAATCTAGAACCACCCACGTCTACGCGTAAGGGTACCGGAACCCGACCTTGGGTAGAACTGGCTTTCCTGGGAAGGCACATAAATACCAGAAACCATCAACCAAATCTGTCACCAAAACTATGGGTTTCTTCAGTTTTTAAGATGGTCTGTCTGGCTATGTAACGTACGTGTGGCGTACAGACCTCACCAATGGAGTAAGAGGGGTGAAGATTTGAACATTTATTAATCCTTACCTTATATCTAGAAAAAGGATTTTTTTTGTTTTCACCCTTCCTCCTTAATAGGATTTAGTGAGGAAAGGGGTTCAATTTGCAACTAAAGTGTAAGTAAAATTGGCCATTTAATTTGTGTCCGGTAGCATTCACGCTTGTTTTTTGTTTTTTGGGGTTTCTTTTGTATTTTTGTTCGAAAATTCTGACTTATGCTGAAATGGATAGACTCCAACAGAACATTTTTTCTCGTCTGGGAAGGCAGATGTAATCATTCACATCCTGCAAATAATGAGAGAAGTAATTTATTCATTGACCATTCCTTTTTCCAGTTTTTCCCCCCATTAACAATTTCCTACACGGCATGCTACCAAAAGGCGTTGGTCACACGATGGTGTCTATTGAGTGACTAACCAGACCTGCCATATTAGTGTTCTATGAATGAAGAAGAAAAAATTAGTTTGCTCTTCGGCACAATGTAAGTAAAGAGACATATGGTCAATTATTACTAGCTTTTCATTCGGTCTTGAACTCAGATTTTATAAACTCAACCGTATCTAACCTTCATTATTATAGCGCTTGTGTAGTCGCAATCGAAGTTATTTCTTTAACAAGAATATAAATAAGAATAAATGAAAAGAATAGATAAAAATAAAAGAATTTTAAAAAATGTAAATAAAATGAATTTAAAATACTCAAGAACAAAATATTTGTAGCAAATCAAAACTTAATGTTTTGTAGACTTGATTTTTCGGAAAACAAAACAAAAAGATATATAATCATGTACTAACAGTAGCAGATGTTAATTAAATTTTATTCAAGTCATATGCGTAGCTGGAGATTGGGGGGGTGCCCCTTGAGTGACCCCTTCCAACATTTGAGATTTGTTATTGTACAAATGCAGTAGTATTTGCCCTCAACCCTTCCTCGGCGACGCCCCTGGTAAAGTGGAAGAAAAGGGAGACGGTCTAATGTGAGACACGCTAATAGGATCTATGCAATCAGTGACGTTGAAGTTTGTCCATGTCTACGTGAAGGAGAGGATATTGACCAAGGTTAAGGTTGTTGAAACAGTCAAGGATGTATATTGTATGTCACATGGGAAGAAAATCATCCTTCCCTCTTCTTCCATAGCTGGCAAATAAAACATTCATTGTTTTAATGCATCATTCTCATAAGTCTAGAACAGAGATAATTTATAAACTTTGACATGAATTCATTTTTTCAAGAAAAAAAAAATCCTACAGATAAAATATATCTTGTAAACTTAATTGAATTATTTGAAACCAGATTCGCCAGCGGGCGACTGAGTAGGTCCGAGGCTTGAACGAAACTAAATCAGAGTCCGTTAGCCACTAATGTCCCCAAGAACGATGGGGGGGGGGTGCCTCAAGAAGGGTGGTGAGGAGGCCCCAAATCAAATTCTGCTTGGGCGCTCTTAAAAACATGGGCCGGACCTAAGCCGAAACCAGGTTTTTCAAATGGCTTCAATCTTTCATCTCATCAGTAAACGTCCTTGACTGTTGCAATAAATAGCCTTAACCTTGGTCAGTAGGCGGCATTGGAAACCTTGATGTCATCGATCGCTTTTCTTTCAGGTCCGATTTATAAGCAGGTTGGGGAAAAAACAACAACTTGACTGTTGAATCGCCTTGACTGTGGTGGTAAATATTTTCTGCGCGTAGGCGACATGGCTAACCTTAAATGGAGTCATTGATTGGGTTTAATTTTCATTTTTTAGCAGCAGAGGACGACTGAAGCGAATTGGCCAATCATAATACGAGATTTCAGAATTAAAAGTTAAAATCATTACTATCCACTTTTATGATTTGCCATCTGTAACATTTGTCAAGGGAAATAATTATTAAACGCTTATTGTAGTGTTGTATCCCGTACGTCTTATGACTAAAGGCGTAAAAATACAGGTTTATTCTCGTAGTACATAAACGGGAAAATGAAGTTCAACACATGAAATGGATTTGTTTATTATAAGCATCATTGCAATATTTTGATGTTGTTTGAAGTTAGGTACAATACAATTGCAAAATTATTTAAATAATGCTGTCGTTTTTTGATAGCATGGGTAAACAAAAACGAGTATGAATTAAATAAAGACCGTGTGAAAGTAACTATTGAATATTTCTCACCAAGTCTAATAAAGTAAAGGAATTGGTCATATCTAAATATATAGAACGTGACAAGATTTACATCTGTCTCATTTCTTTAAAAGATGGTGCAACTTGATAGTATTTTCAAAGCAAAACTTGCAATTTTATTTTGAGTGGTTGAAATGACTAGATTTTTCAGAAAAAAATGGCCAAAATCAGGCATATTATCAATAGTAGTAGTAGTTGTATGAATTTAGTAAATTCTTCCAAATAAATATAAAGAATAGGGCCTTTAAATCGAGAATACAATTTGAGCGTTCATATCTGAATTAGACGTTTTGGTGGGTTTTTTTTAATAGGTTTTTGGAGCATAGTTACCTGGAAATTAAATCTGTCCAATTTTAGCCATTTAAAAAAATCTAACTACTTTTAGCCATTCCAAATGACCAATTAAAAATGGCCATTTTCCCAGTGCGTTATTAGACCGTTTGTCGAAAGTTGAGTTCTCAACACTGGAATCAAATGAAAAATGAACAGTATTTGTTGACAATCTTCTGGTGGTGGTTAGTGTCAGTAATAATCTATTGTTGTTGAGATAGTAATCGATTTGGAATAGAAATCAAACAAGAAACCACGCTAAACCCCCCCACACACACACTTATTCCCATATACTTGTGTAGGTGAGTAAATTGGTACTTGATAGTAGATGCTTTTGTTATTGTTGTTGAAAACTGCTTGGTTGAACTTCTGCAAAAATTTGGAGATGAGTTTGGGAAATAATCAAATGTTGACCGGTTAGAAGGCATCATTTCATAAGGCAAGCTAGGAAGTATTGACTACTGCAATCGGGGAAGTCAAGTCAGAAATACGAATAATTTATCTGAATTTGTAATGATCAAGTAATTTGTTGTTTTTTTTTTTTCAATTTGAATGAATATAGGTTTTATTGAGAATTCATTGATTTCGTACGATTTGTCTGAGAAAGAATAGAATAAGTAATAATTTGATTTTTTTAATTTAATGAGATAATACTTTTATGATGAAAGGAGTTATATTTTAAGACATTTTTTTTTTTTGCAATTCAGTATCACGCGGTGTTTGCATGTATGTTATAATGAAGTTTGCCTGGTCTACAAGAAAAAGAAAACATGGACCAAGGTTAAGGATGTTGAAACAACAGAACAGTGTATGCCATATGGAAAAAGGCATCCTTTCTTCTTCCATGGCGACTGCTAATGAAGGGAAAGAAGACGTTTATCGTTCTGGCACTTCATTTTCATGAGTCTGGAACAGAGTATTTTAATAAACTTTGACATGAATTAGTACGCTATGTTTTTTTTTTTAATATCATACAAGAAAAATATTTATATTAAGTTAGTTGAATTGATGTTTTAAATCCGATTCGGCCATCGTTAATCGGAAACCTGATTTTCCAGTGACCCACCCTTAGCTACTCGGTGAACGTCCTTGACTGCTGCAATGAATAGCCTTAACCTTCGTCATCGTTCTCCGTGCGTGGGCGCCATGAAAAAGCTTAACAACATCATTGATTTGCTCTCAATTTCAGTCTGATTTAAGATCTGATTGGGGAAAAAAAATGTCCTTGACTGATGAATAACCTTCACCTTGCTGTTTCGCTTCCTGCACGTACGCATATTAAGGCTCAATGACGTCATTGATTGTTTACTTCTGAGTCCTGGTTCGACTTACCAGCATGTTCAAATAACAGTTGCTACTTGACCCATCATTATCAAACTAACGAAAAGTGCACTTCAGGATGTGCTTAGAAACAGTGAGGGTTTTTATAAGCCAATGGCCTCTATATCCGGAAGACCTCATAACACTATATTATTATCATTATTATCAATAATATTATAAAATTTGGAGATTTTCAAATTTTAGTGCGAGAATTATAACAAAATTAGATTTTAAAAAGCGTAAGAAATATTCACATGATATTTAAGCATTTCATCATCAAGTGAAAGTAAAGGAGACGGACATTTCTAAAAATGGAGATCGTGACCAGAATCGCGCTTGTCGCATTTCTTTATATAAAAGCAAAAGATGCAATTCAATTTGATCACAGATTATTTTTTTCCGGAAAAAATTAAGTAGTTTGTATTTAGTCGGATATCTAGTCATTGTAACTATGAATGTAAGATTTACACCCCCCCCCCCAAAAAAAAAACACTCTCACTGCTGAAGAATGAAGATCACATAATCAATAATAGAAAAGTCGCACTTCCACAGCTTTTTTCTTTTTTAAATCGAAGAAATTTGGACCAGAATTCAAAGTTCTTAACAGTTCAGCACCATCAGAAAATAAATTTCAATTCAAATTGTTATTGACAATTTTCAGGCGGTAAGTGATTATTATTAGTAATAATTGTTGTTCAGTTAACAGTCAATTTTGATTTATTTTTATTCCATAAAGGCCGAAATACAACCATTTTTTTTCAGTAAAGTAGTACGTTCGCCGAAAAAGAATAGATATGATAATTTCGATCGACGATAAATCAGTAAAATTAAAATCTGAATAAGCTCGTGAACAGAAAATGTCACAAGTACTGTGATTTCTAATTCTATGTAGTAAGTTGGATATCTTTAAAAAAAAAATTAGAAGCGCTTCTCAACAGCGACAACAAAGATTATCCTCGATTAAGATCTAGCAGCAGCAAAGAAAACGAAAGTCAGGGTTGGCCAGGTAAATATTTTGCATAGCAAAACTACTGAGTTAACAAAACGAGGGGGAGAAAGATACCCTTCGTTCCACTACGAAAATTCGGAATAAACACTATACTAAGAATTTGGAATTAATTCAAGTGTTACACACTGGTTGTGCATGTATGATGTACAAAAAATATCTATAATTATTATTTTGATAATGATACCAGCAAGGTGGCTAGGTTAAGCGAATGCTTTATTCAACTACACAACGGACACATTACATTCAAGACAGCAAGGAAGAGTAAAAATGAAAATTATAATAGGAATCTTTGTTGTTTCAAGTTTCCTTATGGTTGGAACGTAAAAACATCGCCTAAATTGGAAGATCAAATTTAGAAAAAGAAAATGCTTTTAAATCATGAACGGGCTTTTTCTATTGCTGAAATTTTAAAACTTTTGAAAAATGTCAATTTTACACTGTAGTATATTTAGTGTTTAAACAAAAAAAAACAAAAAACATTTAGTAGAAACAGAGACGAGGAGTGTGTAATCTTATGTTCGGCGAGTCCAAAATACGGTTGCATCAGACTGGCTTTTAAAATGGCTAGATTTTTCAATGAGTGGCTTTAAAAATAGCTAAATGTCACCCGTCAGGATTAAAAAACAAGGAATGAATGGAAGACAGAACCACCTAAATGAATGGATGAAAAATACAAAACTACTTACCAGCTGCATCCAACACTTCTGCATCAATTGTGTCTGTTAGGAGACACAATAAACCATCATAGTTTTTCCCTTGTAGATTTTTCACCAGTTCTTCATGGGGGATGGCTTCATCAGAATCCCAGAAAGTCAGTTCGATTCCTTTCTCCTTTAATAAATTAATTCCAGTCTTAGGAATTTTTCGGGTTATGTAGACACGATAGTTAGGCATGTTCGAGTTGTCAAGTTTCAGTGATGATACGGAAATAATAATGAAATACTGTCTAATAAATAGATTCTTATTATAGTCTTGAGGGGGGAAAAAGCACTGGCTTTTACAATATCTTACACAAGAATTGGGAACTACTGCCCGCTGGTCTCCTAAGCACGCCGGCCTGGTATTTATACTTTATTGAGTGGCACGCCCCGCCTTTTTTAGCTGGTTGCAGTAAGCTCCACCCCAATGAGCATTGTGCAGATCTTCACGTATCCGAGTTGGGATTTCCGAACAGTTGGATGTAATTGATTAGCTTGCAGCAGCCGCTAACACTTGTTGAATTTCAGGCTTGGGGCAAGTTGTCAGTAATAAAACGAAGATAGTAATAAAACTTTTTCGAAGATCTTTGTATCTTTCTATTTTATTTCAAATTGAGATTACGTTGAGAACTAGAAAGCATTCAGAGAGTGCATACCCTCTGCCAAGGCTATTGTCACTAAAAATTGAATGAAATGCAATTCTTATATATAGCTAAGATGCAGCGGAGGTAACTGTAAAGAAAAAAAAATTAAATCCGTCCCCAGATTTAACTATTCCGTCCTTAACCTGCGGCTCAACTTCCCGCAAAATTCCATTGCGGCCTTTTTCTGAGATACTGTACAAATATGAGTGAATAGATAAATGTACGAAAAAAAAGAAGAAAAATATCTCTAAATCTGAAGGAATCCTGGATCCATCCCAAAATTTAATCAACTCTTCCTTACCCTAAGAGCGATTTTTCAGGAAAATTTAATCCAGATTAATTGAGAACTTTAAATGTTTTTTTTTGGGGGGGGGGGCACGTACTTGAGTAGAAGAAGAGGTGATTGTAAAACATTTCTGGATCCGACCTAAATTTTCATCGATTCTTCCTTCCACAAAATGTCATTAAAATTAACTGAAAACTTTTGGAGATATCGTGTAGATAGACACGAGTGAATACATTACACCTCCTCACTTGGCAGAGGTACACAATGGAAATGAACCATTGTCCATATAGTCTTGAGAAGAGCCATCGTCCATTATTATCATTTTGTAGAGAATTTCGGGATATTGAATTTATTCCTCCAGTTATTTTTGTTTTTCTCAGCAATTTTTTGGACGATCCATTTCACGGCTTTCTTTAGTCGTAGTATTCGTGTATAAAGAGAGGTGCCAACTACAAATCGGTAGCTAACAGAATATTCCTGTTCACAGTAGCGCTTGTCACGTACACATAGATCGCAGTTGTTTTTAAAACGACTGTCTGCATAAAACAAAGATATCCATGCTGTGTCCCTGTCGAGTAAAAGTCACCAGACCCGCGTGGATTTCAACTTAGTGTTGCCATAAGCGTAATGGAGTGGGGCAAGAGGCTTGATATATCTGAGATTTTCCACGGTTTTGCCCGAAAGTTAATTCATTCTGCCCGAATTTCGGTGAGGCACTTACCCCTTGGTTCATACGCCTAAAATCTGTCGTCTACGTTACAAGCATAATCACTAAAAGAAGAAATCTATTTGCTTCGCTTTCATACTTGACACCACCGTAAAACAGTACAATTAAAATCTAACCATATAATACTAAAAGTCTGATTCTGTTCATCTGTTTTCAACATCTAAGTAATCGGAACTTGGCTTTGTAGCCTGTCATCGAATGAAGATACTCCTGAAGCGTGCTAATTAAAGAATGCAGAGAGAGAGAGAGAGAGAGAGAGAGAGAGAGAGAGAGAGAGAGAGAGAGAGAGAGAGAGAGAAAGAAAGAACCGGAAGTTGTATCCAAGATTACACTGAGACGAAAAGCGACCAATTTACCACTCATTCAAATCATTTCCGGTTCTAGACGACCGCATATGAAGTCAAATTTGAGCCAAGTTGCTATCGCATGTTTACACATTATAATTCTAGCTCCAAAACATCATTCAACCAATCAAATTTGAACAAGAGTATTTTAACCAATAACATGCCTTGAAGAAAGAAAGAAAAGATTAGACCCTGTGAGCCTATTTTGGATTTCGCTTAGCTCTATAATCACCCCTTTTTAACAACACCCTACCGGTAGTATACCTTTTTTGCTAGACAGCAGTTACCGGAAACTGCACCATGGGTGTCCAAACTTTCCTGCACACATGAGCACATTGACTGGATACACAACTTGACACATCTTCAATGCAGCTCTGCTGACAGAAAAACGGGAGTCCGTGACATCATAGAAACAAGCACGCAACGAATTGCACATTCTCCACGGACTCAAATAGTCGTCAGTCTAATAGCAAAAATGAAAGTCAAGAACAGCTTCTAAAATGCAAACCCAATCTTCCACAACGCAACAAGCGACTCCACAACGAGAAGGTATCAAACTAAGGTATGCAGCGATTGTAACCCCTCATAACCTTCTGTCACCAATCACAACCTCTCTATCACTCAGAATGCAATACGTATGTCTTCACCATTCAAAATGTTGTCAAGACCTTTATCAATTTTCAACCAGTAAGAGAAATAATTCATGAGATTTGTGACATTTTCTCTTTCTCTCTAAAAGAAATATATTAGGATGTTCGGAAAGTGATTACATATTTTCATGTTCGGAAAGTAATTACGTATTTTCAAATCACAATCGTGGTTTTGAAACTTTTAAATCACTGTTGGCATTTAAGAGCCTTCCCTGCATCATGACACACTTCACAAATGTTTCTCGTTGTCTGCTTAGCAGTGCTACTCTTTGAATTTCATACAGTAAGAAATTGTGAATATGTTGTTATTTAGAATCTATTTCCTCCATTAAGTTAAAAGGAGGAAATCAAGCGAAGAATCACTCTGGGATGGCAAGCATTCGGCAGAGCAAGCTCAACTTTCAAAAACCAGACGATCCCTATAATCTTAAAAAGAAGAGAATACAACCAATGCATCCTCCCGATAGTCACTTATGAAGCTGAAACATGGAACCTAACCAAGAGATAGACCTATAAAACTGAGAAGCATGCAACGTGCGCATGTGAGAATCATGCTCAATCTTACGTGGAGAGACCACAAGACAGCACAGTACATGAGGAAGAAAATGGGAGTCCGAGACATCATAGAAACTATTAAAAAACTCAAATGGCAATGGGCAGGCCATGTTGCAAGAATTAAAGACAACTGATGGACATCACGACTCACAACATGGATCCCCAGAGATCACATTAGAAACCGAGGCTGACAGAGCACAAAGTGGCGAGATGAACTAGACAAATTATGCAACGGCGATGAGAGAGAATTATGGCGAATCCAGGGGAAAGTCTATGTCCAACGACGGACGTTAAAAGACTGATGATGATGAAACACTATAAAGGACACACCGCCAAAGAGAAGAGATTATAGACTAAATCCAGACTTCGTTCCGCACAATTTAACCCTGCTCTTGCCTTAGTTGGCTGGCTTATGATTTATAGCTTTGAAATACGTAATTGCTTTCTGAACATCTTAAATAAATTAATCCAGATGGCAAGCTTTCACCAAGAACCAGCGCAGCTCTGAATCAAATTCAAGGAAACGAGAAGGAAAATTCTCCCATGAACACTCGACCACAAAACTACTCGAACTTTTTAAACAGAAAATTTCAATTCAAATAAAAATGTGTGTTCGTGCAAAAGTCACTGTGACCTTTCCAGTTGATATAAATAGTTTTCTCACATTTTTCGTTTTTTAAAAAAATCTCATTAGATGAAGTATTACAAATTATTATTATTTTGAATTTTTATGACTAATTTTTACCATCATCTCAGTTTATTTATTGTTTTTTATCAGAGGAAAAACTCCATTCTGACAGATTTCACTTCAATAGTGACTGAGTAGTGTTTGATCGGAAAATGAAGTATAGCGGCTCCGTTATTTTAAATTAAAATCGATTACGAAAATAAATAGTTATAAGCTTTAATTACAAAACCCCTAAATCTAGCCCCCATACAGAAAACGTCACTTCCTCCATCTACACCCTATAAAAGTTCTGAATGCACGGGTTCAATCGCTCATTTGCTCCGGCTCTCTGAGCTGGTTACTCCCTCTTTCTCTCTTTCCTCCTTTCCTTCTGCCTTGGATCGTTATCATTTCGCCGGCCTCCCAGTCAATCCGAATTTTACTGGGGTTTTTTTTTTCCACCGTGACCTATCACTGTTTTAAAGATTGTTCATTTTATATCTCAGATGTCGAATTATCTCTCATACACTAGACTACTGTATCCTCTTCTTTAACTCAAAATGCGTATTCACCTCCATCTCTCGTGGATGAAATGACAATGCCTTTACGACACAACAGTCACGATTATCTCTCTTCTAATTCGCCTTTCTTCAGGAAGTACAAATTGGCAAAATCCCATGTGTTTTCTGTTACTTATATAGTATATCCGTCGTATGTTTTCAGCATCTGAGAAAGGCTCCCCAAGTTGCTCATACGCGAACTAAAATACAATTTGGCAGTCAGGCTAATCACTGATACACAGTTTCTATAACAATTCCTTGGTCTTCTCCAAGCTTTATGGATTAAAGTATTTCAGTCAACTCTGCTTCGTTACCATGACTACTACTACTATTACTTCTATTTGGCACAGAGCTCCTATCTTTCACTTGGAGGCCACCTTCTATCTTCCTCTTCAACTAAACTACAAGTTCCTTCTATCACGGATCCAATCTCTTAAACTAGACTGGCCACTCCTCTTCACGATCGATCGTTTTAATGTTTCCTTATACGTATTTCTTTACAGCTTTGTTTTGTTGTAAAGGTCTCTTTATTAAATGTACGTTTTATTTGTTTTTCTAAACACTCGTGTGGGTCTTCATTACAATCATTCGTACTCTGTTTAATCTCTGCGTCCACACTCATACTTGGTGTGCATATTCTCCGTTCTGTCATGGCGATTATCGACTATTATCCTCCTCCAACATTTCCAGTGATGTCGGTGTTTGGCACCAAAAACCAACACGTGGAGACAAAATCACAGAACTCCAGCAACAGCACCACTCTCCCTCGCACAATATAGGAACAATAAAATCCACAAAAGAATATGTTTTAGATAGGATTCGAACCCATTTATTTTAAATATTTGTACACTTCCTCACTGGTGTTTTCTCTCACCAAGTGAAGCTTGTGGGTGCTTTTTTTGTTTCTTATCGGAACGAATCAACGCTCTATTCACAGACCTCGTTTGGCAAGCGGGTCTGCACTATTCGCAGTTCCTTCCAACGAAGTTGTCTTATAGATTGTCGGATTGAGCTGAAATTCGGTACTGAAGATTTTTGTATAGATCGGACTATAAAGAGCCCCCTTACGCTAACTACGGTTTCAACAGTTCCTGCTTAGAAAATTGATCCATTGCAATTTACAGAGACTCTAAAAAAAAGTCTACACTGGCTCTAAGTACGCAAAAATATTTGAATGTACGGAGATAATTACAAAATATTCCCTTTGAATTTCTTTTATAGGTACTAGGAATTTGATATAAATTAAACTGTATCTATACAATGAAGTGTAGGTTAATTCGGTTAATTGTTTTTGTAATAAAACCTGACAGAGGACGAGTGGTTGGGGAAGCGAATTGAATATCTACTCACAGATCTCATTTGGCTCGGGGGTCTGCACCACTCGCAGTTTTTTCCAACGAGGTTGCCTTGTAGATTACCGGATTGAGATGAAATTTAGTACTGGAGACTTTCGAACTAAGACCCAGCTCTTGTATACGTCGAACTATTGTGCCCTTACACTGGCTACAGCCCAAGTCGTCCCTGCTTAGGCCCTACATATCACATTACTATTTACTAGGTCCACGTTTGCGATATGTGAAATAGACTTTGATTTGACAAGCACCCGATGTGGTGTCACTTAATTGCCTATGAGAGAAATAGATTCATACCTTTCCTGGGGTTATTAATACGAAGTGAACACGATTCAGCGAGTCGGTAATATTATGAATACGCAAAGTCCAAATTGGTACAATACAAACAAAACAAGGTGGAGCCGAAGTTGTGGGCTTAGAACTTCAAACCTTCTAAGAGGAATATTACGGGAAAAAATGGCGAACAATTTGAACATAAAAGAGTTGCTTCAAAAAGGTGATTCTACTTTATTCATTTTAAAAGTGCCGTTTTAAGTACAGTCGAGCCCCGTCTAAGCAATAGGAAAATAGTTAAATACCATGTTTTAGCATATATTTTTGGTGACCGATTTTCATTCCATTGAAGGTTATGGCTTGCTTACTGATTACACAAGCTGCGTTACTACCACAATAAGGTGGAGCTGAAGTTGAGGGCACCTATTTACGCGTCTTGTGTCTCGCCCATTCTTTTTTTTTTTTTTTCCTTTTGAAGTCTGCTGCCTAGTCTTGATTACACACATCGCTACCACTTACCCAGTAGGTAAGGGGGTTAAAGACTAATTTCTAATTATAGAAATTACAGTGCTGTATCTCACGGCTGGAAAAATCAGTAAGAAAAAGTAATGGCCATCTTCGATAAACGATGGCGACCCCTTTTGGAGATCAAACCCAAAGCTCCGACGTTCGCAACAGATGAATATTGCATAGATAGGATGGTTGTTTACTAAGTTCAGCTTATTTCAGCATAAGGCTACTTCTGCAGGGCGCCCATGACGAGAGAACTTACAACACAGTAGCTTCAGATTGCTAAACCATTAAATGCACCTCTGAACTTGGTTTAGACTGGTACAATGACACACATGTAGGGCACCCATTTAGTATTAAAAAGAAGAAGTAACGGTCTGCCAGATTATCTCACTAAACATTGTCCCAAAGCGAAGTGCTCAAGTGCGGAATGGATGAATTGAATTCTTTAGACTAAAAGATATTTATCCGACATAACGGTGAATTTAATGGACAATATGGAAACACGAAAGTTATCATTCAGTCGGACCATATATCCATTTCTTTATGACATAATTGTCGCTCTGAAAGAGACAAATAGCGAAGATACAGACCGAGGATAGACAAGATGAGAATTCAGAGTGATAACAGTTATCTGGGCCTTTACATTACCGGCGGATGTTTAGATCAATAGTAAGAACAACGCTACGTTGAAGTGGTAACCCTATCGGTCGCAGGTTCGATTCCTGCAGCAGCCCATTTTCTTTAATTGTTTATTCTATTCACGTTGTCTACGCCAAGTGATAGATTCTCCGTGTAACAAAGGAAGATCATTTCAAACTAGAGCTTCAATATAACATAACACAATATGTAATTATTCTGTCAGATCATAGATAATCATTCTGTGGTATCCATTTCTTTATAACATATATATGCACGCGTATGTGTGATAACAATCAGTCGGTACGTATTTGAAGAGCATATCTATCAAGGAAGCATTATGCATATTTTGACCTTATCTTGTCTGTCAGTAACATTTGCATTAATGCCTAGCCGCTTACAATCATTACCTCTGCGGGTGGCATACATTTTCCTGATTCTGGGATTCTCAACGATTTTCCTGCACCTTGATTGGTAGGAATCACTTTTCCAACTCTACATTTAAAAAAAAATAAATAAATAGATAAACAAAGGAAGACAATTTCATACTTTATTATTTACAAAAACAACGCGACTTTTTTTTTTCTCCTGTAATTTGTGCGATAGGGGTATGTTTACAATTTATGGAAAAAAGCATCTATTGTAAAATGTATTAATGTACAATTCATTTACGACAAGATTTAGTATTTACAGTGTACATCACGTTCAAGATTCATGAATGGGATTTTATGTCCGATCGTATGTGTATGGAATATCAGTTGTAAGGAGTTAGGTTTGAGGTGTAAAATCAGCTTCGGCTTAACTCCAAAGTCCCTGCAGCTGAATGGTCAAAAGTGGCTAGTCGTATACTGGACATACTTCTGGCTATATAGCGTGAGTTCGATTCTCGCCATTAAGCTTGACCTTTATTTCCGATTGCGCTGTTTATTCATTACCGCAGAATAACGGTCTGATTCAATGTTGTGATGATGAGTAACCGAAAGTTAGGATAAAGGTAAAAGCTAGTTAAAATTAAGAATAATGCTGCAATATTTAATTTACGAGACATTTCTCATAATTCAACACTCAAACTAATAAATGTTCAACAGACTTTCCAAAAGTGTATCCATCACATCAAATTAATCAAAATATTCATGTAGAACTGTGCAACTAATTCAAGGGAGATTGGGTTCTAATTCATACATCATCCAAAAATGAATTTGAAAAAAATTATAATATCGTTGTAGATAAAAAAAAATAAGTAGTTATGAAAACAATATTTACCTCTATCTATTAAGTCGGAGAGTTATATGTATTTGGTCGTGCCTGTCTGTCCACACGATATCTCCTATAGTACTCATTTCATTATCTTGTAGAATGTTGTCTAATGGGGCAAGGTGATTAAAGTTTGGGCGGATCCAGAATTTCTTTTTTGATTGAGAGATATTTTCCCTTTTTTTTTCCTCACCCATTTATGTGTACGCTCACGACTGTCCACACGATATCTCCGAAGCTCCTCGAGAAATTTCTATGAAATTTTGTGGATTGGCGAGCAATAGACTTGGGAAGGAGTGATCGAATTTTAAAGCAGATCTATGCACAATTATGTCCCCTACGTCGTAGTTATATGTCCAAACCACATAAAAACGATGAATTTTCATTCCTATCTCCAGAGGCTCTCAATGAATTTCACCGAAATTTCGTGGAAGGGTATGCAATAGGCTAAAGGAGAAGCAATTACATTTTTGGGTGGATCCATGCACAATTACGCTCCCTGATAATGGTGTTGGCAGAGGTATACGCTCTGTTTATGCTTTTTATCAATAGTTGATAACCTATTAAAGGTTTATTCATGATTTTAAATCATTACAATTTATGTGAAATTTATTGGAAAATCATTCAAAATAACTATTAACTATTGATCTTCCAGGAACCGGTTTCCTTGTTTTTCTTGGCACAAACGTCCCACCAATTAGCATTCTTATGCAGAGTTAAAAGATAAAGTTTCAATAAATAGTTTTGTAGTTTATTTACTTACTCATTCAGCAATAAAATGCACAACTGCGAAGTCAAATATTTAATATAAATCAATATTTTTCCAAATAGTTTCATATTTTGTTTTCAAATGAATTTTCATAATTTAAATTTCTGTCAAACATCGTTTTAATTCCAAATGCTTGATTCCTGCGAACTATGAGTTGTCAAATAGAACTACTTAAGTAAATTAATCCTCTAAAATAATTCAACTCTCAAAATAATTTTAATTTTTGGATCTCAATAAAATGTTTTAATTCCATATTTTTATTTTTGCAGATCCGTTTTGCGTTGAGATGTGCTCGATTATCATACGCTGAGTTATCTTTGCGCTGAGTGGTCGAGTGCGGAAAAGTCGTTGTTTAAATGTCGGTGCCAAGTAGATGTGCGCGGTTAAGTCGGGTCACGAAATGGAACTTAGTTAAAATTCAAGAAGTTTGAGCGAGCTATAAAAAGTGATATACATGGAATACAGAAACCTACAAATTAACAGCAAGCAATTTTAAAAACAAAAACTCTGGTGCAAATTGCTCACTTTAAAATATAAGATCGCCACTCACGAATAATAGATATTAGTCGACCATCCATTGACTTATTTAAATTTTGCATTTCTTCAGCTGTAATAGCTTCTGCAGTTATCATGAGAGTATGCCATAAGTCTTCTTTGATAGCAAACTGACACCTATTTTCATAGACTTCCCTCTTGAGGATACTCCAGAGATTTTGAATTGGGGTTGAAATCAAGAGAAAATGATTGCCATTCCCTTATTGTATCATTTCTGAAACCAATTTTAGTTGGGAAGTCGACCGTTTCATACACACTGAGTGAAAGGGTGTTATCTTGTATGGAGATGAGTTTCGTACGTAGGTCGAGAGATTTGTTCCTGAACTAAGACTGGAAACTCTCCTTCAAAAATTCAATATTAGCCGACATCTGGTTCACACAAAGGTCCAAGCCATTTGTCTCCTACAACGCAACCTCTAAATTTACAATCATATAACCTTCTTGCACTATAATATGGCACACACACTAAATAATTGAGCAATCTTTCCTGAAATTCCACCAGATAGTTAAATCAAATATGATCCAAGAGTTGATGATTGTTATGATTTTCGGGTTTTCAGCCATTTTTTAATATTTGTTGATTCGTGTAGACTTCTTGTGGAGCATAGGGTTGCACTGCGTCTCAAGTAGCAAAAATATTTTACTGGATGGAATTCTTAGCCACACGCCCAAGATGGACTGTCTGCGATTTATAGATAGCCGGTTAGGCGGGGATCAATCCATGCCTTTTCTATGGTGAAGTGAGCGTAAGTCAACTTGGCCGAAACTCGAACCCAGTAACCGTTACGTCACTCCGAACCCCCCTTTTCAATAATTTGAACAAAAGCAAAGTTTTATGAACGAGTAAGCTAATCATTTTATGAGATCAATATGAATTAAATTCAACGAAAATAGAAATATATCAAATTCCGAAATTATTTGATTTGTTATTCCAACGAACGTTTGACACTTTGCGTGTTTTCAAAGGGATGCGCAGTATTCTTTTCAATTACTTGACTAAACTGAGAGTCAAACAGATGTAGGTGGTCACTCGATAGAAACCGTCATGTTACAAAACGTCTTTGGGTAGCATACCTTGTTAGGGATGATCAATTGAAAAAAATGGAAAAAGGGGTGATCAATGAATAATGAACCTGTCTCGTCCTTTGTTAGACAGAGATCACTGAAAAGTACAAATTTTAAAAAAATAAAACGAAAAAGAACAACCACGAGCACTACCGGACACAAACTAAAAAAAAACAATTAAGGATCAATTTCCCCCCTCCCTAAAAACCCATTTTGGCAGGAGAGAGAGGTAAAAACGCTTTTCCTAGACATAATGAGTAAATACTGACATTTTTAGCCCTCTAGCTCCATTGGTGAGGCAGTGTTGATGGCTTTAATAAGTGGCTTAAATATACAGTTTTTTTTCTTCAGTTGTTTGGTGTTTTGCCTCAGTTGAGAAGCTAGGACCTTGAAAGCTGATTTTCAAGGCAATGATTTTTGTACTGATCATTTGGCTTTATGCTATTCTAAACTAAGCTTAGTAAATGTCCATAGCGCTAGCGATAGGTGTATGAACCCACGTAAAAGCCAGGATTTTCAAAATCTGATTTCTCAGATTGGCGCAATGATTGTGCACTAAAATACGTTCATTTTATCTACCGTATATCTTGGCGGATCTCTTCCTAATCTTCACCCCTCTCCCAATTTTTGCTTTATGCAATACTAAGCTAGATTTTTTTATACTTCAAAAATTTGACATGAAACACATCATCTGCTTCTGTATATTAATTTGGGTAAGTTCTTTTACTTTCTTAACTCTTTATAAAGTAATGGGACGTATATATCCCGAGGTTTCTGTGACTATTAGGATGTACGTGTTCTGAACATCTCTTTTAGAAATTAGAAATCTACTAAGACATTTTAGTTCGTGCATCAAGCACCTCGATCGGTTCATATTGAAAGGGTCAAACAAAAACTCTTACTGTTTTTTAGAGGAGTAACATATTGGGGTTAATTTTTGTAAGAGTAACAGACACACTTGGATATTTTAGCTACAGCTCATTTGCCTCTTTTAACGATAAAAACTTACACTAAATTCGATTCGCACCCTGTATATTTTCCCTTGATGATTGTGCACTAAAAAACGTTCATTTTATCTACCGTGTATCTTAGCGGATAAGGCCACCTTCAGATAAAATGATATCCCAATTTTGGTCTGATATCCATGGTTTTAGATCTATGTTTAGTCTTAGTTTTTGTACCTGACCAATAGAACAAACCTGGGTTTTTCTGTTTGATGCTTCAAGTGTTATTTGCCGAAATAAACAGCACTTATTTCTCTCACCTTAGTGTGGATTACTCATTTTGTACTTCTTAGGTTTATTTCAAGTAATTGAATGCGGAAATTCAATTTCAAAAGAGCTGCACCCAGGTTGTAGAAGGGATGGTGACAACAGCAGCAGCAGTGGTTGTGATGGTTGTGATGGTTGTGGTGGTAATGGTACTACTACTACTACTACTACTACTACTACTACTACTACTACTACTCAACGTGTATTCATTTACTTAATTGTCTTTTGTCACACCTTTTACATCACCACATGATCATCTAGTAGAAATTCTATGCTCTGATGACGTAATAAAAAAAGAATGTCATGTTAAACCCGTAAGATAAAACGCCATAAATATCCAATGGTTACCTGAAGAATATTTGTTAATTTTTTTGTCGAGGGGATTCATATATTCGTATCAATAGACCATCATTATCATCATCATCATCATCATCATCATCATCATCATCATCATCAGTCTTTTGACGTCTGTTGTTGGACACAGACCTTCCCAAGGATTCTCCACACCTCTCTATCATGGGCGTAAAGGAGCCAATACTTTCTGAATTTGTCCAGTTCGCTTCATCTTGTATTTTGTGGGTCTTGGTTGCACATGTGGTCTCCGGGGATTCATGTTTGTTAGTCGTGATGTCCATCTGCTGTCGGCCATTCTTGCAACATCTCCAGCCCATTGCCATTTGAGATTTTTAATGGATTTTACGATGTCTCAGATTCCTGATTTTTCCGTAGTATATCGTGACGTCTTGTGATCTCTCCGTGTGATGTTGTGCATTATTCTTTTACGAGCACGTTGCTTGTTTCCCAGTTTGCAGGTCTGTCTCTTGGTTAGGTTCCATGTTCCAGCTCCATATCTGACCACCAGACTGACGCATTGGTTGTATACTCTTCTTTTGAGAATCAATGGGATTTTATTGTTCTTGAAGGTTGTGCTTGTCATCCTAAAGTGATTCTTTGCTTGATTTCTTCTTTTGAGGGTTTCATGAAGATTCGTTGTTCTAGGTAGATGTAGTGGTCAATTTCCTTCAGTTCTGCATTTTCGATTTTGATTGTTGTGTGTTTATTTCCGACGTCATTGATGACCTTTGTTTTGCTGAAGTTCATGTGGAGGCCAACTTTCTCGCTTTCTTCATACAGTCCATCTAGCATTAGTTGGAGTTCGTGGAGGTTCTCTGCAATAAGGACGATGTCATCTGCAAACCTGAGGTTACTCAGATATTCGCCGTTTATTCTGATCCCTTTATTTTCTCAGTTAAGGTTTCGGAAGATCATCCCGGGGTATGCTGTGAAGAGTTTGGGTGAGCTGGTCTCACCTTGTCTTACCCCTTTTTGGAGCTGAAAGGGCTCTGAATCTTTACACAACCTGATATATGAGCTGCTGTGACTGTACATATGTTGCAGTACTCTGACGTATGCAGGGTTTACACTTTGTAGAGTGATTACATCAATGACTATGGGAAATTACGCCGGGTCGAAGGCCTTCTTGAAGTCGATAAACGCTACCGCAAGTGACATTTTTTATTCTGCTGCTTTATCGAATGGAGATGGTCTATGGTCAAGTAGCTTCTTTTGAAGTCAGCTTTCTCCTGTGGTTGGTTTTCATCAATCGTTTTTGTGATTCGGTTGGTAATTAATTTTGTGAAAAGTTTGTAGATGCCATTGAGAAGACTTATTGATCTATAATTGTTGAGGTCTTTCGGGTTTGTTTTTTTATATAAAAGTATTATGATTGTAGTGTTCCGATCTTTGGGGACTTTACTTTGTTTTAAGCACAAGTTTGATAGAAAAGCTGGTGTCTTACTGATGATCTTACCAGCTTTTTTGAGTAGATCAATGGCGATATTATCAGGTCCAGAGGCCTTCCCTTCTTTCTTTGTTTTATGACTTGTTTCATCTCCCATGGTGTAACTTTAGGGAAATCCTTGAACTGATTGCTCGCGTCTTGGGTATCATGTTCATTGTTTTATAGTCCTTGTTAGGAAGAGTAAAGTTTTTGGTAGAATCTTTGGGCAAGTTTGACTGGTTGTTAGTTATCCATTTTCCTCGAGTATACTAGTTGTTTGTTTCCGTCCAATACTGAGAGCTTTGATGCCCCAACCTTTTCCAAGAATTGTTTTGATGATTGCTGTTGTGTGTCTTCTTTTGTCTTCTCTTTTGGATTGTTTCATTCAGTTCGGTCGCTTCGATTTTCTCTCTTATTGTTGGTGACTTGAGATTTCTACGTTTTTCCATGAGATTCTTGGTTTCATCTGAGATTTTTACTAATAGCTTTTGTGCTCTTTGGGTCAAATATAGTGGCTACAATTAGAGAAGCCATTATTTTTTTGTTGAATTCGGTAACGTTGGTGTCGTTCTCCTCTGGTTCGGTGAGAATTTTATATCTGTTTTTCAGTTCAAGCTTGAAGGATCGAGTGAGCTCTTTTGGCGCATTTAATGGTCACTGTTTGGCGTGGGATGTTTTTTTACGTTACTTGTTAGTGTTAATTTGCATTTTACATTTTACCATTCCATGGTCGCTTCTGGCATCGACTTGATTAAGGATTTGAATGTCTTTGACGGTGTCGCTTTTGTTCGTTAGGACGTAGTCTATTTCGTTATTGGTTTCGTGGTTGGGGCTCTCCCAAGTCTATTTCTTATTGAGTTTTTTCTTGAAGAAGATGTTCACGACTTTGAACCCGTTCTCAGTTGCGAAGTTTACAACATCTCCACCTCTCTCGTTTCGTAATTTATATTCGAATTACTAATCATAGGGTGTCAGCAAAAAAGCAAAACAAAACAAAAACAGAAACTTGTAATATTTAGAAGGGGGTAACTCTTTGAAAGAAACTTTGGAGTTGCTTCCCTTACTTTTACAGTCTGTTGATTCGCTGATCCGCTCAACTAAGAACATGGTCGAGTGAATCAGCCGATCAGCTAACTGAATTTGAAGGGGCAATCACGAAATCTCTTTTAAATGTTGCTTTTTTTGGCCGATACAAATAGAAATAATAACGCCATGCAGTGTTGAGGGTGATCAATAAAAAAATGGAAACAGAAGTGATCAATGAATGAATCACTTCCCTCACCTTTTGTTGGGTGGTGTTAAAAAAGAGTCTGAATAAAGAGGAAAAAAAAGCAATAACAACAATAGTTAACGCTACCAGATACAAAATAAAGAACTGATTCAGCATGCATTCGTAAATCATAAATTGATCTCCCAATAAAAATCCAATTTGGGGAGGAATTTTTTTTTTTTGAGGAATAAGTTTTTTTAAAACATAATAAGGAGTAAATGTTTAGATTTTCAGCCTTCTTGTTCAATTGATGTGGCCTGTGGGCGCGACATGGACAGAGAGAGAGAGAGAGAGAGAGAGAGAGAGAGAGACAGAGACAGAGACAGAGACAGAGAGACAAAGAGACAAAGAGACAGAGAGAGGGAGAGACAGACAGACGGACATTGTTTATGCGACCTTGAGTCAAACCACTTTTCTTCCAGACTGATAGAAAAGCCTGGTCAGGCCTGATAAGAAAAAATATGGGAAATAAAAATTTCTCTCATTTTATTTTTTAATACATACATACACACATGCTTATATACATACACACATACATACATTTTTTTTAATATATCTAATCGTTTGCCGAGTATACGTCATGATAACGCCACACACGAAATGATTTAAAACCAGAATTCTTCAAAATAAGGGGAGAAGCAGATTACTTTATTATTTGTCATTAAAAAATTAAATATGGATTTACAAGAAAGACGAAGCAAGGCTGAAGCCCTGGTCAGGAAAATCAAGGACTCCTTGTAATTTATCTTCTCGTTTTTTCTGAATGGAAGCCTTTTATTTCAAAGTCCCTATTTACTCTTCTGCTGATGTTAGGAAAATGACTGAAAATCTTTTAACAGTTTATCGATTTGAAAAACTCTTATTTTATTCTGAAAATAGAAAATTTTATGAGTGAGATCAGAAACAATTTACAGGTCACCAGGAGTCATTTATTTTAGTCAATTGAAGCAACTGTTACCTACAATTCTGCACCTAGGAAGCTGACAATTTGCTATTTTGGCAATTGTGAAGTTGGCCTCTGTTGTCACTTATGGTCATTTCATATTTCTATTGAGGCGTGTTTGGTAGACAACTCATCTTTTCCCAAATTTCCCTTCAAAATACTTTTAAGATATGAATAAACGTACTGCCCAATAATAAAGTACAGCCAGAGATATTGAGTATTGTGGATGGTAATTGTTCATGGATCTGCTCCAAAATTCAATCACCCATTTTCTGATATATTTCCCATTTTCCACAGAATTCCATTGAAACTTTTGGCGATGTTTTGCGGTTGCAGACAGCAAGTTATATCATAGAGGAGATAGTTGTGCGTGGATCTGCGCCGAAATCTCATGCCTTATTCTGTAGCTTATTACCCACTCTTCCACCAAATTTAACTGCAAATCAAGAGAAAAAAACTTTAGAGATATTGTGTGGACAGACAGACGGAAAGAAAAGTATCAAAATTTCAGCTCAGGGTGTTTTATCTCGCTCTGACTGTTCTGTATTTCTAAATGTTCCAAGTTAATTACAATGAAATTTTGTTGAAGCATAGGTAATAAACTACAAAATTTAAAATCGGTGAAATAAAGTTGTCAAATGTACTGCGATGGTTTTATTGAATATTTTTGTATATAGCATATTTTTTTTTTACCTTACGTTTGTGATTGATAACAGTGCCCGTTTCAAAGGTGCATGTTGGAAGGAGCCGGCTTTCATGGTATGTGAAGCAGACTGAATTAGGTTTTTGAAAGGACGTCGATAGCAATCAATGTAAAATGTATTCTAGGTAGCAATAGTCAAGATAGATGATTTGCAAGAAATATGAAGAAATACCTGTAATCTTCAATTTTTTTATTTTATTAAATTTCCTGTGAACCGCTAATCCAAATAACTTAAAATTATGTGTTTACTAATGTATCTGGCAAATGTCAACTTTGACTAATGGCCAATTTTCAAGTAATTGGGGTGCATGCACACATATTTCTTCAATTGTAGAGAGATTGGGTGAAAAAGTAATTTTCAGAGTTGGCAAAACCTTTTTATTCTATCCATTCAGATGTACAGAAATTAGAAAAACGTGAGATTCAAGAGTTGACAAAATGTGCAAAGTAGGTTTCAACTGTTTTTCCCGAATTGATGGGGTGGCATTTAACCCCCTTGCCCCGTAGCTCGTACGCATTGTTTGCTTAGTTGGGGTCTATTTACTATACAATTGTGATGCTGACCTGAAGTCAGCTCTTATGCCAGATCTTAATATGTAAGCTTGGAACTTTTGTGACATCATCAGAGAATCTTTTAGTTCAGAAATTCTCTTTTGATCCGACAAGACTTTCTTTAGGAAGTTATGTTTTTTTTACCTGACTTCATATTCATATTCACGATATATATATATATATATATATATATATATATATATATATATATACACTAAAAATCATCCGACACGTGTTTCTTGGTTCAACCATCCATCAAGAGTGCTCTACTTTGTTTATCAAAAGTTTTCATTAAAATTATTTCGGAATAAAATAGTATTATATATATATATATATATATATATATATATATATATATATATATATTCTCTGTCAAGGGGAAAAACTTGCGATTATATCGTACCAAAAAAGTGATCAGCTACTTAACATAAGAAATGAGCTAATATCAAATTACAGACATCAAAAAAAGTACACGCTAAAAAAAAACATGGGATAAAACAATAACAACATGTTTAATGACCAATACGCAAAGTAAAATATGACAATACATAGAGAACAGGCACATGTAAAATGATCAAAATATACATATATGCACTTCTACATGAACCGAATCCCAAAGCTAAAAATGAATAACTCCAAAATAATAACAACCTAAAATAAACAATAAGATTTACTCTAACCAAGACAAAAGTAAACATAAAAATAAAAATTTCGCACACGAGGAGCCTAAAGTTTTAGTTAATTCATTTTTAATAATTCAAATATCATAGTTTGAATGTTTTTTCAAGTCTCAACTCAACTCAAGCTATTTTAATATGTGATACAACATAGTCTTAAGCGTTTCTGTGACGCTGTTATGACAAAAGACGATTCTACAACTCATTCATTGTTTTTTCAGCTGTGTCGTTTTATTTTACATGGATCAATGCATTATAAGTTTCAAGTTTTAACAGGACTCTGACACCATAGACAATTATACAATTAATACAAATCAAATTGGCATATATGGCTTTTATTTGTGTAGGAAATTTACGATTCCAGTTACTTGAATTTTGCCCTTTTCTATACCCGTTGTCGATTTCGACAATGGTTGGAATGTTTGTGTTCACAATACGAAGGCTTGCTCAATATCATTTAAGATTGGAAGATTTTTAAAATAAATTTCACATTATCGGAATCTTAAATCCAAACTTCCGCTTTCAAACATTTTTCACGGTCACAAAAATGGCGCTCTGACTATGTTAACCTGTCTGAAGGTGTATGCCCAGGAGTCGGCACGAACTAGCTAGAGGGTATACGACACCCATGCCAAGATTCGATTGCACAACCTGCTTGTTAGTACACTCAATACACTCAATTCATTTGTTGACTCATTCCATTCCTGCCTACAGGGTTATGTAGTGTTAGAAGACATGTATCAAAGACCACGTTTTTTTTCTGTATTGTCGAATGTGCAGTTATTTCTTCCCTGGACAACACCGAGAATCCTCCTGCACAGCGACAACAACAATTTGTATAAAGATACTAGCAGGGAATCCCAGTGTTGATAGGAAAAAAACAAACCTCAAATTTGACCTCACAGCTCAAAGAATTAACACTATATCTATTGAAAAACAAAATCCTTCCCTTTCTCCCCTTTCCCTTTTCTTATAAAATTCCTTTGTTTAAATCTTATCAGTCCAGCCACAAGTTTTAAGTTGGTTATCCGACTTATGCATAAGTGAAATTATAAAACAGTAATTCAATATCCAATGTGTGGTGGGTTCAGTTCATAAAGTGCCGTATACGTTCAACATTAAGTCAAGTTGAAGCAGAGCTTTAAATATGGTGAAATAATGGATTTGCTACAAAAACATGTTTATGCTTGTGCCCTTTTTGATCTTCGTCAGACAAATGGATCGATTCATGTAGATCCATGGCGAGTTGTTATTAATTACTTTGAATGTTTCAGACACTCTTTCATCAGTGTGTTGTTGATCTATCGTTTTTTTTTGTGTGTGTGGAGGGTTTTGTTTCAGGAAATACAACTAAACCAGAAGGAAAAGAAAAAAAAAGACAAAGGAAAAATAACTAGAGAAGATCCCCACCCCCAAATGACGTTCTGAATAGGGATCTGAATATATCGAACCATTAGCTTGAAGATGCCCTCAAAGGATAGAAACATAAACGTGTTTGGGTAGGGAATCCATTATTTCACTATTCTATCTCTATTTCTCTATATCTATCTATCTATCTATCTATCTATCTATATATATATATATATATATATATATATATATATATATATATATATATATATATATATATAGATAGATAGATAGATAGATAGATAGATAGATAGATAGATAGATAGATTGAGAGAAAGCACTCTGGTGGATGAGGAATTTCTGTGTAAATAAAAATATTACTCAAATTCATCCTTACTGACCGTCCAGTTCCGTAGGATATCGGTCTCCGGGTCTGAAGTGAAGGTTTCAATCCTATCTTGCGGTACTGGATGGGATAATGGAAAGTCTATAGCCCCACTGAAGAGATTTAATACATCGAAACAGCTGCCTATTGATGACACAATATATATATATATATATATATTGTTAGATATGAAATGTCGTTTTTTCAATAGTAAGATTTGCAGAGGACGTGCTTATTTTGTCGTGTCGTATGTTGCGCCGTTACGTGTTGATGTACATATTTCAGTTTTTCTCGAGGTTCTGGAACTGTGAATATCAGCGTCACCGTTGGGATCTGGTGCGTATTAAGTGACATAAGCAGTTGGTTGCTGACAAGAAGTGGAGACAGAATATTCATAATAACAGCTGGTTTGCTATTCATAATTCTTGGCTGCTGTCATGACAACGTACGTGCAAGCTAGCACATTCGCATCCACGCGACGGTTAAAACATAGGATGACCCTCGATTAGGGATGGTACATGCGGATGTGATCTCTTGTAGGTAAAAAGATCCGCTGTCCTTTACATAGGAAAGTCATGGTCATTAACGACACTCGAATTCTGGTTTACGGGTAAAAAGAAAGAAACAAGAATCATAGTTATATTTTAGCATCAAATGTGCTTGAATCCGACGTACAGTGTTGCCCATGAATGAATACGCCTATACCATTTTTTTTTATAAGAAGTTGATTTTCTTCGAAGCCAAACATACCAGGGTTTTATTATTTGTAATGGAACATAACACAATGAAAACATTATTATTATTATTATTATTATTCACACCAGTTGCCCGGTGGTCACAGCTAGAGTCTGAGTGACAGCAAGTTGCCACAGGTCTTCAGCTCTCCTCTTATCTCATCTCTCCTTCACCCATCACTGCGATGCTGGGGTTCGTACCTCCACCGCCATTTGTGTTTTCCCTTGCTAACAGCTGGGTCGTAGATCCCATATTTCTAGTGCTTTCTCCAGAATCCGTGCAGTCCCTAGCAGTGCTGAGGTCTGCACAGTCTCAATCCTTCCATTTATCCCTAGTTCCTCCAGTCTCGCCTTCGGTGTCTTTGGTACGGTTCCGAGTGCACCTATCATTACTGGTACTACCCTGATTTTTATGTTCCACACCTTCTTCAGTTCTTTTGCCAGATACTGGTATTTTTCTGGTTTTTCACTCTCTTTCCTATTTACTCTATGATCTGCAGGCACGACCATGTCTATTATTTGACAGGTTTTCCTCTTCTTGTCCACAATTACTAGGTCTGGTCTTCTCGCTAGGATGGGATGGTCCGTTTGGAAATCAAAGTCTCAAAGTAATTAGAGGTTTCCATTCTCTAGGGCTGTCTCAAGTTTGTGCTGGTACCACTTATCCGTATGGTTAAAACCCATTCGTTTATTCAGTTCCCCGTGTATCACTGTTGCTACTCTATCGTGTCTGTGTTTATACTCCTTCTAGGCTAGTTGACTACATTTACTAGTTATGTGGTTTACGGTCTCATCCCTGAAATGTGTTGAAAATATCCGCACAGTAGCGAAATTTAACTATTTTTTTTTTACAAAATTCAGTTTTACGTTTAGCTACATTTTATATAAGAAATATTGAAATATTCTTGTTCAGTATTTTCAAAGTTTTCAAAAGTATATTTACGCATCGTGCAGGTACGCATTTTCTTACTGATCCTGTTTTCTTTAATATCAATATGTTCACTAAACGCCCCCACCCTAACTACAACCACCATTGTTTGAAAAACGAAGTACTTCTCGGTCGGATTCGAACTACCCATCTCCCACTTGCAAAATGAACACACTAAGCGTCAGAAGCAGTAGAAAACAATCTCTTGTCATGTGTTCAAACTGAAGAATCCTTCTTTTTGTTATGTTAAGAAAAAGATTCACAGTGTCAAATCAAGTATATATGGAAAGTTGAGTGTAATTCACTTCAAGGCTTTAAGCGTACGTTGCGTTATATCAAATTTGAAGTAAGATTCCCTAAAAAGTTTTATGTGACGTTTTTCCGAGTAATAGTAATGAATCGGTGTGATTAAAAAAAGTTACTCATACTAAAAGTATCTACAAGATGACATAAATTGATTTAAAATTAATTGAATTTTTAGTTGTTACAAAATTTGAATTCGTCAATTCGTGTGAACTCACTTATATTAAAAGCAGAGCGCTAAATGCACCTGCCCGTAAGTATTAAGTAACTGATTGACACAACTCAAACTTGACTGCCGATACAACAAACTATGATTAAGATGAGACAGACCCTGTATAATAAAAGCTGATTATGACTGATGTTATATTTTTAAACTTGCAATGTGCATACAAGTACATAAGTAACGATGTGTGTGGTATAGTAATGAGTGTAAAAAAAAGTGGTTGGGTCGCCTGGTGTGACTATATGAGTGGGTATGTGGCTTACTTCGGGGTCATTTAGTGTCTATTTATCCAAGTTGTTTTATGGGGCTGCGGTATGCTATGTATAAAACAAAAATGGAGAAACAAGATTGCTTTTACTCTTTGCTAGATGTTTATGTAACCCGCGATATTTCGTTAAATTAACATTTACTTTCGCGTTTGAAAATACCATTGAGAGTGTCACAGTACCTGAAGCCCAGAGGACTGTGGATTCTTAATACGGCACTGCAGGCAACCAATCATAAGCCATACTTCAGTGAAACAAATGTTAACCTTTTTGTAGCGCATCACTGTAACCCTAACATTCGGTCTGCATGTCAATGCATTCCTCCTTTAGCCCAAAGGCGTTGATATACTTTTATAAATGAAAAAACAAACGAGGTCATCTCTGTATGGCTCTTTCAATGAATTAACTATTCTGATGTGAAACTGTTGAAACTTGATAAGAACTAGGAAAAAAAAAACACTCAGAAAGCACGTACATGTACCAATTCCATTGTTACTAAAACTGAATGAAAATCAGTTCATACGATGCATGGGAAGTAACTGTAAAAAATGAACAAATATTTCTCAATCGAAAAAGTTCCTGGATCTAGCCCCCAATTTAACCAATTCTTTCTTACCCTATGGCGTACGCCTCCAGATTTATTTTTGTTGATATATTGTGTGTACAGGCATTTAGCTACGACGCTGGGGATATAACTGTAGAAAAATACTTGGATCTGTAGCAAAATTTAATCAATTCTCCCTTAGTCTATGATCTCCCTTCCACAAATTTCAATGAAATTCTTTGAGAACATTTGGAGATATTGTGTACAGACAAACAAACAGACGCGAGTGAATACAAATACTTATTCCAACAAGATAAGCTAAGCTATGACAACTGTCCAATGTTTTTTATAAGGCTTAGCTTAGTCTTAGCACCGAGTGAGAATCAGATTCACTTCAGTAGTTATAGTCTACGACACTAACGTTCTACACATTACTCCACGGCAATGTGAGCAGAATGATATTTGCTTGTGTTAGCTTAATCTGGTACAAGGCTACAAATGAAGAGCACCCAGTAAGGATCGAGGCCATTTCAAGAGGTTGAGGAGACTACATTACTAACTACTGCTCCACAGCGAGACCTAGGTATATTATACATCACAAAGCCACAAGTACCCTGTAAGGATCAGACTAACTAAAGTAGTAATGGCCTGTCTACTTGTTAACTAACCATTACTCAATGATAAAATGGCCAATAATTCACTAAGGCCAGCCTAGTTAGACACTAGTCAGACACCCAATGAGAATTGATCTTACTAAACATGGAAATGGGGCTTTATGGTGGCCACCCAAGATCATACAATGTTGTATCATTCTTATTTATAGAAATGTAAGATTGCATCATCATCAACATCACCCCTACCACCTCCACCATCATCATAATTAGCCTTTGAAATCTGTAGAATGACATAAGCCTTCTCCTATGTCTCTTGTTCTAAGGGTAAGGTAGGGGAACCTTACCCTACCACGCTGGCCCATGGCATGTTGATGGAAGGAGTGGTATAATAAACTGAAACAGTTCTTGCGCAATTAGAGATCTTGGTTATTACTCTAATTAGCTCATGATTCGTTGCTTCGCTAATGGTTATCATAAGTGTGCATCAACAGGCTCGATTGATGGTTGCTACTGATACTATGAAGGAGAGGAGAGAAAGTTGGGAATATTTTCAGTTACCTCCCCTACGTCTCATGCAGAGAAGACAAGTCAATCATTTATACCGAATTACATCGCTATCTGGAGGTAGATCGTTCCTAAGAAAACCTTTCCTAAGTCTAAATGGCGTGAAGCAGAGGTTCAGTTAGCACTGATTTTTATGGGAAAATCTTTGAGCGTTCCCAGAACAAAAAAGGCTTGTCGAGTAGGGTCGTCGTAGGTATGGGTGGTGGTGGTGGGGTACAGGAGACTGGGGTTGGAGGTTACGATGCATCCTGCTTCTATAACGGCTCGTTGTAAAATGAACTCTGAAAGCTATTTCCGTTTCCGGTAAAGTGGCGTACGGCGAACCTTCGAAAAGTGAGAGATACCTGTAATTACTTCAAGACGAGTGAATTAGTTCTCAAAAGAGACAAATATGTTAAACAGTCCAACGCTGGGTGTTCTCTGTCATTCCCACCATTGTGATTGCTATTCATTCACACTTGTTTGTTCAAGTAGAGTAAAAGTGTATAATCACTTGAAAAGAAGAGTTTTTCTTGATTTATTTGTTATGCTTTTAACTTGAGATGAAAACTCCATTGTTTAAGCCATGTAGACATTCTTTAAAAGAGACAAACGCACAACCAATGCATTCTTCCGATACTCACATATGGAACTAAAACATGGAACCAAGCCAAAAGATTGCCCCTCAAACTGAGAACCATGCAACGTGTACATGATAGAATCATGCTCAACCTTACATGAAATCATAAGACAGTTCAGTATACCAGAGAAATGACAAGAGTCTTAGACATCTTAGAAACTGCCAGAAAACTCAAATGGCAATGGGCTGGACCTGTTGCAAGATTGTCAGACAACTGCTGCTCATTGCAACTCACAGCGTAGATTCCCAGAGATCAGATGCGAGGCTGTGACCTACAGAAAGTAAGATGGCGTAACGAGCTAGTCTGGCGAGTTCTTAATCACTACAGTTGGTTTGAACACATTTATAAATTTTAAAAACTCATACTGTTTCCCCATAATTGCATTTATAATCACGTTCAGACTATAAAAATTAGGGTCCATCAAAAGTATTATCGTTTTTTTATAGACCTTTGATCCAAACCATAGTTCATGTGTACATCAAAAGACCTAATCTATGTTTCCACTATATTATTGAATAACCGTAGCCACCAAATGTAGCGAAGGGTTCTATCCTCTTTTACATGAACGTGTGTTCGTGAGTTTGTTTGCGTGTTCTAGCGCTCCTGACCATATTGTTTTGTCTACAGACTTCAAAATTTACATCAGTGCTCTATCAGACCCTTTCTAAAAATTCTTTATTTCATGTTTGGGGTGGGGGCTTATTCTGATGAGTTTATCAATCACGTCTGGATTCTCCAGAACCTAGATATTTCCAGATGTTTTTTTTTAAAACTCTATTATAGATGTTTCCCAATGGAAAACGCCAGTGATGTCATAAATAGAATTTATTCTGACCATATTTATTCTTCGGTGGATTTTTTTTTACATGATTCCAAATTTTGACGCTATGTTTGTTCAGTTATTATTATTATTATTATTATTATTATTATTATTATTATTATCATCATCATCATCAGTACTAAGCAATTGTACTTTTTGAGATTCTGATTCAATTTTGAGACATGCATAACTTGGCTTCAAATTCGTTAAAGCTATTCACAAAATTCGAAAAGTGAAAGGAAATGAAGAAATATCTGACCGTACTGAACCAAACTAGCTTTAGCGTTTCCAGGGCGATGACCTGTCTCTTAAAATGAAGCCCAGAAGTGAACAGCGATCAGCTGCCGGTTATGGTGTTTTAAAATGCAAGGTAGAGGAGAACCCAGCCATTGGCACTCGAAATATTTCAGAATAACCACGTTCAACGAAAGATACCATACGTTGAGCATTGCAAAAGCTTACAGCGACTCTAGCGAGGGGCCTCATGGGCATTAATCGATTGAAAAACAAAAATACTTTTGAGACAACCCAATAAGTTATAATCAGAAGTTGGTGATGGTTTTGTTATTCTAAACCTAAGATACCGATTCCTAATTGGAAAAAATCCATTTCACACATGACTAAAAAAAATATAGATTATGATATATTCTGTTTTCATTCAAAGAATGATTTTTTAATGCTCAATTTCTGCTTGAATTTCTGAGATGAAGAATTGTCATTATCATACACGGATAGAATATATATATATATATATATATATATATATATATATATATATATATAGAGAGAGAGAGAGAGAGAGAGAGAGAGAGAGAGAGAGAGAGAGAGAGCGAGAGAGGGGGGGTAGGTTAATATTGGATAATAAGGCAATCGAAAGAATCGGTGCACGTACTAGGCTCTGATAACTTCCTCAGTAGACTTGGCATGGAATTCAACACCATATAGGACCCTTTGATCAGGAAAGAATAGATATAAGGTTTAGGGCTGCAAAATTACACTACCTGATTAGCTTACAGGACAAATGGCCAAGCGATGGTCAAATGTTGCAGTTTCCTTGGTAGTCGTGGGTTCAATGCCTGGGTTAACCAGCATATAAACTACAGCAGATTATGCTTTTTTTAACTGATTATACTTATACTATTAAATAAAGGATTCTGTTTGAAATTTCTGGAGCATTAATAACCATGACAGACACCTGGAGAAGGTTGGAGTGTAAAATAGCCGAAACGTAGAGACTGTAACAACCAAGATAATGACAGTGAAGAAATCTTCAAGAATACGTTTTCTGCTTGCTTGCATAAAAGTATCGGTTTTATGAAATATAAAACTAAAAACTGCTCCAATTAGTTTTTTTTACTCACTACCGTGACCCCCAAAATGGAAAAGTGCATGAATGAATTTACTCTTTGCGATAATCTTGGAGCAGCACATCTGATGAAAGAGTTAAGAAGATTGAAATCCACTGATGGCAAATAAACCAATTTTTCAAATTGAATAATCAAATATTCTTGAATTATTTAAAATATTGGATAAAATCTCTTGTTTGAAAACAATGACGTCTATTTAAGTTTGCCATATCTCTCTGTTGTTTGAAAATAGGAGTGTCGCTTGACTATTATCATGTAATTCTATGAGGTCTGTCCGGAATTTATCAAGTCTATTAACACAAATATAGCCTATCTAGGGCAATGACACCTTTGTCCCCTTCAAAGTATTTCTCTTTTGGACATTATACACTTATATCTGCGTCCCCTTCACTGTTCAAAACAGTCTGGAAATCCCCCTTTCGGGATCATCATCAGACAATTCGTCGCATTCTCCTAAATATTATTAAACAGCAATTTTAGCTTTGAGAAAAACCAGAAGTTGCAGGAGGCCAAATTCGAACTGTAAGGGGGCTAACAGATCTCGTTGATGCATTGTGTTGTCAAAAGACCCAGCATAAGACGTGGAGAATGGACGAATTCGTTGTCATGTCGGTCATGGTGAATACAATGGTCATACTGTACACAAGATGACTAAATAGTATCTAACAGCATACTTAGTAACCCCATGATATAGTATCTGTATACACATGCACATTAAGGTCCCCTCTCATTGGTTGCCAAGTTACATCAGGGTCGCACAACTGGTTCTCGATATTTCAAAAATGGCTTTGAACCCCTTATTATGTACCTGATTAATTTATTTAGTCAATGGCATTGTTAAATCAGATTTTTACATTTCTCTTATGAGTTGCCTTCACAATTCCCGTCGTCAAGTTTAGGGCTGTTTTTTTTCTTTTAATGACGCAGTACTGTTGTTGGAAAAACAGCAATGATTTCTATCAAGTAGTTTATTTGTAAATAGATGTAAGTATATATATCTGTTGGAAGTCTTTGTTTTGTCATATCACAATGCTTTCGACAAACAACCTTTGCAAGTAGAGAGTGGGGAGAACAATGTTTTGCTAACTTGAAGAAAAGAGTTGCTTGTAGAAGAAATGTCTATGTCGAGCTTTGGTAGATGGCCTCCTTGTCATAATATAACCACATTTGACTCAGTGTAATATTTTCATAGTTCTTTTTTCAAGTTAAATCTTCTTATATACTGATACATACGGTAATTAATCAAAAGGAACAAAGTTTTGGAAATATAGTTTGGGAAAGGTAGATTGTACTGATAGTTATTGCATTATGGTGATTTAGATAACTTTGATTGATACTATTGCTTTTTGGAATATGTTCATTCATTAGCATTAAGTAAAAATATGAATTAAAAAGCATCGTCGTAAATATCTCTACTTTGATCTGCAAAATATGTAGTAATACTTCTAAAATGTAAAATTTAAATCAGTCAGCTCAACCATTATCCCACAGTCACAGTGGTTCAACCAGACGTCCGTCTTAGTGCCTGACAGTATGGATTTTGAATATTCTGTCTTCCGTTCGGGGCTGTCTTTTTTGAAATTTGGAAATAGCCACCCTAAAATTGCAAAGAATATCACACTAAGTTTCTGCAGCTGAAGATACTTAGTTGAAACATGAACAAGTGCGAGGGAATAAAAACACAAACAAATGAACGATGATTTTCTGGGGAACTTAAATTGTCTAATTTTATCAAATTAGCAGATTTGAGTCAAGTGTATCAACGAAATGATTATTGAGATTTTCTTAGCCTAACTTAATGGGATGCGACCATATCTCCACGAGTTGGTGTGTAAGTTGGGCGGGGGGTTAAAAGACAGCCGATGGTCCCATTGGAAAAACTCTTGGGAATTAAAAGCTGCAGTTGGTTAGTCGTGTCACTGAATCACTAAAAGTTGGATCAAAGATAGATTGAGACAAAATGAATAGTCAGAACCTGTCAAAAAATACAGAAGATCAAAAGTGAAACAAGGACAGTTTGGGGTGCACGACGAACAGATTTGTGGCTTTTCCCTGAAAGCAGACAAATAGGGATTCTTTCACTCAAAGACTTCGAAAACGGACTTTTCTCTCCTTTCTCGAAGGATGATATACGCAGTCTTGGTATTTAATTGTATATAAATCTTCTCTGTAGAATTGTACACTGCGTTTTATACATAAATATATCATAAAACCGATGCATCCTCCCGACAGTCTATTACGGAGCTGAAACATGGGACTAAGAGACTGACCCTCAAACTGAGAACCATGCAATATGCACAGGAGAGAATCACTCACAACATAACATGGAGAGTACAATATATTAGAGGAAAAAAACAACAGTCCAGAGTATCCTAGAATCCATACGAAAACTTGGCCTTGAATACTGAGCAAATAATCTATCTTTGCGATGCCTGATGGATATAACCAATGAACTTATGATGCGTGTGAGTTTTATCATTATACTGTTTTAATTATTTCTGATATCTTAAAGAAGGATATTTTAGCATTGAAAAATGCAGCTCCACGTATCCTAGAAAGATGAACCCGAATAACTCTGTACTATTGAGGTTTCACATGTCAGAAAAGAGAAATCGATAAACTGCTAACATGTAAAGAATTTCAATGGTATTATCAATCTTCATTTGTATTGGCCGCACAAATCGGGATA
This sequence comes from Thysanoteuthis rhombus, assembly GCA_963457665.1. Classification (NCBI taxonomy): domain Eukaryota; kingdom Metazoa; phylum Mollusca; class Cephalopoda; order Oegopsida; family Thysanoteuthidae; genus Thysanoteuthis; species Thysanoteuthis major. The sequence continues at coordinate 22,946,819 of OY735199.1, read as the reverse complement.
CAGAATTTCGTGAGATCGATGCTTGATTTCAGTCTCATCAACTTTTCTAACAGTTTTGTCTGTCTGACCGTCCTCGGAAACGTACATGTCGAAGAAAGTAGTTCTCAATTGGCAGTCAACGATGATGGGTTTGCAGAGTTCTGGGGTTCGCTGGCCTGCTGATTCGTGTTGACAATCGCCATTATGTCTACCAATTCTATGGTTTAACCACCAAGTCCCAACAGATGAAGACTAACAACAGAGACATTATGAAATGATGAAATACTGGGGTGATTTGAATTATAGCAAGTAGCAGAAATTTCCACTATTCTGAGTCAGAGGCGTTTTTTCCTGCGAAAAAATATTTCACATCTGGTTGTGGCAAGATACGTGTAGCAACTGGAAGCAACGAGAACAAAACGAGATTCAACGAGCTTTGATCTCAAAAAGCTTTTATGGTGATGTTTTGGGCTATTAATTAAAGATTTTAGAATTAAGGATAGTGTTTAGGTTATTCATCAATAAAAGCAATTGTAACTGTTAATAAATGATATATTTGCTTCGCTTCCTGTAGCGACTTGTGTTCTTTTTCTTCTTGCGACAAGAAGCAAGTGTAATGAAATTCAAAAACTTTTTTTATAAAAGTTTGGGGTGATTGAAATAAAGAATTTAGGGTCAGTGTTATTTATTGATTAAAAGTAATAGATTATATATTTGTTTCGTTTCTCGTTGCATCCCGTTGCTTCTGATATCATTCCATGATTTTTTACATCTCGCTCCCACATTTGTAGAGACATAGGGTCTACAGTCCAAAGATTTGACTCAGTTCCCACTTGAGCTGATAAAAAACTTGGTTAACGTCCAATCATCATACACTTCAGCCAATTAAAAGAAAGTCACTGAAAAACTTGGTTTTATAGACAACCAGCTTTTACTTTAGCTGATTAAAGACCCTCACTGACAAATTTGGTTTAATAACCAGTCAGCAATCATCATCATCTGTCTGTTAGCGTCCGTCGTTGGACATAGACCTTCCCAAGATGCCAGGCCTCTTTATCATGGGTGTCGCGGAGCCAGTAACTTTTGAATTTATCTAGCTGGTCATACCATTTTACTTTCTGTCGGCCACAGCCTTGCACATGATCTTTGGAGATCCACGTAGTGAGTCGCAATATCCAGCGGTTGTCTGACATTTTTGCAACAGGTCCAGCCCATTGCCATTTGAATTTTCTAACAGTTTCTGAGATGTCTCAGACTCCTGTCTTCTCTATGATACACTGTGCTGTCTTATGATCACTCCAAGTGAGGTTGAGCATGATTCTGTCATGTGCACATTGCATGGTTCTCAGTTTGGGGGTCAATATTTTGGCTAGGTTCCATGTATCAGCTTCTTATGTGACTATCAATAGTAAATATTGGTTATATACCCTTCTTTTTATGACTAGTGGGATTTTCTTGTTTTAGAAAGTTAAGCTTGCTCTACAAAAAGCGTGCAAACTTCGTATGATTCTCCGCTATTTCTTTTTCTTTTGGTGACTTCTCCATCCTCGGCAGATGTAGTGGTCTTCTTTCTCCTGCCGTGCATTTTCGATTTCAATCGTTGTATCTTTGTCCCAAGCATGTTTGTTGAGCATAACATTTGTTTTGCTGAAGTTCACGTGGTGGCCAACTTTTTTGCTTGGTTCATTTAATTCGTCCAGCATTATTGGGAGATCATGAACATTCTTAGTGAAGGGACGATGTCGTCAGCAAATCAGAGGTTACTTTGTTTTCTCCACCCATACTGATTCCTTTGTATTCCCATTCTAAGTTTCGGAAGATCATCTCGAAGCAAGCTGAGAAGAATTTGCGTGAGCTTTATCACTTTGTCGCTCTCATTTTTCCGGTTGAAAGGGGCCAGTCTTTATGTAGCCTGATGAAGGAGCTGTAATGTCGGTAGATATGTTGCAGTACTCTGACATATACGGGGTCTACACCTTGATGTATTATTGCGTCTTTGACTTTACAGATTTCCACTGAACCGAAGGCATTTAAAAGTTAACAAATGCTACAGCTAGTGGCATTCTATATTCTGCTACTTTCCTTTTTAGTTGGTTAACTGAATGGAAATGGTCGATGATAGAGAAGCTTTTTGGTTGGTTTTCATCCAGCATTTTGCTGATACGGTTAGGGATCACTTTGGTAAAGGGTTTGTAGATACAGTTGAGTAGCTTTATTGGCCAGTAGTTGTTGTGGTCTTTTGGGTTTCCTTTTTTGTATAATAGCATTATGATTGCATTGTTCCACTCTTCTGGGACTTTACTTTTAGGCATAAGTTGAATAGGATGGCTATTTCCAGCTTTTTTGAGTTAATCGATGATGATGTTAGCAGGTCCAGGGGCCTTTCCTTTCGTTTTTGGTTTGATGGTTTGCTTCACGTCGTACAGAGTAACTTCTGAGAAAACTTCGAATTGATTACACTCACTTCAGATCTCCTGTTCATTTTTCTATATCCTTTGTTTGGTGGAACAGAGGTCTCTGTAAACTTTCTGGGCACATTCGACGATTCGGTCCCTATTCGTTGTCAGTTTTCCATTTGCTTCGAGCACACTGGTTATTATCTTTATTCCTATACTAAGAGATTTTCCAATAGTTTAGAATCCCCTTCCTTTTTCAATTATGCTTTCAATGACTGCTGTCATGTATCTTCTTTTGTCTTCTCTTCGTTTCTTTTGGATGGTTTTGCTCAGCTCTGTCGCCTCTATCATATGGTGGTGGCTTGAGGTTCCTGCATTTTTTAATGAGATTTTCGGTTCCTTCTGAGATTTTGCTCATGTTTTTTTCCAGCTCTTTGACTTGAACTTACTGGCAAATTCAATTAGCGAAGTCGTCATACTGTTGCTGAGCTCGTTGATGTTCTCTTCTGGTTTCACGAGGAGTTCTTATGTTCTTCAGTTCCAATTTGAATGATCGGATGAGCTCATTTTGAACGGTAAGTGGTTGCAGTTTGGTTTTGAACATTTTCCTGTGTTCTATCTTCGTGTTAATTTGAATTTTGCATCTAACCATTCTGTGGTCATTTTCTGCATTGACTTGATTTAGGACCTTCATATCTTTAACGGAGTCGATATTGTCCGATACGATTTAGTCTATTTTGTTCTTTGTTTCGTTATCGAGGATTGTCTAAGTCCACTTTCTATTAGTTTCCTTTCAAAGAAAGTTTTCTTGATTTTGAACCTGTTTGCTGTTGCAAAATTCACTAGATCTACACCCCTTTCGTTCCGGACCACTCGTGCAAATTAGAAAAAAAAACATTTACAAACTTGGTTTTATAACCAATCAGCGTTTCTCTCTTTATCGGGTCTGTATTTTATCTCCATTGACTGGCATAAAGGTTGCATTTCCTTTGCTTTCTCCTCAACAACCAGTTACATCCAATCTACCCACACACGCATAAAGTGTGTCATGTCTATTTACATTTCTCCCTGCTTCAAACTAACTGACCTTTTTAGATAACTTTAGTGAACTATAGTAGTAGTCATGGCAACCATAACCTGTTAAAAGCAACATACTATGTGCACTGTGGATTCTCGTGATGTTGTCTGTCTGTGGTACTGGATCTAGACTTAGTGAGTTCATGGGCAAATCTTTTTTTATGTGTAGAAATTTCAAATTTTGGAGTGTCACTTACATGGGTAGATGTATTTTTCTTCTGTACTCCTTTAGCTCGTCCCATCTCGTTAGACTTTCGTTCCCCACTTGAACGTTTGGAATTCAGTTTCGGGCCTTGTTTTCGTCATGCGTCACTTCTCTAAAATTGCATGTGCAAAAGTGCAACTTCTATGCAACAAAAGGCTGGAGAATTGGTCGGCTGAAGGCGCATTATCAATAGCACAAAAAGTTCAACTCGCCATCACAGTCAATAATTGAACGATCGTAGCGTCAAATTTTTGAGTCTTGTAAAAAAGATTAAACCTAAGCATAAATATGGTCAGAATAAATACTAATTATGACATCACTGGCGTTCTTCACTAAAAAAACATCTAAAATACAGTGAAAAAAAAACTTCTAAGATTATCAAGATTATGGAGAATGGGGTCCCAAAATGGTCAAAAAGCTTTTTATCCAGAAAAAAAAAAAGAAAATTTTTTTTTTAAATTTAGGGGTCTAGTGGGGTACTGTTGTTGATTTTCTAATCTGCGGACAAAACAGTAGGGCCATGAGCGCTAGAACATACTAAAAAACACATGAACTATCAAACACACGCTACAGCCACTAAGAAGCTCACATAGCCCACCCAGATTTTCGTACGGCGTTTCAACCTTTACTCCACCTTTTCCCCCAAAATAGATCTACTCGTAAATTGTATTTCTTGTATTGTCTCATATTTCAGGGTGAATAGTTATTACGTTACTCCGCTGTACATGAATGCTTCATTCCTCGAAGGAATTTAAAAAACATGTGTTCATTAATGCGAAAAGGTTGTATTCCACGAAGGAATATTAAAACCATTATTAGGATTGATTCTAAGCAGAATCGTTCGTAACTACACTGTGTGTAAAAATTCATCTCCCACTTGATAATTTTTAAACAACCGACTCACTGTTGTTAAAATAATTCGTCAGGGAAATTTATTTTCATGAAAGACTATCGCCAATGACAGAGGACTAATACGTCTAACCCTGAATCATAATTGATTCTCTGCGAGAAATATTGTTATAATCGATTAAACTTGAACCTATTCTCAATGGCCTCATGTGTATTGATAAAATTGCAGTCTTTATTTGTATTCTAAAATATCAAATGTTCAAATGTCAATAAACAGAACATACATTCACTGTTCTCAAAGAACATTTCAAGATGATTCTATAATGAGCCAGGTGGTCTTGACTGGCTTTGACTTGTTGATCTGTGATAACCTTTAAAAACACCAGCTGTTTGAAACTAACATCACCGACCGAACTGTAAAATTTGTACCTGGCCTAAGCAGGAAAAGTTTGCAGGAGAAACAACGGGCTGATTGGTGGACGCAAAAGGTCCAAGATGCAGCTGTAGCAACCCCTATATTTTTCATCATCATCATCATCATCATCATCATCATCAATCTTTTAACGTCCGTCGTTGGACATAGACGTTCCCCCCGGATTCGCCACAATTCCTTATCATGGGCATCGCAGAGCCAGTATTTCCTGTATCAGTCAAGTTAATCTCTCCATCTTGTGTTCTGTCGGCCTCAGTTTCTTATGTGATCTCTGGGGATCCATGTTGTGAGACGTAATATCCATCGGTTGTCTTCCATTCTTGCAACATGGCCTGCCCATTGCCATTTGAGTTTTTTAATAGTTAATCCCAAAGCGATTCTTCGCTTGATTTCCTCCTCTTTTGAGAGTCTCACAGAGATTCGTTGTCCTCGGTAGATGTAGTGGTCTACGAGAATTAATTACGAAACCCTTCTTCTAGAGAGATATCAAAACATCTCTTCCTTTGAAGACCCTTAATAAAAGCCCCGAATGCATGTGGTCAGACGCTCATTGGCGCCATCACCTCTAGCTGGTTACGCATTTTGACCCCGGTACTTGTTGCCAGCTACTCTTTTTTTCTCCCTAAAATCAGTATCATTTCGCCGACATCATGGCCGATCCGATCTTAATCTTTTCTCTACCGTGACCTCTCTCTTTACTAACTTTACCCATTTCACTTCACCGATGTTGGGGCATCTCAAACACGCAAAGCTACTCAACTGTGTCCTTACCACGTGCTCCAAAGGTGTATATACCTCTCACTCTCATGAATGAAATGGCCATGCTTTTTTGATCCGATAGTCACGACGATCTCTCCTGATTCTCTTTACTTCGGGAAACACGCTTAGATAGAGCTCTGTGACTCCTTTCATGGTCTGTCTATCAAGTGTCTACCAGCACCAGAGAATATCCCCAAAGTCACACACACAACTTGGTAGTTTGGCACACCCACCGAACCCGGTCTCCATGATCATTCCTTGATACGCACCAAGCCTCATGGATTCAAAAGCAGTTCAGACACCTCCGCTTCGATTCCGACGCCTGTACTATCAACGAAAACAAAGCTCCAACCTCTCACTATCTCTTCTCTCCTCTGCACACGATCGATCGTATTAATGTAATCATTATATACATTTCATTTTCATTAGTTATTTGTCATTAATGGCCCTGTATTGAATATACGTTTTATTTGTCCATCCAAATATTTGTATGTGTTCGTTTTTACTTTGTTTCACCCCCGCGTCTACGTTCATATTTGGCGCGCATTCTCTAGTTCATCTCCTTTCTTCCTTTCACATCTCCAGTGACGTCGCTGCTAACACCAAACCACGTGGAAGCAAAATCCTTTGTCTAAGGCTAAATTTTCTCGCCACATCTAACAAACAGCTATTATCTACTCTCTCCCGCACACAGTATAAAGACAAATACTCTTCTACAGATGAGGAAATGATGTAAGAACTTTCTGTTCAATGAACGCATATTCTGAAAATTCAAGAAGGATAAGGATCACCTCGTCTTTTATCCTAACTCATTCTGAGCTTTACCACTCAGATAAAACGAACTTATTTGGTCCTGCGTCCATTGGAGATGATAGTCATTAGTCATCAATGCCATTGTCGCCCCTTCCCCTCCAAGTCTAAAGTACTGTTTGTGAATTGGCAAATGCCCACAATGACGGAAAATTCTCACTGCTATTAGCTCAAGAAAAGTACCATCGATGAAATGTCCTAATCCAAGTAGGCTGCGATCTTTCAATGCTCGTGAGGACAGCTGATCACAGGCTAGACTTGGTTCTAATGATTCAAAGTTCGCAGTCGTTTTATTCCTCTGTCTTATTAACAACCTTTTCGACTATTAGAGCGCTGGCTAAAAAAAAACGTCGTCATACTAGTTCTTACTATGAACTATCCTTAATTGTCGATGTGAGGGTTTTAGTTATAAAAGATTTCCCAAGATTTTTGTTGTTTCCTCGTGCTCTCTTACTCCATCAACCTTGCCACTTACGGAAAACCAAAAAGACCTACTAGTCATAAGTAATCTTTCAACATAAATTTATTTTTTAGATGCGTGGGATTTTACCGGTATTTTATGTATCTGTAGTATTGGAACTACTGATAATATTATTCTTGAATCCAACACTTCTATTCTATGGAGGATAAAATCTAAGCAAAATACGGTCTCCATGATCATTCCTTGGTACGCTCTAAGTCTTATGAATTCAAAAGCAGTTCAGACACCTCCGCTTCGATTCCGACGCCTGTATTATGAATGACAACGAAGCTCCAACCTTTCGCTATCTCTTCTCTCCTCTGTACACGATCGATCGTATTAATGTTATCATTATATGTATTTCATTTTAATTCGTTATTTGTCATTAATGTCCCTGAATTGAATGTACATTTTATTTTCCCATCCAAATATTTGTATGTTTTTTTTACTTTGTTTCATCTTTGCGTCTACGTTCATATTTGGCGTGCATTCTCTTAGTATATCTCCCTTCCTCCTTTCACATCTCTGATGACTTGCCAACCTTGCCACTTGAGGAAAACCAAAAAGACCAACTAGTCATAAATCATCTTTCGATATAAATTTATCTTTCAGATGCGTAGGATTTTTCTGATATTTTATGTATCTGTAGTATTGGAACTACTGACAATATCATTCTTGAACCCAAGACTACTATTCAATGGAGATTGAAATTTAAGCAAAATACACTTCGAATTCATAGCCCAAGCTACTTGGCGTAATGGCAACAATATCAGAGCTCGTTTCTGTCTTGTTTGCATTTGTATGCATGCGCATACAATCACAGTTTTAATGATCCATGTTTATTGGTTTGTTATTTGTTGGTTAGTGAACAAATCTCCATGAGACCCTCAAAAGAAGAAATCAAGTGGAGAATCACACTAGGATGGCAAGCCTTTGGCAGAGCTAGCTCAACCTTCAAAAATAATAAGATCCCATGAATCCTAAAGAGAAGGGTGTATAACCAATGGATCCTCCCAATAGTCACTTATGGAGCTGAAACATGGAACTTAACCAAGAGACAGACCCGTAAACTGAGAACCATGCAACGTGCACATGAAAGAATAATGCTGGGCCTCACATGGAGAGACCACAAAACAGCACAGTACATCTGGGAAAAGACAAGAGTTAGAGACATCATAGAATCCATAAAAAATCTAAAATGGCGGTGGGCAGGCCATGTTGCAAGAATGGCAGACACTCGATGGACATCACGACTCACAACATAGATCCCCAGAGATCACATAAGAAACTGAGGCCGGCAAAATGTTAGATGGAGAGACGAGCTAGACAAGTTCAGGAAGTACTGGCTCCGTGATGCCCATGATAGAGAAGTGTGGCAAATCCTGGGGAAGGTCTATGTCCAACGACGGACGCTAAAAGACTGATGATGATGATGATGATGATGATGATACAACGATTTGATGGAGAAAAATTAACCCAACAATGAAAATGAAAATATGATTTTTCGAGCGTGGAGTTGGGTGGAAATGAAAGAAAATGAAAATGTAGCCACTTATAGCCATTTTCAGCCATAACTGGAGACTTTTTTTTTTTTTTGCAATGTTTAAACTAATCTATTAGAGTTCAGCTGCATTCTCCCATCTCTATAGAATCAGTCCTGAAACAATCAATATATCGCTCCCTGGTTAGCAGTTCCTTCTCTCCATAACAAATTGAATTCACTCTCAACTGCACTTTAACCCAGTTTAAATTCATACGAAAAGAGTAGGTATGCTTGCTCAACCGACAGACAAACATTTTTCCAAGATTAAAAACAGAGTTTATAATGAATGCACCATCACTTTATAAGCTGAAAGCTGAGATATTTTATTAGTCAAACGCATGAGAATGTTGGTCTGATGTTTCTACCTTAAGCCAATATTCACAGCCCGAGTTCAACTGTTTACAACGAAGAACGTTGATAAAGTAAACAGATTAATCCTTCTGTGCAGACACCCACAAAAATTATACAAATAGTATTAATCTACATTTTTTCCTTTTATTAGATAGGAAACGCAGAACGTTTCATATGAAAAAAAATGCATATTGTACCAGACCATTTGCCAGATCTTATATAAAAGCTAGCTGAAGGTCAAAGGTCAGGATTAGAAGTTAAACTTGTCTGCTGAATTTGATCTCTCTAGCATTTGAATCTTCCATGTGCTATTTCCTGAGGATGGGGTCTGTACCAATGAGGAACATAGAGGATAAAGAAGTGGGAAGTTGCCAATCAGTTATCAGCACGGCAAACGGAATTGGCAAACCGAGCTTGATTTTTAGTTGAGGCTGCTTATTACCACTTTTTGGGAAAGGTATGAATCCACCTCTCCCTGCACTATTTTATCTTTGACCTTGACAAAGGTCTTGACACTTGCATGCAATGATAGTTGACGGAGAAGAGAGCTAAGTCATATTAGATTGTTGAAACTACATATACAACAGCACTTTGGTGAGTCAATCAGAAGTTGCCCCGCATCGATTCAAATCATTTCCGGTTCCAAATGGCCAGGTTAGTTTCGACAAAATGTAAATTGAGGCCAAGTTGTCTACGCACATTTACAACATCACGATTCCAACATCATAAGACATTATTCAACCAATCTAACGTTAAACTAAAAGTTATTTTCGAACAAATAATATGTCATGAAGCAAAAAAAAAAAAAAAGATTAGTCTCTGGTGATCTGATTTTTGTCTATAAAAACCCTTTTCTATAACGGGTCTTCGGCAGTTATTTGGCTGAGCATAGAAACCCCTTCTAAGCCTTGACTGATCATATTGGCCCATTTGAAACCCTGGCTGAGCACACGTACCCATTCCAACCTTTTGTTATCATGAAAACATTTATCAGTCCTCAACCAGCAAAGAAATTTCAATTAGAAACTTAACGTCTTCTTCTCTTTAAAATTTATTTTCAACTTACAAGTTTCTTTTGCCAAGAATCAATACAAATCATATTTCATTATATAAAACAAGTAAGAAATTTACATTATCACTTACACGCAAATAAAAACTTTTGAACAATCTCTCCAAAAGGAATTTTCTGAAATCCCTCTGATTTCACAGATATTATGTATGGACTTTTTATCGTTTACAAAGCGTTTCAATCTGAAGAGCATTCCGATTAACTCTCATTCATTTCTTTTAGAAAAAAAACTTCAACTGTAATATATTTGCTCGTACAAAAATTGTGTCAAATTTTCATTAGTAAAAACACTATCACAAGTATTTGTTATGTTGATTTGTTTCTTTTCTAATTCTCAAGATTTATAACTCCTTTCTCCTATTACTGTCTCACTACTCGGCCTGCACTTGCCACGTGTGACTGCTTAGCAAAAGTGGGTAAAGAAAGGTGTAGAGTTGATTTCTATCAACAGGTACTAAAGAATAGTATATTATGACATAAACAATTAAGAGGGTCTCAAAACAGTGGATGTTTAAGCTCAAAGATTAATATTTTACAACAATGGTGACACATTATAGATTTTATCATTTCAGCTTAGGTATCAGCAATACTCTTCCCTGTTACCATGTAATGCAGGGGAATTCTGTTTAATGGGTTGGTAATGTAGCTAATTTATTTCTTGCCGTAACAAGGCCAGAGTAAAAACTTTACGTATTTCAAACATTCATTTTGCTAGTATTGGGAAGAAATACACGGGAAATAGTTTTATTTGAAAACTGCATGTGTATCGTCTACAAGGCATTTCAATTTGTTTCCCCACTTCTGTTAACTTCGCACCCTCAGTAGTTCAATCAATATTTCAAAATATTTCCTGCCTATTTTTTTATACAAAAATTATTTCAAGTTTACCTTATCTCAGTGACATGGGTGATTTACTCACTACATTTTTTTAAACGTTACTTTCATCTTCCTTACCTCTCTCTTCGTTATCTTTATAAGTGTCATTGTCCTTATATTGTGTTGGAGAGAGTAGATGATAGCTGTTGGATAGATGTGGCGAGAAAATGCATTCGTAGACAGAGGATTTTACTTCCACGTAGTTTGATGTTAGCGCCGACGTCATTCGTGAATTTGATGAAGGGAGGGAGATACACAGAGAACATGCAAGTATAAATGTGAACTTAGTTATTAAATGGAGTAAAAAGACACATACAAATATTTAGATGTGAAAAATGAGAGATAGATTTAATGCACAAATAAAGAATGTAGATGAAATACATGGAATGGAAACATTAATACATTCGATTGTGTAAAGAAGAAAAGAGTAGTCCTGATAGGTTTAGGTTATTTCTATGTGTAAAAACGAAATATGGGAAAGAATGAGAAATCAAGGGACACGAGGCTTAAAAGGTCCATTGTCTTTTTTTTAATCGATCGGATGGAGCCTAGTGAGTCGTGTCTTATAATGAGTGGCATAATTGACAAAGCTAGATTGTAAAAAGGCGGTTAGTCAGGACAAGTGCAAGAAAGAGCTAAAAAAGCGAAATAATGAATGCAGCATTTGCGTGGTCGCCAAAAATAGGTGTTGCAGTGTTTGTACTTAATAACTATTAAGTTCTTGCTTATTTTCACATCGATGAAGGTAAGTGACAAGACAATAAATATATAATCACGGTCAATGAATGGAGACTACGCCAGTTGCGAGTTTTGAGAGGGGTAAATAAAGATAACCGGCTCGAGATGCCGGGGCTGAATAAGCCAAGGAGAAGGGGTGAAGTTAAGCTGGGGCAAAAAAGCATGCGACCACTTGCGTACAGGGCTTTCAAAGACGGTCGCCGAAGGAAATGACGTTTTAGATACCTATTTGAAAGAAGGGTTTCGTATGTGATTCTTGATTGGAAATATAGGGGTCGTCTCTATCTTCTCTAACGATCAGATACGCAATTTTGAGTCTATCTATTATCTCCCCCTGGTGTAGAGAAAAAGTGGATATAAAAGGAGCATTTCTGGCACAAATAATCTGTTGAGCCCCAACATGAGAATTTTTGCCCCCGCTCTCTCTCTCTCTCTCTCTCTCTCTCTCTCTCTCTCTCTCTCTCTCTCTTTCTCTCAGAACGGTTTTTAGCGGCAATGTTAAATTCTTATTTTGAAGTTTTCAGGATATATATATATATATATATATATATATATATATATATATATATATATATATCAGTTTGGGACTGGTCCCTCCAAAAACACTTCTAAATACTGTTGGTTGATTGGATAGACACTTTTGATTGGTTGAGAGAAATAAATGTAGATGTACGAGTTCGCTTGTCTGGTCATCCTTTTTTTTTGCATAAACTTGTGCTGAGAGTAAAAGTAGGATAGAACTATTCACCATTAGCAAGGTGATTCATAGTCTTCAAAATGGTACAGGGTCTTGCGTCATTGTGTTGCAAGCGAAAGCTGGCCTAACTTTGGAAATTCGAGTTTTCAGCTTAACAAGCATTGTGGTGTAACGGTCAGAGTGGATGGTCGGTCTGGTTCTTAGAAATCGATAAGATGACGCCTTTCCTAACCTAAAAGACAGTGCAAATCACTTTGCACGCAGATGGTTGTGTCTTGAACTTTTTGATGGGGAGCTCGCCTGTCGTCACTTCATAGACTGTCGTTTTGATTCCGGCTTGTCACCGGTAATGATGCGATCCAGGAAACGCTCATCTTCAGCGTCGCAGTGGTTCGGTAGGTCCTGACAGACATACATTCGGTTGTCTTTTTGTCCTTCTGTGAGCGTTCAAACTTTTTGATATCCCAACTCTTCAAACATCGTTTCCAAAAAGCTGACATCCATTGAAGCCCACGTACAACTCCGTACACATTTCCCACCGATTCGCGCAGATGAGCTGATCGGGGCGCTCTCCATTTTGTGGGTTGACACCAATGCCCGAAACGTTGCTTGTCACTCACATCTATCACCGCTGCTACAATTCATTACCCATCGCCTATCTCTGCGCACGCCCATTGTTTGGTCTCCATAAACCCTCAGCAAGCATCGATAAAGGTCAGAGGGCTTTTTTTTTTCTCATGGAGAAGTTCGATGAACACACCTCTGGTTCGTACGCACTTTCATGTTAGACGCCATTACACCAGATTACCGTTCAACTGCTATCAGTAACAAAGCAAAACAAATTATGCGTTGTTGGCGGGAAGGTTAAACCTCTGTTGTCATGCCACCGACATCCGAGTTAACATGATGAAATAAAACACATTATTTTCCAAGCGATCGTCATAACTGCATTTATTTTCTAGGCTCAATTTGAAAAGAGATATAATTCGTAATTATTGGAGGTTTTATAATGAATAGTGTCTACCTAAAAAGTAAGACTAATTATCGAGTACTAATTCAAATTAGTACATATTACTACCGATGACGCCAGCAAAGCATTTGGAGTGAACACTAATATAGTGCGAACTGTTCAGCGTTGTTTCAATACTTTCAAGTCTTGAAATACGATAAACCTCGAAGGAGACCCCAGACTATTTTAAATGATGAAGAATTATCGACAGCAATGGCCAGCAAAACACAAACAACGGTTTGAGCACTGGAGACTTTGGGATTTCAACTGCAACCATACCAGATCATCGCGAGGCAATAGGAAAGGTTCAAAAGTTGGGAAGTAGACCCCAAATTAAATTCTACATGACACTGCACACTCAACATCTCCAGTCTGGCTGTGTCTAAGCTCAGGGGATTGAGATGTGGAATTTCGTAGCATCCTCCATATTCACCTGATATTTCTCTTATAGATCATCATTTTTTCTCAAATAATTGTTCGGCATATCAACGTTAGAGGATCGTTGGAAAATGTTATTGCTTCAAATGGGTCATAATTTGATTAGATATTCACTGTTTTCTGTTGTTCATATCATCGTTCATTTTACTATCATGTAAATGACATTTCATGTGTAACAATCTGATACGGACTTCCTTTGTTGAAAAGTTATTCTATCAATCATAAATCATTTCAAAGAGAGCTTCTCTTTAACGGCTAAATACTTGTGGGTTTTTTTTTTTTTGTTGTTAGATATTCTTTCTTGCAAGAAGTACTTTTATATCTTGTTCTTCAAATTTGTTTGTTTATCAGTCATCTTTTCGTGCTTTGTAAATAGAGAAACCCATATTATGAACTTTTAAAATCTATTGATCAATAGTTAAGTACACTTTTTTAGTGGAAAAATTATAATTCCCTGAATAATAACGGGTCTTTATTTATAAGGGCCAATCATTTGCTCGAGATAAAATAAATTCTCATAAATTCTCTGTAACATGTAATTTTCATTCTTGTCGTCCAATGAAAGAAAGGCAACCGTTATTTATTCACTTTCTATTTTCACCCTGTAATTAGTCTGTCATTAGTTTTCCAGTTGATAAAACCTTTTACTTGGCAACAAGACAGTGTTCGTGGACACCAACTTATTTCAGATTTATAGATCGTCAGTCTGCAACAGCCTTTCCTAACCTTTCCAGGCTGGGGTAACCTTCAAAATAACTTTCATATCTCACGGAACTAATATAATATATGCACTGCTAATGACGTTGGTGTGTTCAAAAATGAATATGTATTATGATCTAAAAGTAATTATCAATATTCTACAACGTACAGGAACATAGTTTTCAACCTATTTGTTATTTTAAGATACTCTATTTTCATCACCCCAAGAAAATTTAGTGATTATCAGTACTAAGAAAGTAACTGTTTCTGGGAGTAAGGAAAATAAATCTTAATGATTAAACACAAAATTTTGCCAATTTTGACCCAGAATTCAGTTTTACAACTAAATCTGTATGTTAAACATTGAAAGTTGTGAAAGAAAAAAAAATTGCCAGTGGCTATGAATTTGGCAAATGTTATCGGCAGGATAGAGTTATGATTTCCAAGATAGAAATAGACAGAATATTATAGTATACTAGGAATAATACCTAGTGTTGTCTGTAGGTGAAATAACTGCAAGTGTATATAATAAGACTGTTGTCCCTCTGCTCCAGATTCCTACAAAAGAGAAAAAAAAAACGAAGAAAAAAAATTTGGGACTCTGAAATGGAGAAAAGGTTCCCCTGGCTTTTGACCCTTAAAAGTGAAAAACGAACCTATCTCGGATTGACCATTAATCGTGAAGAAAAGGTTCCCCTCGATTTTGACCCATAAAAGTGAAAAAGAAGTTGCATCACCCAAATTTTAACCCCCTAAAAGCCTCCCCTTGATATCTCTGAAAGTGAAACGTAAAATCATGTTTTTCAGAGCTAGAGATTTTGTCTTTGAAAAAACAATATCTCTTATTTTTTTAAAGAAAAATTTTGTTCTTCTAGAAACGATCTAAAACTGGTTTTAATTGTACAAACGTTTTTTTTTTATAACAAATGGCGATTTCTTGTATTTAAATCCAAAATTAAAACTTCAATTGATATCAGCATGATTTTTTGGTCACATATTGCTTTCTCGGGAATACCTTCAAACTTTCGAATCTTTATCAAAAGGTTTGATAGATTGAGAAATCTTGCTCCAAATGAATAAGAATTAATCGAATCTTTTGGTAAATGTTCGGGCATTTATTTCATAAATAATTTTTTTTTTAATCTTTATCATTATAAAATAAAATGAAATTTAAAAAAATGAAATAAAATAGAATGAAAATTGGTATACCCGAAAAAGTGATATGGTACGAAAAATAATGTAAATACCTTCTTTAAAAAAAACAACCCTCGAATCATTCTTTTTATGGATGGGATAAATACTTTCCACAATGAACATAATACCTATATAAGTTTTGAACAGTTTTCCACGTCATTTATCACTTTTTCATCGAAAGTTCGCCGGGAGAAGTGGCAAAAGTGGCTGATATGGCTGATATAAAAAGTAGCCCCCGCCCTAAAAAAGAAAAAAATCTTTCCTACGATTCTAACCCCTAAAATCAAAATAGACAGGTTAAGTAAATCTCCATTTAATTACTAATTTTATTCTGATTATTTTTAATTTGCGCAATCGAGGACAACTCACTAAATGAAATTTCGTAATTTGTTTTTGTTTTTTTCCCCGCCAAATTTCATAAAACTCCTTCGCTATGGGAGGTGCAACTGTGCAATTAGGTGCCCGTTGTTTCACAAACAACAGTATACGTAAAGCTGTATGCTGTGTCAGAAAATTTACACAGTAATTTGAAAGGTTAATGCAAGGTATTGTTAACTATAATTCTTGTATTCATTTGAGGTAAAAACCGAAATAGACACATCAGTAACTGTAGCAGTAGTAGTAATTGTAGATATATCAGCAGCAGCCAGTGAACTGACACACGCATACACACAACGGAGCTGCAAATTCTGTGTTCGTGTGCTCGCAATACCTCTTTCCTTTCTTTCTATTTGTTATGTTACAGATGGACTGACGGCTCACAAATCATAATAAAAAAATTGTTTCCAACTTTTACTCCATCTTATTATAGTTGCTTCTTATAACAAAACTCTGGGTTGATACACTCTTCATTATTACAATTATCTTATTTCTAGATTTAATGTATCTTATTATTGTTGCTATTTATCACAACACTTGGAATGCTCCATCTGGAATTTTAAAGAAATCTTTTTTTAAATTTTTTATTAAATGGTTTCCTTCATCATGAGTAGATAGAAACTTTCAGTGCATTCCATTAACAAACCGAAAAGGGAGAGTTTAATTTAAAAAAAAAACAACCAACTAATTGATATTCAAGCGTGAATTAAATATCATATGATAACATTCGTTGAATTTACTAAATTTATTTTATGAAATCAAAATTCCTTATCAATAATGGTAATTAATTTTTGAATTCTTTCATTGCTTTAGCCAACCGAACCGTCTAGGCTATCCGCTGGAAAGGCAGTCAGTGGCTCGTTTTCTGGCTTGTCTAAACTAAGTGACCTTGGCTAAAAATAATAACTAATACTGATTTTCAGATGATTTCCATGAGCATATGCCGAATGAGTGCATACAAAATGCAACCTAATTCAAAGACGTTGTTCTCGAAAGTCGCCTGCAAAAGCTGAGATTGGTCGGCCACGTAATACGAATACCAGAGAATAAAGCTAACAACACGAATAGAATATTTTTATCCAACGGAAGAGGAGAAGACCCCTAATGGGGTGGAATGGATTGATGATAAGAAGTATCAGGGGGAACAGGCAAAATGTAGCCAGAAACAGTCATAAATAGTTAAGAATGATGATCGGTGCGTAAGCCGATCGACCAATCGGATGAAGGGTGAATTAATGTTTATAAACTCTGATAATATTGAAAATAGCAGAATATTTTCTTTTATCAAAACCTGTCAAAATTTGTTAAATGCTCCTAAATGTAAGAACTATTCTATTCCCGAGTTGCTGGAATAGGTAAATATTTTCTTCTATTAATACTACAAACAAATGAAAATATACAAAACACATGTAAGTACACAGAGTGATAGAATTTGGTACAAAGTCAAGTAGAATATATTTTGGAAGTAAATCAGAATATAATGCTTGATGAATATTAATTAATAAGTATATATGTGAGAGATAATGATTTTTAAAAAAAAGATATTACAACAGTAAAAAAAACTAAAAGAATAAAAATGAATGGATAGGTTCGATAGAGTTCCAACTGTTATTAGTTTCAGTTAAAGGGAAGTCACTCTTACCTACTGCTTCAGAAGTTCTCATCACAGATCCTAAAGTTGGTTATTTGTGGTCACTTATTCTGACCGATCTCGTTAATAAATTTTTTTTACAAATCCTATCTTCAATTACAGCCAACACTGTATTCATTTTTTTAAAAAATCTTGTCTTTCATTAGAAAAGTTTCAATTATTTCAAATTTTAGTATGCATTATCAACGATAATTATTTTTTGGGCTAGTATTTTTCTATCTTAATTTTTAGTACCTTTTATGGCAGCTTACTCAAGCTATCAATCTATAATAATGAAAAGTGTAGTTTATGTTTCTGGTAGCTAGAAATTTAAGCATAAAACTACACTTAAAACATGACATAGGAGTTTATGTCTTGGAACTTGATTTGAATATATAAAAATAATTGAAAATGATACAATTTTTCAAATGACTTAGAAATAAAGACTCCTAGAAGGGAGTATTTATATGAATATGGTTGTAAAATTAGAACAATAAAGATTCATTTTAGTGCTAGACCAGTCGCCTTCAATGATGTTCGTATGCATACTGGTATCATCCGAATCCACGAACTTACCACCAAGTCCATTGTATGCTTTCCAACCATCCATAATTATTTTAGGAGATTGTTTGGCATTTCTAATATGCGAAGGTCCTGCTTCGAAAAATAAAAAGAAATTCTTCGCTTTCAATCCATAAGACCTTTCTTTCTTCAGTTGATTTTTCAAGGGTTAAGAAGGGAGTCTTTTAAAAAATGTAACTATAATGCTAAACTGGGAACGTTACTATCTGTCATCTTTACTAAGTCCTCGAAGTGTGTGGTTACTTTCCTTTACACGAAGTATTTTGTGAAAATAAATGAAAAAACAAAAAAACCCTCAAAAACTAATGAAAGCAGGAAGATGAAAACTAATATGCAAAAGACCTCTGGAATAAAGTATTTATTTATTTCTGAAAATAACAAACACAAAATTGATTTTTTTTCTCTCTCATCAGGACACCGTTGCACATTCTAGAAGAAAATGACAAAGTCTTTCTTTTTCAGGGAGATGTAACTGCAAAGCAGTTTATTTGTTAGATACTTTAGGTGAGAGGCCAGTAACATTTGAAAATTGGCACTTGGATTCAAAACGAAGAAGATGAATCGTATACACGAATGACGGAAAGTACGTGACCAGTTTCGCATTACAATTACATTGTAAATAGAATCCAACCTTTGACACCTACAAAAGTAACTAATTCTTAGAGGGAAAAAGTTTTAGCACAATATAAAAAAATATCACTGGAGAAAAGTTGGGTTCTATTTTTTAGGCAGGACCTTCGAAGTGCCGAATGTTTCATCAACTGGAAGTTGTTTCCCATTTTTGCCAGCATCAAAGGAAGGGTCGCCTTATATTCAAACTAAGCAACGCAAATGATACTTTTTACAATCGTCCCACAGAGATACCATGGAACAGTGAATGTAGTGGAGGCCGGTGAACACCAGTATTTTCCCCAGTGGCAAATCATCTGGCTTCATAAAAGCAGTTTATCCACAGTTATCTCCCCTAGATTCATGTTTTTCTTTCACAAACAAGGGAGATAATAATCGTTCGTCTGAGATGCCAAAATGTCTACCTCGACGAAAACTCCGCGAGAAATCGAAATTCGGAAGTTGCGAAAGAAATTGCGACAGATTGAGAATCTTGAAAGACTCGACAGGGATCTTTTAGAAGAAGAAGTGGTTAAGGTGAGAATAGTTTTAGTTCGTCGAAACACTCGTTTCGGTTGATATCACATCGTCGTGTATCGTTTTTCTCCCCCCAGTCCTCTCGCTCGTTCGGAGAGTTTTGTAAAAATAATGAAACCTTTTATAATTTGGACTTAACGTAGAGGGTTCCTAAAATTGGAATCGTAAGAGGTTAAAAGCATTTGCTCCAGTTGTCAGTGTACGAGCCCCAGGTAAAACGCCAGGACTGTGTTTGCTGATTTTCGAGGCAAGCAGGCCACGTGGAAGATTGACGTTAATCAATTGTGCCCATCCTACATTTTCTTATGGTAACAGGTCAGATCGGCCCACCATGAACTCACCCCACCTCATATTAGTCAAGTCGGCCCATCTTCGTTGACCAACTCATCCCGTCGAGTCGTTCGTCCAACTCTTATTTGAAAAAATGATTATCAGTAGATTGTGTTATTGTAAGAGGGGTCATGTATATAATATATGTTTCCTGTTGTTAATTTTTTTCTGCATCTGTTGTGTCCAACAACAAATGAGATATAAATAATGATACGACCCACCCACCCCATGATATCGTAAAATAAACGAAGTCGTTAATTCCTTTGTTTTGTTCGCGATCTTTGTTTTCATGTCGGTCGGGTGAATTGAAAGATGGGAAGCTATTCCCGCTTGGTGAAATACATGTTTTAAAAAGAATTTCCATTTATCAATTTGTTAATTCATTATGTAAGTACGTGTAGGTCATCCTAGGGCTCCAGTCTTTATTTGTGTTACCAGCAACTCTACTGATTTATTGTGTAATTATCATCTCCTGCGAGATACGCATGAATTGGCAGTAACATTGAACAGAACACACACCTACAAGAGTTTTTTTGGCTGATAATTATTGACAATTCGTTTATGAATTTCATTTATTGGATTAGATACTGTTAATAATTCATCATTGTCAATAAATGAATTTCATTTAGGGAATACCCAGGTTAAGAACGAGTTCTGCATCTACTTGGTCTGTCTCTAAGTCGGATTTGTATGTAAGTCAGAACAGTTATGTACCGGTGCATATTTGGTGTCAGTTAGTCAAATGTTTGTCCACCTTGAGGCCTACCTAAATAAATCTCTAAACTTCGAAATGCTTGTTAATAATGTCTCGCATTGTTATAAATTAATTGGAGATGTTCATAGTATTGAAAAATTAGTTTCCAATAATGAAACTTAACAGCTGGTTCACTCTATTATTACCTGTAGATTAGACTATTCACTTTTCCTTTGGCTCATAAATCACTAATTAACTAAATTACAGACAGTCGAAACTGCGGCTGCTTGGTTAGTTATGAAATATAAGAAATGTGTATCAATTAAGAGCGGCAATATCAGTCTACATTGGAGTAGGGTAGAGGAAAGAGTGGTGTTGAAAATTTCAATTACAATATTCAAATGTCTACGTGATATGTGCTCATATGAACTCTGTGCTCTGGTTGACATTTGAGATTTAGATCATTTGTTCTAAGAACTTGTCTTCATGAACATGATTCATGGGCACAACAGTTTTGGCTTTATAGTACCTAGACTTTGGAACCAGTTGCCTTATGCTATGTAGAACATTCAAAGATTGGCAGGTTTTCAATAAAAAAAATGAAAACTTTCTTGGTGGGCCAGTTAAGTCAAAATGGACTCAGCGTTTTGTGTTTTTTTTGTTCAATGTTTAACTAATTGAGAGATTCTTTCTAGACATAATTGTTGATGCAGCCTTTATAAAATCTTTCAATTGTTTATTCCTGTATATTTTTCTTGAAAAAAAAAACAAACTTTCAGATTCAAATACAACTAATTATTTATTTTCTGCTTGCCATCCAACAATAGCCAAAACTAGGCTCTTGACAAATTTACAACATCTGTCAACACTTATTAAGCTGGTATCAGTTGATTATTTCACCTAAGAACAGTCTACATTATAATTATTAAAAATTTGTTTGTTTGGTAACTGTAGCCTTATCATCTATGAGTAGTTTTTTTCCATGCAGTTTAGATTGTTCGAATTAAACGGGCATATCAAGCAGGAGTGCTGGTCTTGTCCTCCCAGTTCCCTTGCATAATTACTAAGGTAC
The DNA here is from genome assembly GCA_963457665.1 of Thysanoteuthis rhombus. Taxonomy (NCBI): domain Eukaryota; kingdom Metazoa; phylum Mollusca; class Cephalopoda; order Oegopsida; family Thysanoteuthidae; genus Thysanoteuthis; species Thysanoteuthis major. The sequence continues at coordinate 22,925,405 of OY735199.1, read as the reverse complement.
AATATGTACATAGTTACAAATAGTCAAAACCTGATAACACATGCATAACACTCTGTTAATGACTACTGTGATCCAGCTTGAAATGTCAGTGACATAGTTATCCCTTGCGGTGACAAAATGCTGAATCATAATGTTTTGATCTATGTTGCAAAGTGGTGCACAGTTGATTGTTACAAACTTGATAGAAAGAAAAAAAAGAAAAAAAGGCTCTTTGGCGGTTCAGTCGTGAGATGTTCGTAAGCCAGACATTCCTAACTTTGGACTTCCCGTAATTTCTCACGCTTATTTTTATTTTTAGAACATGAGTCAATATCTCATCTTTTGGAATCAATACATTGGTAGACAGATGTAGACTGCAAGGAATCTGCTGTGATTCACCAAGTGAGATTAGCTTTGACTCATTACTTGAATTTACCAACATTAAATGAAAGATCAATAATGTTCATGTGAATAAAGACTTAGATGTACCTTAACTGGGACTTAATTATATTAATAACAAGAACCATAAGTTCAATGATTTGTCCACCATCCATGGTAGTAGTAGCTGTTGGAGGAGGAGGAGGAGGATTAAGAGCAAGTATTCTTTCTTTGAGTCAACTGATTCTTAAATTTGTAAAATATTGCTGTATGGAAATATTCTACCAGGATTGTTTCATCAAAAATCCTAAATAGCCATTTTTAGCTCTTATGTGAAATTCTATTATAACATCATTTGCAGCTGGTAAAAAAAAATGATCAGAAATAGATGTTACTCCTTTTAATGTCATTATACCTTTTCTTACTCCCTATTTCTGTTGCTTAATATGTGACACTGGTCAACCAACTGAAAACTGTCTAATAGGGATATATAGATACATCTAAAAATGAAAGGATATCTGTGTGAGCTGTGCAAATGATAGGGTTGTTGTTACTACAAGTCTAGACAGGAAGGAGATAAGAAAATGAAATCATTAAAAACAAGCCTGGCTGCTGCACAGTCAAATTCCACTCCTACTCTGACTGAAGATGATTATGGCAATTTTTTTTGTATATATGATAAATAGAAATTTTATTTTTTCGTATAGATTTATTTATTAATTTATTTGAATGAAATAAACCCTTGCCTATCTGTGAGATAAATCTTGCTGAGTTTAGCTCTGTCCATAAGACACCAGCCTACCAATCAATCTAAGTGATTTCAAATCATTTGGGATAGGTAAATTTCACTGATGCTTTTATTTAGTAGAATGAAATAAACCCTTGTGTAAGATAAATTTTCATAGATACATAACACTTGTCATTTTGGATCAGACAGTAAGAGAGCTGACCACCAATCACTTGGTTTTGATTTCAAATCATGGTAGGGAAATGCTAATTTTATAAATGTATTCATTTATCGAATGAAATAAGCCTTTGCGTATTTATAGCATATGTTTCGGTAGATATGTGAGTCTTGTCAATTTAGTTCAGTCCATATGAGACACGACAACCTATCAGTTGGTTATGATCTCAAATCATTTTAGGGGAATTTCGATTTTTACTCCTCTGAATTTCATAAGGATTGTTTTTGTCGTACTTGTTATTGTATGAAAACAAAGTCAACCCAAAATTTAAAATGTACTTTGATTTAAAAAAAGAAAAAAAAAAAAGTGTGATCTCACTTATCTTAACTATATTTTTGTGTGAAGTTCTCAGATAAAGCAGTTATCTTTATCTTTGTTGTATGTAATACAATGTTCCAGCTGATAAATCCTTTGGCCCACTTCACCACAGATGTATATTGTACCTGGTGGTCTTCCTGTCATATAAAGATCACTAAATGAAATATATACCTACAGTGAGGAAGGCTAGAGAATATATCAAGCAGAATCTTCTGTTAGATATTAGAATGATGAAGACAATAGTCTTGAACTAAATTTGGGGTTTAGCCCTTAAGAAATAAACAGGTCTGTTTAGTCATTCAATAGAAACTGTCACATGACCAATGATCTTTGTTAGCAAGATGAGGATAATTTAAAAAAAAATAATAGAATAAACAGGTCTGGTTAGTTCCTCAATAGAAATTGTCATGTGATCAATGTCTTTTGGCAGTGGGTGATCAGTTAAAATATTGGGAGAAAGAGTGATTATTGAATAAGTTAATTCTTTAGCCATTTGTTTCACAGTGATCATTAAAAAGTCTGAATTTAAAAAAACAAGCAGGCATAAACTAGGGACCAGTTTAGCATAAATATGCACTACAAACTGAACTCTCCACTAAAAACCTATTTAAGGGTGGGGAATTCGAAATAGAAAAAAAAAGTTTTTTTTTTTTTTTACACATAATAATGAGTAGATGTTTAGATTTTCAGCCCTTTATCTCCATTAGTGCTGCCTGTATGCTTGATACATACATAGTCATCTGGACTGAGTTGAAAACTGAAGAAACCAATTTTGACAGTTTTGGTTCGCAGTCTCTAACATCCTTTCTTTTGTGACAGGTTCTGAAAAAAGATGCCATACGTGAACAGTTACAGAAATTACTCATTGAAGAGGCTGAGAAGCAAGCAAATATCGAAGCAGAACAAGCTCGAGAAGCATTGGCCAGAGAGTTGGAAGAGCAACGTATTCAAGCTGAGAGTGCTTGCGAGCCGGAAGTTGATGCGTCAGATGACTTGAAACCTGCCGAAGAAGATTTACCGCCATCTTACAATGAAATTGTTTCTTGCGAAGAAATTCCTGACCAAAAACAAGAGGTGAAGGGTGCCTCACAAAAGAAAATCAAGGAGGATAAATCTGCTCCAAAGTAAGTAACTTTAAATATTCATGGATTAGATTCAATCTTTGTGTTGTCCACTATTTCAGAATGAGAAATGATCATGACTGCAGGCTGTATTTATTTTTTCAATTTATACATGGGGACTTTTTGGAAAGTATCCAGCCATTATGAATATCTCAAGAACCCTTTGCAAGGCTTTGATGTTAATTGGTAACCAATCGGCAAAGACTCTACTGTGCATTCGTGAATACTCTCCCTTGGGACTACTCAGTCGGCGAGGAGTTGCCATTGAGTGAGAAATGGCATACTGTGTGACCATTGCATTCACAATGACTGAACATTCTTTATATCTTGTGGAGGTTTTTGGCAAAAGATTGCATCAGCCAGTTCTGTCAACTCTCGTCTCGTCCCGTCCAGGTTTGGCTCCCTGCAATGTCTGGCTTTTTCCAAAGCTAAAATTGCCTTTGAAAAGAAGGAGATTTCTTACCACGGACAAAATTAAGGAGAATGCTATTGGGCAACTGATGGAGATCCTGAAAGAGGACTTTACTGACTGTTTTGGAAAATAGAAAGGTCTCTGGGATAAGTGTGAGAGGTTCCAAGGGGACTACTTTGAAGGAGTTTAAGGTGCCATTGCTGTAGGTGGGCTAGTTTTTCTGTTCATATGAAATGACTGGATTCTTTCTATTTAGATCATTTGCTATTTAATTTACATCCTCCATTTATAAACAATGAGACTTAAATTCTGTCTTGTTGTTTATAAATCTTCAGATTGGTGCTTTTTTTTGTACTGCTTCTTTGATTCCAGCAGTCTCAACCCGTTCACTACGATGGATGAGATAACTTGTCTCGGCAAGTTGTCAGTCCGGTGCCACTGATGAGATAACTTTATCCATTTATCAAATTGAAAATTGATTTTTGTACTTCTTTGTTATCTGTATGCCATACATTAATCTTTGTTCCTCAATTTTGCTGATCTCTGTATTGATTTTGCTTTTTGTGTGTTAAGTTTTGGCATCAATGAAATTATATTGATTGTATTTGATTCCTTGGTGGAGTAACCCTGTCAATAATCTTAAAAGATATTAAATTCTTCAGTGACATAGTCCTTAATAGCATTAAGTGGTGTTAATGCAGTTTGGTTGTTACGAATAGTAGCCTGAGGAGTCAACACATAAAGTGAAACAGATATGGGGATCAGTGACATGGAGGTAGGCAGATACCGAGGAAGTACAAAGGTTTTGGCAACTTATTCAAATTATTTTATTTGCTGCAAGATTGTTTTTAAAAGGGACTTGAATGTGAAAATTTTATAATTTATTCCAGAGTGCAAGAATCCGGTGCAGATTCAAAACTTGAAGGTAATCCATTTCTTACTTGATAATCTTGAAATTTTGTTTCATAAGTTTGTTGCTTTGTCCAGCAAGTTCTTTTTCCAGAGAAGATAGATTTGATAGAGAAACAAAAAATTTGAACTTTGATTTCTTTATTTCATAGAATAATAATATTCATTAGAAACAAACTTGATTATAAAAACAGCAAATTATTAAAGCTGGATCATTGCATTCATTGAAAGAAAATTGTTTATCAGAAAAAATATGGTAGCTTGATTATTTATATGAAATATGGTGCCATATTGATTCAATTGTGAAATGTTGAAAATCACTTTTCTAGAATTTATCTATTTTAATTTTGTTTATTTTTGTTTTATTCAGAAATACATTTATTTTAATTATTTTACTTATTTTCACTGTAGAAAACTTGACACATAGAAATCGACATTTTATTTTGTAAGCTTCTGTGTTTACTTTTAAAGATGTATATAACTGGCAATTCTTCATTATCTGTCACTCATTTTGCCTTATTCTTCCATTCCACCTTTTGCCTCACTCGTTTTGCTTTTTTCTGTGTCAACTTCTGTTCTAAGGTTGACTAAATTATATTAATGGTTCACCGTGAAGTAATGAAAACCTATTGCATTCAACTCCTTGGTGAGGTTACCCAACCAACAATCTGAATAGATAGTTGGTCCTTCAACAACATATTCCATTCAGAAACATTTGGCAGTTTGATCACAAACAGAATCAAGAAGCAGTCCTAAGGAGCAGGAGCTGACACAGAAAAATGGATGAAATATGGTGATTGGCAAAAAATGAATATTAGTGGCATACGTGGACCATTTTAGGCAACTTTTGAAAAATTGAAAAAAAATATTTTGAGAACATATTTAAAATTTAAAAAATGTTGTTCCAAAGTTTTTTTTTAATTTTTGCTAGAAAGGAAAAAGACTAAATCTCTGTCTAAAAGAAGGAGTACTATATCCTTTTTCAGTTTACTTTTTATGTCCTTAATTATTATGTATTTCTATTTTCATGTAGATCCACCAAAGAAAGATGAAGTAAAAAAAGACTCCTCCAAGCGTAAACAAATCAAAAAAGCTTGGAATCGCAGCCAATTCCTTGTCTATGACTTAGAGGGCCACAACGATTTAGTTACAGATATTGATTCAAATAATGAGATTCTCATTACAGCCAGGTATGGAGAATTATTTTTCTTATTTATCAAAACTCTTCACAATTGATTGTAAATTTAAACAATTTGATCATTTTCGATCCTAACTTTCATCATAAATTACCGTATTTGATGGCTTATAACGTATCTATGCTTGGAATAGTCTGCACACAAAGACAATCAATGCCTTTCAACATTATTTGGGAAATGACCTCTCAATGCAAAGCAAATACTCACTATACTAATTCTAATGCAACACAGCAAACAGCCACTGCAGAATAAATGCTAACTAAACATCTAGATTGGCCTAAAATTAGTCTTGCTAGAAATGGCCTTAACTAATGGGGAGTGTGTAAGATCCACTCTTTTTTCACCAAAAAATATATCACCCCAATCTTGTGAAGTTGAGGTATCTGATAGCTGCTTATTTTATCATGTAAATTATAGCTGAATCATTATCAAAAAAAATCATTCCAGCAGTCCTAATTGCATGTTTTGTCCAAGACCTTTTTCTGCTAGCTACATATTTCAATGATACTAAATACTCACCCCTAAATGGACTAATTTTATTTTCCTAATCTGTCCCAAACACTTTATTCAAAATGAATTGAAAATTCATATAAATTTAAAATTATTTTTTTGTAAACTTATAGTGAATTTAATAAGCTACCAATGAATTTATCATGCTGAATGTTAATTTAAAGCAATGAATGTAAATTGTTCCAATCTTTATATCTTTTGCTTAATGTTATCAGCCACTTATTGCAATCAAAAAGACCCTGTACCAAAGTGAAAACAATAAGCAGCTTCCTCTGTATATGTTTAGTATTTGACTAAAAATATCTTTTTAAAAACATCTAAATAAATACTATATTTCAATTAAACAATCTCTGGATGTAAAATGGATTTTGGAGAATCCTTACAATCTTTATCCAATTCCCAAGTACTTTTCATCGCCTGCTTTTAATGGTTTCTCTTCCATTTTGTAGCCGTGACACAACGCTAAGGTCATGGAGTCTTAAGAACTTTGAAGAGCTTCATATATATGGAGGCCATTCTGATAGTGTTACCAGTGTAAAGTTGTTAAATGCTGTTGAATCGAAACGAATTGGTAATTATGTTTAACATTGATTTTGCTAAAAATTTTGTTTTTATTCATTGAACAGACTTTAACCCTTTTGAGACTGCTGGGACATGTGTATCCCAATGTTTCCCATGAGTGCTGACACATGTGTATCCCAACGTTTCCCATGAGTGCTGACACATGTGTATCCCAATGTTTCCCATGAGTGCTGACACATGTGTATCCAAATGTTTCCCTTGAGTGCTGACACATGTGTATCCCAACGTTTCCCATGAGTGCTGACACATGTGTATCCCAACGTTTCCCATGAGTGCTGACACATGTGTATCCCAATGTTTCCCATGAGTGCTGACACATGTGTATCCCAATGTTTCCCATGAGTGCTGACACATGTGTATCCCAACGTTTCCCATGAGTGCTGACACCTGTGTATCCCAACGTTTCCCATGAGTGCTGACACCTGTGTATCCCAATGTTTCCCATGAGTGCTGACACATGTGTATCCCAACGTTTCCCATGAGTGCTGGGACATGTGTATCCCAATGTTTCCTATGGTTGCTGGGACATGTGTATCCCAATGTTCCCTATGACTGATATATCCCATAGATCTCTAATACAAGTCTACAGGGAGGTATGTGTCATGAAAAATTAAATGAGATTTTCAGAGCTTCTACAACTGGTGTCATCAGAGTATGAAATCCATGCAGAATTTAATTTGCATTATATAACTGAAGAGAAAAGACCTCTTGGTGAAGTGATCTGTTTATTCTTTTTTTTTAAAAATCAGACCCAAGATATATGTTTAATGGGACAAATGTATCCCATCATGGTTCTGGGTCTTCAAAATATGGAACATTTTTGCTTTGATAAGAAAATTGTTACCTTTTATTCATTGAATAAAAATCAACTCGTGTTTGGCTTTGTTATACCCTTTAAAAAATCAGACATTAAGCATCCTGATAGGTTAGTTTTAAACAGGTTTTTTGTGGGGTGGTGTGCTTATTATAATGATTGAAAATAAGCTTATAAATGAAATGAAATCATTGTTTGCAACATTTGATCGAATAAAATGTGGATATATCTTTTCTTCCATGGATGTTGTTTGTGCACCAAATATGGTCTGATGCCAAGCCAAAGTCATCTACTTTCCCTGCAGTCTACCTTTGTATAGCAGAGTGGAAATTATTATTTTGAGATGACCTTGGCTCAACCCACGCCATGCAGTTGTGCCTCAGTGCTCCTATTAGTCAGACGTGCCACTGCTGCATACGAATATTAGAAACCATCAACCAAAACTGTCACCAGAGGTTTTTACAGTTTCCAAGTTGGTTTGGTTAGCTATTATCACTAACCAATGGAGCTAAAAGGCTGAAAATTCAAACATTCACTCCTTATCATGTCTAGAGAAAATAATTTTTTTTGCTTTTCAAATTCTCTCCTAAATAGATTTTTAGTTGGGGGGTTCAATTTGCAATGTGAGGTTTTGCTGAATCGATCCTCCAGTTTGTGCCCAACAGCATTCACACTTGTTTTTTTAAAAATTCATACTTTTTCGGTAGTCACTGCCCAACAAAAGGTGAAAGAAGTTTTCAAATTTTTTTTATTGATCACCCTACCATGGTCTGCTGCAAAAATACCTTTGTCATGTAACAGTTTTTATTGAGTGACTAACCAGACCTGTTTTGTTTGTTTTTTGGTGATATTTTTTTTTCCCCACTTTGAAGACTATTAAGAAGAGCTGTATCTTCCCACATAGGTAATGGTGAGCAATAGAAAAAACAAGCATCTATTATTATTCATACAGTATCATGGGTGTGTCCGAAGCAGGGACAAAGGGGCTTGGAACTTGGAACCTTTTAGAGGCTGAAGATCAGTGAGTCTCTATGAACATTGACAGTTGAGGACAAGTCATAGCTAATGTGACCAACGTCCAGATATATCTTTTTGCCTCTTTCCCCAATATAGCCCCCCCCCCCACTGAACATATATCCTTTTGCCCCTTTCTGGGAAAGTGGCTGCGAACCCCCTTGTACAGTACTTGTACTACCATCCAGAAATCAAAAAATCCCTTGACTCCCAAAAACTATCCGGTCTCTAGGGTTTCGGATCACGGATTGTGTACCTGTATTTTCGAATTCGGTTGCATTATTTTGAATGAGCCAAATGTGATGATAAACAAGGAAATAAAACAAAATCCAAAATATTCTTGATAAAAATCCCATAACCCTTCTTGTATTGGCTAAATTCTGTGTGCCCCCCCCCTCTAAAAACTTCTCTAATCTAAATTGTCCCTTTTTTTTTTTTTTCCCAATAAAATCTTCGCTGTAGATCACCATATTTTCTACTTTCATTAAAAGAAAACTCAAACACTTATCTCTTATAATTTCTTGTTGTTCATCAGTACGAATCAATAATTCACTGAGTCCTGAGTCACGTTCCCCTCTCTTCCCCTTCCATTTTGAATTGTCTTATTTTCCAACTATTATACATCCCTTCCCTGGTTGAAATTTCTCTCTTGGGAGCCAAGTACCTCCCTTCTGAAAATCCCTGATATAAATGATGCTTCAAACCACTGAAACCATTCGACCAATCTTTTACTCTTGATTCTGACAACTAAATCTTTTTTCACTGCTGATAATTGTCATTGGTGGCAATTAATTTTCATTTTTTTTTTTTTTTGACTCCAAGTTAATCTGGAACAACTATATTGGACTTCAGTTCTCTAGCTGAAGCCTATACTAAATCTATTTCAATATCTGAATTGAAAAATTTTTCTTGAAATGTGTTCCCTTGTCACTTTTTTTTTCTGATAAAATTTCTCAATTTCATTTCCATTCCAGGAGAGTGTCTGTTTTCGGATAGTTCAAAGTCTTTGTATATGCTCAGTGGGTCCTTTGACTGTAGCTTCAAGATATGGCAGATCGAATCAGGTAAGAACTCTTCTACTTTTGAAATATAATCATGATTTTAGGAATCATCTACTAAGACTATTGCCAAAACTGTCAACATAAGTTTCTGAAGGTTTTATGTTGGTCTGGATGGTGTTGTAAGTATCTCATATATAAGCTGCACAAATGGAGTTAGAGGGCTAAAAAATTAAACATTCTTAAGAAAGAATGTTTTTTCTTTTTCATAACAATCCTCCCCGAGTAATATTTTTTTTTTTTTTTTTTTTTTTTAGAGCATGGTTCAATTTACAATGTAAGTTTATGCTAAACTTTTCAATTTGTTTGTGTCTGGCAGCGTTCACCCTTTTTTCTTTAAAATTCAGACTTTCTTAGTGATCACCCCTCAACAAAAGGTGAGAGAAGTAACTTATCCATTGATCAACCTGTTTTCCAATTTTTTAATTGATCATCCTGAACACGGCATGCTGCTAAAAGACGTTGGTCATGTGACAGTGTCTATTGAGTAACTAACCAGACCTGTCTATATTTTATATTTGGAAATTACTTCTTTTTCTTAGAATCTTCCACCCAAATATTTTACCTTTGCCAATGAATGGAAAGGTGGACAATGGGTTGAAGGAGAATCTATCAAATACTTTTTTTTTTTTTTTCATCAAGAGATCACTTCCACCCCGCCCCACATATGTCAACACCTATCCATTAAATGGTAGACAACACCTCTTCTCATTGCCCCTTCTTATCTAAGTCGTCAAACACTCACAGAGACAGATATAAACACCCTGTGACCCCTCCTCTCATTGACCCTTCTTCATTTCAGACCAAACCTGACTCTTACCTACATAGACACAAACACTTCCCCTACTAAACAACCCACAACACAGAAACATCCCAATTTCTTTCCTCAACCTCAAACACATAAACAGCACATGAAAAACCTGCATCACTGCAAGTTTTCTCTAAAAAAAGATGGCTGGCACCTGTCGAAATGCATTGAAACATTCCTGCATAATAATAATAGAAATTTTCGAGATGTAACATTTGTTTGCTCGAGTTTTCTCACTTCACCTTTTGATTGTCACTTCATCAACGTTCTGTCGGATAACCTCACATCCACGAAACAAACATTGGTTCTAGGCTCAATTCCTGCAGCCACCCCATTTTCTTTAATTGTTTATTCTATTTGCTTTGTCTTGGCTAAGTGATACATTAACCATGTAATGAGGGGAGATCATTTCAAATAAATGTTTCCATAAAATATGACACGGTTTATAATCATTCTCTCGGATCACGTATATCCATTTCTTAATAGATATATTTCTATGTATTCAGCAGTGTGAGTCAGCTTACGAAGTTACCTCCCCTGGATATTAGCTGTGAGTCAGTTGATCTTCATTCATTTTCTAATTAGAGTGTAGCGTTGGCTGAGGTATGCACTTTTTGAGTGCTTCTCAGCTAATTGTATATTATTAACTACTTAGAACCAGCTGACCAGATATCTTACAAGAAATATCTCTGTTTCTGGAGTAGTGGCTGAGATATTTTGCTGATGTGACGTAGTAACATCTTGCCGTGCTAATTGACAGGTCCTGTAACTACTTATGCTGAACTGAAAATAATGCAATTTAGTATTCTTGCCTTGGTAATGTACTTAAGTTCTACATATTTTCACAAAGTGGTGATATTTATGCCTACCAATGATAAATACTAGTTAGACAGCATCTGGTAAGCAACATCCTGGCATTTAAAAATGGTGGCACCCCTGTATAAATGTCATGGATATACTTCTGAGGAACTTTGTAATATTTTTGCAAGTTCAGGATCTCCTCACTCAGTATGCAAATTGGATAGTGATTGAAGACAATTTGTAGATGACGATGATGGAGGTAGTGAAAGCAATGATTGTCCTAAAGCGGCTGATCAGATATCCCTGCAAAAGGTCCTGGGTTTCAATTCCCATTATGAGCAAAAAGTGTGAAAAACTCTTCATTCAGACAAATTTCCCTGTTCAATCAGCTGTTAATTGAGTATACTCTAAGCAATGTGATTAGGGTGGAGGTATTTCTTCATAAAGTCCTCATCGCAACCGAACTTTGGACTTGCAAGGATCACTAAGCTGATGCATACTACAGAAATCAGAACTTTGTCACCGGCCGATATACTCTATTAGGAGTTGTCTCTTAAGAGATGTGATGGTTTACTTAACTCCTCCTTAATCTGGCAGTGAATTGGATAGTGAGTCAAGACAAGATAGCGATAAAGGCAGTGGAAGTAATGATTGTCTTGGATTGTTGGATGAGAAAAAAAAGGATATGATGTCACACATTCCCATTGATGATATAAAGGAACCTCCAAGGGAAAAAAGTGATATTTTGCATAGAAATTCTGAAAAATAAAATCCCATTTCAATTTCATTTACCTTCATCTTAATTGTTGTATTGCAAATTGTTGCAAATAAAACTAAATTGGATTGAATTAAACTATTAGTTAAACAAAAATGGCAGAAAAAAGATCGGAACAGGCAGAGAAGTTGAGGGTTTCATTTTGCCTGGCGTCTGCATTAAGCAAGCCACCCTCTGACATAGAGGGTTGTGAGTTCAATTCTTACCTGGAACTTATTCTTCATTCCAATCTACATTGTTAAATCATTTGCTCACTGCTGAAGGGAACCAAGTCTGAGTTTAATTGCAATGGGAAGTAACAATAATTAAGATGGAGGTAAATGATGGAGAAAGGTTTATAATAATGAAAAATATCGCAGTTCCAAATCAATGGAAACTTTTTGCTTCATGACATTGTCATGTGTGAAAAATGAACATATTACCAAAGCTCTAGTAAAATCGAACCATGTAATGAGTTTGTATGCAAATTTTTCTGTTTATTTGTTGTTGTTTTTTTTTTTGTTTTCTCTCATACTGTATAATCTCATTGGTTGATAAAAAAAAGACTTTTCTTCGCTTGAGTTTTCATTAAAGAAATCAGCTTAAAACAAGAAAAAGACTGTTCAAAACCTACAATATTACTTCTACTACTTTTAACAGCATTTGGCAACATTAGTTTTAGTAATAAAAATATAGATAATCTCAAAAAATATTTGTTTCTAGCTGATTTTTCAAGGAAATCCCCATTGAAACCCCTGAAACAAAAATGATCCTTGCATCAAAAATTGAAGGAAAAATATGTCTGTGATTTGATTTTTATAACTTTTTATTTGCCAATGAATTATATTGCATTTTGGACAATATTTTTCATTTTATTTCTGATGCAATGATTATTTGAAAAGGTTAACAACATTGGTGAGGAATTAAGTGACATGCAAGAGAGTGTGATTAAAGAGAAAAAGAGAGTGTTCGTAACAAAGGTAGAAAGCAGTTATCTTAATAATGGGATGGAGGGGATAATATAAGAGAGAATAAGAAAAGAATATTTCTTTATCATGTTACATTATGTCATTCGTTTTTTAAATATCAATTCTCTAGATAAAACGATGGAATACAAGAAAAGGAGGAAGGAAAAAAGCTGACTAAAAAGTGTTTATTATAATGTATACACTTCAAATCTGGTTTTAACGAGAAATTTACCGGTTCTTAGAATTGCCGATGTATGTTTATACTGATATATCAAGGGAAATAACTCTTCCAAAATACATCAGGAATTACTTCCCTTGATTATTTTTTCACTCTCCTCAACAATAGTTTTTCGTTCTCTCATTTTCTATGTACTAGATTTATTTGAACTATGTTGAAACTTGTTAATTCATTGTTTATTTTTCAATTTTTAGTTTATTGCATTTGCTTTGATAGTCTACTCATAAAGGATAGATGCTTCCAAAAATTGTTTGTTTGCTTTGATTTTCACCGAGTGTAAATGTTTTTAATAAGGAATCAAAATTCTAAATCCTTTTATGTTCTATATTTTCATCACTGCAGGGAAAATGATGAAATCTGTTTACACCTATAATCCAGTTACCCAACTCGCTTATTTTGATAAAGAAGAAATATTTCTCACAGCTTCTGGTAAGTAATCTTTTTTCTTCTCATGCAAATGAACATTCCGTAGTATTTGTAGCAATATCAATAAATTACATTTTATTTAGAAGTAAATATCTTTTTGTTAATTTCATTTCAAATCTACTTGGCCTTGAAAGGAACTGTTGATTTTTCAGAAGTAGAAACTTTGTCTATGGCTCAGTCCTAAAATCTTAATTTAGGAATGCAATGCCGAGGACCTAGACATATGCGGAAACCAGTGGAAGGTTAAGCTGGTATCCTCTTGATTGATATAGCTCCAGTGATAATAACAGATGTAATGGAATTTTGAATGCTGAGGATTATGTCATTTTTCACGATCACAACAACTTTTGTTGTTGCTGTTAATATTTCAAGACTAGCACATATAGTCATTGTGTTTTTTAAAATAATGTTTATAAAACCTGGACACATTTATCGACTGGACATTGATAATGGCCTGACGAGCCAAAATATATTCATTGTTTATGAAATATGCAAAGGAGAAAACAAGTTGAATGCTGCGAACTTTTGGTTTTTCCTTTAGTTCTAATTTTTCTTTTGAAATTTTCTGACAGATGGTGGCAAACTACAATTGTGGGATGCTAAATCAGTTGAAAGTATTTACTCAGACCGAATTTATGATGGATCAATAACTGGCCTACAAGTAAGTCTATTGACAACAACTTCACAATTGCAAAAAGATCAAAAAGATTTCTAAGTATGAAACTCGTATTATTCAAAGAATAATTGTCAACTTATCTTAAAACAAATGGTGATTTCAATTTTTCTTTTCTTTTTTTTTTCCTCAAACTTTGGCTTTGACTACAATTCGAACAAATTAATGGGTCAAGATCTAGAAATAACAGAACCTAAATCAGTGAACAGCTTTGGAAATGAAATGATAATTACTCAGCTAAGAAGAAAATAACAACCAATGAAAACCTGAGAAAGATAAAATAAAAAATAACTCTTGAATAAAAAAAAAGTGAGATACAAGCACAATTATGTACAAAAAAAATGTACACACTATATATTTTATCTATTTTTTTTATGTTTGTTTACATTTAGACTTGTATATTAACCCATTTATTTTAATGAAACTTGTGGGATGCAAACCTTGGAATTATTACTTTTTCTTTCTATCAAATAGAAATGTTAAACATTTAATTTTCACAAAAGATCTAATTGCGTAGTTTATTGCTGCCTTTAGAATTGACTCTATATCCGTTTCTTCTTTACCAATTATATGCTTTGCGACATTTCTAGATTGAAGATGATCACATTTACACAAGTTCATCTGAAGGAGTTTTGAAGGTTCATCAATGGAGAGATAAAAAATTGGTTTGCTTGTATACATCTGAACAATTAAGAATGGCTGATATGCGTCTTATTAGCCAGCGGCAAATTCGCTGTGTTGGAGTCTTTAATCATCTCATCTATTATGGTGATGGTGGTATAAATATTAAAGTAGTCAACTGGAAAAAAGGTAAATAGTTGCTTTTTCTTTTCTTTTTTTTTTCATTTAAAGACATTAAAATTTTGCGAAAAAATTTTTTAGAAATTAATTTGATCATTATATCAGTAGGATTTGTGTGCTCTATAAGAGAGTATTTTGAGGAACTTTTTCTCTGAAAAGCTGAGCATAAGTAAAAAAAACAAAAACGGTGATAGGAAATTTTGTTTGTAAGGAGAGATTAGAATTTTTTATGTATTTTGACAAATGCAATTTATTGGAGGGATGTAGTGGAATCAGAATCAGAAAGGAAGGGCACAGGTGAAGACACCTACAGGAGAGCTGGTTTGACAATGTGAAAGAGTAGACAGACATTACCATGCCAGACTTCTTGGTGCAGGCCACAGACAGACGAGCATGAAGGAGGGCTTCAGCTTCTGCAAATCATCCTCACCCACCCCAGACAATGGCAGCTATCTTCAAGAACCTTAAAAATGACATTTGTTCTTTGAAAAGAGTTGTTTGGACTTGTCTAATTGTTTACATTACAACATTTTGGCTGATGTATTCTTTGGTCTTCCTCTGGTGTACATGGCTGTTTCTATGGTATCTAGACATTAGCTGCTATCAACAAATCAAGAAAATTATTTCTATTACGTATGAACTGATTTTGAGGCAGACAAGATATTTTAGGCTTGAATAATTCAGTTTTAAATTCTTGTGTTCAAGATCTCTTAAAATGGACGATATTGGATTTAGATTAATTTTTATATACTTTAAAAAGTGAAAAATGGCAATATTAATGAATTTGTTCAAAATAATTCCTCAGACAACCTATCACACTTGTATATATTCAAATATTTATCAATAAATATTACAAACTGTCAATCAAAACATTAATTCCTTCAGTTTTCAAGCTGGTCTGGCAAGGCTGGTTATATATGCATGACACATTTAATTGATCACCCCCAATATGGCATGCTGCTAAAAGATGTTGGTCATGTGACGGTTTAGTGATTAACCAAAACTGTATAGTATATATTCATTTTACAATTCAAAATCTAATCTATATCAGAAACATTGAGGGGTATGCCTTTGTCAATTAAATTATTTCACTAATGAGAATTCATTCATCTGATCGAAAGGATTTCATATCCTGGATCTGATCGGTCCTTCAGCTTGCGCGACAATCCTGTTTGGCCATTGCGTTTTTAGGGAAAGGGATTGCAAGCCCCATAACCCACTTTTTTTGCCTTTTTTATCCATAGCTGGGATGAGGAGTAGATTCCACTCTTAGGTTTGAATATAGAGTTGTCTTTTTTCCTAGACTGGTTGCCAAACAAGGCTAGAGAGCCCTGTCTTCTCTGTTATTCTACCCATAGCTGGGGAAGAATAGATGCCTTTCCTCAGGGCATTAATGTGAAGTGAATGCAAACAGCATCGGCTGTAATTTAAATTTGACTCTTTGACTCCATTTTTTTGTACCAGTAACTATTAGGCCACTCCTGCTCTATGGATTTGAAATGGAAAAGGTTTGATAAAACTAAGTAAATCAGTTGATTAGACTTTTAAGGTTTCTCTGAAAACTCAAGTAATTTTGTTGGCATTGTTACTTTCAATTTTTGTTTTATATTTATACACAATGTAATCTAAAAATCTGATATTTGTTAGAAAAGAACCATAAATTATGGAAATAGAGATAATTTCTCTTTTTCTTTTTGTTTCACTGCTCTTTGACTTTTATTTTAGAATTGTTCTTAAAATTATAAGAATTTGAAAATATAAAAACTCAACAAACGTAGGTCCGTCTTGTATGTTGTTTTTCGTTGATGGATGCCTTTGATGTTATAAAAAGATTTATAATGTTGAATTTGCTCTTAATATCATTGATTTGATAATGAATTTAGTTATTTTTTTCCATTCTAGGAGTTGTTGATAAATTATTGAATCATACAGAAGATTTTGGTGTAACGGATGCTGTCTGCTGCAACCAGGATTCTCTTTTTACATCTGCCTATGACATTGACAATGGATTGGCTTACATTAATGGTGAGTTTCCATTTTGGATTTCATGAATGATCTTTGGAAAATTATTATCAGTTTCACAATATCAATGGAAAGAGTAGTGCTAGGAATAACTGTAAGAAATAGACAGAGACCAACATGGATCTGAGAGCAGACTGAGGTGAGAAATATCTTGGAAATGACTGAGTAACAAAAATGAAGGTGGACGGAACACATAGCAAAAAGGGAGGATAAAAGATGGTGCAAAAGGTTAGTTGAATGGTTCTCAGGGGATAGCAAATGCAGAGTTCTTCCTGTGATTCTGTTGCTTCACATTGCTCTTACTTACTGTAAGACAAAAATAGTTCACTACTTCAAAGCTGTTAATAGTGTAAATGAGTGTTCACGTCTTAACGATTTCATCTGAGGCTTCATCGAAAAGTAACTGGACTGGTTTAAGTGGAATAGTCCATTGTTTTAAGCAATGAGTAGGATATATCTTCATCAGCAAAATTGTTACTTTAATGTGGAAATGTTCATTGTCACAGACAGAGAAAAAAAAAAGGGTCACACTCTTTATCAAGTAGATAACTGGAGTTTTGATCAAATCTTTAGAATATATCAACTGGTAGACTTAGTTACCATAATGTACAAATCGGTAAAGCAATATGTTTTCCGAAAAGAGAGCTTGGGTCAATAATTAATACATATTTATTGGTTACAGAAAGCATTTTTCTCACACCACTGGAATAGTTTGCTCCCTTCTGATGCGTTCATTTTGGACTTGGCATCATTACAATTTAGTCGAACTGCAATCCAATTAGGAGTTGACTTCATTTTTCCCCTTAACAAGAACAAGAACAACCCTCACCGAATTCAGGGGAGTAAACTCTTCACAGTTTGTCTATTATGTCACGTTAAACCAAACCTGTTTGTAAATCTGACATTTCTCTTCCGTGATTCAAAATCATGACCAAGTGATTGTTAGGCAGCTCTCTTACCAAAGTCAAACAATCAAGTCCTTTATTTACCTTTGAATTTAATCACTATATATATATATATATATATATATATATATATATATATATATATATATATATATGTATGATACTGAAGCTGCAATAATCATCTTCAGTTAGATTAGAAGTAGGAGTGGAGTTTGACCCTGAAGCAGCCAGGCTTGTTATAAACATAAAATGTTGTTTTATTGTTCTGTTTCAAAATCATGCATCAGATAAGATGTTTTGTAAGATATTTTCAAATTTTATCGTTAGATATTAATATATTTTCAGCATAAGGTCACCAAAATTAAGCAAAGTTGAGTTAGGTCATTACCCAGGTTGGGGAGAGTCTCGGAATACCTGGTGCTGTAAGCAACCTGGATCAATCCCTGGCTGAGTCATACCAAATACTTGTAAAAGAATGGTATTCAATACCACTCTGCCAAAGAGTAGGATTGAATGTTAGTTGAATCAGGGATGGGAATTGACCCCACCCCCAACAAAAACATTAATGAAAAGAAAGATGAACCTCTGGAATGCCTCTGACTACTGTCGACAGGTTGGCCTGCTCTATTTTCAGCGATGAATGAAGTTTCACTGTTCCTGCATTGGGGAAGATTATTTCACAAAAGATTGGCATCAAATCTTCACAGATTTAGCAAAAACATTGTTATTGGTACTGAATATAAGTTTTCAAAATGCTGATCTGATTTCACTGTTTTAGCAAAGTGCATAAAACTAGTTTTGTGCTCATTCCAAAGATGCTTGTATGGAAGGGGCTGGACTTTATAGTGTGTAGAGCAGCCTGCAATAATTTTCATGTGGAATAATTTTGAATGAAATACATGCGTGTAACCATACTTTGCAAGTACTAATTACCACTAACAATGGATGCAAAACATTATCTGAAGAGCGTAAGTCAAGGGAGATAATTTATAGAATTTATGAAGAAAGCCATAGTGATATTTTCAGCAGTAAGTCATAACTTTGGCAAAACAAGCGTGAATGCTGCAGGCACAAACTAAGGGGCCAGTTTAGCATAAACTTTATATTGTAAATTGAACACTCCACTGAAAATCTATTTGGGGGTAGGATTTTAAAAAAATATAAAAACGTTTTTTCTAGACCTAATTAGGAGCGAATGTTATAATTTTTAGCCATCCAACTCTACGTGTAATACATACATAGCCAGCCAGATCAACTTAGAAACTCTAGAAATATATGTTGATAGTTTTGGTTGATGGTTTCTAATCAAGGTCTCGAACTTTTACCTACCTTATTAAGATGTTTTATGGCTGGCTTAACGAGATGTAGATCGTATTGACCACTTATAGTTTGCATTATTTTGGTTTTCATTTACACTACGTTGACAAGTTTACCTCAAGGGCTCTCAACCTTTTTGGCATCACCGCCCACTTTCAAATGGAAATACATGTATAGTATATATTCAAAGGGATGCCAAAACATTTTTTACTATTACAAAACAATAAGAATGAACAGCTTTCACTTTACAAGATTTTCTTATAAGAGTATTGTAAAGTATTAAATGTTTTGCACACTCAACAGTTCTTAGATATCATCAATGTGATCATTATGTCAGGTAACCTTTCAAGAATGTTACATATGTACAACATTTCTTCCTACAGAGAAGGTAGTACAGACCTATGCACACCTATGTAAGCATTTTATTCTTCTACGCACTTGCATAATGTGCAATATTGCAGTGCTGCTTGGTAAATTAATGATTGAAAATGCATTTTATCGTCAATTGTAGACTTTGATATTCAAAATCCTATACCACCCACCAAAATTTCCAAATACCCACCATTTTCTGCATAGTCACTCACGAGAGTTAGAATCACCAATCAGTGGCTGATATCACCCAGGATAAGAAACTTTGATTTACACCAAAACTTTACATCTAGCCTACTAGTAGATGAGTGTTTGATTACAATAGTCTCGTTATTATAAGATTTACCTGTAAATCCTTCTAAAATATTGCAGCTTTACTTCTTCCATAATTTAATAATGTTCCCTTAAAGTCAAGTTTGTTTAAGGAGAGTGAAAATACTGGTAATACTAATAAACAACATCTAAATTAGTACTAGTCTATTGGCTTGTCTACCATAGTACTGGTATGAGAATTGATTTTTGTGACTGGGTATATTTTTTTCAATTATTTCTGATACTCCTGTGTATTTTCTATTCTATACTATGTATAATTTATACGCTTCATTCAGAGATCAAATACAGGAGTTAGGATTACTCTCTGCAATGGTTCCCAACTTTTTTAAAATCATTTCTCGCTTTTATCAATACAATTACAACTTTTCCCCTCTCCTATTCAAGTTATCTGCAACTCGGAATACTTTTGAATGATTATTTTATTTTGCATATAGTTAGACAACTTTCTAATAAGAATTAGTTTAATTTCATGATTGTACAGTTGCTGCTGTGTATTTGTTATGCAAAGAAAGGTAGTAAAAATAATGAGTAACACTCATCGCAAATCAAAATTTATTACAAAAAAAGTAAGAATTCTTTTATCATAACCAATATACACATCAATATGATCTCTATTCTAGTTTTATTGTTACTAGTTCTTGGATCTGTAATTCTAATAATGAGAAACATATCCTCACTAGGCTTAAGCCAAAAACATTAACCACAACTTTTATTTTCACCTAATAGCCTTATACCACCTTGATCTATTTAAATTCCCCCCTTGGTGGGGGACCCCTCCCCCTTCACTGTTGTGAACCCCTGAAGAGTTGGGATAGGCCTATGAAAAGATAAACATTCAGGATGAATTTTTGAAGACTCACTTCGGGGAAAAAAATCAGCATCTCTGACACAGAAATAGACCTGGTTTGGCAACCAATGTATAACATTCAGGGTGGAGAGTCATATTCTTTTGAAATGTTCAAGTCTTAAATATTACAACTAAGCTTCAAATCTGATTGTAATTGTTTTTTTCTCTCTTCTCAGTACGAACGCTTCCAGATACTGAATATGTTGGCACACTCAACGATGAGGCCACGGGTCAGATAAAATGCATCCATTGCTGTCGTGGATCTGTTTCCAGTGGAGACTTCATGCTTGCAGTGGGTGGAATAGAACTAAAGATTTGGAAACTCATTGCTTCATCCAGGTCGGTGCAGGTTTTCATTCATTGTACTAAAGCCATTCTTTCATTAAAATTCTAGTTTTTTTTTTAAATTTCCAGGTGAGAAATTATCCTGTGAAAAAAGTCCCTAAAACAAATTTTGACAGTTCCTTGAAGTGCCAGAAAAATTTACATTGATCTATATGGTTCATTTGATAAATCTGAAAATTATATAAAACAGATCTAGTTAATCACCCAAGAGAAACCATTATGCAACCCATGTCTTTTGGCAGCTGGCTGGCGATGTATGTTTCATGCATATTGGCCACACCAAGGGAGCTGATAATAGAAACATTTACCCCTTATCATGTCTATGAAAATCTTTTCTTTTTTTTTTTCAACCCTTCCGGTTTTCAGTGGGGAGTTACAATGTAAATTTATGCTAAATAAGTTTGTGTCCAGCCGCATTAACACAGATTGGGAAGAGGGGGAGCAGTCTCCCCTCCACACGATCCAGCCCGCAATTTGAAAATAGTCTTTTTATTTCTTAACCCATTATCAAGCCAAGTGCAATTGAAAATTTTAAAAAAAAATCTAGCTAAAGAAATTTTATAAATAGAAAAAACCCAAATAATCCCAAGTAATCATGAATTAAACCTAAGAATTAGAATTTGTTACACTATTACGTTAGTCCCTTGAATTTTGCAGACTTGAAATTTGCAGATGTGATGACTTATGGTGTTTTTTCATCAATAAAGGGAAGCTACTCTCACAGACTTCTTGGAGGAAAAAGCAATCTGTACCAATAAAATATTTCAATAAGTTGGATGACGCTGACAAAATATGTTTGTGAATCACACTTATAAAGTTCATTCATTACGATTGAAATAAATTGAATTAACATTGGCGAAAAATCTCACTCTGTAAATAAGAAGGTTTGATATGATGGAAAGGAGGTAAGAGCTAAATACAAGCTGGTGAGGTAAATGCACAAAGGAATGACTAGATCCAAAGGATCTGGATCATTTGCTTAAAATGGATCTGAAAATTAATGAGAGCAATAAACAAACATATCAAAAGTTGAATATAAACCCAAGATGTAATCAATTTTCAGTTTGAATTGAAATAATTAATTGCTTCATTAATTATTTCATGTGAGAAAATATACTAAAAAAAGTTTGATGAATTGAAAAGAAGCTAAGAGCTAGGTTACAGACCTAGGGACTAAATACACCAAAAAGTAGCTAGATCTAGCTCCAAAAGAGCTACATTGGCAATCTTGCATCATCTGAAATAATTTTTTTGTCTTACTTGTTCAGTAATTTGTTCCCATATGAAAATTGATAACTCTGGGGTGTGTGAGAGCCCTTTAAACTTGTCAACTCATGTATTACTTTGTAACATTGCATTAGTGTCTGAAGAGTCTGCATTGGGTAGGTGGATTAGTCAAGTCTGGGGTAGCAGAGAGATCAGCCCTGTACCAGACTGTTTTTGATGCAGTATTGAAGGAACAAAGTTGCCAAATCAGCTTTTTCTCAGCTAAATCTGTGTGATTCTTTTACAATTTAGTCGATACGGACTCTATAATGAATTCTCATTATCTTAATTTTTATTATTTATCTCTTTCTTCTATTTCCCCAATCCACTAAATATATGATTAATTGATCATCATTCCATGATTATGCCTGATTGATTGCAAATTTTGTAACTAAACAGCAAAGTGTGTGGGTGGGGTGGGGGGTCAAAAGTTATTCATGGAATTTTAATTCCACGAATGGTCTGTACCTGCCCCCCCCCCACAAAATTTTAGGGACTACTGTACTTTGTTTCTTATCTAATATAAAAAGGATGCCTTCCCACTTGTTCTTAATAATTTTTTCATCTATTGGTTCCGTAGTGAATTTATTTGAGTATTTTAAAAAAATTATTTTGTCTATTCTTGTGCTAAAAAAGCTGCAATTTAAATGTAAATGAAAAATGTTCTGAGGTTGTATTATTTTTTTGATTTTGATGTTTGAAATTTTTTTTTTTTTTGTAAAAATATTTCTCTCCTTTTAGATTCCCCTGTATGAAATCTTGGATCTGTCCCAGAATTTCTTGGTTGTTTTTTGGTTTTCTGAGATTTAGAAAAATAGATAAATCTACAATAAGGAATTCTTATAAAAAAAAAATCTTAACTATCATCAAATGAATAAAGCTCAAAAACTTAGTCAGCAGCAAATTATGCTACATTTTTTCAAATCTTTTTCTGCATCTTTTTTCTCTGCTTACATCTGCAATACTAATAAATATTTTGTTATTGGTAAATCCACTTTAATTCTTTTGTGATATTCATTAATCTCTGTTCAGCTTTTGTGCAATTTCCAATTTTCTGTTCCCATCTCTCAATAACTTAACAATATCTTGTTTCTCTTTTGAGATTATATCTTTCTTTCATGGAAATCTTTATATATTTGAAATTGATAAATGAATATCAATAGCTATACCATTATATATATTTATTTACAATGTGATGAACGAGCCTTGGGTAGCATTATAAAATCTTACATTATCACATAAGTTACGTGTAAATATTTCAAATAAAAACATATTATGAGCTGAAATTCATATGGCATATTTATCATATAGATATAAATACGACCTGAAAATTTTACTAATATTGGTTGCTTAATACTAATTTCATTATGGAAACACTGACATGATTAAGAAAATCTGACATTCGGTAATCATAATACCAGCTTCTTTCTTTTTTGAATTCAAAAATGTATCTGATATGCCGGCATATACAGCATCTTAAATGGAAAAATTAATTGTTTGGTCTGACTAATAAAAGAACAGGTCTGGTTAGTATCTCAATAGAAACCTTATGACCAACATCTTTTGGCAGCATACTGTGATCAATTAAAAAATTGGAGTAAGGGGTGATTAATGAATAAAACAAGCTAGTAACCAGTTAAACATATACTCACACTGACCCCCACTTCACTGAAACCTATGGTGGGTGGTATAGAAATAATGAGTAGTAAATGTTGAAAATTCCAGCCATCTACCTCCTTTGTTATGGCCTGTACATGTGATACATATATATCCAGCCAGCCAGACACATATCCATCTTTTTTCACCCCAGCTATAAGTGAATAGTAGGGCTAACTTTGAAATCTTCAGCCACGGTTGGCAACCAGTCTTGGAGGCGGACAACTCTGAATTCAAACTGGGAATGTCCAACCCCTTCATCCATACAAGTGTGACTGACATTGTAGGGAGGAAAGGGGGGAAGAAAGCAAGGTGGTTTAGAGGGTAGGGAAAGGGGAGAAAAAGGGTAGATTATTAAGAAGGGTGAAGGGAGAAAAGAGGTAGGTTGTTTAATGAGAAGGTAAGATGGGAGAATAGTAAGCTAGGTGGTTCCATAAGAGGGAGGGAAGTGAGAGGGGGGAAAAAGGAAGCTAGGTAGTTTAAGAAGACAGTGGATGGCTGCTATTGATGCTATATATGTGACGGACAGCTCTTATATTTGCTGAAATACTTGTCTATGCTGGATGAAATATCTAAGGATGAAAAAAAAAAGGCATTAAAGCTTTCAGACTTATAAAAAAAAAAATTTCCTTTCACTTTTCACCCCTCAAGAAGGAGAAGTCTCCCTTCACTTTTAAGCGCTTAAAGGGGAGAGAAATTTCCTTCAACTTTTGATCGCATGAAGGGAGAAAAGTCTCTTTTCACTTTTGGCTCTTGAAGGTGGGAAAAGAAGACTTCCTTCCAAAAGGGCCCCCTCAAACGGTGGGAAAAAGAGTCTCCCTTCTCTTCTAACCCCTTAAAAGTATTAATTCTCCTCTCACTTTTGACACCTTAAAAAGGAGAAAAAGTCTCCCCCTTCACATTTGACCCTTTAGAGGATCTAAACTTAAAAATACCATTGTCACTTTTTTTTGTGCAGACATCTATATTATATAATAATATATCAATAATATAAAGCCACTTCCGAAATGTAATGGATTTATTTCATAGAGTGCTCGGTACACACAACTTTTTACTCTTGAAGTTAAGTTGTTTTAGGGTAGAGCTAGAAATAAATAGTAGGATGTGGATTCGCTTCACAAATTAGCTCATGTTTTGGCCCTCTGATAAGGTCCGAAGAGGGCAGAAACTTGAGCTAGTTTGTGTAGCGAATCCACACTATATATATATATATGAGAGAGAGAGGGGATAAAAAGTAAGGCTTCACTTGAACATTATCACTATATTGTGAATAGAACCCCCTCTAAAAGCCCTAAGAAAGTTTTTTTCTATCAAATCATCTTACCGTATAACCTTCCCCTAAGTCCATTGAGAATGCATGCCAAATTTGGTTGGGTTGCATGTGTAGGTGGTTTCTATAGCATGACAGACTGACACACACAGAGAAGGTGTGACACCTCTCACTTGTATATGGAGATATGATGATCATCTTGTGGCCTCTACTGATAGAACAATTAGAGACCATCAGTCAAAACTGTCAACATAGATTTCTTTTAGTCTTCAAGTTGGTCTTGCTGAATATGTATATTTGTATCATGTAATTATGAATGCATTGTATTATTTTGAGCTGTACTTGAAATGGCCTCCTGTTTTCACACAAAGAATGTGTCACTTGGTCTAGACAGCATAAATAGAATATTTCTTTTCAATGGAGTGAGAGAGCTGAAAATTTAAACAATCACTCATTATTTTTATCAAAAAACGTTTTTTTGTTAGTTTTTTTATTCAAAATTCCTCTCTTTTAGAGAGGGTCAGTTTGCAATGTAAACTCATGCTAAATTGATCCCTTAGTTTGTGTCCACTTGTTTTGTTTTTTTTTTGTTTTTGTTGTTTTGTTTTTTTGAAAATTCAGTTTTTTTTTTATTGCTCACTGGCTGATGAAAGGTGAGAGAATTAACTAATTCATTGATCCTCCCCACCTTTTTTTTTTTCCAATTTTCCTGATTGATCATTGATTACCCCCAACAGTGCATGCTGCCAAAAGAAATTGGTTGCATGACGGTTTCTATTGAATGACAAAGAAAACCTGTTTACGTATCATCCCTTTGTAATGACTTGGAAAATCCTCGTCTTTACCCGCAGTAAACTAAGCATATCATCACATTTCTCCCAAAAAAGAAAGTTTTCCGTTTGATGTAAATATGCTTTAGTCATTGCGTTTGGAATTTTTAGATGAACTTGCACAAGATACTTTCATGTCTATTTCTGTCACAGAATATTCCTACCTTTTGTATGGTTAACATTCTTATCTAACCCCTCCCTGACTAGTTGCTGCCCAAAAGTTCATTCTGTGTAATGTCAGCTGTTGGCAAGGTCTGGAATTTCTCTTTATAAAGGATTTACATCAGTTTATTGTAAATCCTAAAATAGAACAATCCTAATCAATTATATTAAAAGAAGAAAAAAACGAAGACAATTTTAATTTTATTTAACCATTGCTGGGGGAAAAGAGATAGTTTCAGGCCTTTCCCAAGGGCTCTCAGAAATGTAGACAAAATCAATGCAGTAAGTAAATATAAGTGACTGTCTTGATTATCTTCTTGCAAAAAATATGTAATCCATCTACACGTCTCATTGCTTCCTGGTAAGTAACTTGGTATTTTTAGAGAATTCGAATTTTGCATACATCAAATGACACACAACTAGAAACTATCAACAAAGACTGTCAACATGGGTTTCTTCAGTTTTCAAATGGGTCTGGCTGGCTAGCTATGTATGTATATATTATGTATTCTAGGCAAACCAATGAGGCTAGATGGGTGAAAATTTCAACATTTACTACTTATTGTGTCTGGAAAAATGTTTAGTTTTTGTTTTCTTGAAAATTCCCCCTGAATAGGTTTCTAGTTAGAAGTTCAATCTACAATGTTAATCGGTCGATTAGTTTGTCCTGGCGACATTCACCCTGGTTCTTTTGGAGATTTTTTTTTCAGACTTTTCCAACGATCACGGCCCAACAAAAGGCAAGAGGTATAACTTATTCCTTGGTTATCTTTTCTCTTATTATTTAATTGATCAACCCCACCCAACAGGCTGCAAAAAGATACTGGTCACATGATGGTTTCTATTGAATGACCAACCAACCCTATACTCTATAAGGTTGCTCACTAGAAATATGCACCAGATACTGTCAGAATAGAGTTGATGAAGGAATGAGTGAATTAGCAATGACCAGCCAAGAAGTCACACTTGCCCTGTTAAATGACTTAGTGGCCCAATTAGGCAAAGAAAATGATTACTAATCTACTTGATTGGTTTTTGTTTTCCAAGATCTGGCTAAAATTAATGGATGGATTCTCTAATTAACTAGTTACTCAATTAGTCAGAATCTACTATATTTACTTACTATCTGTTGGTTGACTATTGATATGATGATGGCTGTGTGGAAATTTGCATTGCAGCCGGTTTGTGAATGTTTTTAATTGGGAGGGTTACAGCTCATCATTGATCCCACTTCTTCAGCCTTTAGGGTCATTCCACAGTAGTATGATGATCAGATATCACAACTGGTAGCTTTTTTGGTTGCAGGGGTTGCCAGGGGAAAAAAAAGTTAGAGTTTACCACCAGGGGCTCCACTTCTGACTTGTAAGAGTAACTTTCTCTTGTTTAGACTGCTTTGCTATTTACCCATAGATGGAGGGGGGAGGGAGAAGTGGCTTCATGCCTTTCCGAAAGTCATTGGTCCAAAGTGAACGCTGAAAGCCTCGGCCGAACCTCCAAGTTGGTTTGTCGGTTCCGTCACTGGTAACTGTTATGCTGACTAGTACCGTGCAATAATTACAATATCAGCTTACTAATCCTTTTGACTATTGTTGGCTTACTAAGTGAAAGGACCTATTCAACAAGTCGTTTCCACAATTACACCTAAGCTAACCCTGCTCAAGGGTGACATCAATTTCCATCTTTTGGCAAGCTTTGACAGTTCTCTTTACCTCCCATATGCTTGTGAATAGCTCAGTTGTACCGAATCCATTTTGATAGAACGTATCCGGTTACTTTTCATTGGGTGGTTGTTTCTGTCTGAGTTTTGTCTTATGAAAATGTCAAACTAGTTTAGTGTCGTTCGGTCGGTGCATTGTGAAGTGAAGGTCGGTGATTATATCCTCGGACCCCCTCCCGACCCCACCCGTCTCCATGCACACATGCCTTAATCTATTTATCGCGTTCTCTCAAGTGCCAGCAATGCTTTGTCATTCCTCATTGCAAAAATTTGTCGAGGGTGGATACTTTTTTTTATTCTTTTTTTTTTTCCAATGTGGAGAACTTAATCTGAGACAAACGAGGCCAGCTATCATGCAATGTCCTTGTAATCAAAACTTGTTCAGACAATAACACATTCTATTTGCAATTAAACTACAGAATCATAATGACTGATATATAATGAGATCATCATCTACATTAAACGCCCCCATGTATGCCTGTATTTTTTTTCTGTAATATTTGTCGACTAAGGAATGTTGAGAGTAGTCTCCCTTATGTTATTGCGAATGCATCGAAAATCTGGGTTCATTATGGTTGAATGTAAACAAGACTGGCATTCCAAGGGAATTTATGAATCACCACCGTTCATGTATGTTTTTTTTTTATCTCATAAAATAAGCTTTATTTGGTTTGAATGTTTTAAACTGGTTTGTTGTGAGTTTTGGTAATTATTAATAGCAACAACTATAACAGATATGAGATATATGAGAAAAGTTTTTTTTGTTTTTTTTCTTTTATTAACCTCCCGATGATTAATGGGGTTGGGGGCGCTGCATGTCGTGTTGTTGTGATCAATTAAAAAATTGAAAAAAAAAGGGTGATCAATGAATAAATTACTTCTCTTGCCCTTTGTTGGGCACTAAAATATCCTAATATTCAGAAACAAGAGTGAACACGAACTGAGTGACCAATTTAGTATACACTTACATTGAAAACTGACCCCCCCCCTTCTGAAACCTCATTTTGGAGGAGAATTTGAAAGAAAAAACCATAAGTAAAACATTTTCCTAACTCATTGAGGTGTGTGTATATAAAATTTCAAGTCCCAACTATGAATAATTAGGGCTGGACAAAGTGTGGACGTATAGATTCATAGATACGTGAATGCATATGAATAGCCTCAACCCAATATCGTGGGTAGCAGTGATTAAAAGTAAAGGAAACACAATATTTTTCAAGTATGCTGCAATGTAAACTAATCCAATACATAATGGCTAACTATTTCTCTACCCTCTCCCTGCCTGCCCTCTTTCTAAACTACATAACTTGTTTCCCCCCTCTCCCCTTCTTAGAGTGTCTGCAACTCTGATAGTATCAGTAGCAGCCATCAGTTGATCTCTTTGTCGTACACTCATGAAAGCCATTCGCAGACTAGTATTGATAACTTGAATATTTCAGAGATCTAATAATATGTCAACATGGTAAGGACAAACTTGATAATATAAATAGTAAAATTGTTTAATTGCAGACACAAATTTTTGCAGCTTCATGAAGAGTATGAAATAATTTGAACAGTTTCTACACTTTGTGTTTCATACACATTTCAATATCAATAACATAAAAGCTAATAAACATTATTTCCTTCTGTGGCATTTATAATGAATGTTATGAGGTAAAGCATTGAGTGGAAAAATAATGTTGGACATTGTCCTATGATCAGTCACAGGTGAAATTTAAGACCGATAGAAAGATAAAGGAACATTTATTTGGGTAAACCTGTCCAGAGAGGTTTGAAAGACAGAGTTACCTCTGAGAGTATCATAGATACATCAATTCGGAGCTAAGCTTGTAATGTACGCATCTTACTGTTCACCCCAGCATCATTTTGTGTTTTAGAGCTATAGGGTCTTTAGTCAACCGAAAGTAATGACAAGAGATATTTTTCTGTTCATGGTGTTAGCTTTTTTGTTCCAGTGGGGTTATAAGCTGGGTTGCATCCAGTTCCACAACATGTTTTTTCTGTCCACTGCCCTCTCTTCTCAGCTGTACCTGTACCCCTGGAAGTTGCCTTCTGAAAAGCCAGAATTTCAAAGGCTAATTTTCAAGATAATACAGGGTATTATTTATAATCTACCCTGACTTTCTGGCTTAGTCGTACAATCTGCTTTAGTTTCTTTTATCTGAATAGACATTTTTGATTGCAAATTCCATAAAAGATCTTCATTTCTTTTTTTTTTTTTTTCTTCTTTTTTTTTCCCCTTGGTTCCCTCTGCAGAATTCCCGAGGACTTGAGTGTTGTTCCTGCACGTTATCTTCCTAAACTGAGTATGGCTGGTGCTGATTCAGGGACAGAGTCTGATTTTACTGACGACGACGACGATGATGAGGAGGAGGAAGAAGAGGAGGATGAGGAGGATGAATCTGATCCCGAATCTTCAAACAATACTGGATGGTTTGCGAGTTGTACACTTTCATAACTGAAAATGTCTTGAAGAGGCGTTTCTCTTATTGCTTTGGATCTCTCATCTTCTTTACTGACCTTTTCAGTTGTTGATGATATTTCAGTCATTTGAAATTAATGGCTGACATGTTCGATATTCACATGATTGAGGATATTTTCAGCTCATTTAATTGTATTGAAAGTATGGAATCCATTAAAATCATTAATACTTTTCGTATGGAATTCACTAAAGATTGATGAAAAAAAAAAGTATTACACCAAGTGGAGCTGATATTCATTCATTTACAAATAAAAAGGGAAAAAATCATTTGTGATTTTAAAACAAGTAAACAATCAAATTCGTGAGAAAACTCCTCCAGACTGAATTCATTTAAAAGTTTCACCCGTTTTGGGGTAATTCAAATTCATTTTGTGAGCTATCTACTCATGTTTATCCCTTTATGCCATATATATTCTAGCAGGATCATGTCCTGGCTATATAGTAGATATGATTTCACTCATGAATATCTAGGGCAAAATATATTATAGATATAATTGTATCAAGGATGAAGTTTTCATAAATTGTAACAGTTATATCTGAATCATGTAACTAATTCTACTGAATTCTTATAAAACAATAAACCCTCTCCCCAGGCTTCAAACCATTCAGGAATGGCCCACAAAGCCTCCTGGGCAGTGTACGCCTGATTGTGATAGTGTTGAAATTCGATCAAATCACTAATTTTAAAGCACTCAGTGCATGAAAGCAACCATATCACCCAGGCTGGTTCAGTCGGTATACCACTCAATGGTGGAATTGGTATTACTATATTTGTTTTGAAAACAAACAGACATCTTTGGCTGCACAAATCTGGATTGTCCATCTGGAAAGGATTAAATCTACTCAAATTCTTTTTTTTTTTTCTGTATTTTTCTTTCAGCGTAAAATGAAAACATTGAATTCAAGCTCTTTGCTTGTTCCATCAACCACAACTCAAGCAGAAATATTTATTTTGTACAAACGGTTGGAGCAGAATCTACAACTGAATTTCTAACATGGAATTAATTTTTCATGTCTTGTAATAAAAACATTGAATTCAACATCTTTACTTGTTCCATCAACAGTATCTCCAGCAGAAATATTTATTTTGTACAAATAGTTGGAGCAGATTGACCAATTAAATTTTCAACATGGAATTAATCTTTCATGACTTGTGTGATCTTATTGAATTATTTGTTTGCATTCATCTTGTCAAATAATTCTTGTTGTTTGTATTGTTAACACAACATTGCAGCCGATCCATTCTACAGCCTTCTTCAAGTATACTGCCCGAATGTGATGGTGGGAAACAGTTTTTTTCACCCTCCAATGGTAGCAACATTTATAACATAGGATTCTGGTGTTTTCCTTTCCTTTCTTTTTCAGGCCTGGATTTCCACGCCATGTTCTTGTTGAATAATGGCCAAAACAATCTGTTAACAACACAAACGACAAGATATCCAATCATCCAAAAAACCTTGTATGTTATTGACCTTCCTCAAAACGATAGACACAATGATTCTTTATTGTTTTTATCTCTTTATGAAATGTTCATCTAACATTCTGTACAAAGCCTTTTTTCTTAAGACTCTACATTTGTACATTTTCCTTTCAAATATATTCAAAGATCTTGAGATGCTTGGCTTGAGGTTTCATATAAATATTCATTTTCATATTTCATGCTTAATATAATGTCTGTTTGTAAAATAATAGATTTTATATAATAATATCTTAGAATCATTAACATCTTTTTATGATAACTATTAGCAAGAGTGACTACATTCTTTCAGTGAAAATGTTTATCTCGACCATGAAGCATCAAGGTTTGCTCTACATGTTATAGACTTCAATTGGTAGCCATTTACTGACATTAAAATCAAATGATTTCTTCATTTCTTATCAACTCCAAATACAATGTTGGCAAATCATCAATATTCCACTCTCCACTGCTATTAAATCTATTCTGTTTCTTTTTGGACGTCTGTAGAGATCGCCTGACACAATGCAACTCAAACCACATGAATTCGGATACAGCATGATGACATCTGAGCTTTTTTTAAATATCTAATTTATTAAAAACATTTTGTTACAGATCTATATTTTAGGAAAGTGGCTCAATGAATCCATGGAAGGAACGTTTTCAATTACCTTGCATTGATGCAATGTTTTGAATTGACTTGTATCAGGCTCAAAAAAGTTTCTGGCAATCGCAAATTTTTCTCTGGAAAATTTTCAAAAGTTTCCTGACCAAAGGTGAAATGTGTTGAAAGAACAAGCTTTGATTTAACATTTGGAGAGTTTACGTGTCTGTGTATGTATGCTGCCCCCCACCTGAGTTGCCAAATTAGCCATTTTTTGGATATATCTTGCTGATTTTTTTCCTAGTTGAGCTGATAAAAATCTATGTTTAATTTTTAATATATTTTCCAAGACATTGGGTGCATCTAAATTGAACTTCTAATCTTTTTTCTTTTTTTTTTTCTTTTCTTTAGTTTTTAGATGACTACATTCGGCTATTTTATGTTGACAGCATTTTAGAATAAATAATGATCCTGGTTAAACCAGGATTTGGGGTTTTCAATTTCTGCTTGGGTTCCTAGGATTTTTTTATTTCAAAATTTAATGAAATCTGTGTTAGCCGTACATTAGTCTCTCAATTTAAGTAATAAAAATTACTTAAATCTGTAGTGTAGCAAACATCTGTGTTTTTCCTCTCATGTTAAATAACATATGACCTCTCATCAACTGAAAACCACTAACTGGATGCATGTTTTACAAAGACAAGGTAAGTAAGAAAGGGGCACCAATCAAAACTATGAGTACAAGCCACAAATGGCAACTTTGGATTTGAGATTTTTTTTTTAAATTCCTTTCTAGATTTTACCCCTTTTCCTGCTTTTTTCTTATCCTTCCTTTCTTTCCCTTTCCACGGATCGAATTTTCATTCCCGAGCCCTACATGGTAGGTACATTTTGAATTGCCTTGCGTGGAAGGTACGTAATGCAAATCAGCTTGAATTCATTTTTTTCTTAAAATACACTTCTTGGATTCAGCCCAAAACAAAAATACTCAAGATTCCTGATAGCAATGCAATAATGTTATCAACATGTGTGGAAAGTTTGCCAAGAGCACTGTCGGACAAACCAACCTGAGCAATATTGGATCTTTCACTTTCCAGCATAAGCAATCCATCCATGATATCTTGAGCCAATTTGACAAGGCCTTGTACAAACTCTCATCTAGGAAAATTATACTCCTATAATCATCTCATTTCTCTAATGCAGGGATTCTCAAACTTTTCCTTCCTTCATACTCCTTGATCCTGTTCAACAGTGTCGGCACACCTCTCGTGGAGAATAGAATAAAATATATGGATACCATAGAACAGATAATTGATGTGTAGTATTTGTTCAAAATTTCTTTCAATTTAATGATCCATTCTTAATGAGATGAGTTTAGCTCTAACCAACAAGTAACTCAATTCTAGGTGCAGTTACAGAAAGACAACTACACATCATTCTCAATTGACAGTCTTGCTCAAAATTTGGTTTATACTTAGAAAAAAATGCATCAAGAGTTTGCAAAGAAATCAAACAAGTTTGGATAAAAGAGCAAATCAGAGATTTATGTTTTTACAGAATGATTCTTTTGATTTATACAATATTGCCAACTGTATATGAGGTTTGCAAGACATGAACTGTTTTTAGTTGGTTATGATTACTTAAAAATTCCAATGCTTTACAAATTTTGTGTACCCCCAAAATGTCCCTTGCCTACCCTGATTTGAGAAGCTCTACTCTAATGGATCATAATGCTTCACTTCTGACAAGACAACCAGTCATAACCAATTGCTGTGAAGAGTTAACATGTATGAATTTGTGAACATATCCAAGCATTCATTTCCCCAGGAAGGTGTATGGAAGGCTAAAAAGGAAAGAAAATCCGTTTTTTTTTTTTTTCATATCTTTTTTTTTGTTTAAATCATTTGGAATCAAATTATCACGAGTGGGATTCCAAGAATCTTTGTTCACTATTTGTTTTCATAATGTTCTGGTCAGCGTCCTCTTCTCTTTAACTGTCTCAATTTTCACTTCAATTCTTGAAAGCAGTGAACAATCATCTTTGAAATCCTAGAATCTTTGCTGAGTGTCACTTTGTTTTTTTGTTTTGTTTTTTTTTCTCTCAAGAATTCAGGAAGCGTACATGCTGATTTGCCATTCTTTTTAGTCATTTTCATGGCAAACAAGACCACTTGGAAAATTGCTGCTACATGATCTTCTTATTCCCATTCCTTCAATTAAGCCTCGAGCCATACTAAAGTAAACTCGGTAAATATCTTCTTGAAACATTCTGAACAGAAACATGTATTAAGTTATTATTGTTAAGTAAGATTTTAAAATTACTTTTGGAAAACATTCAGAATTAAACCTCTGTATTGGAATCCGTCTTAATGTCTTGCTTGTTGAGGCAGCCATAGCATTACCAGCTTACGTTTGCAAATGCATGCAAGAAGAACAGACTTGCAGTGAAGCTATGTTGAAATAAAGACCAGACCATGATTAATCCAACAATAATGTACTTCATTCAACAAAGAAGATGAAATACGAATGATTCAAATTGGGAAATACTAGGAAACTTAAGGCAGCATGTTTGAACTAACCACATGCTTCGCCTACGTATGGAAAGTAACAGAGTGGCTTTCTACGATCCAGAAAGACATACTCAATTCTTAAAGAATTGTGGATTTATTAACCACTCCCATCTAAATAGATTCTTAGCTATTATATTAGTTATTCATATGTACAGTTCAAGATCTATATGATTGTTTTCAAAACAGGTAATTTTGACAGACCTAATGAATAATATAGAAGAAAGATTACAGAAATAAATGGTTAGACACCAGTAGTTGAGACAACCGATGGACATCACAACTCACAATATGGATCCCAAGAGATCACATGAGAAACCGAGGCCAACAGGACAGAAGATGGAGAGGTGAACTAGACAAATTCTGGAAATACTGGCTAGGTGACGCCTATGATAGAGATTTGTGGCGAATCTATGTCCAACGACGGACGTTAAAAGACTGATGAACTCATCATCATCATTATCATCATCAAACAAGATTTGACAATTGGTATTTCAGTTTGACCAACGGTTTTCAAACCGGGGAGGGGGGGGATTTCCTCCAGGAGGAGAAAATTTTAATCCATTTCAAGGTGTGTGTAAATGAGCCTAGGGTGTTTGCTCAAATTATCCCATCCCTGACTGACCTATTTTTGCAAAATGGAACCTCCCGAAAGAAATATATTTATAACAGTTTAGTTGGAAATGAGAGTGGATGAATAAAATTTAAAAAATGGATATTCCTATTCAGTATTGGAGGAAGGGAGGAAGGGGAATGACACTGAAAATTCTGATTGGGGGGCCAGGGGATTGGTTGAAAAAAGTTGGGAACCAAAGAGTTAGTCGTCCATTGAGAAGTCTCCAAGATTCATCTGTGACAATGCAACAGCTCATGTTGTGAAAAAAAACTCTGTTTTAGTTTACATGGCCATTTGAGTAGAGACAACCTAGTTAGCTTGTTTTAGTGAAGAAGTGTGTATCAGTATGAGAAGAGTTACTTTTTTGATGTTGGTTTAATGGTGAGTACAAGCAAGAGGTTTACTCCCAAACACTTTGTCATGTTATAGTACTAAGGAATGTTTGTTGAGGACTTGAAACATTGTGTCAGAAGTAAGGAGAGTAAAGATACTGACTGCAGACAAATATGATGGAATTTTCACATTGCTGACCCGTCTATCTGAGTTGCTGGCCCTAGAGTGAAGAGAGAATCTTCTCGCTTTTTTTCTTTCAAACCGTTATGTCATCAAGGGAATCATCTTTAGTTTTGATTGCAACCAGTGAGTAATTTATGTTTTATATGAACCAGTCCCAACTCTTGCATCATTCTATAACCTCCTCATCAAATATTGTCCAAATTTTGCTTCACCAGGTTAGAAATTGTTTTCAAATTTCCGGAAGCTTTTGAGTTAGAAAAGACTGACTCTAAAAAAAATGGTGGAAAAGGAATTCCTTACAATTAAGAGATTGATAGAAATGACAGAAAAAGAAGTATTTTGCTGACAAAATTAACATTTACAGCTTTTGAATTTGTGAATAAATTTTTTTGCTCATCTTCACCTAACAACAATGACAATTTCTGACTCTTTGTTTGGACGAAAAAGTGAAAAGTTTAAAATGATAAATAGAGAGAGAAGGGAATAGAGGGTCAGATTCGTTTCCTATATTATCAATCAATCAATGAAAGGAAGATAAAGAGAAAATGGAAAACTATGGATGCTTGTTTTCAGTTAATTTCTAAATTGCCTCAAATTATGTCTAGAATTATCTAGATTTTCATGCCATTCATCTAGAAAAATATCTAGATACTATTTCGTTCCCTTCCATGGCCAAATTTAAAGATCTTTCTCAGTTGAAAAAAAATATTTGAAATTTTCGAAAAACACATAAGCTTCAGTCAGAGTGGAATTTGACCCAGAAGCAGCCAGTTTTATAAACAGTGACCTTGTTTTTTAGTGGATGTATATGAGTACATGACCTCTGACCTGACTTAGTCTTGTCTTAAAAATACATGATAATCAGTTCTCATCCAAAAGAGTACTTGCTGTAAATGTGATGAAAGTTCCAAAGAAGCATTTGAAATTTGTTGGAAGTAGAAGAGTTAATCTAACATATTTCCTGGGCATTAGGGACATGCCCCGATTGTGACTTGTAAAACCAGGAGAAAAAAAGAATAAATAGTCACTCAATACAAACTTTTACATGACCAATGTCTTTTGGCGGCATGCTCTGTTCGGGGGAGGGGTTTGATCAATAAAGAATTGGAAAGAGCGGTGTTAAATGAATATGTGACATCTCTGACCTTTTGTTGAGCAGTGATCACTAAAAAAGTCTGAATTTTTCTAAAAAAAAAAGCATGATTGCTGATGGATGAAAATTAGTTATCAATTTAGCATAAACTCACATTGTAAATTGAACCCCCCCACCCACTAAAAGCCTAGGGTCTTCTAAAACAAACCCCTTTTTTTTACCATATAATAAGAAGAAAATGTTCAAATTCTCAGTCTTCTATTTATGTTTGTGTGGCCAGTACATGTGATGTATACATATATATGTATATATATATATATATATATATAGCCAGACCAACTTCTAAACGGAAGAAACCTATGTGACAGTTTTGGTTAACGGTTTCAAAAACATAAAATTAGGGTCTTGGTACTTTCACTCATTGTACCAAGATGTTTTGAGGGTGACTTAGCGACACGTAGACTCTCTCGACTGCTTGGAGAAAGCACATTTTTTTTTCTGTTACAATTCGGTAATTATTACATACAACTTCTAAACCACTATTTGTCGATTTGCTTATCTACTCCAGTATACTGATAGAGAAAAAAAATGTTTGCGATTATGAAAAGAACATTTTTATTATTCCTGTTACCTTTTGTTTTTTACTATTTTATCCCAAGGATAATTAATGCACTTCATTTAGAGGTCATATACAGGTATTCAGATTACTGTCTATAATAGATTTTCTTCCTCTGGGGATTATAATAATTCCATTTCACCAATAAACATGACAAATCATATATACAATTTTTTTCTCATTTTCGTACATCATTTGTATGGAGGGTACAAATTAGGCTTATTGCTTTACAACTAGTACAAATGTTTGTGGTTTCTCATAACATAGTATCTTGTGTTTTATACATATTTTTTTTTTTTAGGTTAGGATAGACTTATGAAGAAATTGACCTTTGGCCTGTAGGATGTTGGGTAAATTTTTGTTGACTTATTTCAAGGAAAAAAAAAATGTTCTTTGACACTGGAGAATCTGGTCATTGTTTGAGATTTGTGAACAATTAGTAAAATGGAGGTATGGACCAATTACTAGGTTGAGTTTAGTTCAATTGAGGCCGAATTGAGATAGAAAGATTGTTTGAATTGCAAGAACTGACTTGCTTTGACACCTTTTAGTTTACTAAAACATTTGAGACCTTCGCTTTCACCTGGGCTCAAACACCAGCCTCTTGCATCGGTGGGAAATATGCAACTTTTCCTGCCACAAATGTAAATTCTAGTTGATGGCCAAACGCAGACTCTCAGACCAGTGGCTTATAAAGGGTTCTCAGCTCCTTGGGGGAAAAGACATTGTGTGGGGGCAGTTGCACTTAATCCTAGGGGAGGGCATAAGAGGTATTATAGGCCAGAGGAAATTTTCCTCTCTTCAACACGTGCGCCTGTGTCTCAGACTCCCATTTCATGCGACACATTTGACAATGATTTTGTCTCCATCCCTCATTGTTTTTGTTGCTATTGTAAGTTATGCTAGCCAGAAGCCCAAAGTGTACTCTCTTACAGAGCTAAAGGGCTCCAACAGCCCTGTTATTTACCAATAGCTGTAGCAGGGGAAAATGTGGATTCATGCCTTTCCCATTAGTGTAAAGTGAATGCAAACTGTCTCAGCTTGAGCTTGAACCCGGATCGCCGATTCCATTTTCAATGCCATTAACTGCTAGGTCATTCGCAAGCGCGTCTTGAAATGCCGACATTAATGAAATTTCAAGCAATTTGGTGATTTTGATCCTTACTGTAGACTTGTGCCAGACCAGGTCAAACTTGAAGAACGAGTAATG
Organism: Thysanoteuthis rhombus; assembly: GCA_963457665.1. Lineage (NCBI taxonomy): Eukaryota > Metazoa > Mollusca > Cephalopoda > Oegopsida > Thysanoteuthidae > Thysanoteuthis > Thysanoteuthis major. The sequence continues at coordinate 22,886,481 of OY735199.1, read as the reverse complement.
CTAAGGATATTTTCTTAATGTATCTTGAAACAGGCATGAATCCAACCTCCACCGATATGGATGAATAGCTAACCATGTAGAGGCAGTCCAACTTTGAGATTGTTACTCAGACAGAAACACAAACTTGGAATCAATCCCGAGTCTTAGTAAAGTGGAAAAGGATGGACAACGGCCTGGCGACACCATCTCGTAAAAAACTGACCTGGCCGGAGTTGGTCACTAGTGGACCATTAAAATATTCTCTGTGGGCCTCGAACTTTTTCTACAAAAAAAAATCAAATTATATGGATTTGTGGGCCATTGAGCTGTTGATTGCTTTTAGGTAGTTTTTTGTACCACAAATTTTTTTTTCAATTTTAGCTTACATAAGCATTGCATTGTATAATTTGTTTACCATAGGCAGGTCCACAGACTTTTGAAAAATAGCAACACCCACATTTAAAGTAAATATCTTAATTTTATAGACCTCAGGGTCAAATTTTCATGTGTGCGATATTATATAATATGTGGACCATGGGAAAAACTAAAAAAATCTCACGATTTTAGGAACTTTCCCCAGGCCTGCATCTCAGATTCCGCTGGGAAAAAAAGCATGTGTTGCTATCCAAAACTTATGGAGAATTCCAAAATATCATCATCTCCTATAGTTTTGAAATTAGGAATCGTTGAAATTATGGATTTTTCCATACTTTTGATACAGGAGCACCTGCAATTTTTTTCCTCTGTGGAATCTGAGAGGGTGACCTGGGAAGCACTGGGTGATTAGAAATGGAAGAACTCCAAAAATGAAAAGTAGGTCATTACAAAAAAGAAGTTGCTACAACCGCAGATATGGTCCTATCCCCCACAAGAACGGAGAAACCCATGATGATGATAACGATGACGATGATAATGAATCATTTCTTGAGACTTCTCTGAAAAGTTTCAAAATTTCATTCATTTCCAGGATTTCCTTGTCTTGAACCACACGAACGTATGCGGAAGGGTCTCCAATTGAAACTCGACATTGTCTCACATTCCCACATCACGGGGAGACTAATAAATAACTACTTTCAATCAAACAAAAAAACAACAACAAAGAATGAGCAGATTGTGGTTTATCTTCGATTGGAAGGGGATAAGCTAAGCTTCAAGTCGAGATTTTATTTGTCCACCTCCCCACAGCCGGGGGCAGGGGGTGGGTGCAAATTCGAGACAAAGATTGTGGGTTCTGGAGTGCCCGCACGCGCCCGCGCGGATAGTGAAAAAAAATTTGCTCAATCCTATACGACCGCAAAGACGTCAGAGTACCAGACACATATGTCGAGAGATGCATGCGTGTAAGTCTAAGGAAAGAATGTAAAATGATGGGTTAAAACCCCAAGGCAGACGTGATCTCATAGTACATACCACTATGACTGCTCTTCTACCCGCACCCACACACCCCAGCGCTCCACCTAATTTTTTTTTTCTTTCCTGGTCTAACATTTGCATGTTGTCCTTCACCTTCTACGCACACACATTCCATACCTAAAAGTTTGTCCCACGCTGCTAGGCCTGTTGTTCGCTCAACCACACGTGAACAACGCAGCACATGGAACCAACCAGTAAGTTTCTTTCATTCACTGGCGGCCGACATTTGTTGTTGTCATGTAAACACACTCGCTGGAAAACACAAAGAAATTGGATCTGTTGTTTTTGTTAGGAAAGGAAGTGTTTGCTGATTATTTTGTTTCATTTTCCACAAGTTTAAGCGCGATTCATGCTATATTATGAATAGCTCAGCGTCTGTTATGATTAATGCAATGGGCGCATAAAACTTTAAGGATCTGACAAAAAGATTTCTCGGAATGAAACGCGCCATACGTCTCGCTTCGTACATCGAGAAAAGAAACGAAAAACTTCTATGTTTATTAATACTAACAGAGTAGTGTCCACCTATATGATGGTTATTTACGCATGGATCAGCACTCCTGTCTAGGATCAGAGTAATCTATACGCTCTGTCATGGTGTTGCTATCTGGTAGCTCTGTCGACGATCAGAGTCAAGTAAATGTGTGATCAATGAAAAATGTTGTACTAGTCAAGTTCTCCGAAACCAGAATTTGAAAACTTTTGGGTCCATTTTCTGAATCTCTATTTCCCCTTAATCTTTTTTTCTTAAATTTTCCCCTTCTTGGTTTTTTTTTATTTTTATTTTTTTCTAGTACCAACTTTTTTCCCCACTTACTCCCGTTAACTGTAAGAGCGGTTACATCTATTACTAGCTGGGAATCCCGGCGTTGCCCGTGGAAAAATAATTGTACTTTTGACAATACAGAAACCGAACATGCCCTTGAATTGTCTTCCTACACCACACGACCAGGCGGCCGGAGGAGTGATAGCCAGAAAATTGCTGGCAGGTTGTGCGATCGAACCTTGGCATATGGGTGTGGCCAACCCTTGGGCAGGTTCACACTCACACACGGGCATACATGTGCAGGCCTGCACGCACCGTCGGACTGGTCAATGTTGTCCGCGCAGCTTTTTGTGTGACCATTATTAAAATGTTCAAAAGCGAAAGTTTGGGTTCAAGGTTCCGATAATATGAAATTTATAAAACAATTGTTTTCCACTATAAACGATTTTTTTGACAAATAACGATCTTCTGTAGCATTATATTTACGATTTAGATAAGAAAACCGTCTTGAAGGCTTGAAAATATCTCATTATTTCGAATATGTTGTTGGCTGAAACTTAATTCTGATAAATCTTTAAACTTTGTGGATCATAAATGTTAACTGTAATATTGACCAATGGCTGTGGCCAAAATAAAGAATCGTTATAGCGGTTCACTATAACCCTAGAAATCAATTTTCTTTCTTCTTCGATCTTTAAAGGGTTTGTCGGGTTAGGAGGGCAGATTAGAAGGTTTCACCGGATTAAGAGAGTTGTCAGATTAATAAGAGTAAATGCCGACTGGCCTACGATTGTCAGTCGGCATAAATCAAACTGGCGTAAAAACGGAATGAAAACTTTAAACCAGAATTTAGATAACGAAAGTTACACCGAGGGAGAAAATGACACAAAGAAAGTTATATGAAAGAAAGTATATAATAGGAGAAATATGATTTTCGGGTATACATTGAACCGCTAACCCGATTCACAAAAAATGGGAAAGTTCATTGAAAAAATGTGATGTGATTTGAAATTTTGAGCAAAACACATTCATATGAACAGCTTTCGTAGATTTTCTCTGAATAAATTTGGAAAAAGGCGTACGGATTTAGTCGAAAAAGGTCAATTCATCCAGACACGTTCTTCCTTTTCTGTCCTTCCATTCATTGAAAGATTTTTGCCCACTCCCTCATGACTGTCAGGCAGACCCATGAAAGTCATGTCTTTGGATCATTTGTGTACAGAAACATTGTTGCAGTCAACTATATATATATATATATATATATATATATATATATATATATATATATATATATATATATATATATATATATATATATATATATATATAAGCAAGTTTCGTTGATCAGTATCGACATTTTTGTCTGTTTAATTTTCTTGGCAAGTTTTTTTCTTGTTTCCGGATGGTGTTCTTTATAGCCGTCTGGAGGACGTACGAATTTTCCGAAATTCATGTTGTATTTATCTTTCATGATTTCCGTATACTTTCGACTATCAATCGTCTTTTTAAAACTTCAACCTTCTTAATAATGAATACCCCCCCCCCACCAAAAAAAAAATCGTTGTATACCAATTGAAATGCCTATTGGAAGAATGCACCTACATATAATTGTACTTATATTGGATATATAACCATCACAAGATCAAGAGGATTAACATGCCACCTCTTTGACAATAGCTTTACATGATGAAAAGGCTACAACTATTAGAAGTAATTCTAATTAAACCAAACAATCCTAAATAGATAAAACCTCGTATGAAATGGGTTGTAACACTCTAACATACCTATAAAACAACAAATGTGCATATATATATATATATATATATATATATATATATATATATATATATATATATATATATATATATATATATATATATATGTATATATATATATATATATAAAATGTGTACTGTAAAGAGTGAGACAGACTCGGGAGTAAAGTGTTTGGAGGTAAGGTTTATTAATCCTTCGATGTAAATTGTCCAGACATGTTTCGGGATTCTTCCCATCTTCAGTGGTGTGTGCTGTGTGAGTACACACATATATATATATATATATATATATATATATATATATATATATATATATATATATATATATGCTTCAATCCGCAAATTAATTGAAAACATAGCTTACTACAAACCTTTAAAAAAACTGATGGTCAAAAAATTAAAAAAGATTAAAAATTTTAAAAGAATAAAACAACTCGCCATCACAGTCAATAATTGAACAACCGTCGCATCAAAATTTAGAGTCATGTAAAAAAATTCAATCGAAGAATAAATACAGTGAGAATAAATTCTACTTATGACATCACTGGCGTTTTCCATACGAAAACATCTAAGATAGAATAAATTCCGGAGAATTTAGATGTTATTATCAAACCTGTCACTATAGGGTTAGACAAGCTCAATCTTCAAAAACAGGAAGATCCCATTGATACTAAAATGAATGGTATGCAATAAATGCGTAGTCCCGATAGTCAGTTATGGCGCTGAAATATGGAACGTAACCAAGGGACCGACCTGCAAACCAAGAAGCATGCAACGACTCACTATATGGATTCCCCAGTGATCACATGCGCAACTGAGGCCGACAGAATACTAGATAGCGAGACGAACAAGACAAATTCAGAAAATACTGGCTCGGCGATGCCCACGATAGAGAGGTGTTGCGAATGCTGGAGAAGGTCTATGTCCAACGAAAGACGTTAAAAGAGTGATGATGATGATGATGGAGGAAGGTCAAAAAAGCTCCTTTTTTCTACCAAAAATAAAGGAAAACGTTTTGAGAAAACAAGAAGATCCTATTAATACTAAAATGAAGGATATACAATCAATCCTCCCGATAGTCACTTATGGAGCTGAAACATGGAACCTAACCAAGAGACTGACCCTCAAATTGAGAAGCATACAATGTGCACATGAGAGGATCATGCTCAACCTCACACGGAGAGATCACAAGATAGCACAATACACCAGGGACAAAACAGGAGTCCGAGATATCATAGAATCCGTTAGAAAAAATTCAAATGGCAATGGGCTGGTTATGTACTGATACCAATTTCCAAGTTTGTCGACAAAATGGTATGGCCATCAACGCTTGAACACATGAACACACGCACATATAAAAAGGATAAAACCCTTTGCCATCTTCATTGGTTGCATTTGTTCAACATGAATTTCAGAAAATATATACACTCCTTCAGATTGGCTATAGAGAACATCACCCGAAAACAAGAAAAACTTTAAAAGAAAATTAACCTATCAAAAATGTCGATACTTTCCGACAAAACTTGCATAAAGGAAAAATTGCTGCCTAAATATACAACAAATGCATGTTAATATAAAGTGTTTTGTTTTTGAATTCCTGAAACGGCAACACATAAAATGACCGATGATTCCAAGAAGAAAAATTTACGTATATTACCATTAGATCCAATTCTGCGTAAAACATTAAAAAAAAACACACACACACACAGAGGAAAAATGACGTAAATTACATTAACAACTAATCGGAAATGATTGAAATGACTTGACTTTTTCAGAAAGAAGTTTTTTCGTGTGTCCGATGTTTAAAACTGTAAGGCTTTCTAGACTCTCTCTCTCTCTCTCTTTATATATATATATATATATATATATATATATATATATATATATATATATATATATATATGTTGTGATGCACATTGCATTTTAGGTAAAAATTATTATTTTTCATATGTTTGTTCGTACCAGATGACTGGTGGTTATCCAAGCAAGTCTTCTCAAATCTTCATCACCTTTCTCAGTTTCCTTGCACACCTCAACAACACCTTTGGTCAGAATAGTCTCAATACCTCCTCTAATTTTTCATTCACGTTCCTCACTTTTCTCATCTCCCTGGGAAAGTCCTCATATTTCATCTCATTTTTTCACTTAATTTCGTTTTCACTCTTTGGTTCAGTGGCTCTGCCACATCTACGATCTGACCGTTCCTCTTCCCCTTGTTTGCGACTATCAAATCTAGTCCTCATGCTTGGATCGTTTGGTCGGTCTGGACATCACAGTTCCTAAGTACATTATTCTATTGGTATACTACGACAGTCCCTGGTTTGTACTGGTACAATTTGTTTAATCGATCGAAGCCAAGTCGTTTGCATAGTTCACAGTGAATGATTTTCCCCTATTCTGTCGCACACGCTTTTATATCACTTTTGAGCCAGATTGCTACGTACACTTATAATGCAGTTTACCGTCACATCTTTTTTTCTACAGGGGCAGCATTTTTTTTTCTGGAGGTTTCTATCATCGCTATGATATAGTTTGTCATGGAACGTTTGTTCCGAGCTGTAACAATAAGATATTCCGTTCCTCTTTTTAGATGTTCTCTTCGCAACCATGTCCATGATGATTAATCTGGGATAGTTTATATCTGCGCTTGTTTAATTCTATATCTTGCTGCGTTGTTTCGAGTGATTCCCATGATATTTTCGCGACACAGCTGTTCATATTTTCTTCAAGTACCATTTTTGCCATTTGAATATTGTCCTCAACGTTCCTTCCTTTTTACGCTCAGTGTGTCGATGTTTTCCCTTGAGCGCAGAACCTTATGCATGGACATTTTTTCTACTGATTATTATTGTCGTTGTTGTTTGTATGCACGACCGTTACGCTATTTGATTATTATTCATTCTCTTATATCTTCCCACCCACGATTGCGATGGAACTATGGTGTTTGTTACTGGGGGTCAAGTGATGGCAAGTTTTCTCAAATCCCCGACACCTTCCTCGGTATTCTTACCAACCCAAACACGGTTGCGATACGGACAGTCTCAACCCTTCATCGACTCTCCTATTCCTACAGTATCGCCTCCAGTATTAAGGGGAGTGTTCACAGAGCACCAACTATTGAGGACACGACCCCGACTCTTATGGTCCATAGTGTTTAAGTTCCTGGGGAAGATTCTGGAATTCACTAGTAAATTAGATCCTCACAAAGTGTGACCACTTCTGTGCTTATCAGATTGGGCATAGATTTATCTACAGATTTAAATTAGTGTAATTGAAATGATAGTATGACAAATTACAACCCGAGGGCTCCTCTTTCGTTTGCTACAATTCTTTAGAAAAGGCGAGGGTGCATCTCAAATTCCAATTTATTCTACCCTAATCTCAAAGCTTTGGGTGTAGTCAGTTAGCTACTGAGTGCGCAGGGGAATTATTCCAAACGAAGAGTTTTTCACACTCCGTTCACTTCGGGAATTGAATTGAAACACACGTGTTAACCTTTACACCATCTGAACGCCTTTTATTTTCCTTCAAATTTTGCCAATTACCTGCGTCAAATGCTGCTGTTTTTTGTTTTTGTTTTTTCAACAAGTCAAAGAGGACATTGACAACACGCTCTTTCGTAATGGCTCTAAGATTCTCAGCAGGATTGCCATCAGCTGAACGAGGCATACGAAGTCCGTTTCTTCACCAATAAGTCAGTCATCAAACTCAAGAGAAAGAGGCAAATATTTATGTTTGTCCACAGCTCACGAAATGTGCATAGCTCTCATGAAAAGGCCAGGAATATTTGAGAAGACCCCAAACACAATGATCAATATCGGTAGGTTTCATGAAGAGAGGTGGGCACGACCCTTTCGGAGCAAAACGCCCCGCTGCAAAAGAAAAGGTCGATTTTATTATGAGGCACCATTTACTAAGCTTACCCGAGTCTGGCATAACGCTACAAGTATAGGACACCCAGTGAGAATCGAACTCGCTATTGCAGTGGTGGTCTGCGAGAATGGCTTGCTAAACATTGCTCCACGGCGGGTCATCTTAAGTATTACCTCAACTTGAAATGGTACAAGATCACAAGTGAGGGGCATCCGGTGAAAATCAAACTCACTTCAGTATTAATGGTCTACCAAAGCGAAGAATCACACTAGGTTGGCAAGCATTCGGTAGTGCAAGCTTGACTTTCAAGAACGCAAAAATCCCATTAGTCCTAAAAAGAATGGTATTCAACCAATACATCCTCCCGATATGGAGCTGAAACATGGAACCTGACCAAAATATTTAGCCTCGAACTGAGAACCATGTAACACGCACATGATAGAATCATGCACAACATCACATGGGGAGATCATAAGACACAGTGTATTAGAGAAAAGACAGGAGTCCGAGATATAGAAACAGTAAGAAAACTCAAATGGCAATGGGCTGGTCATGTGGCAGACAACCGTTGAACATCACAGCGTATGCGAAATCCTGACCGACAGAAAGTAAGATGGTGTGACGAGCTACTTGAATTCAGAAAGTACTGGCTCCGCAATGCCCATGACAGAGAGGTCTGGCGAATCTTGGGTAAGGATTATGTCCAACGACAGGCACCAAAATACTGCTGCTGATGAAACTAGCTTGTTAATAAACCCTTTTCGTTGATACGCCCACAAGATCCTTGTTATTACATTTTACTGTAGGGCAGCTTTTCTGTTCTTCGACTGCCCAATTTAATGCAAAAGTCCGTTGTTGAGATAGGAAAAGAATGAACTAAAAAAAGTGGCTGGCTTCGTGGTTGAGATAGTTGTGTTCTCCTCATCAGTGCTGGGTGTTGATGGTCTAGCATTTCGTATGCTGATTTTCAAGACTTGCAAGCCTTACTTATCAACTTAGAAGTTTAGTACATCATAGTCTTCCTACCCTCTTTCAAACGACGAACTTTATGGAAGAAATGTTACTTATCAAGATACGTATGATAGATTGGTCATATCCTGAGGATGACCATTGAAAAAATATCTCAAGATGGACTTCAACATGGCAGAGAAGGAGGGGCAGGCCAAAGTCTTCTCGAAGTACAGCGATGATGGAATTGGAAGAGATGGGTCTCACATGTAGCGAGGTATAGGTCTAAGCGTAAGGCAGGGTTCAATGGTAAGGTATAATGAGGGCCTCATGTCTCAGTCGATACGAAGAAGATAGAATAATACTTGTAGAAAGACAAACAAGGCTTAGTAAACATTATTATCAACAAAATCCTTCTGGGGTTTCGCTTGATGGTCAAGTTACAGGGGGCAGTGATTGGTGTTCAAAACCAGATAGAAAGACAGGATTTCGTGATGCTGATTTTATAGACAGGTAGGTCCACCTCAATTGGAGGATTGGCGCAACTTCCTACCTCCTGACCCTCTCAAGAAGATCTGTGCTAAATCTTAGTAACCATTTGATAGTTATTGGGGAAAGAGGAACATGTAACTGGGGCAGATCCAGGATTTTGAGTAGGGTTGGTAGTCCACTTAAAAAAGTTCAATTTTACAAATGAATATGTGAAAAGAAGATCGAATTCCAAACATCAAAAATAAGGACTTGATATATGATTCATCATTTTTCACACACATTCGAGTCGGAGCTTTTTAACACTTGAATTGGTAAAAGAGTAATATAAGATAAATTAATCAAAGAAATTTACGACATAACCAATATATACGGATTCTATAACGATTATGACAAAATGCATCTTACTTATATTAGATGAAAAACAAAATTGTATATTTTTGTTCTTAAGCCTAATCTATAATTACTTGAGATTATTTGGGCTTTTTATTTACAAATTGTCTTTGTTTAGATACTTAAAGAGAATTAATTGTGCTTTCATCAAGTTGCAGAAAGGGGCTCCGTACCCACTGGACACCACCACAATTCGTGCCAGAGTGTGAAAAAAGTAGTCGTACTGCTGACAAAAAGGTTTTTCAAAATCACAAGGCCGAGTTTTAAACGATGTAATAATGTACCCTTTCATTCGTCCTACTAAACGAACCTATCTAGAAAAATGCTGCGGTAATCAAATTCCTTTTAATACTGTAACAGTAAGTTTCTTATCCATAAATTTCATATATGTATAAGAAACATGTTCACTCCATCGCTGTTTCGGCTGTGGATATTTTCTTTCTTTCTACATGGATATTTCGGTAATCTGTCATGGTATTTTCTTTGCTGCAACTAATTTGTGCATTTCACTCAACGTTAGGGTGAAACCCCAGCAACTGCGATTCATCATAATTGTCACTGCGATGAAATGATTTATCCTATCTTTTTTTCCTTTGATAGAATGACGTTGTTGTCTGTATTGTTCTCTCTATCTTTTCTTCATCTTCTTCTATCTTGATAAGGTATTCGTTATTTATTCCCATTACATGGAATTCAACAGTGCAAAAGACAAGCTCTCAAATTATGGCGATCGTGCACTTTCTGAGAAAAAGCTCTTTTAGGAAAAAACACTTAAAAAAAAAACACTTTTTATGAACTTTTCCCATTTTGATATTACAGTAACATAACCAGGGTTATGCACTTTTTGGAGAAAGCATAACATTTCTGATAAAGTACACAACATTAATTTCCAAATGTTGAGGGAAATCAGATTTGACCCTTGAGAACCGGGATACTTTTACGCTTTGTAATGTTAAAAAATTTTCAGCGTCTTAAATGACGAATGCTTCTCTTACGTCACATTATTTTATTTCGAGAATCCAATTTAAAAATGAATAACATAACGTAGTGTGACGTAGACAATATAAAATATGCCTCTTTTTCTTCGCCCACTCTTTCTATCCTGCCCTTTTTATGAAGGCAATTTACCTTTTCAAATTTGGACTGAACGAAGAGCTTTTGGGCATCCACAGAACCTTCGTCGAAATCAAAAAGAAATCGATGATGGTAAAATACGAGAAGCAATGAGAATGTAATTTTGGAAAGCTTTCATTCAGTGATTGGGGTTGATTGATTGAAGTATTTAAAGTTATGGGTTGGGTTACTCATTCATTAGATCTATTGTTAACGGTAATAAATGATGTTTGCTTCCCTTCTAGTTGCTTCCCTTTGCTTCTCGTTACGATAATATCAATATTTCACTTGATCATATTTCGTGATACCGAAAGAAAATATTTTCCTCTTAATACATCTCAGTCTTAAGAACCCCAAAAAATCTCTTATACAGAGGTTCGTGGTGATTTGATAAATAATTTGGGATCAAAATTAAGATTGGTGTTATTGAATGATAAAAGCAACTTTTGTTAGCAATAAATGATATATTTTGTAATTATTGGACAGAAAACGAACAAAAATCGTCAAATTGTGCCCTAAACAAGTGGAAGGCCGAATAGCTGAGATGACAGCATAAGATAAATTGTGTTGTGAAAGAATAATATTTGAAGAATACCTGCCATCCTTGAAAATCTACGTTCAAAATTCCTGGCTCTTACCGTCTCAGCGAAATACAAGACGCAATGGGAAGCAACGAGAATCAAATTGAATTTCATTAAAAAACAACTTACATTCAGTGGTTTGTGGTGACCTATTAAACAATTTGCAACTAAAGGTAGGATTGTTAATTGATTCGTCCAATTGTTACAGTTGATAAATGATATCTTTGTTTCGCTTCTTATTCATTCTTGTTGCTTCTCTTGACGAGTTTTATGTACCATTGGAGGGCCTATGCTCAGTGTCACCCGGGGCGGTAACTCATGGTGTCAGAACTTGCTCTCTTCGCAGAATATCTAGAATTTTGGTGATCTTTTTGTACTGAGAAATTATACATTATTCATCATGATTCTCCCATATTATCCAATGTGAAGGCATAAGCCTACATTTACTAACTATTCTATTCATCTCTAGTTTTCAATTTTTCAGCCGTGACTTTGTGAAATAATATGAAGAAAAAGTATGGGTACCATGAAAATATTTTTATTCAAAATTCAGCCACTTCTCCCATAGCCTATTGTTCGTTCCTTTAGAAATTTTCATCGTAATTCATTGAGAACTGTAATGTGGAGAGCCATCAGCATATACAAAAATGAAAGGAAAAGAAAGGAATATCTCAAAGAAACATTTCCGGATCCGCCTCTAAATTCAATGAACTTCTTCCCCTATTGTTCACCCTTCCACAAACGTTTTTGAGGTGTCATGTGAACGGATAGTTATTTCCCTTGGAAAAAATAATTACCAAGAAACTATATGAAACATATTTAGGCTTTCCTCTTGGTCTCATCCGGGTCAGGCTGACCCTCCGCTCCCCTGTTGGTCAAATATCATATTTTCATCTTAGCAATGTGAAAAAATACAAAATCGGGTTCGACCCCTTCAAAAAATAAATTGTTGAGGTTTTTGAATTCTGAGCATTCGCGGGACCTCACGGCAACATTTCTCGATGATAACATCAGAAATAGGCGGTGGCAATATTTTTTTTCATTTTCCAGACCAGAATGTATGACGTCATCCTTTGCAGTTATGTCCCATATTTATCACATGGTCGGGTGCATTTATGAAAAAGAAGATCCACCCTACCCCACATAAAAAGGTTTCTCTGCGGTTTCCTATGGTATCAGGTGTGCTCAATGACATTCAAGAAGTCTATCAATGTCTGACCTCTGGTATAATTTTCAGGATGGCTTCCAATATGGCTGCCTAATCTTTATAATGACCATTACTCGTTCATTATTCGCCAGAGACAAGTTTTCCGACGCTTTTTTGTAGTATCAATCATGCTTGATAACAAATCAAAGACCTACCACAGTGTAACAACTGGAAAGGCATAATTTTCAAAATGGTATCCAAGATGGCTGCCAAATTAGTTTTCTGCATTAATGAAAAAGAATACTCTACTCCCCAAAAATCGCGTCAAAAGGTTTCTCAACGGTTTTTCGTAGTATCAGGTTTGCTCAAGGGGGTTTCAACTGGGTTTTCATCTGACAATACTGCTTGGTATAAACACAGAAAATAACCAACCACATCTCTTTTCAAATAAGATAAATCAAATAAAAATGCTTCGTATTGTATTAAGAACATTTTTCTTAAGTATTTTTTTGTAATCGGATTGCCAATTGTACGGAAAAGTCCGAATACAGTGGATTATAAAGATAAGACAACAAATGCAATCTTATTTATATTTACTGCTGTCACCTTTTGACTTCAAAGAAAAATTCTCGGAATAAAAAAAAATGTGACGTAAGAAAAAGGTCCAACAATTCTGTCAGTGCAGTTCTTTAAACTAAAGAGGAGGTAACTGTTGATATGGACATCTTTTTCTTTTCCCACCTCGTTTATCACTTTATATAACAGTCAGCGGCGTTTCAGAAGATAATTTGGGGGCTCATGAGAAATAATTCATGAAACTTTGGTCAAACTCCGGTCCAAGTTGGAGCTGACTTAGTTTTCCTTTGTTACAAGAACAAGAACAATCCTCATCTAATATAAGGTAGCAAACTTTCAACTGTTTGTATATTACGTCTTGTGTAACCAAACCGATTTATCAAAATGAACATTACCCATCGTGATTTGATAACGCGACCCAGTGATTGGTTGGCAGTTCCCTTACCAACTGAGCAAAACTGATACGTCGTATATATCTTCGAATTTACTTATTGAATATGCAGAAGGTGCAGTAATCATTCTCGGTCGGAATATAAGCAGAGATGGAATTTGACCCTACGGAAGTCAGGCCTGTTACTTGTGAAGTTGGTGAAATCTTATTTAGATATTTCAACACATTTATTGACTTTAATTTAATCAATGGTGAGAAGCCAACCGTTCCTTAAATGGGAATAAGCTATTTTACATTTGCTGAATTAGAGATTTGTTAGCTTCAGGCACTCTGCATTCTTTTTCACGTTTTGTGCACTTAGTAACCTTGGAACCTTGTAAGTTGTATGTCTATTCATGTATGACTGAAATTGACATGGCAACGCAATAGCGAAATTCAAACAGCCCATAGTTGGCCAATCGGGGTGGCAGAGGTTAAACAATGGTTCTCTAATCTCTCTTCTTTAAAAAGAGCTGAAGTTCAATGAGATAAGTATATTTTTGAATAGGTTCGATTAATTCTCTTGATACAACTATTTATAATTTTACCTCATTATATTTCCATGAAGTGTCTTATCATCAATGTATTGCTGGAGAGAACTGGATGTTGTTCAGAATAGCCAAAGCTCTATAAAAATGAGAACGTGGTACACGTGTCATGGTAACGACTCAATTTAGCAAGGACTCCAAGGCCAACAGCTTTCAGCGTGAGAATTAAAGTGAACTAGACTAAATACACGCCATAACGGGCGGGTTAATCGCTGTAATAATAATAATAATAATAATAATAATAATAATAATAATAATAATAATAATAATAATAATAATAATAATAATAATTTAAAAAAAAGAATTGGTAAAATAGATAGACACATACAAATCGAATAATGTTTAATTTAATTTGTTTTCAAAAGGTAATCTGATAACCACCTTTTCTTCGCACTGTTAGAAAAAGGGGGCTTATGATAAAAAAAAAAGGGGGAATGATATTAATACATTAATCACATACAGTTTTATTCCAAAACCACTCTCACTGATCCTAGCAGCGTCACATAGTGCGTCACGGCACACGGATTCAAAAATGTGTTCATTTCAGGATTAATTTACATTGTATATTAAAGCCCTCCAAAAAAACATATTTTGGCGGGTGATCTTAAAAAAAAAAACTAACACGCTAAAGACCTGCTCCAGGGTCCAAGGTTTTTGTGGCAGGCTGACGTACAGACAGACAAACCATTGTTGAATTGTTTTATATATAATATCATTTTGAAAAAAACCCAACGATACAATAGCTCTATCCGACGTGTTGATTTTTGGTTTGCATTGTAGCGTCCTTGTCAGCATTTCTATTCGACACGAGAAAATTCGAGATGTAAATAATTGCCCCTGTCCTCCGTAGAACCATTAATGTTTCGGTTTGTGTGTGTGTGTGTGTGTGTATGCGCGCGCGCATATGTGTGTGTGTTTGCGTGTGTGCATTTCTCATCAGTCAATAACATTATTGCTTACCTCTTTCAATTTCGTTGGCAGAGGTTAAAAATATTCACTCGTTTTTGTTTTTTTTGTTGTTTTTTTTGTCTTCCTGTCCACACAATACCTCCTAAAGTTCTCAATGAATTTGAGTAGCATTGCGTTGTAGGGTGGACCATGGGCTAAGGAGGAATTGAATACATATTGGGGTGAGTCCAAGAATATTTTTTCACAGTTATCTCCCCTGCATCCCGGCTATATCTTTGTCCACATATTTCCAAAGGTTTTAAACTGATTTCATTGTCATTTCGTGGAAGGTTAGGCTGTGAGGTAAGGAAAGATCGGTGAAATGTTGGACTGAATTTTTTTTTATCGATTGATTGATATTTATTCATTTTATAATTCAAACATTGTAATCACTCATGTTCATCCATACATAATCCAATGACGTTCGGACCTTGGACAAAGGTGAGAATCGATTCATTTTTCGAGCGGATCCATGATCTTTTCGACTGTAACCCCCCCCCCTTGCATCATAGTTATATATCAACTGATTTTCATTCACTTCTTCTTGACAATTGCGTTGGATGAAGCTGTGCGCTCTCTGAGTGCTTTTTTGTTAATTAATGTCTTCATTGTTGCTATTTGTACAAAGTTTCTATTTCGAGGCCTAAAACAATGCAGAAAAATCGTCTCTTGACCAACAGTTGATAAGACAGGGTACATTGGTGAAAACTATTCAATGTCAAGACCTATTATCAAATTTAGGAGCTCCTAAACTATGCATGACCCAATTATTTGAATTCTGAACGACAGTTACTAAAGGTCCCTCGAATACAGGTGTGTTTTATGTACAATGTAATATTTTCATCTTGCTTGGTATGGACACTGAAATCAGTCAAGCGACTTCCTTTTGAAATGAAATAGGATATGATGATTTTTGCTCTTTTCATACAGTATTTTATGCAGAAAATTCGTAATCATAAAGTGCTTTCTGGATTGTCGTAGGTAGGAGAAACACTGAACAACAAAAATATCTCTGATCTAAACGTGCATTTAGCTTAATCATAAGTTGTACACGTAGGATAACATTTATTTCTGTAAAAAAAAAAAGTTGAAATAAACTATTTAGAAAACGAATGTCGATCTGAGTTGTTCGTGGATCATTTTCTAAGTTGGATGCTGAAACCGTTTTTTGTGCCTGAATTCCGACTTCCTAATTTTTTGGTTGATCGTCTCTTTATGTACTTGAAGCCCTATTTCTGCCTTCAACATTGGATTGATTGAGATTCTTCAGCAGAGCTCAGATAACTCAACTCCACTAAAAAAAAACCCCAAAAAACACAAAACAATTCACATCTGTCTGACTCCGATTAATCTGCTTAGCTATAGCACATTGTCATAGACACTGATTCTGAAGTTCAATTATCCAACCACGTTCAAAATCGAACAGCTGCGGCCTCTTTCCCATACTTCGCAGATTTAACTCTGTTTTTTACAACGATAGAAACGATAAACTAAAATTCGAACCCTTTACATCGAGTCAATTATTCTGGGGTTTAGTCGCAACGAACATTTTCCGTAATTAAAATTCCGCTGAAAATATCCTACTCATAATCACAGCTCAACTTATTGCTTTACAAGATATTATATGCTGTCTAGGCCAAATGATACATTCGCCGTGTAATAACGGGAGATCATTTCAAAGAGAGTTTCAATATGATATAAAATCAATTTAAAATCATTCTGTTGGGTCATATACCCATTTCTCAATGATATATAATAATATAATGATATAAGATGAGAATTTGGAGTTGATACAGTTATTTGAACCTTTGCCTTACCGGCTGCTATTTAGATCATGTATATGTGTGTTTGAAAATAGGTAAATAGATTCCACAATAAGGGTTGAATATATTAAAGCGAAAAGGAAAGCTGAGCTATAATGAAGTCAGAAGGATTCATGTCCTTAGGCAGAACTAGTGTATTGAGTTGTTAATGGCAGTGCGTATGTGTTAATGTCGATTTGTGCTGTTTGATTATGAGTCTCGTTAGTTGTGGACATATGTTAAAGCATCCCCGTCAACGGATTGCTTTAACATATTTCCTAAATTAACGAGACTCATCACAAGTTTGAAAAATATCATTTAAAACCGATCGGATGGTGCCGCCAGTCGGCGAAACGTGTTATAGGAAATATACGAAAATAATTAGTTTTTCCATTTGTCAAATCATATAGATTGTCTGAAATATCATTCCACACACACACACATATATATATTATGAATTGCGTTATATTATGTAGAAATATTTGAAATGATATCCTGGCATCACGTGGCTAATGTATTACTCGCCTTAGACAACATAGATAGAATAGACAATTGAAGAAAATTGAGCTGCTGTAGGAATCGAACCTGACACCAATAAAGTAGCCGCTTCAACGTAGTGAGGCACTAACCATTGAGCTAAACAGCTGCCATTAATGCAAGGGCCAAAAAGCTGCTTTCAACCCAAATGACGGGAGATCATATCAAGTTTCTGTATAATATAATGCAATTCATAATCATTCTGTCGGATCACAAATATCCATTTCTTAATACATAGAGGTATATGATTGACGAAAAAAATTCTTCTTCGGCATCACAAGATGAAAAATTTACATGACTATATATATACATATATATATAGAGAGAGAGACAAAGAGAGAGACAGAGAGAGATAGAGAGAGAGGGGAAGAGAAGGAGGGAGAACATTATCTGGTATCACCTTTAAACTCAGTTAAGGGCACGTGTTCGTAGGTATAGATAGAAATCGGGCAAAAACCCGGATCTCGTGATAAGAACTCAGGTGTTCCCACGCAATAAATATTTTCAAAAAGAGAATGACGAAGCAATAATTTGAGATAAGGACTTGCTACCTTATTCAAAAACTTTGTTATAATGTTTATTTTATTATTAGCAGAGGTATCCGGCGTTGGCCGAGTAAAAAATAACTTGAAATATAACCAAATAGAGAAAAACATGCTCTTTGATATATTTCTTCTTACACCACACATCGAATGAAGAAAAAAAAAACGATTAATCACACTATGAACACATGGGAAAGTAACTGTAACGGAAAAAATATTCTGATGTCCCCCAAAAAAGACAAATGACGTCGTCCCTTAGTTTGACAGGGCTTCTGGATTCACTACATGAGTGTTTCTCCCATTTGGATGCCAAGATTCAACACTAAAACAATCAATACAGGACTATCCCTGGGAAAACCATGGAGAAGTCAGGTAAAAGCCAGCGATCTTGAGAGATTGTACTTGTGCCTTGTAACAATTTCTAGAAATGACCTCAGATGACCTCTAATGACCACCAGTATCAACCTCATATTGCCTATAACGCTCTCCTTCTAATGATGTACCCAATGTTATTCTTGATACAATATCATGGTCAACAAACTACTTGGAAGAATCTACCGCTATCCAAAATTTCAGTTTCAGAGGTGCAAAATAATAGCTAACAACTTAGAAAATTGGCTGGAATCGACTAAAATGACCTCTCCTAGATTCTGAGATCAATACTGAATTGCCTTTGACCTTGGTCAAGAAATGAATTACCAAAAGCCAAATTTCATTTGCATAGATGCAACATCATGGCTCAAAGATTGGAAAATTGAAATTGGAGAATAGAAATGATCAGAATTGATCTTTGGTGAACTTGTTCAGCATCTTAAGTGCTGAATTGTGGCCAAAAAGTGGCCACAAATTGGCTAGAAATGACCTCTGGCGTCATCAAATGACCTCAGTGGTTGCCTTCGTATTGCATTTAACCTTCGTCTTGGGAAGATCTACCTCTAAGCAAGTTAGCCAGTTGAAAAATGAAAAAAGGAAGGCAAAATAAGAAAATTAAGTGAGCAAAATAAGAAAAATGATCCAAGCAAAATAAATTTTTTTTTAAATAAAGCGAGCAAAATAAGAAATAAGCTGAGCAAAATGGAAAATAAAGTGACCAAAACAAAACAAAAAGTGAGCAAAATAAGAAATAACCCGAGCAAAATAGAAAATGAAGTGAGCAAAATGAAAAATAAAAAAGACGGCAAAATAAAATTAAATTGAGCAAAAAAAAAAAAAAAAATGAGCCAAATAAAAAAAAAGCAATCAATTTAAAAATAAATAAATAAATAAATCAAGCGAAATAAAAAAACGAGCGAGATAAAAACTGAAGTGGGCAATAATAAACCAAGCAAAATGGAACATTAAACTGGCAAATAAAATAATATAACGAACTAATTGAAAACAACTGTTTCAATGAATATAAATGTTCAAAAAATTGCTTCTTCAGTTGTTGCGAATTCCCATTGGTTATGAAAATTCAGGTTTTGTTGAGGAGTAACGAAAAACCCCTAAAATATTTTGCGGTATTGTGCTGATTGAAAAACAAAAATTTTCACCGCATTTGTTCCTTTTCGGGTAATGTTGCAAAAAATCTGACAACCTGACTTATCTGGAAACCAACTGAAAAAGATATGCAGGACTGTCCTTTCTCTCGAACGGTCGGTGTCCAAATCTGGAACCCAGTTAAAAAGATGTATCGGTTAGAGTTATGACTAAGGTTTTTCGTAATATACCTTGGCGACAACCCTGTTATCAACGAAGAATAATACCATCTTTTTATATAGGCACATTAAGTTGAGGTTACATAAAACAATTGTACTGCATCATTATCCTTTATTGACTTTTAACTCCCCAATCTTGGTGAGAAGACACGATCTGCTGTGTTTGATGGGAGGGGGTGAGAGGCCCCGTTCGCCCCAGCCCCTACGCAGCCAGCAGTGACCTAACATGTGTCTTTTCAGCGAGAAAAAAGATGCTATTAAATCAGGGAGTGGGTCTCACTTTGAAATCGGAAAACATCGCTTTAATTATTTAAAAACAAATATCTATTCAGAAATTATGTACTCTAACACATTTGCTTTAGTCGCCACTACAATAACTATAGGGGCTATATATTTCAAGAAGGTGGGGGCAATCCTGTTACTCACTAGGTATTCCATCTGTATTCGTAGTACAAGCAAGTATGGTCGTCTATATGATCCATATATCAGATGATGCACTTGACCGTTGACGGAGACGCATGGTCTGGTACCGCGGAGACAGGATGGTGTGAGTACCAGCGAATAATAATAGTCTTTTCATACGGAAACACTAATTTGGGGTTACATAAAATGATTGTATCGTTTATTGACTATGAGGTTCCAACTTTCAAACTCACCTCGATGAGAAGGCCCGATCTAGTTGGGGTGCAAATGTCCTGTTTGCCCTCCCCAACACACACACACACACAGACCTCAGCTGACGCAATGCTCTAACATTATATCAGATTTCTTCATCCGATTGTCTCTTTTCTTTTAAGAAAATTACTTCATTTTTCATTCAAAATCACAATTGTCAATAAGAGGGACAAATAATGAATAAAATACAATGAGAATTGCATAAAATGAAGTGGATGAAGTCAAAAACATGAGAGTTTCCGACACTCAATTCAATAAATAAATGCTAATATTACTCCTTAGCATTTATTTAAGAGAAAACATTCATTTCGGTCCCTTATGCCATTGCCAACATTTAAAACAAAAATGTCTGGATACATTCAGTATTGAGAAAAATCAGTCATGAACAATTTACAAAATACAGCAAAAATGCGACACGTGTAAGCCTCGCGACGCCATTCAAATTACGCAACGAGAATAATACTCTCTGAAAACGTGTCCGAAATGTCGTAATTCCAAACTAAATAGGTAAGAGCAGCTAAACAACATAATCTGGTGGAAGTAACACCATAAAGTTGCGGGAAATTCCAGCATGAATTTACATAACCATTGGTAATACCATTTGAGCGATACCAAATCAAGGTCCTTGGCGTTACACTCCTCCAAGAATGCTCACCATGAAACTTTAGATCTGGTGCGAGCAAACCTGAGTGTTTACTGGCATAATGTTTCAAAAGAGCTGTGTTCTTAGTCTGTCCGTTGTATGTAGCGCAAAATTGGGCACATTTACACACAATGAACTCTCATTGCAACGACACGCGTTCTAACGGCACGTTTGTGTTTATATTCTCACAAGACCATTGTCGGAGGTTAATTTGCAGTAACAGCATTTGAAGATTCAGTGAATTATTATGAAAACTAGACTGTGGAATGGTAATAAGAGGTCATTTTACTTTCTGGTTTCTCATTATTAAAACACATCGTACATATTAGAGCGGCAAATTCGTCATGATGATACTTTTGAATTCACGAGTGTGCCGTATTAACTCGAGTTTACTGAATTTTAAGACTATCCAGATAGATTGAGATAAACAAACTTGCAACTATTTTAACAGTAGTTGATAAAAGATCACCCTATTAGATGTATGATAGGTTATGTAAACCTCAACAGAAGATCCCTCTATTAATTATGTGGTTGGTTATATAAAATTACAATGCAGGCAATGAAAAGAGCCTGCTGATTGATTTTTGTTGCTATCAGCAACTGACAGAGGGCAAGGCATCTAAGGCGCACGTCACCATCATCTATAAATCGCTGAAAGACGAACTTTGGTCATGAATTGAAGGCAGGGCTGCCAGTGCTGGGGTTTCCCCCAGATCTAGAATTTCCACCAACCATTTTGGATTTGATGTAATTATTTCGAAAATGATTTATAATATGTTTTGTTTTTTTTCATATCTCATAGAGATAATTTCTAAAAAAAAAATGACTATCTTATATATAAATAAGTTTAAAATAACACATCCACAAATGATCTGTTGATAGATTAGTCACCAATCAAACGTGTTTGTATCTCATATGATACATGTCCTATTATAACCATACAATGAAAAAAAATAGTCGGGAAATCGACATCTAACGGAAACAAAACGCCCAACCCATTCAAAAGTTAATTCTATCGTCAAAACTTCGTGTCATTTATGACAAATCGTTTCCTCTTTCAAGAGGAATTGAAAAAGAGAAAGAGTAATTTTAATGATCTACTTAGTTGAATATAGTTATATTTCTATTTGAAATTAATAATTTTATTATCTGTTTTTTTTTGTTGTTGTTTTTTTTGTTGTTTTTTTCGTGCTTGATCTGGGGATTTCCTTGAAATCTCATTTGCAGCCCTGGTTGTACGTAACGCATTTGTTAATAAAAACATTTCTTTCTCTTTGTCATTTCCTGAATCGCCCTGACTAATTGTCATGGACATACCAACGGTTTCCTCGAGAACACACGCGAAAAAAGTTCTTGGAAGTTTCATTTGAAAATTTGGTAGAATCTTTATACAAGTCTTTAAAAAAAATTAATGCATGATAAAATCTGTTTGCATTTCAACGATTGTCATAGCTCTGAAATAGTCAATGCTAGAAACGTAAAACATTTTGTAAGGGCAAATGGGATGCTGGAGATGATTTTGACGATAAATCTTTAATCATAACTGGCACAAACCTTGGAAAATCCATGGGTGAAAAACTAAGAGCATCCATTATCCCATACCTCGGCTTATCTCTCACCACTTGCCAGTATCATTTCATTATCTCCCTTATCCCTTCCAATCTTTGTTTCATGCCCATGTTTTTTCTTCATCCAGATCTTGTACAAACATCGATTAGTTTCATATGAGATTATCTTCTTACTCTCTCAGTAAAGTACCTAACCTTTTTCTCCCTTCTCCCTTTCTACCTTGTTATTAAACAAGCTTACTTTTTAACTCTGCTTACCATCTTATTGAACTACCTAACTTTCTTTTTTGTCCTCTCTCTTCCTACCTTCTTATCAAACTACTTAAAATTTCCCTTGTGTTTTTACGCGAAGCGTAATACTCGAACGCTGGTAGGAACAACCAGAATGATAGAGTAGATGATTTAAGTAACTTTATTCGTACATCAGATTTGTAAAATATGTAGTTTTCCTGCGTAAAGCGTTTTCGTAAGTAGAAATGGTGTAAAGCGAAGAAGCAATTGTCATCGATTTACATGGATTTTTTTTCCAGACTTCCAAGATCTAAACAAATGGTGGCGTTGATATGTTAGGATGAGACTTCGGGGGGGGGGGGGATGGTAGGAGATACATGAGATTGGGATGTATGCAACAGAGTAAGGGTGTACGTGCTACCTCTGTAACGGCTTGCTTCAAAACAAACGTTCAATGCTTTGACTTTCTTTTCGGAGACGCGAAAAAATGCCGTTAAGCAAACTTCCAGAAGGCGGGGGATATTCGAAATCATGTGAATTAAATCTGTCAGAAGGCAACTTGTTACAATGTTACAAGATAAAACATTGAAGCTGTCTTTTTTGTGATGTCTGGCCTACTATGTGGACAACGATAAGGCATCAAGAAAGCAGGCGGCTAATTATAACTGGCGGACGGAAACAGAGGGGGCCTTAAATGGACGGTAGGGTGTCCAAAAGTGAGAGAAATAACTTGATGAGCTGGTCATTCAGGAAGTGACACCCACGCGTGGCGGAGAAAATATTTGTTCTTAATTTCATAAAAAGTGTTTTCGTAGTATCTTGCATGGTACAAAATTTGATTTGTTTAAACGGATTATGATTCGTCGTTGTTGGATTTAAATCTTATAGCCTGTGGTCAAAATTGTTTTCTTTTTTAATGAAATTAAAAGGTCCAACGGCATTAAGACTAAAGGTATCAGTCAAAAAAATAGCAGTGTAGCATGGACTGTCGCATTCGATCAAAAGGCATCAGTCAAAAGGATAACCATGAAGTACGAATATTTTAACTGGATTTGTACTAATTGAGAGATTCAATTCAGTATTTTTTGTTGAAAATCTAAACGAGTATTATTTTTATTGTGATTTTATTTTTTATTTCGCACCATATGTAACAAGAAGAATAGAATAATTGATGAAATTTCATTAAATCATACTTTTATTCGTACTGCATTGTTGTCATTTTGACCGGATGTGATTGTAACTTGCATTGGTCCGTAGTACACTGATATCCTTTTGACTGATACCTTTTATTTTGATGCCTTCTGGCTTGGATTAAAGTCCACCTAATCCTACAAATTCGCAGAGGAATCGAATAGAGGCAATGGTTTCAAGTGCGCAAATACAACGCCATATATCGATATTCTTTCTATTGATCTTGACTATGCTATACGAATTAAAATTACAAAACAAAACCAAACCACGAAATACTAATCACCACGACAGCAAGCAAACTGGAAAACATATCTATCAATAAACATTTTTCATCAAAGAAGGGCCAAACTTATAGGGGTATACTGGGAGATTTCCCGGTATTCCCTGTGAGCAAGTGCACCACTGGTAAAAGGGATTGCTGCTGTACAAATTAATACTAAAAATGGTGGCGGACTTCAACTCATTCACTGCAACAGGAACATCTCAGATAAAATCAGGCAAGAGGGCCAATACAAACGGTATAGGAAGGGGATAACACTCCACATGGTTCACATAATCAAAATTACCCCAGCTGTTCCTGCTGGGTCCTCAGTCCTAAAAGGCCCAGTCACATCACTTGTTTTGGGTAGGGATGATGTGCTCCAGAGATGACTACCCAAACACTACTTCAGGAAAACAACCGTTCCTGCTGGGTCATCGATCCTAGAAGGCCCAGCCACATCACTTGCCTTGGGTGGGAGTGATTTGCAACAGCGACTACGCAAACAAAACCTCAAAACACTCACCAAGAGAACAACATTAAATATTGGCACCTACAACATCAGAACCTTCTCAACAAACATGCACCTAAAGGATCTTGAAAATGAAATCAAAAACATCAAATGAGATATAATCAGCATTAACGAAATGAGACGACACGGAGAAGAACTAATCGAATTAAAGAGCAAACATTTTTGTACAACTAAGGAAAAGAGAAAGTAAAACGAAGCAGAGTAAGCTTTCTTATCAATAAAGTAGGCTTCAAAGCCGTCTATGAACGCACAGCCAGTGTCACCATATAACTTTCACAGAGGCACAGAGTGAATATCATCCAATCTACGCTCCCACTTCGCAGTCAACCAAAGAGGAAATAAACAACTTCTACGATGATTCGAACTCACTACTCCAAGATACCAGCATAAATCAATTAATTATGAACATGAGAGACTTCAACGCGCAAGCAGGACAAAGAAAGCGCCGGCGAGTTCGGATACAAACTTCGCAACCACAAACGGATTCAAAATTATGAACACCTTCTTCAAGAAGAAACCCAGTGAAAATGGACTTGGAAGAGCCCCAGTCATGAAACCAAGAACTAAATAGACTACATCCTAGTGGACAAAAGTGACACCGTCAAGGATATCCAAGTCCTAAATCGAGTCAACGTAGGAAGTGACCACAGGATGGTGGGATGTAAGATGCAAAGTAACACTAACAAAGGACAAGGA
The DNA here is from genome assembly GCA_963457665.1 of Thysanoteuthis rhombus. Taxonomy (NCBI): domain Eukaryota; kingdom Metazoa; phylum Mollusca; class Cephalopoda; order Oegopsida; family Thysanoteuthidae; genus Thysanoteuthis; species Thysanoteuthis major. Next base: position 22,861,129 of record OY735199.1, on the reverse strand, counting down.
AAATATTTCACACCAAACCACAACCACTAAACGTACCGAAATAGCACGCTCGATCCTTTAAGCTTGAATTAAAAAACAGATTTGAAATTCTCACGGAACAAAACAACGCCAACATCAGCGAACAAACCAACAAAATGACAGCATCTATAATAGAAGTCGCCACTCTGTTTAAACCAAAGGGCACATAAACCATCAATAAAATCTCAGATGAAACCAAGAATCTCGTGGAAAGACGCAGAAATCTCAAGTCATCGACAACAACAAGAGAGAAAATTGATGCAACTGAACCAAAGGAAACTATCCAAACAAAACGAAGTGAAGACAAAAAAATATATACGGCAGCAAACATCGAAACGATTCTCGAAAAAAAGTCGGGGCTTCAAAGCTCTTAACAAAGCTCTCAATACAGGACGGAAACAAATAACTTGTATACTCGAGGAAGATGGAGACCTAACAATAGAGACCGGATTTAAACGTGCCTAAGAATTCTACCAAAATCTCCACTCCTCCAAACAAGGAGGACCACAAAGCAGCGAATAGGATACACAAGCTGCGAGCAATCAGTTTTCTGGAAGTATGTTATGGGAAGTGAATCAAGTCATACAAACAAACAAAGGAAAAGCCCCTGAACCAGATTATATCACCATCGACCTATCCCTGGTAAGGTCATCCCCTAGGAAACTAGACATTCTATTCAATTTATGCACAAAGCTAAATAAAATCCCAGAAGATCGGTTTGATATGCTATTATATAAAAAGGAAAGACCTCAACAACTACGGACTAATAAGTCTACCCAACTGCATCTACAAACTTTTCACAACAGTTATCACCAACCGGATCACCAAAAAGCTAAATGAAAACCAACCTCGGGAGCAAGATGGCTTTTGAAGAAGCTGCTCGATCATGGACCATCTCCATACGATAAATTAACAAAAAGAGAAAGCAGAAGATTACATAATGCCACTCGTTGTAGCATTTACCGACTTCAAGAAGGCCTTCGAATCGGTGGAAATTCTCATAGTTATTCAGGCTATCACTCTACAAGGTGTTGACTCCGTATACGTCAGAGTACTACAACATATATACAATCGCAGCAGCTCCTTTATCAGGCTACATAAAGACTCTGAACCCTTCTAACTCAAAATGAGGTAAGACAAAATGAGATCAGCTCATCCAAACTCTTTACAGCCTGCCTCGAGATGATGTTCCGGAACCTCGACTGAAAAAATCAAGAATCAGAATAGACAGCGAATATCTGAGCAACCTCAGATTTGCAGATGACATCGTCCTTTTTTTGCAGAGAACCTACACGACCTCAAACTATTGTTCGGTGACCTCATTGAAAAAAGCAAGAAAGTCGGCCCTCATATGAACTTCAGCGAAACAAAGATTATGTGCAACGATTACGTCGGAAATATACACACAACGATCAAAACGCAAAAATGGAGAAAGTAGACCACTATCTAAAGAATCTGTGCGAAATCCTCAAAAGAAGAAACCAAGCGAAAAATTACTCTAGAATGGCGAACCTTCGACAGAGCTAACTCAACCTTCAAGAACAAGAAAAACATATGTCCTGAAAAGACGTGTACACAACCAATGCATCCTTCCGATAGTCACTTATGGATCTGAAAAATAGAACCTAACCAAGAGACCGGAAACTGAGAACCATGCAACGAACACATGAAAGAATCATGCTCGACTTCGCATGGAAAGATCACAAGACAGTACATTATATTGATGGAAAACGGTAGTCCAAGACATCATAGAATCCATTAGAAAACTTATAAGGCAATGGACAGGTTATGTAACAAGAATGGCAGACAATCGACGGATATCACAACTCACAACATGGATCCCTAGATATTAAACGCGAAACCAAGGCTGGCAGAATACAAGATGGAGAGACGATTTAGACAAGTTCAGAAAGATTTGGCTCCGTGACACCCATGATACAGATTTCTGGCGAATCTTGGAGAATGTCTACGTCCGATAAAAGACTGATGATGATGAAAAAAAGCTGAACATTTTATTTTCTCAGTATACAATGAAATTATGGATACAGAAATATAGAACCTGATCAGTGGAACCATCTTTCAGAGGTAGAAGAAGCACCGAGCCTAAACGCATTCAAAAACTACCTGGGGAAAGTGTGGGAGCAAAAAAGAATTATCTTCGACCTTCTACGCAATATCATCTGCTCGCAGAACAAGATACTAAACGATCGACATATGTTAGAGCTTGGTACAAGAAACCATCACTAAGGTCTCATCCCAGAATACTATTATTAGCGATCAAAAACAGCTGGGTGTTCTATCCTTTCTTTTTTTTTAATATGTGTGTGTGTTTCACGTGTTGGTGTGTTTGTCTATGTGTTAGTGTGTTCCAGCACTCCTGGCCATACAGTTTTGTCCACAAAAATGATC